>CM053627.1:177395086-177427047 GCA_028646595.1 Phalanger gymnotis
TTCTTCTTCTTCTTCTTCTTCTTCTTCTTCTTCTTCTTCTTCAGCCCTGGTCATGTTCACATCCTATTGGTCATAGCAAAGCAGAGGAAGAAAGAACAAAGAACAAAGACAAGGGATGCTACATTTTATACCCTAACTCCTCCACCTCATGTTGTTATCTTTTGAAATTGCATGAGATATATTGGAACGTCTATAACCATATAGCATAAGTATAATTATTTGTCATAAACATAGTTAAGATAATTATCCCAAGCACATAGTGCAATGCACGTGCAGGTGCCCCAAATGTAGTATTCACACAAGAATTGTCTGCAGTTAGCGTTTATATATATTAGAGACATAAGATATTATCAAGGGCATAAATGACAATATTGTAGATATTAATCTAAAGACACAATTTTTATATAATATGAAACAGAACTATATAAGAGCTTTCATTCAGTGACTAAATGCAAGCATTACATGCAGAAACATGCCATATGCAGATACAACAACAATACCTGGATAACTTTGCATATTATTTTAGTCACTAAACAATAATAAGACTACTGTTTTGATCCTATTCAATAGGAAGGATACATAACTGAGTGACCCCATGCTGCGTCCCCAATGGCTGTATGTCTACCATGCTGAATGGAGGTGCTAAGTAAATACCGAGCTTTCTGGGGTTCTCAGAGACTTATCAATCTTGTATCTTCAAACTCCTTTTTTCTGCAGGATAGTACACATTTGCTATCTAGGTGATAGGGATTTCTATAAATTTACCTAATCAGAAATTACCTGTCAAGCCCAGCCTTCAACTCTGGAAAATTCCCCTTCTTCCATAAACTTTTTATATTTCAGTGAATGGCAGTCATATGACCCTGACCTAATGGAGCTGAGACTTTGCAGAAGGAAAAATACATGCTTAATTGTATAGAGTACTTTTACCCTTGTCATAAAGGCAATAAACACAATAAAAATATAACTTTAAGCTATACAAAATCTGTGAGTAAACTGTTATTCTCTATATAGTTTTGGGAATTCTCAGCAATAGCCCACTTCAAAGGAAAGTACTGTAATTTACATATAAGATAATAAGTCTCACTGTCAGTAAGACCTTCTTACTTGGCAAATGTAGTAGGTTTCTGGTGAACATCATTCTCTTGGTTCTGAACTGCCCTCAAGCCTTTTTGGCAAACATCAGTGTGTAGAAAAAAAAGTCTTGCTTGTCTCTACAGAAATCAGCACCAGTGCATCTCTGAAACAGTTTATCAAGTTGTTTAAGAGCATGTTCGCATTTCTCAAACCTGATGAATTCCAAATGATGTTGAGAGTTCTGATCACCTTTTGCTTTCTTCTCCTCTTGTTCTTTTCTTCCTAACTATATATCCACAAATTCAACTGTAGAATGGCAATAAAAGCATGATTGTTTATTTTTTCTGAAATATTTTATGGATGCTCTTTAACTTAGCTGATGCCTCACAATGGCTCCTATATTTTAATAGAACACTACTTTGTAACAATTACTTGTAGTCAAATATCTCTAAATACATGACTTATTCTGTATCCATAAACGAAAATTAAAGCATATTTTTTTTTTACAAATTTTTGATAGTGGCCACAAATCCCAAGTAAACTTTAGTTCATGAAGATTCTTTGGATGTTTCCACCTAGTGAGTTCTTTTATCTTCTCTGGATAAATGCTCACACTTTTTTGAGACACTGTAATCCACATACTCAAGTGATGAGAACTGCTGCAAAACTGGTGCTTGGCAAACGACAATTTTGGAATATTATCCAGCAGTCATTAGTCTTTTTTCATGTTCTTCTAATGTCTTTCAAATGATCATGAAGTCATCTACTCATTCCAAAACATCCATGTAATTCATGTCTCAAATTGCCTTCTTCAATAGTTTTTAAAAAATGTTGGGCTCTTTCCCAGACTTTTTGGGGGGCATATAGTAGAATTCTTTTGGGCAGACAAAGGCCATCTTTTCCTTCTCTTCCAGTGCTGTGAAGATCTTATAGCATTCATTATACTATAAGCCAAAAAAAATCCAATTGTGTATTAAACATTTTGTCACTTGGTTTCTGTACTGACAGTGTAAATACAAATTTGGCCTAAACGTGCAGATTGACAAGCAACAATATACATCTCTTCTTCTTCCTCCATACTAAGAGATGTAAAAGCTCAAGGGTTAAACGATACCTGAGTACAAATATACAGGCTTCACAACTATTTAAATGAGGGTTTTCCTTATTTTCTCAGTGTAGTTCCAGCATTGAGAAACACCTAGGTGCCTAGCAAATAGTCCAAATCATCTGAGCTCGTGTCATGGTATACTGGTCCATTTTAGTTCTCTTGTTCAAAGTCCTGATATCTACATACATCTCTATCTTCCCAGCCATTTTTCTTACCATTGCTATGGATGATGCATAAGGACTTTGGGGCTCTGTGATGATGCCATTGACTTAAGATAATTTTTGAGATCTACCTACTTCTGAGTAGGCACTCTTCCACAACACAGTACAGGTCTGCTCATTCAGGACACATTTATCTCAGAAGAGAACTTTGTCTCTTTAATTGTGTTTTGGCACCAGGATGCTATTTCCTCTCATTCTATGATTTCTCTAGATGGAACAGTTTTTCCCTATTGTTCCATTTTGCATAAGTCTTCCCCTGAGCTCCTTCCTTGGTATCTGAGTATAGAGGGGTGGTCACTTGCCTTGTTTTCATTATATATACAGATGAATATAGGTGATTTTCTAAGCTCTTCCTTTGAAATCATTTTTTCCCCTCAAATAATCATACTCTGTCCAGGAACTCATTCTATCCACTTGTGTATTCCTCCCTTTTAAGGACAATCAGGTGCTCTCGTAGCTTAATTGATTATTATCAGTCCAGTATTTATTCACTACAACTTTGACATAGTCTGATTCTGAGTACAAAGTCTTCCTCAATCATTATCTCCTGCAGTTTCTCTACATACAGCAAGAAGTTGGAGGGATTCTCTCCTGCAGGCTAGTGTGTACTGAAGAATTGGGAATATGCTTTTTGATTTTCCTTTGCATCGAATTGTTTTTCTAATCTTTGCAAGCTCTCTAATACTATGGTATGGCATTATGGTTCTCTGCTTTTATTGCTGGTCTATTGATACTTTTTATTAGTCTATTCTGTTTCTTTGCTTCTATCATCTGACATGCTTTTCCCCACCTCCAACTATATAAGTTGTTCTTTATTTATTTTTCTAAAAAATATTTTATTTTCCCTCCATTTACATGTTAAAACAATTTAAAATATATTTTTAAAAATTTTGACTTTCTGAATTCTATCTCTCTCCCCACCCAAGACTGTAAGCAATCAGATATAGGTTATACATGGGCAATTATATAAAACACTTTCATATTAGCCATTTTATACAAGAAGACTTGAATAAAAGAAAAAGAATGAAGAGAGAAAAAGAAAAAAAGCATACTGTATTCGAACAATATCAGTTTTTTTCCTGGAGGCAGATAGTATGCTTCATTATAAATCCTTTGGGATTGTCTTGGATCATTGTATTGATGAGAATAGCTAAATCATTCACCGTTCTTCATTGAACAATATTGCTGTTACTGTGTACAATATTCTCCTGGTTCTGTTCACTTCACTATGCATCAGTTAACGTATGTCTTTCCAGGTGTTTCTGAAATCATACTGCTTGTCATTTCTTATAGTACAGTAGTATTCTGTTAAAATCATATACCATAGCTTGTTTTCCATTCCCCAACTGATGGACATTCCTTTGAATTCCAATTTTTAGCTACCACAAAAATAGCTGCTATAAATATTTTTGCACAAATAGGTCCTTTTCTCTTTTTTGGGATATCTTTGGGGTATTGACTTAGCAGTGATATTGCTGGATCAAAGGGTATGCACTATGGGCATAGTTGCAAATTGCTCTCCAGAACAGTGTATTAGTATCCCAGTTTTCCCACATCCCCTCCAACATCCAACATATTTTTGGGTCATATTAGCCAATCTGATAGGAGTGAGGTGGTACCTCAGAGTTGTTTTAATTTCCATTTCTCTAATTGGTAATGATTGAGAGCATTTTTTAATATGGTTACAGATAGCACCAATTTCTTTGCATCTGACATTCTTATAATGTTTCTGTGGCATGTACTATCTAAGACTTGAATGGTGCCTCATTGAAGGCACACAGTTTGGGTGCTTAGACTCTGACCTTCCCATAAGCCTATTCTTCCCTAGGAATGCTAAAACATTCCCTATCTGCTTAATCTTAGTATCTTGCCTCTGAGGTAACTCCCAGTTTATCCTGTATATATCTTGTTGCATGTTTTCTCCTCCATTAGATTGTGAGCTTCTTGAGAGCTGGGATTCTTTTATTCTTTATTTTTTGTATCCCTAGTGTGTAGTATAGTGCTTGGCACATAGTAGGAGCTTAATAAATTCTTGTTGACTGATTTATAACTATGCCTAGAGTGTGAATGTACAGTCACTGGAAACTCAGGATGTAAAACATAGGTACTTTCTCCAGTTGCCTTTCCTTCCTTAGCATTCTCTTGGTGGCTAGGATTTAATTTGAGGTATAAGCAGCTCCTTGTCTGGATTTTTATAGGGTTTTGTTTGCTCCTTATGGATGGTTCATCTCTATTGAGGCTACAGAATAGGCAGATTAAGTGATTTCTGTTGTTCCTATCTTTCTTTCTCATCTAAAACTCAACTTCTGTCCCAGACATTTGATTCCTGCACCATTTCCTTCTCTGATTCTTTAGCTACTTTAATATCCTCCTTTGGCCACCAAAGCTTGGTCATTTCTTCCTTCTTTACCTCTCCTCCTCTTTCTCTTGCTAGAGTGTCCAGATGTGTTCCTAACCATCTAACAATCATTGCAAGGAGAAGATGGGTGAAGGGCAGAGTAATGAGAAGGGATGATGCATAAGCAAAGCATTGCTCTTAAATATCTACCTCTTAGCTAGGAGCACAAGACCTAGAAAAGATTTTTTTTTTCAGCATTGGAATAAAATATGGTTTTAATTTTCTAACCATGAAAGTAAACATGTCATCTTCCCTTGGAGACTTGATCTAATACATTTATTTTTTTTCACTTGTTAAACTGTTAAGTAAAAGTAAACACTTTTGGTCTAAAAGCTTCCTCAGTAAGTGGCCCTGACGGACAACTACAATTTTCATAGGCCTTTAAGGTTTGCAAAGTGCTTTACACATATTATCTTAATTTGCAATGCCTTATTGTGCTACAAAATATGATAAGACTTCTCTTCTTGACACTAGATATAGTAAGACCTGGATATATTACCTCATTCAATTGAACTATAATAATGTCATGATTTGTTGGGTATTTAACTATGCAGTTTTAAAGAAGCATATTTTACCAGTGTTTCATATAGAAATCATATTTCAGAAATTTAATTTTGTTTTTTTCCCCCAAGAAATTTTGTTTTACAGTCCTGAATATATTAAAGTACTAGTTGCTCACTGTATTATGTTAAAATATGAAAATTTTGGGGCAGTTCTTTTTATTTAAAACTTGGGGATTTGCAAACAAACCCAGTAAGAGGTATTATATTGATGGAAGGTAAGGGGAAAAGTCTTTTGATTACTGAATTACCAACTGAATCTGACCCAAAGTATTTATTTGAAAGATATTTTTCTTATAAACTTAGCAACCATCAACAAAACATTTCAATTTGCAAAGAACAAAGAGGGTCTTGTATGAAATTATGAAACTCTGTGGTGTTTGTTTCAAAAAAGTATATATTAAATTTAACAAGGTAGTAATAATCTTGCCACTTTTGCTTGTGCCCCATTCTGAACCCTAGCCCTTTTTACTTCTGTGAATTTAAAATGTATTTTATGGATGAACTTTTCTTTCTTTTTTGGCATCTCAATCACTACCAACTAATAATCCCACATCAACTCTTTTCCTCTACCCCTATGAATAGAAGCCCTCCCTAGTAACATAATAATTAATGTAGTTAAGCAAAACAAATCAACGCATAGGCCATTTTTGAAAACAAACATTCCATTCTGTACCTCTAGTACGCCAAAGGCATTTTTGCACCAGTTTTTTTTGAAGTCATGATTGGTCGATCAATTTGATGAGAGTTCTGAAGTATTTTCAAAGTTGTTTTCTTTTTCATTACTGTAGTCATCATATAAATTGTTCTTATATTTTTATTTCATACTGTATCAGTTCATAAAGTTTTTTTGAGATTCTAGAAATTTTTTGGATTTGTCATTTCTTATACAACAGCAATATTCCATTACATCCCTGTGCTACAATTTATTCAGCATTCCCCAATCGATATGCATCTACGTTGTTTCTAGTTGTTGGCTACAACACAAAAATGTTGCTAAAATTATTTTTCAAATATGGGTCCTTCCTTCTATCTTTGACCACTGTAAGGTTATATGCTTAGAAGTAGTATTGTTGGATCAAAGGGAATGCATAGTTTAGTGATTTTTCCTGTTCAATTCCAAACTGTTATCCAGAATGGATGGATCACTTCGAATTTCAATGAACAGTAGTATGTCAAGATGCCTTCTCCTTTTTCCCCCTCCCCCACGTAACCTCTCTAGTATTTGTCATTTTCCTTTTTTTTTGGTCACCTTTGCCAATCCAATGAGTGTTAGATGGAGCTTCAGAGTTGTTTTCTCTCTCTTAGTAGGTGTCTAATGAATGCTGGTTGATTTACATTCAACCTTCATTAACACTTTCTTGAGTCTAGACAATCAACAAAACAATAAATCAAACCCTGGTTTGTAGCAATCCTTGGTCTCTGAGCTGTAAATAATCACTCTGAGAATTTAACAATCAGCTCTGCTTGAGCTGGGAAAAGTTGACTTTTTTACACACCTTAGTGTGCTTCAGATTGGGAAATGTCAACTTAAAATTTATAGTTTGGAGTTTAAAGGGAGATAAACTTCAGGAAGTTTATATTCTACTGGGTGGGAGAGATAATATCTAAACGATAAGTAAATGCAAAGTGTGAAAAGTAAATGGGTACCTAGGTGGTACAATGGATAGAGTGCTGGGCCTAGAGTTAGGAAGACATCTTCCTAAGTTCAAATTTAGCCCCAGACACTTACTAGCTGTGTGACCCTGGGCAAGTCACTTACTCTTGTTTGCCTCAGTTTCCTCACTTGCAAAATGAAGTGGAGAAGGAAATAGCAAGCCACTCCAATATCTTTGCCAAGAAAACCCCAAATGGGGTCATGAAGAATGTGACATGACTGAAGACAACTGCACAACAACAACACAGAAGGTAAATACAAAGTAATTTAAAAGGTAAAAATAGAAGGTGAATATAAAATAATTTTGGTTGAGGGTGAGAGAAGAGCAGGTTACATGGTCTTGAAAGTCTAAAACTTTTTACATTATTTTAATTAAAAAGAATGGCATGATGAAAAGATGTTACATATTAAAAGGTTAACCATACTTTAATCATTTTTTTTCACTTGCCCTTCATTAGCAAGAAAAATCTCTTACATACAAATTAACCCTCCCTCCTTTCCCCCCCAGCATCCATTTCCACATACATGTCATTCTTTTCTCTCTTGGACTCTAGCATAGAGGAAGGCTTATGTACACTTCAGGCCAGGTAAAGAATTTGCTATTTGAATCTAATAGTGGGAAATCTCTGAGAG
Organism: Phalanger gymnotis; assembly: GCA_028646595.1. Classification (NCBI taxonomy): domain Eukaryota; kingdom Metazoa; phylum Chordata; class Mammalia; order Diprotodontia; family Phalangeridae; genus Phalanger; species Phalanger gymnotis. Next base: position 177,402,741 of record CM053627.1, read on the forward strand.
TTTTATATGACCCCTGACTCCTTTATTGATTCAAGGATAGCTGGGTGGCACAGTAAATAGAGTACTGGGCCTGAATCAGGAAGGTCAGAGTTCAAATTTGACCTCAGACACTAACTAGCTGTGTGAACCTGAACAAGTGACTTAACTCCTGTTTGCCTCATTTTCTTCATCTATAAAATGGGGATAATAGTAGCACCTATCTCCCAGAGTTGTTGCAAGGATCAAATGAGATAACAATTGTAAAGTGGTGCCTAGTGAGCGCTATATAAATGTTAGGTATTATTATTGTTGTTGTTGTTGTTGTTATTGTATTTATATCCCTAGTGCTTAGCTGGACTGTGAATAGAACATGGGGTATAGGAACAGCACTTGGATTTCCTGGGTATAGGTAAGTCCCAGGTGAGGAAATTTCCTCTACCAGTTCAAGTCAGCACCTTTTCTGTTGTACGTAGTTGTAGAGAGTAGCCTAGAGCACTGAAAGATTAAGTGACTTGCCCAGGGCCATACAGCCACTATGGAAGAGAGGCAGGACTTCAACTCAGGTCTTCTTGGTTTGAGGCCTGCTCTCTCTCCACTGTGTCATGCTGCCTCTTACCTAGAACATTTTGTTGTCCACGTCTGATTCTTTATGAACCCATTTAGGATTTTCCTTGGCAAAGATACTTGGAGTGGTTTGCAATTTCCTTTTCTAGCTCATTTTGCAGATGAGGAAACTGAGGTAAACAGGATGAAGTGACTCACCTAGGGTCACACCCCTAATAAGTGTCTGTGGCCAGATTTGAACTCAGGAAGATGAATCTTCCTGACTCCAGGTCAGGCACTCTATCCACTGTGCCACCTAGTTGCCCCTGCCTAGAACAGAGTAGGTGCTTAACACTAAAAGGACTGGACACATCAACTGATGGAAAAATCTGCTTAATACTTCAAGAGAGTCTTAAATTCCAGTCATTCTAGTTTATAAGTTTTTGTTCATTGACAGATTTATTCACATTTGGCAGTCAGAGCATATAGATCTATACATGTTAGAATTTTATATAATAAGTTATGCCTCATCCTGCAACATAATTATATACTAGCTATATGAGAATGTTTAACTGTCCCCACATCCTCTCATCATTAGTACAATAACTGAGTTAAAACAGTATTTTAAAGGAAGTTTCTAATCATAACTACTAAATGAAAAACATGAGTAATGAATCCTCTTTCCTTAGTAATAAGGGAAATAAATTTAGGTAAATACAAATGAACTATTGATACAAGTTTGCAGCTGGTTTTTCCTGTTGGCTTTTGAGTAAGGAGGATAAATCGTGGTCACCATGAGGCTTCAAACAAATCAGATTGTACTATCCTTTAATAGAGGGTTTTGCATATGATAACACAGTCAAAAATACTATCTTGGTGAGAAAAACAAAGAAAGAACATACTAAGGACACATTAAGGATGTGACTGTACTGGACAATCACGTCTTTTAGTGGCTCTTAGAGCTTGGCCTTTTATTTCAAATGGCGAACAGGACAGATAGAATTTGATAAGGTTTTGATGTATGCTGAAAGGTCTCATAAGACAGTATAGGTTCAGAGAATACATTAGGTTTTTTTTATTGTGAACTTAATCACCAGAAAAGGAGAATTTCCATATACAAAGTAGACAGAGGATTGCATATGAAATCATGAATTTCTATTCCATACTGATATATCTATCTACCTATCTATATCTCTTTCAACTCACTACTTTAAAAAATACACATTCGATACAAATGAAGCTACTGGTTAAGAACTACCAATATTAACTTGCCCTTTAGAAAAGGGGGAAAGCAAGGAAAGATTGTCAACATCAACAAATAAAGCCAGGTGGAGATAGCTATCCATAGTGTTTCTATGAAACAGATGGTGATATTATTTCTCGTCTTTGAGAAGGCACCAATTAAAATGTGTGACCACAGCCCTGCCGATATATCCCATGCATTCCACATTTATTTAGTATCTGTTATGTGTGACTAATGATGCAAAGCTTTGAGGAAGACACAAGGATAAAGTACTGCCCTTACCCCTAAAAAGCTTCTAATCTAGAGACAACTAGAAGGTAGCATGTATTTTGATGTTGTGTTCCAAGTTCTATAATCGAAGGAACTGCCCTTAATGTGGGCTATGTCTTGAAGGATGCTATATGAAACATTTCAGAGATTATGTTAATATTCTTTGAGAATTATTAATATTATTACAAAATTATAAATTAAAAAATCCATTGCAGAATTTTCTGAAGTTTACCAGAAAATGTTTCTAAATCATAACACAAATAAGTTTCATTAATATTTAGCCAAAATAAAATCTCACCAACTTCACAAAAATCTTACTGTGATGCCTCATCATTCCTTAGAGGAAAACTAAGGTATCCACCTTTATTGTGGATAGTGTGTCTTCTCTTTGTTCTTCACACTAAAATAGTATTTTTGTCTGTCCTATCATGTATAAAAGCCACTACTAAGGGATGGTACTGCTTACTTTTGGAAGACTTTAACAATAGCACAGTCTAGTAGGTTCTCTCTGCTAGAAAGGCTTCAAGGATGTATCTGACTATACTGTGAATTTACTGTCCAAGGACTAACTAAACTAGGTAAGGAGAGGCTTATCTCTAGTATGCTGGCCCCTTGGTGATGAACTCTTTGAGTAGAGCCAGGGAGCCTTGAATCACAGATATGAGAGGAAGAAGAAAAATAAATGAACTTTATGCTCAGCAAAGGTGTTCAATCTTATACTAGAACAGATGCAGCTTTAAATCAAGTTGAAGAAGGATTCCCTATAGTTACTGAATTCCTCCATATGCTCTTGTTTGAGGATGCTCTCATGCTGGCTATATCAAATTCTCTGAACAATTCAGAACCTCCTGGAAGAAATCTATAATTTGTCAAAAGAGTTTTACCTAACTATCCACACAGGAAAAACTAAGTGGATGATGAGTATCTATTAACCAGATTATGAAATACACTTAGAAGGGCACCCTATAGAGCTTGTCTGTCAGAGAAGATTGAATTCCCTTGGAGAAATTGCAAAGCTTCTTTATTGACCCCCAAGTTTTTTTTTCAGAAAACAAAGGTACATCTCTTCATATTTTACCAGTATTGTTGTGTAGTTGTAAGTTATGAAACACTACAATCTTTGAAGGATTAAAAGTGAACATTACATAAGAGGCAATTGAGAGGTACATGGTTTGAGTGAATAGAATGCAACATATAATAAGTACAGAAATTTGAAGAATCGAAGTAATGGATGTCATCAGGGAAATGGATCATGGGATAGGTATAAATAGCCAGGTTTCTTCATAGGTAGCCTCATGAAATCAGCATAAATTGAGGCAGCATTACACATTGGGTGCATTCTAGTGAATTTATGGGATGATGTGGACAAAAGTCAACTAGGATAGGGAAGCACAACATAGGTTGTTACCTGCATCATTGGAAGCAAAATTCACACCAGTAATATCATAGATCTATTTCAGCATTTAAGCAGAACATCTCATGTTTTTCAAGAAAATGAATTACATTTATCTCCTTATTCTTTTAATCATGTACTAATGAAAGACAAAATGCTTTTTATTTGTAAAAAACCCCAAACTTAGTAAAACTTAGTAAAAAAATTCAATCCAAGGTTCTTTAGCTATTGCAATTTCAAATCTTATTCTCTTACACTATCAAAATCTAATTTAAAATAAATCATCTGAAATTAACAATGAATACAGCAATTATTTTAGTAATATTTGTAATTTTAGAGAGGTAACCTAGTATAGTATCTAGTATGAGTCCTTAAGTCTTTGGACAGATTTCAGGGTTTCTGTGAAATTGGATGGGGGAAATTACATCTTTATTTTCACTAATTTCTAATCGAAATTTATAATTTCTTTCAACTGTTTAAAGGCATTGTTCTGAGAAAAGGGTGTATTAGATTCACCAGATTGTCAAAGATCGTCCATGACATTCCTCCCCTTCCCCAAAATTCAGAAGCTCTATTGTATAAAGGGTTGAACTAAAAATGAGGCAGACCTCGTTTCAAATCCTGTCTCTGACACATACTGACTGTGACCTTGGCCAAGTCTCTTGCCCTATTAACTCTTTAAGACTATGAGCTATAGATAAGACTCAGACCTACATTGGTACAGGGATTTTCTTCACTGGAAGGTCACTAAAACAATGAAATCACAGCTCCGGTTCCTCTCTCTATATGAAAAGTTTTATAATTAGGATTAGAGAAACACCATGGCATACTGGGTAGAGGACTGGCCTTGAAGTTAGCAAGAACTATCCTGCCTGATACCTACTAGCAATGTAATCATAAATAAATAATTTAATCTCTCGGTGCCCCAGGCAACTCTAAGACTATGTATTACAGATGAATATCTACACCGCTGGAGAGAGTTTTCATACTGGGAGTTCTCCATACCAATGAAATCATATCTGTCTTCTGTTCCCTTCCAAATAAACTTCCTAATTATATATGGCCATTCTGAGAAAAGTGTTTTGCAGACCATAAAGTGGTATAGCATTGTTGTTTGTGAGAACACACCCTGAAATCTGAAATAGTGTTAGAAAAAAAAGTTATTAGGGTGTTTGGTAGAGAGAGCTAGAAAGAAAGGGTGGCTCCCTCCTCAAGCCTTTGTGAGGTTACATTATAGAGAGTAAAGACATGTGCCTGATTGGCCTCATGTAGACAGTGGGTAGTCTCCAAGAGAAGGGCAGTTTGAGATGTCTATCAGCTAGAAAGTCAATCTGTTTTGGTGAACCCAACACAAGACTTGAGGAAACCCAAAACAAGCACTGGGAGGGATCCAAGAATTCCTTACAACCACTCAGTTTCTCTGGAGTGTTTCTGAGGTCAGACTGACTTCTACAGTAAGTTTTTTGGGTTAGACAATATTTTTAGCTACATAAAGCTAAGTTCAAATAATATTAATAAGTGATAAATAATAATCCATAACATATGAGTTATTCATGGCATTCTTGTTATTCAGAACTCAACCTCTTTACAACTATGGACAGAGAAGGCCAGTGTGACCTCATTTAACCTCCCTGAGCCTCAGTTTACTCAGCTGTAAAATTGGGGGGGAGGAGATTGGAATCTATTACCTTTTAGGCTCCTTACAACTATCATCCTGTGATTTAACAACATTTCTGCAATAGAGAAGGTAGGAATCATCATTCTAGCTCTCTCTATTGGGAAATTTGAGTTATCGATTAAATGGTTTGCCTAGGGTCACAGACTTACTTAGCTCTGGGAATAGAATCCGGTTTTCTTCATTTCCAGGCCAGTGCTCTATCTCCTTAAAAACAGCACTCATGCTGCTCACAAAGCTATTATCATAAACAAGGCCAACAAAATAGGCAGAGAGAAGTAAAATGAAGAGTTTTGAGAGATTATCACTGATGCAGCAATGCCAACGAATCTTCCTTGAACCAATTTTACCGTATTATACCTGTTTTGTTTCATTTTGTTGGAAATAAAAGGCTATAGATTGAGGAAAAGCCTTTTAGTATTCTTCATCATCATTTGCTCTGCTGAGATATAATGGCTGTAATAATAACATTGAATGCCCATTTTGTAAAGGCATACAGAGTCTGTCTCCTAGACTTGGATGCCAAGAAATTGAAGATTGTTATTAATTTTACAGATCCATGTTAACGAGTAACTTCTGTGATATACAATTTGAATTTTATTTATCTTAGTTTCTAAAGATGTCATTTCAAGTCAGTAGATCACTCTCTCTAATTTTCCCATGTGTATTTTCCTGACCGTCTTGACTATACGTAGGTATTCTCCATTTTCCTGTTCCCTTGCTTTTAGTTTAGGTCTGTGGCAGGACTAATATCTATCACTCTTTCCTCACAGCATGGGACTCGCCTGTCTTCTTTCCCTTCTATAACAATAATTAATTTTTCCTAAAAGGAGACAAAGCAGTCATGGGACCTGTTTGACCCGTTTCTCTAATGAGGCTTCCTGGACGCTTAAGAGCATAAAAAGTTCCTTTTGTAGTCAGAGCCCTTCTAACTTGGCAGATTTTTGAAGACCATTCAAGTCATCATGTCCTTTACCACGCCCTAATGACTTGTGAGTGCCTTGTTTAGTCCCAACATCAAACCTGAACTAAGAGAGTACTGCCATTAGAGCCATCTCTGACATGGGTCATAGTTATATCAAGAGAAGATGGGATAAGATCTGCTTTGGGCTTAAATTATGGTTGAACTGTGAGAAGAGTACTACAAAAATGGAGGGTGGGGTGGTCAGATGTCTAGTCATATAGCACAGCTCCTGGTCCCAAGATCTCTCCTGATCATGCACAGGGACAATGAGTAGTCCCACAACCTGAGAGGAGGCTGCCTAGGAGGGTAAAGAAAGCTCTAAGTACCACATTCTCTGGTTGTTTTTTACTGTTCTGCATAATTTGGACAGCTAGTATAAGACTTAAAGTAAACTAGGCCAGCATTCTGCAGTTGAAAACTGAGCTATTGTCTTTTAAAGACCATGCAATGAAAGCTGAAGGGCAGCTAATGGAGCTGATGGCAGGACCACCAATGAAGGGATAGCTCCTGATGGAGGTGGGTACTGTCAGGGTCCAGGTAGAGGCATACCCTATGGACTCTAACCTAGAGATTTTGGTTTTTTCTGAGATCAGAGAAATGATAAAGGCGGAGAGCAGATGTGGGATAGAGATTTAGGCACTTCAGTGGATAGTAAGAATACTCCATGTTTATCTTATCATTACTTCCAGGACAAGAATGAGTCGCTGTCCAAATAGAGCAGGCAGTGGGCAGACCTCCATCAAGGAAATGGGTGGTTGCTGGTGAAGTTCAAACAGAAAACTGATGAGTCACTGGAGCAATGGCTCCTGAGAGTGCAGTCTAAAGGTGTCAGTGCTGAACCACTGTCTGCAAATGACTTACGTAAACTGGGGCTGTTCTCTGAGAACACACTTTTACAGAGTTAACTAAATTTATTAGATGTTCCAGACAGGAAATGCTCTTTGTCCCTTTTTAGGTGGCTGAGATGGGGAATTTTTCATACCTGGCCCCATAAAAATGAATTCCCAGTGTAGCCAACTGCCTGATGAAGATCATTAGTGAAGGGTAAAGTTGACGAAGGAAATGGATTTGGTAGATTGGATTTGTACAGTTTTCCCATGGTCTGCCATCCTGTTTTAGGGACAATCAGATTCCATCTTCTAGCTTCAGATTCTAATGATGGGTGTCCTCCACCATACAATCACAATATGTGGGCTGATCAATTGGTGAAATCTGAGCAGGAGGTTGAGATTGTTGTGGCTTGGGCAAATACGAATATCACTGTAAATAGGCATTCTGGGGATGGGAGGAAGTCCCAGAGTTCACTACTCTGCTTGGTGGGAGTTTTTGGTAGAAGAGACTCTGGACTTGTCTCCTGAAACATTGGTTTGATAAGAAAGCAATTGATGGCTAGCTCATAAGGTTGCTAGCAAAACTGCTGTCAGCATCCAGACACTAAAGGGCCCTTTAGTCCCTACTAAGACTGAGGTATCAAGTTTCTGATGCATTTGGATCATTTGGGGAGGCTAAAGAGGGAAGAACATGGAGGGAAGGTGTGTTATGGGTTCAGTATGTGTGTGGGCCCTTTCAACGATGTCTTTCCAAATGGAAATCCCTAGAGTTACCTAAACCATCCCTTATATGTAATACCATAAAATATCAGGTCTTTTGGGAGTGGTAATGAAAGATTTTTTTGTGGGGGGTGATGAAAATGAAGTAAACTGAAGTACTTTGTTTTATCAGCTCCCCTTATAACAACCCTATGTTACCTGTGAAGAAGGCAGATGGCACCTGAAAAGTTATAGTGGTTTCTGGGGAGCTGAATAAAGTTATCATATTCACTATTCCTGATCTTGTCAATATTGTATACCAGATAGCTCAGACCCATGGTGGGTGAGTGCTTTGATGTTAACCTTGCTAATGCTTATTTCTCTATTTCTGTGGCCAAGACTAGTCATGAGCAGTTTGCTTTCCCAAGAGAAGATGACCAATATGCCTTCACCAGCCTTCTGCAGGGCTTACTGAACTCTCATTTTGCCACATTATGGTGGGTAGAGACATAAAAGAAACCTCTCTTTCTCAAAGCATTGATTTACACCACTCAACTGGTGGCCTAATGTGTCTCCAGGCCACATGAAGCCACAGTGGCAGAGGCCCTAGAGCAAATGGTGGTTCATATGACAGACAAGGGATGGGAAATTAATATTAAGAAAATCCAAGGTCCAATCTGACTCAGTCAATTTTTGGGGAATCCAGTAGGTAGGGGAAAACCCAGAGGATTCTAGGCACAGTCCACAATAAGCTACTAACACTTGCTTCACCATCATCTAAGTAGGAATCCTGCTTATTGTATACTCTAAATGACTTATTTTGCTCTTCAGGTTTTGAAAAACCCATATTCCCTACCTGAATATCCTAATGGCCCTCATTTGCCAAGGCAGCCAGAAAACTGCCTTTTTCAAGTGGGACTCTGAACAGGTAGGAATCTTGGAAGCTATAAAGCAGATTGTCTAACATTTTTCATTCCTTGGGCCCTTAAGACTGTGCAAGGCCCATGTTTCTGGAAGTCTCTATCCATAAAGAACAGGGTGAGTGTAGCCTTTGGCATGTATCCAGAGATGGCCAGAATAAGCCACTGCCTGGTGTCTGGAGCTCCAAACTCTCCAGAGCAACCATTTTACTACACTACCTTAGAGAAACAATGGCTTGCTTGTTACTGGATTCTAATTGCTACTGAATAGATGACACAGGGTCATGCAATCATCCTTTGTCCAGAGTTGCCAATTATGAGTTGGAGGAAAAAGATGTCCTAGTTAAGATGATGAGTAGAGCTCAGGAGGATCTATTATTAAATGGAAATGGTCCATTAAATACTACACTTACCTGAGTCCCTCTGATATTGGCACGCTTCACAAGCAGGTGGTGACTATGACAGAGAATGAGACCTCTACCTCAGATCCTGAAACCTTATCTGCTCTACTGGCCCAACATGTCCCCCAAAACAAGGACTTAGGTCCTGAGGAGTGCTATTTTGCCTGGTTGACTGATGGCTCCATCTGCTATGAGAGAGACATATGCAATTAGGCTTCAGTAGCCACTAATCTGGTAATAAGGATATCCTAGGGAATGCGGGTCTTGACAAGTCTTTCCAGGGTTTGAGCTTCAGGCTATATGGCTGCCATATGAAATAACCTTGAGGCAAAGAAGATCTTCATCTACACTAATTCCTGGGCAATGGCCATAGGTCTGGCCAAGTGTCTTGTGGAGACCACAGGACTGGACAATTAAAGACTCTCCAATTTCAGGTCAAGGCCAATGGAAGAATTTTGCCAAAGTCTCTCAATGCATATAGTTGGTGGGGCATATCAGAACTTATCAGAAGGATTATATGCTAAATGACCAAGTTGGAACTATTAGATATTAGGGAATAAGTCTATTGCCAACATAGACATCAGGGTGGTGATGCTGCACAGGGCTTAGGACCATATGATCCCACTGAGGACAAGCCAGCTATTACCACCCAAATAAGCTCCTTCTGCCAGTTGGAGTGCCCACCTAAGCCAAGTAGTGCTTAACCTGTCCCTGACAAAATGGCAGTCTCCCATCTCAGGATAAGAGGCTTGCCATCGCTTATCAACAACCATATTGTTATGCATCTGACTGCCTAAATCAGGTATCTGAGCTCTCTTCCCTGACAAATCAATGCCCATCATTCTGGGGGAAGGGAAAGGGTACTTTAATACTGTGGTTTCTAGGATCCATCTTCAGAAAGATTTACCTGATAGATTACCAGAAAGATCTGACTGGTTTTGGCCTATACTCCCAATGATCTTCTCTGGTCTTTCTCTTATTTCTTCTGCGGGGCAGAGTTGCCTTGGCCTCGATGTTCTTGTGTTCACTCTGGAGACATGGTTCAGGTCCTCCTCAACTGACGTACTTCCGTTCCTCTGTGATATTTCAGATCACTCCTTCCCAGAAAGGTCTTGGTATTGTTGAGAGGCACTTTGCTTTCTAATAGCATGAGGGAGGTTAAACTCTTGCTATATAAATTGTGTGTGTGTGTGTGTGTGTGTGTGTGTGTGTGTGTGTGTGTTTACTTGGAAGAAAGGAGATCCCTTTGGTGACTTGGTGGTAATACTGAGTCTTTGGATGGGGGTGAGTGAGAGTCCTTACTTAGTGTCTATGGAAGAATGGGCAACCAGTGTACAGAAGTCTATAAGGGGGCGAAGATTTTGTATCATTCTCCTAATGTGTTTCTGGGAGAGAGTGTTAGGGCAGGTGGGCCAGGGTATACCGACTATTTTGTAGCAGGAAGAGAGACTCAGTAGCGATTCAGATCTCAGGACAGGTTGCATGTGAGAAGCCTCTGACCTCTTAGTAACTTTATCATAGATAACAACTGATATCCTTTGGAGAATTATTGATTGTACCAGAAATGTCTGTGCTATGACCTTGATGTTGGTGGAGCTAGTGTTGTTCATTGTAAGCACCTTCTATCAGGAGAAGAAAACTGTGACTGTACTGTGACTCTGAAGTTCCTGGTACTGCTTCAGTTCATAATCACCATCTTTTATTCGGAGACCCACTATGAATTGTAAAGATTTGGCATCAGCCACCATATAGATCAGACTGTTAAGACTGGAGACTTGATCCTTCTGAAGGGTGAAGAACAAGCCTAGGATCTATGACTTTTGTTTCACATTTTTTCCTTCCTTCCCCACCCTCCCCTCCATTTGAGTGTTTCCTTATGGGGAAGGGGCTAAAATTTTAAGTGTTGTCTTTTTCTTCTCTTTCCCCCTTTTCCTCTTTGTTACTGCCCATACCAGGAGGATTGTATAGTAAAAGCCCTAAAAGCATTTACATGGTAGAAGGTCTTCAAGAAGATGTTTAGGTCCTTGCCGCCTAGGGGCAGTTAGTCATAGGACTAATATCTTCCAGCATTTCCCCGCAAAATGGAGTAGGTTCACACATCCTTCTTCCTTCTTGTCTATAATATAGGGATTAGTTTTCCTTAAAAGGAAACAAAGCATTCTTAGGAATGAATTTGTCTTTCTTTCCCTGACTTAGCTTCCTGATCGGCTAAAGGTATGAAAGCCCTGCCCAAATGTCATTGAAGTGCCTTAATTAGGTGAATTTCTGAAGATCATGTGAACCATGTCTATGTGGAGACAAGGCAGGTGGAGTCCAGAGAGACTAAGTGCCAGTGTGTCCTTGTTGCATATTCTTGCTGTGTTAGGGCAAAGTAAAATACCTTTTACCTTTACTTCTCTTATAGCTAGGCAGTGCAGTAGATAGAATGCCAGGCCTGGAGTCAGGAAGACTCATCTTCCTGAGTTCAAATCTGGCCTCTGACACTTACCAGCTGTGTGACCCTAGGCAAGTCACTTCACCCTGTTTGCCTCAGTTTCTCATCTGTGAAATGAGCTGGAGAAGGAAACGGCAAACCACTCCTGTGTCTTTGCCAAGAAAACCCCAAATGGGATCACAAAGTGTGAATAGAACTAAAACAACTCAGTGACAATAGTGAAACTCTTTTTATCAACTTTTCAACGACTTGTGAGTGCCTCTTTTTGTATCAACGTTAATCCTACAACAAGAGAGTGCTGGCATCAAGGTGCCTCCAACAAAGTCCAAATTGAGATTCCTTTCTCTAAACTTGCTGTCACTTAGGATTTTCCAGCGCCTTTAATGCAAGCACTTTCTTGGTGCAGGTTTAGTGTTTGCATAACTTTTTTTTTTAATTTGGGGATGATGGTGATCTTTAGGCCTACCAGTTGTGGTAGGCCTGGGTCCTGACTAGAGACAACAGTTTTAGGATTATTTAATAACTGTGCTGAGTGAACTGCTTGAGAATTTTTATATGGCATTTTGGAAGTTATTGGGAACTAGGACATCTGGACTTTCTTAGGACCCTTTGGTGCAAGACTCTAGGAGAAGAGCTCGAACAAGCAATGCTTGCTCCTACCCGGGAACTCAGAGAGTTTTTCAAAACTGGGGATAAGGACAAATGTGCCAAGTGCATCACAGTTGATTTGTCAGGTGAGGGAAGGAGTCCATCAGTTTAAAAAGAGAGACAGCTTGCACTCTCTTGCCTATGATATGTAATTCTCTTAATATAATATCCAGTGAGAGGTAGGTAAAAGCTACCTGCAGCATGGACCGCAGTGCATGGCTGCTTATTCTCAAATCAGCAAGCCTTCTCCCACTCCAACAGAAAAGATGTTTGCACATCTCATTTAGAGCGACTGTGATGGCCTATCAAAGCAGTGTCAAACATCTTGCCCTTAACATTATGAGTGCAGGGGTCCCAAACTGGATAAAAATGCATTTGGTAAATATTTAACAAAATAAATAAAAATACAATGAAACATACGTAATGTCAATTTGTGGTTAATATGTGACAGCAGGAATCTGTTTCTATTTGGATTTGATACCACTAGTCCGCGGATTCCCTGACCACTTCTTTTTCATTGTCTCTTAACTTGAAGAAAGGAAGTCATTTGGATCTGGAAATTCCAGACCTTGGTGGTAGTCTTGTCAGTTCAAGAAGTCATGAGCTCCTGTGTCCTTCAGTCAGAGGTGACCGATGGTACTCAGGCCCCAGCGACCTGTGGCAATGTTCAGGGCCTGGACCAAGAGGCAATGGCAGCACCCACAGACATTTTGCTCTCACTCAGGGATACCTCTAGCCCCCAGTACAGGGAGGTATGAATAGGTCCTGGTAAAGAGGTACAGTTCTTAGTCCCAGCATAGCAAGGCAGTGTCATCACTTGTGACAATGACCTGGCCCTAGAATGGTGGGGTCTTATTTTTGCCTGTGTAATGAGCAGAATTACATGCTGAGTGGAAGGGGTGTGGACAGTGCGGTGCGCCCTGGAAGAAAGGCTCTTGGGCGATAGCACAAATAGGCCTGTCATAGTACTTTGCTGTAATGTGGAATAGATAAGGTGTTTTCCCACTGGTGTTAGTCAGTACAGTACCCAGTGCTTGACAGACAACTCCTAAGGAAAAACTTAGAGGACCAAGAAATGAAGTTTTCATGAGTTGGCTTGCTTGTTTCCCAGCAACAGTAAGCATGTGAGACTATTTACCAAGACCCTTTGAAAGAAATGGGGCAAAGAAATTTGACAGTAGAGTCCTCTAAAGAGATAAAGATTCAGTTATACCTTCATGGGACTCAAAGAAAGGTCAAGGTCCTGGCTGGTAGGAACAATGAGTGGGTGGTAGTGTAGGACAAATAAATATTGATCCTGGAACTAGGACAGGCTACACGCAAGAGAGTAATGACCTTTTAGGTATGACAGATGACCATGACCTGTGATGAATATCGGGACCTGTGCCAGAAAGGGTATATCATGAGCATGGTGGTCCTACTGTTCTAGATGCTGCTCTTTTTCACTGGCACTGTTTTGCATAGGGAGACCCATTGTGAGCTGCAAAGATCTGTAATCACCAACTCCATGGACCAGATTATTAAGATCTGAAGTTGAGCTCTTTAGAAGGGGGGATATAGACTTTTTTGTTTCTCAAGATTTTTGTTCTCTACATTCTGTCATTCTTTCAGAGTGCCACTACATTTCGTGATTGCTTGGGTATTTTTTTGGTGGTAATATTTATGTTGTAATTTTCCTTCTCCTCCTCTGCTGCGACTTAAACCAGGCATTTTGTGTCACTGAGGTCAAGGTTGTCCAGTAACAGCCCTAAAACCACTTAAATGGTAGAAAATCTTTCAAGAAGATTGTTAGGAGCTGACCACCAAGGGGTAGGGTATGGTAGGAATAATATCTGTCATAGAGACCAGGAAGGATTTTTCTTTAAAAAAATATTATTTTCAATGCCCAAACATTCATTTTTTTTCTTCCTCCCACCTCCTCCATAAACTGGAAAAAAATAGGAAGAAGGAAATACAGACTCCATGTATTACATGATTAGATTTCAACAAGTATTTATTAAGCATGTACTATATTCCATGCATGAAATTAAACTAACATGAGTTGGACATTTTTTCTAGGGCCTTATTTCACACAGACCAGACTAGTTTTTTTCTTTCTTTCTATAAAATGTATTAAAATCATCCTTGAGATTTAATTGGCACATAGGACTAAAGTTTGAACCATTAATATAAGGAAATAACCATGTCTGAAGGCTTACGTAAAAAAAAAGGGGAGCAGCTAAATGGTGCAGTGGATAGAACACAGGAGCAAGTGTGGAAGATCTGCATTCAAATCCAGCCTCAGACACTTACTAGCTGTGTGACCCTGTAACCCTATTTCCCCAGTTCTTCAGCAATAAAAAAAAATGAGCTGGAGAAAGAAATGGTAAGTCACTCCAGTATCTTTGCCAGGAAAACCCCAAATGGGGTCACAAAGAGTCAGACATGACTGAAAAAATGATTGAGGAACAACAAAAAATTTTCAAAAGGAAGCATACAAGGAGTAAGTTTTTCCCTCAGGGCCAACTGGCATGCCAGCAAGGCCAATGAAGAGGCAGGAAAGCTGTGTTCAACTGAATCAGGATTGTATCTTTGCTGAATAGCCTTTCCAAACTATGAGTAAGTACATTTCCTTTTGTTACTATCTAGATGGTTCATGAGTATCTCATTTTGTTCTAATCCCAGAATGGAACCATCAGACCTTCCTGAATCAGTTCTGGTTTACATCAGAGAGCATTTATTGAACTGCCTTGACTATGTCTGGCCAAACCTGTATGTTAACAAAGTATTTGGAAATGTTCCCCAATCCCTGAGGCCCATTGGTATGGGACTCTTTCCTCACTAGTAGAGATCAATCTTTGTGTTTGTGTGAGGGATGGGGCAGAGTTGGTGAGAGGGAGAGGAGAAGGATCTGGGTTACTCTAGCTTCCAGCTTTGAGAGAAATGCTGTGTGATAGCAACCTCTCTTCTGCTTTCTGAAGAGAGAGAAAAAATCTGAGAAGAAGCCAACAGGAGAGGAGCTGGCTGCTCCTGCACTCAGCTTGCTATACTGGGACTCTAGAGTTCCTGATCTCACCCAGGGGGAAAATTCCCTGAAGTCTCTAGTATAGGCAGCTGAGGATAGAAACATGATAAAGACTGCCACCTCCTGTCATGTTCGCTTCTTCCCAGAATCTTTTATCTTCCTTCAGTGACCACTGAAGGCCACTGCCATCACGCATTATCTCTCTCAAAGCTGGAAGTTAGAGAATCTGGATCTCTCTCCTCTTTTATTTTTTGCCAACTCTGTCCGGCTCCTCATGCAGGCTTGGATCATTGATCTCCACCAATAAGGAAAGAGTTCCATATCAGTAGCTTTGGGGCTTGCACTATATTCACGTTCAGGATGTGTGACTCAGTGTTGAAGGAGATGACAAGCCATGTGTGGCTCAGTGCTGAAGGAGATGACAAAGTAGTTTATCAGCCACTGAACTGGAAGAGCTGATGACTCAGAAGATCTTTAAAAGTGACTATCTCTCATTTATCTCTTTTCTTCTTGGCTCCAGATCATGTCACTGCCATTGAAGTCTATCCCTAAAAGGGCAGAGGGAGAAAATTAATGATCTTTCTTTCTTCCATGCTGGAATAAATGACGAACTGCACTGATGAAGCAGCTAGAATAGGCATTCAGCAGGGTGAGCTGAGGTTGGGCCTTGAGGCCTCTGACTGCCTTTTCTGCTTTGGGTTCCATTTTACTAGTGTAGGTAAACAAACATTGCTCTTAAGATGGAACTGTTTCATGTTAAGAGATAAGTTCAAGAGATCCTGGGTCCCTTGATCAAAGCAGGAGGAGGTGTTTCATTGCATACGACACAACCAATAGGGCAAGGAGGTCAATCTCAGGGCAAACATCACAGAACAGATGAACTATGAGGAAGTTGTTTGGAGAACACAGAGCTGAGGTGAAATATTACAATTCCTATTCATGTAGATGGCTAATGCTCCGATTAGTCTCAACTTCCTGGGAGAATATAAAAGTAATTATGTAATTATATCTTGTTTAAATGGTTTTGTTAATGGGACTCTATGATGTTAAACATTTCTTTTGTGCGTAGGAAATAGATACCTATCGCATTCCTGATTATATTATAAATTAGTATATTTCTATTCTCTCATTTCCAGAGACACTAGACAAGCTATCCTAAGTAATTTTTTCACAGGGGTATCCAGGGGCAATGCAACAAGCCAAGTGTTAGAAAGGGAGCCTAACTTATCTCATTAGAGTCCAGGTTCCTCCAAGATTCAACCTTGTACTCTAGTGTGTGGGTTGGAGCAGAAAGGCTCTTTAGTGCAGAAGTGCCCTAAATCCTTCCCTTATCCCTAGGCCCAGTAGATGATAATAATGGTTAGACTTATTCTTCATAGATCATAGGATCATAGACATGGAGTTAGAAATTTCCTTAGACATGATTGAGTACAACCTCCTCATTTTGTAGATAAACCGAGGTTCAAGGAAGTTAAGTGATGTCCAAAGTCAGACAGGTCCATAATCTCCTCAATATGAGTATTCCCTCCATTGGTGTAGATTGCAGCCCATTTATAACTTCTTATCCTGTGAGATTCATGGTCATGTTCTGGAAAGTATCCACAGAGGATCCATCTAACAGGCTTAGAGCTGTCTTCTAGATCAAAGCTGTCAAACACTCAGCTGTCAGATTGCATGCAGTCCAAAACACTCCAGAGTATAGCCTGAAGCAGATTAAAATGTAATTGAGAAATATTTAACAAAATAAATACAAATACAATAAAACATAGATAATACATTTTAAAACTAAGTCAACTCATGGATCAAAGGGCTGCATTTCAATTTGAGTTTGATGCTACTGGTTTTGAAGCACTTGTGCCAAATTTATCCAAGATTCCTCACTTTTACTACACGAATGGCCCAGCTGCTAACATGATCATGTATTTCCCAAATGATGTCACTTACATCATTTTTGTGGAAATATGCTGCATCCTGTTTATGCCCTGATGCCTCTTAGTACTAACCTTTGGATCACCTCTAATCTCTTGAATTTATACAATGTATTAAGGTTTTCAAAGTACTTTACAAATATTATCTTATCTTCACACTAACCTTGTGAGGTAGGCACTATAATTATCTCAATTTTGCAAAGGAGGAAACTGAGGCAGATTAAGTGATTTGCCCAGGGTCACATGGGTAATAAGTATCTGAAGTAGGATTTGAACTTGGATCTTTTAAACTCCAAGTTAAGAACTCAATCTACTGTACCACCTCTCTCTCTCTCTCTCTCTCTCTCTCTCTCTCTCTCTCTCTCTCTCCCATCCTTTCTCTCTTACTTCTTTGTCTCCCTCCCTCTTTCCTTCCACCCCAATATTTTAGGTCTTTTTTTGGAGAATTTGTGGTTTGGACCTATGCTTTTAATGGTGTGAGGAACATTCTGGAGCAGTGGATGAGGCACTGAACTTTGAGTCAGGAAAACCTGGGTTAAAATCCTGCCTCAGACAATTGTTAGCTGTAGAACTACGAGTGAATCATTTCACCTCTCCGTGCCTCAGTATCATCATTTATAAAATGAGGGATTTCTGTCTGATAACCTCTAAGGTCCCTTTTAGTGTTAAACCTATGATCACATGATTCTGATATAGAAACTTCCTTTACAAATTCTAATCAGCAATTCGTCTGCCACTTATGACCTTGGAGAGATTAAGTGGCCACCCAACTAATACTAATGTTTGAGAGTCAGGATTTGAACCTAGATCTTCCTGTCTCCAAGGGTAGCTCTCTATTCACTATATCTTGCTGCCTCTTCTATTAGAATTATAAGGAATAACATTAATAATCTGAACTGATGAAGTGAAAGTAATGACTGGCCTCTGAAAATGTCTAAATGGCTACCTGCAAGGAAACATTTTCTTTATTCAACATTTAATGAGTGCTGACTGAAGAAATTCAAGAGAAGTTACAACTTTTCATTTTTTTATGGTACAATAATGTTCTATTACATTTAAATACATAATTTGTTTAGACATTAGCCAATCAATGGGCACCGATCTTGTTTATAGTTCTTTGCCACCAAAAACAAATAAATATTTTGTTATATATTGGGCTTTTGTTTCTGTTTTTGACTTCCTTTATGATATGTATAACAGAGGTTTCTCTATATCAAAAAGTAGGAATTTAGTCTCGTTTTAGCAGAATTCCAAATTACTTTCCATAATGGTTGAACCAAGTCACAACTCTTTTAACTGTGTATTAGTAGTCCTTCTTAGTCCTTACTTTTTACTATTTTCATCTTGATTATCTTTTCCAATTTACTTGGTTTGAAATGAAACCTCAGAGATTCTTCATTTCTATTATTATTAGTGGATTGGAACAATCCTTCGTGTGATAAATAATCTTTTGCAATTTTGTTTTTCGAGACGCTGTACTTTGACCAGTTATCCATGGCTCCTGGTCTGATACTATTTCCGTATTCAGTATTGGTTAAAAATAGAAAAGTAGTTAAGTGGAATAGACTAGACAAAGAATAATTAGAAACAAACTCAATACTCCAGTATTCCATAAATCCAAAAACAAACTACTCGGGATAAAAAATCTCTATTTGATAAAAACTTCAGAGAAAACTAGAAAGTAATATGGTAGAAATTGGGTTGGTTTATATCAACACATTACATCGAGTTGTATAATAAGCTCAAAATTATATACATGACTTGAATATTAATGTCATACCACACACACAAAAATTACAAGAGAATGAAATAAGGTAACTTTCGCAACTCTGGCTATTTGGCAGTTGGATTAATTGAAATGACTGAGGAAACAAAAATTTGAACTTTTGAGCATATCAGTTTATTAAGCAATGCATGCCAATTGCGTAACAGGTTGGGACCAGGCCTCCTCAGCTTGGCAATGGACCTCAAATACAAGGGGAGAAATATTTTTTATGCATTAAAAGGAAACAACAGGATATAAATCAGGATAAAAGATAAAGTAATCTGATTTCTAATTGGAGGAAAGATTAAGGGCTTTCAGAGTTGGGAGAGGGAGAGAGAACAGGTGAAATTTCCTGAAATCAGAAAAAAGAGGTGTCCAATTACTCCTTGAGTATTTCTATTCAATAAAAGGAATAAGGAAACAGTAACTGATTGATCAATATGGGACCAGTTTTCACATAAGACATATGGGTTGCTTCAGATATACATCTATGAGAAAACTTCTTGCATCAATCTACTCAGCATACTTAGGTCCTCAGTTAAGGGTCCCTACACAATAGGTCAAGGGGATCTAGCTTCCCAGATACACAGAGATAGGTTCAAACAATGCAATAAAGTTTTAACACAATTTCCATAATTGAATAAAATTTTTTTACAAGACAGAAATTGAACTAGATCTGTAATTGAATAGAAAGGGAACTGAGCTAACACCAAAACTGAGTAACAAGGTGGAGTCAGTATAGTTCATTCAATTCCCACAATTCCCTCAGCTAAGCCTTGTTGGACTTAACTAAATAAGGAATAAAGAAGATTAAGACAAGATATAGTAATTCATTTTGATTACATGAAATTGAAAAATCTTTCCATGAATAAAAATCAAGTTATTAGAATAATAATAAATCAAATTGTTAGAATAATAAGAGAGAGCTGTTAAATGGGGGAAATATTTGCATCGTATGTCCCTGATGAAAATCTGACATCCAAGATATGTAGGAAATTAGCACAAACTTATCAGACCAAGAGCCATTCCCTAATGGTTAAGTGGGCAAGGCATATGAATAAATTATTTTCAAAAGAGGAAGTTTATGAGAATTTTAGAAAGGAAAGTGGTGATTACTACTATATAGCATGGCTTCAACAAGAATGAGCCATGGTGATGTAGCATTCCTCTTCCTTAAGGCATTCCATTCAAGGGCCTGGACTTCCCTCCCTTTCTGAGAAGGCACAGATATTCTCTTCCTAGCCCTAGTGGACTGTGTGGAAACTGGAACATGCAAATATATCTTCTTCCTGCTTTCAGAATTATATGACTCATTGCTGGGTTGAGTCCTCCTCTTTGGTTGATCAGTTGGAAAAGCTTATGATGCGGTAGAAGAAGAGGTGGTTTTTGGCTAGAGGGTTTCTTAGAGAAAGCTTTTGACAAGTTAATATATGACTCTATTTGGAGGGGCAGAGGAAGGAAGAGTCCTTCCTTACCACAATGTAATGGCAATGTGAGGCCCTCTAGGCCCCCAATACTCATGTGAATGAGGGAGCTAGCTTTGCTTGTCATAGAGGCCGCTAGCTGCTTTGTTGCTCCTTTTGTGTTTCCTATGCTCTAACACAGACCTTGTGAACATTGGAAGATCCTGAAAGGCCTGCAAGCAACAAGGATGGCTTTTATTGCAGCTTTAGCAGCTGCAGTAGGATGTGAGGGAAGCTAGATGGCATAGTGGCTAGAGTGCTGGGCTCGGAGTCAGGAAGACTCATCTTTCTGAGATCAAATCTGGCTTCAGACGCTTACTTGCTGTATGATCCTGGGCAAATCGCTTAACCCCATTTGCCTCAGTTTCCTCATCTGTAGAATGAACTAGAGAAGGAAATGGCAAACCACTCCAGTATCTTTGCCAAGAAAATGCCGAAAAGGGTCACAAAGCATTGAACACAACTTAAAAATGACTAAATAACAACAAAACAAAACAAAAGTAGGATCTGACTTGCAAAAAGAAGAACAATGGCTCAGGAAAAGGAAGCCACTGGAAGGAAGATCCCACTTCATGTCTGACTGTATAATGTCAGTGCAGAGGTGAAATGTAAAATAGCTAATTATCAGCCTTGCAGTCACTGGGTTCCATTAATGATTAAGTATTAGCTTATCGATATATTGTATCAGTAGTAATAATTTATTGTTTTGAATCTCTATAAATAGGAGGTAGAGCCAAGATGGAGGAGTGATAAGAAACAATGAAGTAAATTTCTTTCCAGAAATTCCTAACAAATCTAGAAAATGTACCACATTGAATCCTGATGGGGAAATCCAGAAAAAGTCACCATTAAATCCTTTGTCCAGCCCAACTTGGTGTAGGGAGACAGGAGATCTGTGGACACTAGAAATTGGGTCAGGCCAGGAGCATGCTGCAAATGGAGAGCTCCAATGCTGACAAAGAAGCTGTGCATTAGAGTTAAGAGAGTTCTCAGACCTAGATTGGGCCACCCCAGACTCAAACCAGGGCACCATGATGGAAACAGCTACCAATTGGTGGTTTTATTCCTGTTAGGAGGGGAGCAGGAAGGTGAGCCCAGAGGCCACTCTGCTTTCCTCAGAGAATTTGAATACTGGGCTAGAATTATATTCATCTGCTCCCTTCTATATTGTGAGTCTAGGGGATGTGATCATGTTTAAGCTAACTTCTAATTGCTTTTTTATTTTGTAGGGACATTTTATATCTACTTTATATCTAAGGCTTGACTCCCTTCCCACCAAGTACCAGTTGCATAATAGCAAAAAAACAAAACAAAACAAAAAAAACCAACCCATTTAACCAAATAAACAAGTGTCCTGCAGTATTTGGGCTGATCCTAGTTTCATCTCCTCCCTCCATGCAGGTTAGACTAGTTTTCCCTTAAGAAGGAACTAAGATATTCCTCAATACTTGGCTGATTCAGGGAACTAAGGGCTCAAGACTGTAAACATCTTTTTCTTAGTGCCTGAGTACAAAGCAGCCACTTGGAGCTGGAGGGTCTCTGAGATGCTTAACTCACAGGTCTCAATGGTAGTTTCATTCAGGGAATCAACTCAAGGAATTTTCTCAATGACTTGTTGACTATCCTTCTCTTGTTATGGCTAAATAAATCTCCTTTTGTTTACTGTTGAATGACCTAGAGTGTCTCATTTTGTTCAAGTATTGACTCTAAAATGTCAGAGACTGATCTGAATCAGGTCAAGCCCAGAACAATTTCATAGCAGGGAGAGGCTGCTGTCTAGAGGAGAGACAAATGGCCTAGGTTATTCTGGGCTACCAGATAGGTTTTATAAATTGCTACTAATTCTACCAATGTAAACATTATGTAAGACTAGCACAAAGAGGTTTTTATATTTGAAAAATATTTTCAAATGGATTAAATATTGAAAGTTACAGAAAGGATTCTGAATCAGTTCTAAGCTGATTTTCCAATATAATGTAAGAGAGGGAAGGTTTATTCCACTTCTCCTTTAAACAATTCAGTCACAGAAAACAAAGAGTAGATAACATAGATAATGAGATGTTTTAATGTATTAACAAAGTGCTAACCTCACTGTACATTTTGTGAAGTGTTAATACCTTTCTCTGAAGAATTAAAAGGCGCAAGCAAAAATTAGACACATCATTGACAAGCTTAAAATAGCAAAACCTTGGTTGAATTCAGCAATTTGGAAGAGATGACGCTGGGCTCCAGAAGTGGAGGAGGAAGGGAAGGTTGGGATTTTCTCTTAACTTACCCCTCTGGTTCTATCACTTCGAAGAGGAAACTACTCAACCAGTAAGAGAACCTGAATCCACCAGGAAGTAGTGACATATATACTCCAAACAATTACAGAAAAGCAGTCCCTTTAGGCACTTCCAGGAATAGGATTTTAGTCAGCAGAGATGGGAGCTGGCTGTGGGCTCAAGAAAGAGCTAATCCTAGCAACTGAGAATTACAGATCCTGCGAAGGGCCATCAGAGTAACCCATAGGGCAGAGATGCTGGACCCATGAGAAAATTAGATTAGGACTCTATGAAAAAGGAAGGGAAACGAGAGTCCTGAGTTATTGAGTTGTCTTGGCCATACGTATTCCCTGTACTACTATTGTCATCTACGTTTGATCCTCCTTTTTCCTTAGATTCTGCATATGTTTCTGGGTGAACATCTAGGTTTCTGGTGGGGAATGTTTTGTAGCTAATGTCATTACTATATCATCCTAGCAAATGCCCTTTATTAAGAACTAAGGCTGACTGTTAAAGGGAGAGAAAACTGCAGGGACCTGTGAGCTCTAGTTTTAGGAGCTTGGACCAACAGACTACCTTAGAACTTGTACTCTGAGTAACCAACATGTATAATAGCAACCACACTAGCATACCCAGGATGGCTGCCAGTGCAGGTTCTTAGATCTGCTTTACTAGGAAAGCAACTTAAAAGGGGTCAATGATCTTCTTTAATTACATAGAAAAAATACAAATAGAAATAAAGACCAACAGACAGGGCTCTACTGACTGAATCAAAGCTTTACATCCAAGTTTGCAAAATCTTTATTGAGCAATATTTATTGAATTGAGAGCTTTTATCTCTGAGGAGTTGGGAGCTCTGAACATATGGCCACTCAGAGTCTCAACCAGGGAATCACAACATCTTTCTCATAAATGAGCCCCAAAAGCAAAAGCTCACCTCTCACAATATGTATATGTGTATATATGTATATATGTGTATATATATGTGTGTATATGTGTGTATATATGTGTATATATACATATATGTGTATGTATATACTCTTTCAGCTAATAGGCTCAGAGCCAGAAGGCATCACAACCCAAATCATTGACTATTAACAAAAGGTGCAAGCCTTCCTATAAGCAGGCTTTCCTTAATGGACTCCACATGAGGCCTATTAATGGGTGGGGAAGATCTTGCACCCACCCATTAATGTTATGACATGCCACTGCAAATGCAAGATGAAGGGCTAGTCTAGAGGTACTAAATAACTTAAATTTTGTCATGACAAATTATCACATGATCATCCCATGTTAATAAGGACTAAATGTATGTGTTTTCAATAAAGTGAATTTTGCAATAAATCATAGTACATTTTAAGAAGCATAGGAGTTAATATAAAATTAATGCAGTCTTTAATTTTTTTTTCTTTTTCGCCTTCTTTTATAATATCCTGGCCAAAGTTTCCTATGATTTGCTGCTGCTTTTTCAATGGAACATATATGAATCATTCTGTGCTGCTCAATAAATATCCCCTCAGTGGCAGGGCCTGAGAGGAAATGCTGGTTTCTCTCCATTATAGAGTTTGTCTCTACCTTTTTAATCTTCATTTCTTAGGGCAGCAGTCTTTCCCTTTCCCTCCTATATAGTCCCCTTACTTTATATTCACAGGTAGCTTCTTTCCTCCTGATTTTGCAAACTTGTTAATTCTCTGACACTTTCCCCGCCCAAGTACAGAGCAGAAGGTAGAATGGATCAATCTTCTTTGATGAGTGAATACACTGTAAACAGAAGATACTCAGAGGGTTTTGATTTTTCATCTGCACACAAAAATGATTAAAAGGAAAATATTTTTTTCATTTTATGACTATTCTCTCCTTTCTTCCCTCTTTTCTTTTCCCTCT
>CM053627.1:177427547-177451597 GCA_028646595.1 Phalanger gymnotis
CAAATCCTTTTTGAGCTCTTCCATGACCTGAGACCAGTTCATGTTTTTCTTGGAGGTTTTTGTTGTAGGCTCTATGACTTTGTCGACTTCTTGTGACTGTATGTTTTGGTCTTCTTTGTCACCAAAGAAGGATTCCAGAGTCTGAGAGTGAATCTGGGTTTGTTTTCACTGCCTGGCCATGTTCCCAGGCAACTTTCTTGACCCTTGAGTTTTTCAGTGGGGTATGACTGCTTGTAGACTAAAGAGTTCTATGTTCCACGCTTGGGTGGATGCACTGCCACACCGGCACTCCTCCTTCCCCAAGAACCCTCAACCAGGACTGGACCTAGAGCTTCAACAGGCTCTTCACTCCTGCTCTGATCCACCACTTAATTCCTTCTGCCAGGTGGACCTGGGGCCAGAAGCAACTGCAGCTGTAGTTCTGTAGCTGCCCCACCTCTGCTGCCCCTGGGGTGGTGGCCAAAGCGCAAACTCCCTGTCCCCAGAAGCTTTTCCCACTAACCTTCTCTGTTGTCTTTGGTGTTTGTGATTTGAGAGGTCTGGTAACTGCCACAGCTCACTGATTCAGGGCGCTAGGGCACGCTCCACCTGCTCAGCTCCTGGTCTGGTTGGTCCGCGTCGCCCATGCTGGGCTCTGCTCTGCTCGGCTCTGCTCCCAGCTCCGTGTGGGATGGACCTTACCCAGAGACCATCCAGGCTGTCCTGGCCTGGAGCCCTGCTTCCCTCTGCCACTTTGTGGGTTCTACAGTTCTAGAATTGGTTCAGAGACATTTTTTATAGGTTTTTGGAGGGACTTGGTGGGGAGCTCATGCTAGTCCCTGTTTTCCGGCCACCATCTTGGCTCCACCCCTCCCTTGCTCAGAATTCTTGCTCCTTATGATGCCCTTATCTGACACCGACTGAAATTAATGTCTCCTCCAGTGCTTTTCATCAAAGAGTCCCAACAAAGTCTGGCTGCCCAAAAAGTTATTCCAGCTCAGACTTAAAAAAACCTGAAAAATCCTGGAGATCACCAAACCCCTCAAATATAAAATTTATATAAATTCAACCAATAACAATCTATAGCAGTTATTATCTTTAGGGTATTTTTTGAAGGGAGAAGCAGGGATTTATTATGAACTTGAATATACAAACACACAAAAAAGATCAATTTAATACACATAGCAAAACACAAAAACAGGGCTTTATATGAAACTGTGAATCTCCCATTTTGTACAGGGCACCACAGTCAATCTGTGATACTCTCATAGTATATAACCAGAAGCACCAGCAGAAATATGGAGAATATCTGTGACTCACTTTCTTCCTACATTGCCCTTTTCCCATCTCAATGTGCTCCATTCTGTTCTAGTACTGCCAACTATCAGCAAATGTTGTGTAGGCCAGATCTTACTTAGGCCAATCTGCTGCTTTAGGTTCAGAATTAGAATGAAATAAGACATTTATAGACTATATAACAGTCGACAAAAGGAAGTTCATTTAGTTATTGTAGGGCAAAGATACTCTGCAAAGATATAGCACTTATTCAATTGGGTGAATCTTCACTGCCTCTGTGTTGGCCATGTTGGCAAAGTAGGCAAGCCTGTGGAATAACAGTCCCTTTTTCTTCAGGGGTCAGATTTTATACTTAGGGAACTGGGAAGCTACATCAACAAGCCAAGCCTTACTTCCCTAAACAAATTAAGTCTCAAAGATGGTTTCAATATTTAATAAGGAAAAACTAACCAGGCCAACATGGCAGATACTGATCTTACCACATATATGCACTACACAGAGAAACAGATTCATATATAGACAAAGATTGATGGGGAGATGTGTAGAAGTAGATTAAGTACCGTTGTCGTATGGAAGTATGAGGGAGAACAAGGATTGCTGCAACATGGAGCCATGATATAGAGAAGCAAACAGGCTTTGCTTGTACTCAGTCATATCGACTGTGTAGGTCGCAAAGGAATGTGGACATTACTAGAAGGTCGGGTTGCTAGACTATCTGGTAACCTTGAATTCCTCTTCTCCTAATCCCTCTACCCCCTTAAAGTGGAGTCTCATCCCAGATGCTACATTAAATATTTTGGAAGGCATGGATCCTTAAGGAAGTCAGGATCCACTACATGGCAAAGTTTACCAGGTAGCATTGAATTCTTTTCACGGCAGATAAGGCCACTAGGGAGTTAAGAGGAATTGGCTTAACTATTTAGGAACTTAGGTTATTTTGCTTTGCATTCTTGGTCAGTTTGAACAAAACTAGTCCCATATCTGTTTTATTCCCCCTGTTCTGGGTCCTCACATAATAATAACTAACATTTGTAGAGATGCAAATTTTGCAACATACTTTGCATACATTATCTCATTTGATCTTCCTAACAATCCTATATATTAGGTCCTCTAGTTAGTATTCCCATTTTTTAGACGAGGAAACTGAGGCTCAGAAAGATTTATTTTGATTTATTCATAGTCATATACTCGGGGGGGATCACAGGCAAGATCTGAACTCAGATCATCCTGACTTCCAAACTGGTATCCTATGTACTATGCTTCTCTGCTTCTTATAGGAACTGAAGGCATCTTTAGACATGAGCCAGATAATGAAGTACCTAGGGGAAAGGGTTGGGAAAAGAACTACGGCAGTCAAACTGAATATACTTTGAATTACACTCATTAACTTGTCAAAAATGATTGAAGCAATGAAATTAATTGCTGGTCTTGTTGTGGAGAAACAGGTACACTTATTTACTGCTGGTGGAATTGCAAATTTGGAGAGTAAGCACAGTATGCAATTAAAAGTTAACCGTAACCTTTGATCCAATAATTCCATTATTATGAACTTATCTTGAAAGTATTATGAAAAAAAGTAACTGTTCAAAGATTTTCAGAGAAGCAATACATGTAATTACAAAAAACTTGGAAATAATTTAAATGTCCAACATTAGAGAAATGGTTAAATAAATTTTCATACATTTAAGTAATGGAATACCATAATAAAATTAAGACCAAAAACATGAAGAATACAAAGTAACCTGGAAAAACCTTATGGTGTAATCTAATGGGAAAAAACAGAATTATAAGTATAAAATAAATGCAATTACATGAGGAAATGCAAATGCAAATGAATGGATA
The DNA here is from genome assembly GCA_028646595.1 of Phalanger gymnotis. Lineage (NCBI taxonomy): Eukaryota > Metazoa > Chordata > Mammalia > Diprotodontia > Phalangeridae > Phalanger > Phalanger gymnotis. The sequence goes on from CM053627.1 coordinate 177,430,665, forward strand.
AAGAATTTATGCATTTAATTAGTAGTTTATCTTGATGTTAAACCATATTTTTAATGAAAACTTTTTTTTAAAAGAGGAACCTAGTTCATTTATTCTTAGAGCTTTGGTAATGTGCAGATTTAGTAATACATTGCAATTATATTTAAATGATTCTTTTTATTGACTTTGGAGTTCTTTGTAAGATACTTCTCAAATTTTTTTTAGCCTTAATAATTCCAACCTTAAATTGGCCTGCCACACTATGGGAGTGGGGTTTACTACTCTACAAAGAGCAGTGGGTTCTTTACTGAGGGGTCCATGGATTCTCAAAGGGTAAGTCCATGGATAGATTTCAGGGGCAAGTGGGAATGGCTTTATGCATACACACACACACACACACACGCGCACATATATATTTGAATATATTGGTTTCCTTTATTTTCTTATAAATTTTATTTTATGTATTAAAAATTATTCTAGTCAGATGTAGTGTTACATGCCCAAAATTATTGGTACTGGAGGATGCTGAAGTTGGTGGATTGTTTGAACTCTGGAGTTCTGAGCTGCAGTAGGGTTAAAGTGGATTGGGTGTCTGTACTATTCGGCACAGAATTAATGAGCCCTCAGGAACAGAACACCAGCCTGCCTACTAGGGAGGTGCAAGAAGGCCCAAATTGGAAACAGAGCAGATCAAAGCTTCCCATGCTGATCAGCAAAGGAATTGAGTCCATGAGTGGCTGCTACACTTTTAAGCTGGATAAGACTAGGAGATTCAATCTCAAAAAACCAAAACAGAATAAAAAGCATTATTCTGAGGAGAGATTCATAAACTTCACCAGACTTCCAGATGCATCCATGACATACAAAAAAGTTGCAACGTTATATTTTATGGTATACTTTATTATATTTTATCACAACAGAGAAGGCAACACAGTTAAACTGCCAAGGTAGGAAGGGAAAGATTGTATTCAATATGCCAGAAAAGTTTTTCTTGGGTCTTCCTGGATTTGAGCAAGGATTAACCAACCTACATGAGCCAGAGAGAGCCAGATTTTAACCCTTAAATATATAATATTCCAGCAATTGAGTGGAGAAGATAAAGGAGGAGATACAGTACAAATTAATTAAGTACGAAGGGAAAGGGACCAGGGAGTACCTACGGTGTGTCAGCATGACCATGGTAGTCTAGTGATATAAGTATTCTGCTTTCCATATGTATTAATGTATCCGGTGGCTTTGTTATACTTCATGGCAACCCAGGACAAATGCCTGAAGAGGGCCAGGACTTACAAGACTATGTGATCCTGGACAAGTCACTTTACCTCTGTCTGTTTCAGTTTCCTTTTCTGTAAAATGGGGGGCATTATAACACCTACCTTGCAGGGTTGTTGTGAGGATGGAATGAGATAAAATTTGTAAAGCACTTTGCAAAACTTAAAATGTTATATGAATGTTAGCAATATTATTATGAGGTTTTTCTCAATATTCATGGTGACAATGAATTATTTTTACATACAGGCAGCATTATAGTGGAAGACAGCTGATCTTGGTGTGAGGTAGAACTGGGTTCAAGTCCTACCTCTGACACTTATTAACTTTAAGGAATAAGCCTTTAGTGCCCCCAGGCAACTGAATAAATTTCACAAGAGTAGCTTATCTGCAAGGACAGAGAGAATTTCCACACTGAGAGTTGCTAATCATACTTACCGAAATAACAGATCCACTTCTTCAAGTAAACAAACCAAAGATTAGGATTTATCAAGAGCATAATTTAGTAAAGATCTCACAGTATGACTTCTCCCCCCGCCCCTTTAAAAACTAGTTGTTGTTCAGTTTCAGTCATGTCCAGCTCTTCACGACCCCATTTGGGGTTTTCTTGGCAGAGATACTAGAGTGGTTTGTCATTTCCTCTCCAAGTCATTTTACAGATGAGGAAACTGAGGCAAAGAGGGTCAAGTGACTTACCCAGGATCACACAGTGTCTGAGGGTCTGAGGCCAGATTTGAACTCAGGAAAGTGAGTCTTCCTGGCTCCAGGTCTAGTACACTATCCAGATAAATGGAATGGTAGCTAAACAAGAAGGAATTTGGGGAGAATGACTTTTAGATTTTGGTCATTTAGTAAGCTATAATCACATGCATACTAGTTAGGTTAGGGAGGCATCCATCCTCAAAATATTCAGTTTTTTAAAAGCTATAGCAAATACTTATAAAAGGCCATTTTCTGAGGAAACAAAGAATCAATATCATTGTTAAAATCTTCTTGTCACAGGTATTGAAACCAAGAGAAATTCCTGTTTCTTTTAATGAAAGGCTACCCAGAACAATTCAATAAGAGCTTTGTCTCTGGAAACAGAAGACCTGAGTTCAGATCCCCCCTCTGATAATTGCTACCAATGTGATTTTTTTAAAATTTGTCACTTAACCCCTTTGACCTTCAGTTTTATCACCTGAGAAATTATAGAGTTGGACACTAGAAAACCTCTGAAGTCCATTTGAACTCTGGCTCTACAATCCTATGATTTTCCTGGTCCTTGTTTAAGAATAATAATGATGATGCTACTAATAATAAAATAGCCAGTGTCAACCGCCAAAGTTCAGTCTAAGAAAGAAAAACAGAATCGGGTTGTGTGTGTGTTTTATTTCTTTCAAGTGGGCATGCATGCATGTGGAGCTGCAGTCAGAACTGAGCTCTCTTTGGGGTTAGGCTGCACAGATTATAAAGCCATGAAGCAAGGAAGTGCCCCTGACTCAGGATGTCTATGTAAGCTTAACCTATTCTTGTGATCGCTGATACGAAGGAGGAATTTGGGTTTGCTCAGAGAGCATCACAAAGGATTATTGGTATGTTAGTCCAGAAGGGCTCAAATCTTCCTCTCCAATTGGCCAGTCCAGGTTTTTGGCCTTCTTCAGGTGATGAGGGGCTCGAGCTGGTCTCATACCAGTCCTTTTACATTGCTTTTAGGTTTTCAAAGACCTGTATTTATTTATTTATGAGCCTTATAATAATCTTGTGATACAGGTGCTATTATTATCCTCATTATACAGGTGAGGAAACTGAGCCTGAGAGGTTAAGTGACTTGTCCAGAGTCACAGAGCTACTGAATATCTGCGGCAAGATTTAAACTAAGATCTTCCAGAATTTGAATCCTGCGCTCTTTCTTGTTGCATCACACAGCTTCCTCAGTTTCATCATCTGAAAATGTGGGGTTGGACAAGATGGCCTCTGACATCCCTTCTACTTCTGCTTTTATGATCCTATGATCTTATGACAAACATGTCAGACTCGCTCTGACTTCCAGATCTTTCTAGGTGCGAATTTGAAGGAGAGAAATCTGGTAACCCAAATGCGTTATAAACACTTTGTTCTTGTCTGAGGTCAGTCTTGTGACAGTTATGGGTGCCGAATGTGACCACACTTTCAAGCAGGTTCCAGATGAGTGGCTTGTTATGCAAACAGGTAACCATGGTTACCTTTGTTGCATAGAATACTGCCTAGCAGACAGCCTGGATCATTTGGATTAAGGGCATTGTTTACATGGTGGTAATTGTTACCTGAAAGAGAGACTATTTAAAAAGGGATTAGGATTTCAGCAAAGCCACTTTTGCATAGAGCTGTCTCCTGGGGAAATTGTGATGATGGTGAAGTTTGTCTCTGGCAGGCCTCTCACTCATGTTCAAGCATCTTCAATATTCTTATCCCTAAGCCCAGGTCCCACTCCTGAAAGGACCTTAATTTGGCTAAAGAGGTTAACCAATACCATAACTGATGGAAGCTAAAGTTTATTTTGGTCTAGATCTATTAGTTTATCCATGTGGGAAATTCTCAGTGCAGAAACTCCCTCCCTATGCAGATCAACAATTTCCCTTTAATTTATAATTGTAGAGAGTTAGGGAAAAGGGAAATGAAGTAAGAGGTTAGGTGAGATCGGTTTAGGAGACATAGACAAGATAGACTGACTTCAACCTTGAAATCACAGAAGACCTGACGCTAAGTTCTGCCTCAGACACTTTCTAGCTAGCTAGGTAACCTTTGCCAAGTCATTTACTTTCTCTTAGTCTTATGTTCTTTATCTTTATCTAATTCCAGTTCTGGAATTACTCATTGTAAAGTACCCTCAGCTCTTGCAGCCTTGGCTCTGCTTGGATGGGTCCTCCCAGAATCTCCATTTAAGAAGGGCACCCAGATCAAGCCAACTCATTTCTCTCCAGGCTCCACTCTAGACTTTCTCTACTATGCCAGTACCTGGCACCTTTGTTGTACTCTCTATTCCTTTAGTTCCCCTTTCAGCTTCCTTTCATGTGTTATTTTTCCTCATTAAAATGTAAACTCTTTGAGGGCAGGGACTTTCTGCTTCTATTTGTATTACCAGCGCTTAGCATGCCGCCTAGCACATAGTAAAGGTTATAAATGCTTGTTTTCTAACTGACTCAACTGTTACGTTTGATAAAGTAGCACCTTCTTTGCCAGGTTGTTGTGAAGATCAAATAAAATGAGATTACACACCCAGAGCCCTTTGCAAACCCCAAAGAGCTACATAAATCTCAGTTATAGTTATTATAGCTCAGGGTCACACAACAAAGTACGTATCAGAAGGACTCCAACCTGGGTCTACCTCAATCCAAGGCTGGCCCTACCCACATTATGTTAAGTTGCCTCTCCCGAAGAATGTAGGTGGATAAAAATGTAAAAATTATGAAAACCACCTACGACAAAACCACGAAGGACCCACTACCTTGAAAATACATACTCGTTGATAATAAAGCTTGTCTCAACATCTCTCCCTGGTTACACAAAACACTTATATAGTACTAGATATGGTTTAGCCACTCGAAGCGACAAGAATCAACGGATACTTTGCTATTTCATCATAGCAGAGTGAGCGATGAATCATAATCACCGAAAAAACCTAAAGAAATTATCCAGTCCTATGATCCTCATTGGGTTCCTGACTAAACAACACCAAGATTTATGAGACAGTGAGATAGCATCAAAGATTTATTTGCATCAGATTTGGGATATAGGCAAAGCAGATATCTACCTACATCTGCTGGTTCTTTGTTGTTGTTGTTGAGTTGTTTCAGTCACGTTCAATTCTTCCTGGCATCATTTGGGGTTTTCTTGGCAAAGATACCAGGGTAGTTTGTCATTTCCTTCTCCAGCTCATTTTATAGATGAAGAAACTGAGGAAACAAGGTTAAATAACTTTCCCAGGGTCACACATCTAGTAAGCGTCTGAAGCCAGATTTGAACTCAGGAAGATGAATCTTCCTGACTTCAGACTATCACTCTAACCACTGTACCACCAGATCTTTTTATGCTATTAAGAATTAAAATTATGTTTTATTTGACTTAAAATAATAGAACCCTTCCATATATCCATAAGGAAAGTCCACCCACAGATACATTCAGGTTTACATCTAGAAGATATGTAAACTATGCACTCAGAATAAACCTTGAAGAGTTATAGAAACTTAGAATCTTATTACTGTACTCAGTGGTAGACACATACCTTATTCCCAGAAAAATCCCAATTGGGTTCATAAACACAAGACAGCATCTGCTAAAAGGTATGTGCTGAAACACACACACATACACATGCACACACCCCAGCATGAGCCACGACTTTCTGGCAAGGATGTATGTTGGGTAATGCAGAGGAGTCAAACCTGTTCTTTTTCTAAATTTATGTTATCCTTGGCCTTCAACATCTGATTCTGGCCATTTGGGCTCTCTTTGGGTGATCACTACACCACTTTCTTTGTCTCTAGTGAAAACCTTCCTGACATCATGAGGAGAAACTCTGTAATTAGGAGGAAGAAATGGGCAGACTTGAAATTGTTGGGAAGCTTTTTTGAGCACGCTTGAATCTTATAAGTTGGTCAATATAAAATGAATTGATGTAGAGAAGTGCTAGGTAGTCAAGGAGTACTTCCTAGTAGGGCTGGGATCTGAAATGGACTTTTAAGGACAAGTTTAGATAGGAAGAGAAAAAGAAGAACATTCAGGATGGGGGTGAGGAAAGTAGGGAAGGTGATGAATAGAGAAAGGAAATATAGTGATACTTGTTCAGAGGACATTGAGTCAATCTTACTAGAGCTGATAGTTTGTGCAAAGGACATGTGGTTTCATCCTTGTAGGGCACTCTCAGTGTGGAAATACCCTCCACTTTTGCAAGTTGGCTACTTATCTGTAACATATAGTCATAAAGAATAACTGGTCACTGCTCATGGTCCCATAGCCAGTATGTGTCAGAAGGAAGACTTAAACTCAGGTCATCCTGATCCATGAATGAACCTTCATTTGGTATCCACCACTGATGCCTCTTATACAGGAAGCTCCCAGAGTCTTAGAGCAGTTTTAACCTTTAGATAGCTTAGTAGCTTAAAAGTGCATTAAGAATTTTAGGACATCATGTGTAGTATGCCTTAAGATTTATAAAACACATTGAAGACTTTATCCTGATGTGGGCTCACAGTCACCTTTGTAGATACGGGCTATTAGTATTATTGGCAGCTAGGTGGCACAGGGGATAGAACACTGGGCCTGGAATCAGGAAGATTCATTCTCATGAGCTCAAATCTGGCTTCAGACACATCCTAGCTATATGATCCTGGGCAAGTCACTTAACCCTGTTTGCCTCAGTTTCCTCAACTTTAAAATTAGCTGGAGAAGTAAATATCAAACCATTCTAGTATCTTTGCTAAGAAAACCCCAGATAGGGTCATGAAGAGTCAGACACAACTGAAATGACTCAACAATAGTAACAAAATGACAGTATTATTATCCCATTTTACAGATAAGAAAACTGAGACCAATGGAATTTGAGTGATTTGCCCATGATCATGAAGCTAGTGAAGTCAGAAGCAGAATTCAAACTCAGATCTTCACAGATTTTGAACCTAATTGTCTTTCTAGCATAACTTATTTCCTCTTTGTGGAGGAGTATAAAGCCTCTCAATTAGGTCACTATTGAAAACAAACAAAACAAAGAAATAAATGTAATCAAAAGAATGAACCTGGTAAAACCTGAGGTCAGAGGAGGAGGTATTTTTCAGCAGTAGGTAATTCCTAAGTCTCTCAAAATTTTACCAGAGAGTTAGCAAACTGCTAAAAAGTCTTACCTCTAAGGGTTCACCTATATTATTATATAATGCATATGGTGTAGTCATGACTACCCAGTGAAGTGCTATTATCTCCATTTTACAGAAGAGGAAACTGACTTTTAAATGACTTCTCCAAGTTCAAAATGCTAGCAGGTGTCAGAACAACATCTTTCCTTATTCTAAAGACAACATTTGATTCCCATACTGTCTCTCATCTATGTTAGTAGTCACATACAGTAATAAATAAATCTCTGAGGGTTCTTGTGAGGATCAAATAAGACAACATAAATAACGTACTTTGCCAACCTTAAAATCACATAGTATCTGTGTATGCATATATGTTTATTTATACTGGCTATTATTATAAATGCTTAATAGTCTCCTGGCATTTACTAAGTGCCTACTGTGTGCCAGGCACTATGTTACATAATGGGGACACCAATAAAGGCAAAAAACACAGTTTCTGCTCTCAAGGAGCTTGCTGACTCACTGGTACCAAAGGGTATGCAGATAATCTTACATTTACCTTTAATTACTCATATTTCATTAAGAGGTGGATTAATTCCTATCTATGCTCAGATACTCTAGGTGATTTTATAACTATATAATTTTCATTAAACAATTTCATAATAGATATACATCAGGGAAAGAAATTAAATCATGAGTCAGCATATCTCAACTAGGTGAGGACGAACAGTCTAAAGAGATTAATGAGCCTTTTTCTTTCAGCAGAAAGAAAGATTTCATCTCCTCCTTCTGCTAAATGATATCAAGCCATGTGTTACTATAATGTTCCCGAAAAGAATCAAATTTACATAAAGTATGAAGCAACATGTTAATCCAGGAATCTCCACCCATGGACAAACAGACACCCACACACTCTCAGATAAATGGCAAAACATCTGTGATAGCCCAAATTGGGGAATTGCAGAAAGATTGGCTCTTTGGTTTAGAAGAAAGAAAGAAAGGAAGGAAGGAAGGAAGGAAGGAAGGAAGGAAGGAAGGAAGGAAGGAAGGAAGGAAGGAAGGAAGGAAGGAAGGAAGGAAAGAAGGAAGGAAGGAAGGAAGGAAGGAAGAAAGAAAGAAAGAAAGAAAGAGAAAAAGAAAGAGAGAAAGAAAGGAAGGGAGGAAGAAAGAAAAAAAGAGAAAAATAAAGGAAAGAGAAAACAGTTATTTTTCATTTTGACACAGTAATGAAGCAAGTTTTATCTTTTTGGCCAGCTTTCAATGTAACAAAAATAGATTCCTTTTCCGTAACACCACTACCAAGGCTTGGGAAATGAAAGTAGAAATCTGAACTTAAACTAATCTTCTTAGAATTCAATCAATTAATCAATTTGTCATAGGATTAAAGATCTGGAGCTTCAATTGATTTCAGAAGTTGTTTAGTTATAGAATCATAGATTCAGAGCTGGAACGAACCTTAGAAGGACATTTAGTTCTAACACCTTCATTTTGCAGAGGAGACCTAAGGATGACCTCCACAGCAAATCAGTATGCATTGATTAAATATTTACTGTGTCAAGCACTGTGGGGATACAAAGACAAAAAGGAAACAATCTTTGACCTCAAGAAGCTTGTATTCTATCTAAACAGAAAGCATACAAATGGAACGAAGGTCTCGGGATATGCCCAGATCACCCAACATGGAGGCACTTTGCTTCCCTGTTTCCCCTGTCCCTTACCACAGTGAGTGGGAGTAGCCTCTTTTGATTGGCTGTGTTCTGGAACAGAATATGTTTTTATGAACTGCCAGAGTGGAGTACTAGCTCTTTTTCCTGGGTGCTCTTTCCAGCTGAGTCCAAAGGATGACAAATAGTTTGGCCATAGTGATGGGGCCATAAACTAAACTGAGGAAGGTGGGGATACCTTTCTCTTCCCCCTTCTTCCCAGGCTCTGAGAAATGGGTCTGATATCTCTCTTCTGTTCTGGTTTTCTTCACTTTCAGATACCAGTGGTAATCCCCGCTGGACATGGAATTAGAGCCATGGTGATCTCAGTGCCAGGATTCCAGGTGGGATGTTATAGCATAGCAGGGAAGCCTGAAGGCATCAGGGTGCCTGGGACTTGAGCCTGAGTAGGGCTTTGGACTTCGAAATGGGACTGCACTGTATAGCAGTGGTGTCAAACTCAAAAACAAATGGATCCTTGCAGGCTGTATATTGACTTAGAAAACCATATAGTAATATTATATATTTTTTATTTTTATTATATATTTATTATTTTATATTTTAATGTAATAACATAGTATAATATATAATACAACACTATATTATTATATCATCTATATATTATTTTTATTATATATTTATTTCATTAAACGTTTCCCAGTTGCATTTTAAACTAGTTTTGCTGGCTGCACGTGTTAGACCCAATTTCAACACCTCTGCTGTATAGCAACGGAGCTAAACTATGAACCTAATCCTCTTCCCCCTTTTCAGAGACTGAAGTGGTATATGGGGGAAGATTAAGCCCAACATGTTGGGGGAATAAGTTTGTACATTTGTGATTATATCTTTGAAGTACATATTTCCTTTAAAAAGCTAATGTAATTGTTAGTGGCTCAATGGAACTGGGGTGCCCACCTGCAATTGGAAGGACACAATCAATAACACTGGAGGCATTTTCAGAGTCTTGATACCCTCTTACTAGAATGGGGTATATGTGTGTGAACGTATGTGAGACATCATACCTTGATTTCAGGCAATGGGGCCTGAGGTAGTCAGTTTTTAAACACACATATAAATAAAAGATATGCAATGCTCATAAAAACAAAATAGACCAGGTAATTTTTGAGGGGTAAAGGAGAAATCAGAAAAGATTTATTGTATGAAGTGGTGCTTGAGTCAAACCACACAAATTTAATGAGACTGGCTTGACAGGCAGCATCTTGTATATCCAAAAGAGCTCTGTGCCTTAGTCACTCACCCCCTGAGAAATAAAACAGGGTTGTTTCCAGAGACAACCATTTTTCCTATTTTGTAACACTTAATATGCCCATTCTCTGACAACCCCTCCCCCATATCTATAGTGTCCTATGTTAGGAATTTCCATCTCCTATGCAACCTCACTGATGGACCCTACTCCTGTGATGCCAGAGTTAAGAAATCAATTAGCTATCATGGCTGAATGAGACTCTCTATCATGCTCAGGTATCACCTGAGCACTTTCTCGCTACTTCATGACCCTGTTGTGTGGAATAGACCATCCATTCCACACTGAAAAACTAGAGGAGTGACTAACTTGGGTGCCAGAGTTATTAATATTTTCTTCTTGTGGAGCTTGAAGATCATTCCACAAAAAATATGGGACCCTAGGTATCATGCCCTGTCCAGAGACTGAGTTGAATCTTTGTCTTTCAAAAACAGTAATCTTCATGTATTTTAGTCTTTTTTTCCCTTTTCCCTCATGTTTTCCATTCTCTAAAAGTATATATTTTCTCTTCTTTGAGATAGAATGCTTTTATAATAATATTTTTTAAAAAAAATCTACTGCTTTTGGCATAATTGCCCAGTTTTCTCCTTCAGAAGAAATTTCTAAGTCCCTCGAAAGCAGGTACAATGCATTTGAACCATAGCATGCCAGATGATCATGGAATTTAGAGCTGGGAGGGATCTTAGAGATGATAGTCTTATTTTTAGCCTAAAGAGGTCACAAAGTTAATATATACAGAAGAGTTAGGATTTAAACCCAAGTCTTCTGACTCTATATCCACCATGTTTTTTTTAAACACTACTTCAGTTCCATCCCATCCCATTCCATAATTTTTATTGAGCTTCCTTTGATTTGGTCATGATTATATTAAGCTCTGTGGGGGATGCAAAAGAAGTAAAAAAAAATCCTGGGTTCATACACTTAAGGAAGTTTTGGTTGACATTAATGTCTCTACTTACCTCTCGCTAACTCCCAAATAGTTTTCACTCCTTCCATTTTACCAAAACAATCAATCAAACAATCAACACTTATTAAGCACCTACTGTATACTGGCTCACTCAAAGATGACCTCACTGCCAAAATCCAGTGTCCTTTTCTGGGTTTTTCTCATTTTGGATTTATCCAAAATGTTTAACATGCTATAATATTTTATTGACCATCATGTTCTCCTTGATTCTCTTTGCTTTGCTTCTGTGACACACCTCATTCTCCCTCTACCTTTTGACCATTTTTCTGTCTCCTTATTGATTCATCTCCATTTCCCCTAAACACTTAGGGGCAAAATCACCTAGTTCAACCCTATAATTTTATAGATGAGGGAACTAAGGCACAAAGAGATTATATGTAATTAGTAAGTAGTGGAGTCAGGATTGGAAACCTCATTTTCTGACTCAAATCTGATGCTCTTCTGTATCATGCTGACAAATCTCCCAGTTAGCCAAGTCAAGTCAACAAACATTTATTAAAAGCCTACTATGCGACAGGCACTGTGCTAAGCTCTGAATATACAAAGAAAGGCAAAAGATAATCCCTGCTGTCAAAGAACTCAGAGTCTAATGGTGGAGACAGCTCGCAAACAACTATGTGTAAACAAGATATGGTCAGATAAATTGGAGATAATGTTGGAAGGCATTAATATTAAGGAATATCAGGAAAGGCTTCTTGGAGAAGGTAAGATTTTAGCTAGGCATCTAAAGGAAAACATGGAAACCAGGAGATAGAGATGAAGAAGAGCATTTAAGGCATGGACCAGTTGAAAATTCACTGAGTCTGGACATGGTGTATCTTGTGTCAGTGTCTCTTAGATAGTACTTTACACATAGTAGGCAGGTATAAGTGGTTATTGAAAGAAGGAGTTAATTAATGTATTTTATGGGGACAACACATACGAATGAAAGTTAAATAACAAAACAAAGCAATTCATGATTAAATATAAAAATAGATGTTATAGACTGTAGTGATCTATGTCCATCAGTTTCTAAGTAGTCTAACATAATTTGGTCATAAATAAAAAAAGTTATAGTGTATAAGAGTTGAAAGACAGCTATGGTCACCTAATCTAATATTTTCCTACATAACAATATTGTAGACCCTATCAATATCAAAACTCTCTAACACAGATCACCAAAATTTGCTTACCTAGAGGGATACCTGAGCTCTATCAGTCAATAAGCATTTATTAAGCACCTAAGTGCTTAATACTTATTATATGACAAGGAATTGTTCTAAGTATTGGAGTTGCAAACAAAATGTGAGACTATCTCAATCCTCAAGGTGCTTGTATTCTAATGGGGAGATATGACCTAAAAGGGAGCTGAAAAGAAAATCTACAGGAATGTAACCATCACCAAAGTCCTATGAAGATAAGTGAGGAGCATAGCAAGAGGAGAAATAGTCTAGGAGTGAAGTGGGCTTCCAGGGCGATGAAGTCTCTATGGCGTGGGAGACAAAATCCTGTGGAAATGTCAGGACTGTAGTCTGGCTCTAAGACATAGTAGAGAAAGTCTGGAGTTCAACTTGGAGAGGAATGAGAAATGAGCTCATTATTGGGGCCATTCCCTCTATGGTGTAAATTGGAGCTTACAATACTTTCAAATACTGTGTGATTCTTGTCCGTATCCTTCCACAAATCCCCTACAGAGTGTCTGTCAGAAACACTGGAGGCTTTCCACTGGGTGTTTTAATAATTTGCAGATGCCAGTGTATCTCTTTGGCTTTCCATCTGTTTTTTTCCTCATTTTGCTGCATGATTGGTCCTCCCTTCTGATTCATACATGTCCTTGATAATATCTTTTATTCCATTTATCTCCTGAAAGTCATTATTGATAATACACTGTAGCCAACTTTAAGTGTCTTTAGGTTTTTTTCCCATTGCTCTTTGAGTCACCTCCAACTTCAATTGTTCTGAGAGTGTGGAATTGTCTAATTCAAGGCTATAGAGAATCACTGAGCCAATAATGGTGTTAAAAAAAGATAAGTTTTTTTTTTTTGGTAAGGCAGCAGCCAAAGATCATTAAAAAGGGATGTGCATTTTCCCAAGTGTAATCTAGTCCACTCTTCCATTTAATTCTGGGCCCAGCTAATTAGCCATCATGATAAGTTTTCTGTAGATTTCTTTTCTGCTCCATTGATTTTCACTGTTTTTTTTGACATGATACTATTCATTACCTTCTATCATCCTCCTCTATAATGTTTTGTAAATGAGATTTTAATCTAAGCTGTATTTCCCCTGGCTGCTGTGCCTTTCTGCTTGGCGAGAAGAAAAAAATAAGCTTGTATAAAAATGCATGTTGAGGGACAACTTACTGGGCTTCCCGTCCAACTGAATCATACTTTGTGCAAAGTTCATTCTACATCCACATTTTCCCATCTGGATTTCTAGCTAGACTGGTCTCTTTTGAAGTGGCATGGCCCTTATAAATAGGCACTACGGTGCTTGATGCAATGAGCACAATGTCATGTGCAATATGAACATCTGAAGAACCCCACCAGTTCTCTCATCTATAGGAGGTGCCTTTTTCACTTGGACTTTTCACAAGACATCATCTGCGAGAGTGCATCTTTGGGAAACAAATCTCTTTGTTTTCTTTCTTACTTGATGCTGATAAGCAGAGGCTCATTGAACAAAGTTTTCTCAGTGGTTTCATATATTAAATACGGTATTATTTTATGATATGCATAGAAAGTGTGTGGAAGGCATAAGAATATGTTTTAGTCTACTGAGTTGGTTACTTTCTTATAATCAACAAACAATAAACATGATAAGGTCTTTGGCAATACTGCCACCATGTCTGTAGCCCAAAAAGATCAAATAAAAGGGAAAAGGATGTGTTTGTACAGAAATATTTATAGCAGAAATTGAGGGGATGCCCATAAATTGGGGAATGGCCAAACAAGTTGTGGTATATAATTGTGATAGAATACTAGAATACTTATGTTATAAGACATGAAGAGCAGCATGGTTTAAGAAAAACCTGGAAAGTCTTATATAAACTGATGCAAAGTAAAGTGAGCAGAACCAGGAAAATTGTATACAGTAACAATATTGTAAATGATTATCAACTGTGAAAAACTAACCACACTGATCAAGACAATAATCCAAGACAATTTCAAAGGATTCGTGATGAAAAATGCTATCCACCTGGAGAGAAAGAAATTATGAATTCTGAGTGTAGATTGAAATTTACTTTTTTCACTTTCTTTTTTTTGGTATATATTTTCTTTTGCAACATGGCTAATATGAAAATGTTTTGCTTGATTTCACATGCATAATCAATATATTGCTTGCCTTCTCAAGAAGGGAGGAGGGTGGACTGGGAGGGAAAGAATTTAGAGCTGAAAAATTTTAAAAAATGAATGTTAAAATTTGTTTTAAGTGTAATTGGGAAGTATTTAATAAAATAAATAAAAATATACTAGAAAAAATAAGGTTTTATCTTCTCTATATCTTATTTAATAAGAATGCTAATAGTGACACTATTCAGTTCTTCAAGTAGCATATCAGCTTGTTTATTGTTGGGCAAAGACCTCACATTTATAATAACTGATTTATTATTTTATTTAGATGGTCTATAAATTGTGTAATCAATTGCACTCTCAGCTCACTTAACCACCACACTACTGCCCTCCTTACAATTGATTGGCCCTTTTATATCTCTTCTTTCAAGGATCACCATGGACAATGAATTTATTACCTAGTGGCCAGCATTCTGGTGCAAGACTCTGTTGAGTCAAAGTCATATATTGGAAAGGGTGTCAGATCTAGAGTCAGAGAGCCTGGGTTTGAATCCTGGCTCTGTCGCTTACTTCCAATATAGTCTTGGTCAAGTTGTCCGAGCTCTTTAGGCCTTTCCCTCCACCCCAACCTGGAAATATAAGGTTTGGACTAGGTGAGTGGTAAAGTCTCTTCTAGCTTTAAATCAATGATGCTAATCAACTAGGCTGGCCCTTGTATAGCAGACAGTGTGTCGCCATGATCATTTTCAAAGCATGGTAGAAATAGCTTATAGTTTTCGTGGTTTGTTTTTGATAAGCCTACTTTTGTGGCTACCTCCCATTTCCCTCCATATCTGTTTTTTATGTGACCTGGGCTTCTGATACTGCATAAGGTAGTCAGGGGCTTGTGTATCTTATCTGTATTGCCCTGAATGTTCACATGTGGTCTGTAGTTGGGTCTTGACCTGCACCAGAGCCAGGAGCTTTAGAGGGTACTTCTGAGAAGGAATCTGTGGCAATGAATGTGTTCTACTTATCTCTCCTAAGATCTGCATATCTGGTCCTCTGTGAGTCAGTTTAATGCCCTGCCATTTGAAAAGAGTATAGTTTTGACCGTCATTCAAGATAGTCATAACCACTTCTCTCTGAGTGGAGTGAGGAGGTAGAGGAAGCTTTATAAATCTGGGTGGCGATGGCTTGGTGGTGATACATGCTTGGTTGACTGACTGGTGGGAAGACAGGTGTGTAAAACATTGGGTAGTCAGAAGTTAATTTAATAGATCAAGACTGGATCAAAGGAAGAGATGCTAGAGTGGGGAGGTGTTGCCAAAAAGAAAATTAATCTATCATGTTAGAATCTTGGGACTAGGATGGAGAGTATCATTATTTTTTGGTGCTTTAGTGTCTTATACTGGTACCACACTAACTTTCATTGCTTGGTTTTGGTAGTTGATGGCCTTCCAGAGCAGCAACAAATTGCCTCTTCACAACTATCCAAGGGCAGAGAATGGTGGCAGTGATTGACTAACATTGCCCATAAAATCAGGCTGTAAGCCATCTTTGACAAATGTAGGTTGCCACACCCTACTCATTTGCTTTATAATGTTAACCCCACTGATACCTATAACCTTCTGAAAGTCTACTCTCCATGGAAGCGTACAGTATTTCATGGAAAGAAGTTGTAAGAATCTACTTTAAAAAACTGCTGCTGCTTAAGAAATTCAGCCCCTTGTGGAATGCCAAGTAGTGAATGTTTAATGCCAGCTGAAAAAGCCAGATTATTCTCTAGTAGGAATGTTTACTTTCTTAAATAAGATAAAAATTCTGCTCACAACTAGAATACTTTAAAAAGGCTCAACCTAATTTCTGTCTCCATTTTTCCCTTTCTAAAAATTCTTTGCACCAAAGTGCAGTATCATTAACATGGATACAGAGTTTTCATAACAAAGAGCCAAAGATCCTGGCATGGCTCAAACTATAGACACCATTCTTCTTCAGAAGGAAAATGGTCAGGAAACACGTTTTGGCCACATGCCAGCAAAAATATAAGTACAGAGTAGTAGATTCCTTTTTTGAGTTTTTTTATTTGATTTTTTTTAAATTTTCAGCATTCATTTCCACAAGATTTTGAGTTACAAATTTTCTCCCCATTTCTACCCTCCCCCCCTTGCAAGATGGCACATGGGAGCGAAATAATACTAATAATAATGGAGATAAAAATAAAAATAATAGTAATAATTAACATTTATTTAGCACTTACTAAGTATCTAGGCACTATGCTAAGCACACAATTACTATCTCATCAGATGCTCACAACAGCCCTAGGAGGCAAATACTATTCTTATGACCATTTTACAGAAAAGGAAACTCAGGCAAATACAAGTTAAATGACTTGCCCGGGTTCACACAGCTAGTAAATGTCTGAGGCTGCGTTTAAACTCAGGTCTCCCTAACTCCAGGCCTGGTGTTCTATCCATTGCTCCATGAATGAATAGAAGGAAAAGAATAATGAATGCTTCCAGTATGAGTGGAAGTTTTAAAAATAAATATTTCAGATATTATTTATTCAACATTTATTAGCACCTACTATAAACATGTTACTCTGTCAGTTATTGAAGGAGATACATTGAACCCCAAGGTAATATAGCTTGGAGTTAGAAAATTTTGCTTTCAAATTATCTGTCCAATACTTGTTGTATGATTATGAGCAAGCAATTTGAACTCACTGAGTCTTAATTTTCTTAAGATGTTAATTAACAAAGATTTATTAAGCAGTGCTAGGTCCTATGCTGAGCTCTGGGAATACATAGAAAAAAGCCAAATAGTTCCTGACCTTAAGGAACTTACATTTAAGTATATAAATAGGTCCTCTAAAGATACATACAGAATAGATACAAAGTAACCTGTGAGGAGAGAAATACTTGAAACAGGGGGACCAGGGAAGGCCTGCTGTAGAAGATAGTTTGAGATGAATACTGAAGGAACTCAGCTATTTTAAGAAATGGAGGAAAGGAGGGAGAGCACATTCTAGGCATGGGAGACAGTTACTAGTTGTGTGACCCTGAGCATGTCACTTAATCTGTTTGCCTCGGTTTCCTCATCTGTAAATGTGGAGATAAGAGATAGAATATTGTATATGAGGAGCAGCCAGTAGGCCAGGATAGCTAGACTATAAACTAGATGGAGAATAATAAAGTATACGAATCCTGGGAAGGTAGGAAAGGCCCATGTTGTGAAGAGTTTTGAATGCCCTTCAGAGGAAACTATATTTGATCCTAGGAGTAGGGATGAATTGGGATGAGGAGAGACTTGAGATTGGTGGGGGAGACAAATTAAGAGATTCAAACAACGTTCCGGGCAAGTGATTATAAGGGCCTGGACTAAGGCTGTGTTTGTGTGAATAGAGGGAAGAGGACATATGTAAGATGTATGGAAATAGAAAGATTTGGCCACTGGATATATAGGGTAAGATATTGAGGATGATACCAAAGTTTTGGATATGGGTAACTAGAGGGATAGTGTTGTCCTTAACAGTAATAGGGAACCTCAGAATGGGGTTGGACAGATATAATGAGTTCTGCTTTGGACATAAGTAGTTGGGACTTCTGGTTGGAAATGCTCAATAGGTATTTAGTGATTCAGAATTAGAGGTCAGGAGAGAAATAAGGCAATGCCAAATGATAGTAAAAATACTTGTAGTATCTGCCTTATAGGATTGTAGTGAGGCTCAAATTGAGAGGGAGGATGTGCAAGCGAGAGAGAGAGAGAGAGAGAGAGAGAGAGAGAGAGAGAGAGGGAGAAGAGAAAGAGGGGGAAGAAGGAGTGATGAGTGCTTATATATAAGATATATATGTGCCATATATCACTTATATAGTGCTTTTCAAAGTACTATATATACATACACATATACATGTGCTATATGCATACATATGCTATATATGTATGTATGCACACATACATATGTGTGTGTATACACACACAGCTTTGGAAACCTTAAAGCAATGTATAAATGTCAGCCATTATTATCTCTGCCTTTAGGGAATTTATACTTTAGTAGGATAATAAGGAGACATATGAATATATAGATACATATATATATATGGGTATATACACACATATATGTATATACCCACATATATACCCATATGCAACTATAATATTGAGTAGAGTTGATCAGTGCAAAAGAGAAATGTAAACAAAACACTCAGATTTTGAGGAGAGAAGAACATTCAGATGAATAGGTTTGGAGATGAAAGAGCTGATTATGTTACAACTTACTTTTAGCAAGATTTGTGCTTTCTTCCCAAGTTCTGCCCCAACCATAGATCTTTTAAGGTCCCTTAAGTTATCCAAATAATGAAAGTAGTTGAGACTATTTACTAGGAGAACTAAGAGACTAATAAAATAAAATACTCTCCTGTTCACTATTTTTTCCGATACTTAACATTCTTGGAAGCTAATTTATTAGGCAGTCCGATAATTAGGAAATAAATTAGAAAGGAAGACACTGGATAGATGTTTTCTGCAGGCTCAGAATTTACTGTATTTTCTATTACTACTTGCTTGAATATATATAAGGGAATTATGGTGCAGAATATTGAATTTGAGCCTGGTGATTTTTCTAAATGTCAGCATTAGTAGCCACAGGGTTTGTTCTTTTCAAGAGATTGTTCACCTTTCAAAAATTTTGTCCAAACAAAAGAAAAAGCTATTGATTAAGAACAGTGAGGCTGCAGGGAATATTAGATAGTTCTTTAACTTCAGATAGCTCTCTCCATTATTTGTTATTTGAATGGGTGGCTTGCTTTCTAGACCCCTAGAAAACTCAAAGGAAAATGTCTCACTGTCCTTCACTCTTTCTCGGTAGCAGGTTTTCTTGGAAGCAGAAGATATCGTCATAGGGTCATGGATTTACAATTGAAAGGGCCCTTATAGATTGTCTGATGAAACTCACCTGTTTTATAAATGGATGAGGAAATTGAGGCCCTAAAATGTTGCTTGCTTAAGATCACATAAACAATAAGCAACACGACTAATGTTTGAGTCCAGGGTTTCTAATTCCAAATCCATTACTCTTTCTACTACATCATTATTCCTGAGGAGCTCAGAAGGGATCTGGAGAGAGAAAATACATTAACAACCATAATAGCTAGCATTTATATAGCACTTTAAGGTTTAAGTGCAGATCATTTTTACAAATAGTATCTTGTTTTATCCTCACAATAACTCTCGGAGATGGGTGCTATGATTATCCCCATTTTACTGATGAAGACACTAAGGCAGACACATTCATTGACTTGCCAAGGGTCATATAACTCAGGTCTTCTAGGGCCAATGCGTTATTCACTGCATCACCTAGCAGCCTCACATGTAGTGGCTCAACATTAAACAATTTTTAGGCAATGACAAATGGGAATGTAAATAAGTGAAAGCTATAAACTGTACATATACACATATTGAGAAGGTGTAGAGTAAAGGGGTGGATAGAGTGAGGTGGTGTTATTCTAGGAAAATTTGGAAGAAATGAATTTTCATGTTTGTAACAATGGCCCCTGCTTAGTCTCTGTCATTGCTTATTGATTCACATGGATGTATGTCATGAAGATGCACGAAATCAACAAACTCCCTGAATGAATGCTATTCTATTTACTGTCCCTATACATCATATTTTACTGTTTGGGAAGTGTCTCTTGTGAGTTAAAAGATTAGTCATGTATTCAGTTCAGAGTCCAGAGCCCATTTTTCCTCCTATTGGCTATCCTTGCATAGCTGAACCTTATGATGCTGACCCAAACTCCCAAGGGGCTATGTAGTTGTACACTTAATGACCAGCTGCACAGAGGACTGGACCCATTAGTTCTGGGAATCTCCAGATCAAGACGTCTCACAGACCCATGGCCATTTCTACACAGTATATTATAAAGTTGTGACATCAACCATGAACAAGCCTGACCTCTTCCTGCCTCTTTATTTTTCCTTCTTCAACTCCTCAACAGGAATGATGAAAGATTACAAAGAACAAATTTAGGAACAGAATAAAGAAATATCTTTTTTTTAAATTAAAATATTCAAATCAAGACTGATGTGTGGTATGGATTTACAAATCCAAGAATGAAAAACAGAGGCATCTCAAGGTGAAAGTAGAAAGGAAAATTTATTATGATCCTGTGGGAAAGGGCAACTCCAGGCACCAAAAGGACCGGGGGTCCAGTGTCAGAGTACACTGGACAAGAGAAATAGGGCATTTATATAGGTCCCTAACTGCAATTCCCCCTCCCAACCTCCTACCTCTCAGCTTGCAGACATAAACTTTGAGGGTACAATCTGGATGCAACAAATCTATCCCAGGGACAATGGCAAGAAACAAATAGTATGGTTATTTTTGACAAGCAGGTGACAGACATAACCTTCCCACCATTCTTATCCCATTCTCCAATCAATCTGAAGTGATAAATCTATCTTAATGACAATGACAATGAACAAATGGTTTGGTTATCTGTGACAGGCAGAAGCCAATTGTTGGTTACCTCATCTTCACATCTGTGGCAAACTAGCCTTTCCCATCACCCATACATCTGTGACGGATATCCCCAGCACCCTTACACCTTGTCTCCCATCATTCATATACCTAACTGGTCTTGCATGTCTACATTGCACCTGGCTTTCCGGCTTTTCATCCGTTCTTCTCCCAAGCCGAGG
>CM053627.1:177451697-177475152 GCA_028646595.1 Phalanger gymnotis
GGAGGTGAACATCCTGTGTCCTATCCTTACTTTCAGAGGATTTTGTGGTTGCTGACTTATTCACCTCAACCCATCTTTCTTTCAGGCCTCTCACCATTAGGTAAATACACAGGATGTGAGCATCCTGTGTCCTATTCTTAACCTCAGGGGCCTTACGGTCACTAGCTTGGCTTATGGAGGGGAAAACATCTAAGTAGAGAAATGGGACTCACTGTCCTACCTATTTCTATTTATCTATTTTGTTCCCTTTTATGAGAGGTCTTCACTCGTTCCACACACTGAGATTTGCAGTAAACTATTAGGAATGTTAGAGTCCATGCAGACAGCTGAAGTCTCTCTGGTACATAAAATAGTGCTAGGAGTTTCTGTCTCTGGATTACTTCTTTTTTTCCTGAACCCTAGATATTTTGGCCCCAAATCAAAACCCCCATATATCTTATGATTAGAAGATTATGGGGGCTCATTTCAGTAGCCATGCTTCTGTAATCTTATGAGATCTAGAATCATCTGGTTACACATCAAAACTTTGGATAAATTGAGTTTGAGATATAGTTCTGAGCTGGGTTTCATTTTTCTCTGATATGGTTGCAGACTTACTATACAATCTTCCATTTAGAAATATTTGGTGTTAAATGGTAGGGAAAGGAAACAGAGGACTGCCTCCTCTGTCTCTAATGCTTACAACCAAAACCCACTAAGTCAATGTTTTAAACACTATTCATCAGCCTCTTCTTTTAATTAAAATTTCAATTTCTTTTTCCCTAGGATTTCCTTGGCTTTCAAAATAATCTTGACATGTCAACCAAGTAACTAATCTTCCCTTTCTACCTACCTATTCACTTATCTACCTGTTTATATTAATGTTTCATGGAACTAACAACACCGTAAGAAAGTCAGCTTTTATCACAGAAAGATAGTTGATTAGAATAGAGGATAAGCTGCAGTGGTAGGGGAGAGGTGTGGAAAGGGAAGAGAATAAGCATTTATATAGCACCTACTATATGCTAGACACTGTGCTAAGTGTGTGTGTGTGTGTGTGTGTGTGTGTGTGTGTGCGTGCACCCATGTACTTTAACAAATATTACCTCATTTGATCCTCTCAATAGCCCTGTCAGGCATGTACTATCATTATTCCATTTTATAGTTGAAGAAACTAAGGCAAACAGAGGTTAAATGACTTGCCTAGGTCATACCATTAATATGTGTTTGAGGCCAAATTTGAACTCAGGTCTTTCTGACTATGGGCCTACTCCATCCACGGCACCACCTTGCAACCTCAAAGTGATGGCAGTATTGTGCTGGAATGGACAAGGTTTAGGAGCAAGACTGGAATAGGGTTGGACTTATTCTGCAGGAAATAAAGATCATAAATAAGCCTATGTGAATAAAAATATCTCTTGTAATTAGGGGACTGGCCCATGAGAGTTCCATCCTTCAAGTATATGGAGTGTTTTACTTGATGTAAATCCTCATGTGGAGGCTGAGTAAGTCAGCTTCTAGACACACATTATGGAAAAATCCTGCTCTCCAACTCATAGTGTGGTTAAGTATTTGATGACTGCTTCTTGTTTGCTTACTGTGTGGTAAAGAGAGGGCTTTTGTTGGACTGCCCAAAATTGAGTATGCATATAAAAGGTGACCACAACTTGACCTCTCTTTTTTAACCCTGGTTGAGATTGAAGTAATGACTGCTGTAAACCCAAGTAAAGAGTAAGAGTGGGTCTCATATGTATAGAGGGGCCCACCAGTGTCAGGGCCTGTCATTATGTGGCTCAGAAAGAGGCAGCATAACTCTCTGTAGGCCTCTTTGCCTCACTCATCTCAAAAGGAGACTTTTGTTCCAGCCAGGAGGGGAAGCAGGCAGTTAGAGCTGGAGGCCATTAATCTGCTGTCTTCTACTGGGCTAGAAGTCTATCTTCTCCCTTAAATAGTGTTCGTTTAGGAGATATGATTGAGTTCCATCTTATTTCTGATTACTTTGTTATTTTTCGGGGGGAAGAGGGATCCCATCCTCTATATCCAAGGCTTGACCTCTTTCCCATCTAATACTGGTTCCACAATGAACAAACATAGAGAATAGCAAAAAACCCATTTATCAAAACCTTAGCAAAACAGAAATCAAAGAAGGTATACACAGGAGACTATAGAATAAAAAAGCTTCCCCTTTGGGAGTGAGGTAACTCAGTTCAACCAAGAGAGAGGCTGCTCAGTCTCACTCAAGAGGAAATTCCCTGAAGTCTCTTAGAGTAGCAAACCAAGAACAGGGACATGATGGAAGTTGCCTGCTTCTCTTATGTCTTCCCAGAGTCTTCTCCCTTGGCAACTTTAAGTGTGGTTGGCCTCTTCTACATCTTCTTTCTTGAAGCTGGAAGCCGTAAGTGTCCAAAGTAATTCCTTATTTGAAGATTTGAAGCTTGAAGAGTCCTCAAACTCAAACTGGCTGAGAATGGAAGCTCTCACCTTTTGCCTCTTGACAACTTTGCTCTGCTTCTCATGTAGAGGCAGAACCTTCATCTCCAACTATCTAATAAAGAGAAAGTCCTATATCAATGAGCTTTGGGTCAGAGGTTGGGTTGGGGTGTATGGGGTATTCAGGGAGGATCAGCACCTCTGGTGTGAAGGCTTGCTGAGGCCTTTTCAGGGCTGCTCATCCTCTTTTGGTGTCTACCTCTCACCCAACTCTCACCTGTGGATCCAAGAAGATTGCATGCCCAGAGGCCACACCCTGGTAAAACCATCTTGGCAGATAGGCTAAACCAGGTTGAAGGTAACTGACAGACCTCAAACATGTCAATGAGTTAGGGTGATGTCTACCCCAAGTATGTGAAGATTTCCCCCAGTGGAATTGTCAGATGAGAACAATTTGTTCCAAGGGCCATGAAAGTAGCTGAAGCAGGTACTCTGAAGTTCTTGGAGCTTGGTGAGACAGTGAAGATGCTAAGGTCATCCACTGAGTCCTGAGTTGTGGCCAGTTATCGTAACTTTTATCTTTCCCCTGACTTTGATCACTCTGAAAGGCTGATAACTCTGTCTCTTTCAAATCCAATTCAGATCATTCAAGATATCACCATAAGTCACTGGTTCTCTTTGAAAATGAAGGACAAACAACAACACTACCCCCTCCAATTGGGGAAATAACTAACTCCAGTATCAGGGACCTACTCTCCTCACATAACTGAATATATAGCACCTTTCTTCTTTGCCTCATTGTGTTTATTCTTTTCTCTTCTTAGGTGGAAGTTTTAGAGACAGTTATGACCTTGTGAGCTTCAAAAGATAGGACAAGTGAGCTGGCAGAAGTCCAAGAAGTTAAGTCCATACCAGAGTTTACCAGCAGCTAATCTGGGTAAGTCACCAGTGCAGCCTTAAAGAGCAACCTTCAGGAGTGAGCCCATCAGTAAACTAACCCAGGCAGCTGAGATACTACTTTCTGCAAGAGAAATCAGTTACATCAGTTATTCATATCCTCAGAGACTGAAGTGGTAGAGAGAGGAGTGTGGCCCTAGTTTGGAGGTTATGGTTATATTTATATCCTTGTTATATCTTCCTTCATAAATATTCCTTTGTAAAGCCCATTTGCTGTTAATTGGTCAATTTGATATTGGGGCACTAATTAATCTCTCACCTTATACTCTTTGAACAAGGTAACAAGGACATTTGTGTAGGCAAGTAAGTTTTTTATATTAGAATCTTAATTTTAAAAGAATTATTACAAGGTTGATTTTTCTATCATAATTTAGCCCAATAAATGGAGAGGTAGTAACTGTAACTGATGCTTAATGTTGGACAGAACACACCAGAATGAGGGCTTGAGTTCATAGCATTAGAAGAAACTCACTGGCCCTCAGGGTACTCCTAAAACCTTGAGGGAGGGCAATAACACCCTTAGTTTGGGGACATACCCTTCTAGTGTATATTTGGGTTGGGTGAGTAAGCCCAGAATCTACAGGGTGTTCCTAAAGTCTGGACACATAGGCAAAAAATGCACATTTTCAAGAAATGAAATGTTTGAATTTTTCAACAACATTTTATTTAATTGGAGTATTAACAAATACCATCTTCAACTTCAAATAACATCATATGATTTCATATTCATATTCTAAGAGTGAATGTGCTAAAATTGATGGCAACATGGAGTTATTGAGTTATTGCATTGAGTTCACGTGAATCTTGCAAAGCGCATCAATCTTTGTATCACAAATGATGGAAATCATATTGAAGATGTTATTTGTTAATATTCCAATTAAATAAAATGTTGTTGAAAATTTCGTTCATTTCATTTCTTGAAAATATACATTTTTGCCTATGTGTCCAGACTTTAGGAACACCCTGTATATAGGCGACACATATGTGATTAAGATATTGCTGACACATTATCAAAACAATACAAAAATGTATTGTTAAAGCAGTCTATACTCTTTGTCCCAGAAGGTCTTAAGGACTAATGAATTTTGTTGTAAGAAATGAGGAAATGGATGATTTCAAAATATGTGGAAAGATATAAACTGATGAAAAGGCAGAATAGGCAGAATCAGGACAACAGTTTATAATATCAAATCAATAAACATTTATTAAGCACCTGCTATGTGCCAGGCAGTGTGCTAAGTGCTGGGAATACAAAAAGAGGAAATAGATGGTCCTTGCCTTCAAGGAGCTTAAAATCCATGGGGGGAGGTGACATGCAAACAAGTATTTGGAAAGCTATATACAGGATAAATAGGAATAATTAATAGAGGGAAGGCACTAGAATTAGGAGGGGATGGGAAAGGCTTCCTTTACCGCAACAATATTATATACATATATATATATGTGTATGCATATATATATATATACCCACTTTATGGACTTTTATAAACCAATGAAGAATGAAATGAGAAGAACCAGGAGAACAACTTTTATAATAATGACAGCATTGTAAAAACACATGACTTTGAAAGTTGTAAGAATCATCAAAACAATGATCATTCATGATTTCAGAAGGATTGATGATGAAACATGCTATCTATAAAAGATATGATGGATTTAGAGTGTAAAGTGAGACATATTTTGGCATACAGACTGTGAGGGAATTTGTTTTGCTTAAATACAAATATTTGTTACAACAATTTATTTATTTATTTTTCCACTGGGATGAGTGGTGGAGGGACAGAAAAGAGATTGTTGTTAATTGAAAAAAATAGAGACGTGGCAGAGAGGGTTGCTACAGATATGGCATGCTGCAATACTTTCAAATTAGGTCTCTGTATGATTACTTTTACTTAAATGTTTTTCCTTGTCATGAGAGACCTCTCTCAAAGTAGGAGTAATCTGTAAATATTTGTAATGCAAAACCAAAATGCATCAATAAATCTTTTTAAAAAGTCATTATGACTTAGACATCTCTGTTGATCTTGAGGATTGATTACAATGAACTATATGGAATGTTTTAGACAATTTGTGGTATTTTATGTTAAATATGTAGAGATATAATGCAAATTCATCTTGACATTTGTGTTTTGAGTTTTCCTGACTCTGAGAAAATAGATTATGAATTATAATGTAACATATACCTTCTTACAAACCCAGAAAAATAACAATGCAACTTTAGTAGCACTTATCTGCCATTTTAAAAGTAAGTGTGTCAGAATGCCATTGTCAGTCAATAAGTATTTATTAAGCACTTATTATATACCAGACACCAGCATTGGAAATACAAATGAAAGGGAAAATAGTCCTAAAGGAGCTCACATTCTAATGGGAGAGAAAACATGCAAACAACTAGGAATATGTGTGTGTGTGTGTGTGTGTGTGTGTGTGTGTGTGTGTGAGAGAGAGAGAGAGAGAGAGAGAGAAGACAGAAAGACAGACACAGAGAGACATACAGAATTAATAATTGCAAGAATTATAATTATATAATTGTACATATAATTATATAATCTGACACACAGAATTACTAATCCCAAGAATTATTATCATCTGTGTAATTGTATATGAAAAGTCAATATCTGTTATGATCTTCTCTTGCTAAAATATGATTTTCACAGCAATATTACCTTACCTATAATAGAGTATTTGGAGAAATCAGGCCTTGGTGAGAAGTCTCTTGGCTACCTCTCTGTCAGTAACTATTATTTTTATGTATCTCATAATTATTTGTGGGGACTTAATTTTTATAAAATCTCTGCTGATGGCTCCACATGGCAGCATAGTTATATTTAAAAACAAGTGACTATGGAAGTCAGAGAAGCAGTAATTCATGTCCATTTTCATTTTAGTATGATGGTTTAGGTATTGAAGGAAAATCACTATTCATTTTGGTCAGGGAACCTAATTTGGCTATACTCTGATATCGATGAGAAGACCAAATACTATTCCTCCTCCTCCCTCCTCTTCCTCATATTTTTCTTCTTCTTCCTCCTCTTCCTCTTCCTCTGTCTCTTCTTTCCCCTAAAGTCTGCCTTATCGAGGATATGTTTGTTTGTTTGTATGCAGAAATAATGATCTTTGTTGCTAACCAAGCAGAATAAAATCATCACTGGCAACAAGGTAAGTCCTAGGCCATGACACCCAAGAAGTCATTTGGGCCAAACTCATGCCAGTAAAATCCGAGTTTCCGAATGAAAGAAGAGACTGAGATGTCTTTGAAGTTCAGCCCCAAGGGAAAGTGCAATCAGAGGAGGATTCAGAAAGGGAACAATAGCAGAATACAAACAAGAAAAAAGGCCAAAAATACTAATGAAGAGATTACAGTGGAACCTTGAATACCTTGGAGGAGGAAGAGCTAGCTTGGAAGGTTTGTACTCTGCTATACTGAAACCTTTGGCCCCTCATCCTGCTGTCTCTGCCTTCCTCCAACATCAAGGAAGAAGCCATATCCCATCTTCATTCTTAGTTTACCCCACTGAAATCAGGCAAGCCAGTTTAATTAGTGGGGTATTGTCTGTAGGCTAGATTCTCTCTTGGGAGGACCGATACCATATGTCCCATTGGTTAGCCAATAGTCAAACGAGAGAAACACAGTTTTTTGGATCTTCTAGACACTGGAGCCCAAGTGACTGAAGCATCAGCTTGTGCACATGTGAAGGGCAAGTGAATTCTTCTCAGTTTGCTTTGGCCCAAGTCCTACCTTTTGAGGCACCCAAGTGACTGCTTCAATTGTAGTGGGACTATTAAATAAATTGTAATGGCATCCTTCCCTGAAGAGTCTTGAAAAGAACATCTGCCTTTGTCTTGGTGATCCTAATTATATTTCCAGTGACAACTGAATTTTACCATAGTCCAGTTTCAACAGTGGGAACCAAATAAGGATATTTGATTGGTTTTTCAGGCTCCATATCACCCTCATTCAATAATGCCCAATAATTGGGGATTATTGAGTGATGAATGGATGCTAAGAATAGGGTCTATACTCCAATAACAATGGTAATCTCATTCTGGCTGAAAAAAACCACCTGGCTCATGTAGTTTCTTCAGTCCCGACCAGTAAATGTGAAACCGATACCAATTTGGATGCATTGATCCCTTCTGGCAATGTCCTAATAGTCTGGATTGTAGACCAATCATCTTTTGCATTTACCCAGCCCAAGGTCTCACTTCCTTTCCCTAGGAAAGCAAATTTGCCACCTGTGGAAGCAAATGAAACCATGCCACTAGCTCAAACAATGTTGTGAGGTGAGGGGAACAATCTGATGGAAACTAGCAGTTGCTGGCCAAAGAGTCACAACTGAGATGGTGGGCCAGGGAATCCTGCCCTCCTGACAGTCTATGGGTAAGGTGGTGGGAAAGGAAGTGACTCTACTTACAAGGGAAGATGTGGGTTGGGGAAAAGAAGAAAGAGGACCCTAGACTATGACCTCTATCTTTCTTTGCTTGATTTCCAGACAGTACCACCAGACACTGAAGGGGAACTAATAGAGATGTTCTGATTCCATTTGAATTATTTCTGTTTGTGATCTTTGATTATGGTTATCACGTATACACTGGAGACAACTAGACCCAAATGGCACAATGAATGTGCTCCTGCTTTTTATTTTATTTCTTTTTGCAGGGATTCTCTTGTTTTTTGTGTTACCTTTCAGCTTGGCCCTCTTCCCCAAGACAATTGCAATCTAGTAAGTAGAGTACATAGCTCCCATTAGTTATATGTGGCTCCTGTTGTCTATTATCTCAAGTGAAAATTTAAGTTTGATGCAGGCTCTGATGATATTCTGCCAACTCTCAACAATACTAGAAATCTAGATCCCCAGAACAATGCTACAAGGGTTAAACCTGAGGGGCTAGGGTGTTTTTCTAACGTTTTAGCTCATGAATCCTCCCTTTGTATGCTTTGCCCTGTGATTATCAGTTGATATTGATTAGTTAGCCAGGCTTAATTAGTTCAGTTAGTAATATTTGTTCAGTTATTTCAGTTGTGTCTGACTCTTTATGACCCCATTTGGGCTTTTCTTGGCAAAGATATGGGAGTGGTTCTCCATTTCCATTTCTGTAGGAACATTTACTATAGTGGAATAGATGGTACAAAATACCCTTTCCCTGCACCTCCCCCCCTCCCCCTGAGAAAGTCTGGGGCATCATCTCCTACCAATACATATAGAGTTCAGATGAAAATGGTCTTAAGCTTAGAGAATTCATATGGAAAAGGGCTAACTGGAGGTTCTTTTTTGGAA
The DNA here is from genome assembly GCA_028646595.1 of Phalanger gymnotis. Taxonomy (NCBI): domain Eukaryota; kingdom Metazoa; phylum Chordata; class Mammalia; order Diprotodontia; family Phalangeridae; genus Phalanger; species Phalanger gymnotis. Next base: position 177,460,343 of record CM053627.1, read on the forward strand.
TCTTCAAGATTTGCCACTTTGGAATGGTTTTTGCTAGACTCCTTATCTTGCCTTGAATCTGCCTTTCCTTGTTTGTCCTTAGATAGCAATGCAGACACTGCCATCAGCTGTTCTTGTGCCAGGGACAACTCTAGCATGCTGATGAAAAAGTCTATGAATTCTCAGCATTGGTCTCTTATGGCAAATGCTAAAGGGATATTTGATAACCATGTTCAAGTGCCTCACATGGATAAGCAGTAGTTTCTAAAAAAATTCCCGCAAGCAAAAGATAGAAGGAAATGCACTTAACCTCTAGCATAGGAGATTTCAATTTGATTTCAGGGAGAATGACCTAAATCCAATTTTCCCTTTGCTTTCCTCCTTGATAGAGTAAACATAAATTGGCCTGAGTGGTATGTGTTTATTCAGAGGTGATTATTATTTCTTCTTACCAGGATTAGTTAAATTATGGTTCTTGCTTTTTGTATACTGAAATCAAGATTTATTAAGCAATTTCGTTGTTGTTATTCATTTGTTTCAGTTGTGTCCGACTCTGTGACCCCATTGGGTTTTTTTTTTGGCAAAAATATTAGAGTGGTTTACCGTTTCCTTCTCTAGCTCCTTTTACAGATTAAGAAACTGGGGCAGAGTTAAATGACTTGCCCAGAGTCACACAGGTAGTGAGTGTCTGAGTTCAGATTTGAACTCAGGAAGAAGAGTCTTCCTGATGCTAGGCATGGTACTCTACCCACTGTGCGACCATACTATATTTAGGTGGTGCTTTATTGGAGGTGTGGCATTACAGATCACAGAGGGTTTTTAATGACTTTCACAGGAATTTGGACTTAACTTTGTTGGCAATAGAAATCATTGAAAGTTTTGATAGGAGAAATTTCTAGAATTATACAAAAAATTCCCATCTCCATGCCAGAAAAGATGCTATCCTCTCACTTCTCCATTTAAGCTCTAAAGTCTTTAGTTGTGTTAGCATTAGATTGTAAGCTCTTTGAGGGCAGGGACTGTCTTTTGCCTCTTTTTGTATGCCTAGCACTTACCATATTGCTTGGCACATAGTAGGCATATAATAAATGTATGCTGAATTTAATTATTGTAAAAAATGAATGTAGTCTGGGCATGGTGGCATATACCTCTAATCCATGCTATTGGGGGAGGTGGGGGCTAGTGGATCATTTGAGCTCAGAAATTCTGAGCTTCAGTAGAGCTAAAACTGATTGGCTACTTGCATTGTCTGGCACCAATACAATGACACCCCTCTTCAAATGGGGTTCCCCAGGCTTCTAAGGAGGAGCAAACTGGACCAAGTCAGAAACAAAGTAGCCCAAGGCTTCTGAGCTAATTGGGGTTAGGTATAGCAATGGCTACTGCATTTCTTGCTAGAATAAGATATAGGGACCTAGTCTCAAAAAATAATAATAAGTAATCCCATGGGAAAGGAAGGAAACAAGAGTTTATTAAGCACTTACTATATGCTTGCAAAGTGTTAAACACTTTCCAAATGTTTCATTTGATGTTCACAATAAGCCTTGTAGATAGATACTATTTTTATCTCCATTTTACAGTTGTGGAAATGGAGAGGCTAAGTGACTTTACCAAGGTCCCATGGCTAGTAAATATGTGAGGCCAGATTTGAATTCAAGTCTTCATAATGCTAGGCCCAATATTCTATCCATTGCACCACCTATCTCAGAGAGGCAGGGATAAGTTGGAATGGCATTTCTTAGTTGCTTACTCTATGCAAAGCACTGTGCCATATGCTGGGGGAAATTTAAAAATATATATATATTAAACTTCTGGCAGCCAAAATAGTGGAGAAAGCAGTAAATTGCTGTCACTTTCCCATATTCACCTCCAAGCAAAAATAAAATAGCTCCCTAGAACAAATCAGGGAACAGAGTAGCCAGTGGAAAGATGGAATGGACCAGTCTTTAAGTCCAGGAGAATTGGACGATCAGCAAGAATGGTCCATCTCACTCAGGTAAAAGGGGAATGCATCCCAGAATGTCCCACTAAGCCAGCAGCAAGTGCCACCTCAGCCAACCAATGGGAGAGCCTGAGCTCATGGGAAAAACAACTGACCTGGAAAATAGATCCAGGAGAGACAATATCAGAATCATTGGACTACCTGAAAACCATAAAAAAGGAGGACCTGGACAGCATCTTTCAAGAAATTGTCAAGGAAATTTGTCCTGATGTCCTGGAACCAGGGACAAAATAGTCATTGAAAGAATCTACCGATCACCTCAGGAAAGAGATCCCAAAATAAAATGCCCAAGGAACCAAATTTCAGAACTATCAAGTCAAGGAAAAAAAGACTGCAAATGGCCAGAAAATCCCGATGCAATCCCAATCCCAATAAGACAATTCAAATATTGGGGAATCAAAATCAGGATCATACAGGACTTGGCATCTGTAACATTAAAGGACTGGAGGTCATGGAATATAATATTCTGGAGGGCAAAGAAGCTAGGACTACAACCAAGAATCACTTACACAAAATTAAGCATAAAACATCAAGGGAAAAAACGGTCATTCAACAAAATAGAAAGATTTCAAACCTTCATAAGGAGGATACCAGAAATAAACAAAAAAATTGACCTCCAATATTTTCGAGACCCAAGAGAAGCATAAACGTGAAAAGGGAAAAAGAACCAGAAGGGATTCAATAGACCTAAACTGTTTACATTCCTACATGGGAAGATGATAGTTGTCACTCTTTAAATTGTATCACTAACAGTACAGATAGAAAGAATAAACATAGACAGAGGCTATGAGTATAAAATGTATTTGAGGGAATGACATTAAAAAAATAAGGGATGAGAAAGAGGAGTAAAATGGCACAGAAGGAGAGAGAGGTAGAATGGGATAAATTGTCTCTCATGAAGAAGAGGCAAGAAAGACCTATTACAGTGGAGAAGATGGGTGGGGCAATGGGCATTGCTTGAACCTTACTTTCATCAGTATTGGCTTAAAGAGGGAATAATATACACAATCAGATGAATATAGAAATCTGACAGGAAAACAAGAGCGGAGGAGATTAAATAAAGGGAAAGTGGAGACTGACAGAAGGGAAGGCAAGGGAGGTGGTAGACAGAAGCAAAACACTGGTATGTGGGAAAGGGTGAAAGGAGAGAGAGGACAAACAGGAAGAAAAATAGGATGGAGGGAAATACACAGGTAGTAATCATAACCGTGATGTGAATGAGATAAACTCTCTCATAAAATGGAAGCCTATAGCAGAGTGGATCGAAAACCAATATCCTACAATATGTTGCTTATAAGAAATACACCTGAAGTAGAGAGACAGAAAGAATAAAGGAAAACCTGGAAAGATTTGTATAAACTGATGCAAAGTGAAATGAGCAGGACCAGGAAAACACTGTATGCAGTATCAGCAACATCATGTCTTGATCAACTATGAATGACTCAGCTTTTCTCAGCAAAAAATGATCCAAGAAAAGTACAAAGGATACATGAAGGAAAATGCTATCCATATTCAGATAAAGAAGTGATGGACTCCACATGCAGACTGAAGCATATTTTTTTCTCTTACTTTATTTTTTCTCATGGTTCTTTTTTTTAAACTTTTGATCTGTTTCCTCTTCCACAACCATGATGAATATGGAAATATATTTTACATGATGACATTTGTATAAACTATATCAAACTGCCTACTGTTTTCAGAAGAAAAGAGGGGAGAGGGGGAGGGAGTATACTTTAGAACTCAAAATCTTGTAAAATTGAATGCTAAAAATTTTCTTGATTAGTAATTGTGGGGAAAATACTACTTAAAGCAAAAAAAGAAATTCTAGATGATCAACAAAAAAGAAAAAAAATTATACTGATGGCCTCTGATCTCATAATTTTTAATACAAAGAAGAAAAGACTTGTTTATAGATAGTAATGTGGTATGGAGAAAGCACTGTTATGTACAGTCAGAATGTCTTCCAGATTTTAAGCCCAGCTCTGTTTTTTACTACTTGTTTGGTCTTGGGTTATTAACTTAACCTCTCTGGGATTCAGTTTTCTTATCTGTAAATTAAAGGGTTAGGATTACTTGAGAGGCAACAGTGATACAGTAGTGAGCTAACCTTGCAGTCTAGAATAATTGGGTTCAAGTCCGGTTTCTGCCACATTCTGAGTGTATGATCCTGAGCAAGTCATTCAACTTCTTGGTTCTCCCAGACAAATCTGCAAGACTAAGTTGTGAAGCAGATGCAGATCCACTTTGGGAGGGAGTTGATATATTAGTTGGGAGTTCTCTACTACTAACTTCTCTACTACTACTACTACCAAAAAATAAAAAAGACTGGTAGACTGGTAGGCAAAAGGCATTTTTAAGGGCTTACTATGTGACAGATAGTGCTCTAAGCCCTGGATATACAAATACAAGTAAAAAGAAAGATGATCCCTGCCCTCAAAAATCTTATATTTTAATGAGAGAAAAAAGAAGTAAAAGAGAGCTGAAAAGCAAAGGAGCAGGGAGAGTAGCCCTATGGGGGGGGGCATGGTGGTTCAGTCCAGAAAGTCTGAAGCGCAGTTGGGATAAGAATTAATTGGCTAGCCTGAGCCTTTGCCCCAAATTGAGGGCCCCAGGAAGAAATCACCAAGGCAGAAGGGAGTTGGTATGGTGGAGGGATGCTCTAGGGTGAGGACACCCCAGGGGGTGAAGGTAGTTCCATGGAGAGAAGGCAACTGTGTCATGGTGGCAAAGTTTGGAGAGTCAGAAGTGCAGCCAGGATAGCTTATAATAAGACACAATAAAGTGTATTATAGGAGCAGTGCCTGATATATAGATGAAAATGAAAGAGGCTGAGAATAAGAACTCTTTTCTTTTTTTTTGGAATTCAGGAATTTTTTTGGAATTTTTTGGAATTGATGAAAGATAAATCTCTATGACTGGGGGCTCAGGCGCTAAATGAGAGAGAATTTTATTGATATTTATTTCTGACTTTTATAAGTCTCCCAAAGTAGAGCAAATATGGTCCTAAATCTTTTCTCTTAGGAACTAAAAATCAAAGTAATTGTCTGGTAGAGTGGCATAGTGGTTAGGTCACACTGCCTTCTCCATTGTTGTCTCTTGACAGTTGTGCAGAGAAATATTTTTGTAGAGCTGAGGATGGTGACTAGAAAGTAGGTCATGCCTGGTTGGAGAAAGGCAATAGTTGAATTGTAATGGCCACACTTACATTCCAAAGGTATAGTAGTCCAACAGAATCTTTTTTCACCTACAATCAAACAAACTCAATCCTTTACAGACTCCTGGGTAGATTTTTATTTGCTGCTTTGTACTTTTAAATCCAAACCTAGGCAACTGCGCTATCAGAAAAATTCTGGGTTTGATAATTAAATCTTATATGGCTTTATTAAATAAAAGGTGTCTTAGCAGAATTTTAAGCTATTGAAGCTTAAAACTCCACTAAGGATTTTGGGACGCCCTCTATATACTATTACAGAAACTAATTATTTTTAAGGTGGATGTTGGGGGAAGAAGATGAGAGAGTTGGGTATACATACACACATACACATCTTTCTAAATGTCTAAGACGTGTTTCTAAACTCAAATATGATAAATATATGTTAGGTCTAAGAAGGTCTCTCTACTGTCCTGAGGTCTCAACTGGTAGTCAAAGATAGCTGGAGTTGAGTCCTAGCTCTTTAATTTCCTTTGGGACCTTGGTCAAGTCAATTCATTTCCATGGAGCCCAGCTTCTAGAATATGATGGGGCTGGAGTAGCTGATCTGATTTCCCTGCTAGCCTAACATTTCTGTGGTTCTATGAACCTATATTCTATTGGAGTGACATCCCCCTAAAAGCAAACTGGAAAAAGGCAATAAAGGGAATGATGCTTTGTTGTTCTTTGATTTTGAAAAGGGAAGAATACATAGGGGTCCATATAGGCCAGTGAGCAAAGACATGCATTTTAAATTTGATGCCCTTAAGGTACCCAAGACATACGGCTTTTCAACTTTTAAGTTGAAATCTAAAAAAAGACTGTCTTCTCAGACACCTCTATCCTTAATAGAAATTTTAAAATATTCTGTTTCCTGAGCTATTAACCTGTGGTTTTTACTCTTACTTGAAAGCATTAGCAGAGTTCAAATAAAATAGCACAAAAATAAGGCTGTGAAGATGTTGCCATCTACTGTTAGCTGAGAAACATACTAGTGCAAGGAATTTTATCAAACACTTTTGTCAATGATTTTTCATTATGAAAAACACTTTACTTTCCTATTGTATATATGCAGCTCATTATTTAAAAAAACCCTTTTCCTACTGAATCACATATATTGGAAGGCCCTGATTCATTCCAGAAGCCTAATTTTTCCTTAACATTTACCAATATTTTTGAAACCCAAATAAACATTTGGAAATTAAATACTTTATGTCTAATCAAAGCTTAGATTTTTTTTTAACCTTAATTCAAATCAGTCAAGATTGTATGAATTATTGTGGCTGTTTGTTTTTAATTGAGGAATATACAAACTTGATCAGTCATTATGACTAACTTTAATTTTTATATGTCTAGATATTGATTAATTAATGAGGCTACCCTTTCATTTATTTGGCAAATTCTCCTTTTCTTAAAGCAGTTTTACATTGATTATTTTAGTTTATGAGTCATATGGCACATAGAGTTTGATGGTGTCCTTCTTTCCTAGTAGTACTATCTGTTAGGGCCCTATTGGGTCTCAAATGGAAGAAACAGAAATAGTTAAGACAAAGGGGGCAAATAGAAGGACTTAAGATATAATTAGAAGGTATCTTGAATAAATGTCCTTTTGAGATAAAGAAGTTTAGAGCTGAAAGAAAAAGAAAAAAAATTTTGATAGAGGAAAAGATTTTTTAAAATGAACTTTAGAAGGATGTAAGATACTATTATTGTTATAGATGACTTTTGATGGCTAAAAAAAGAACAGTTTTAATTAAAAGTGCCAATAATAATAGCTGGGTAGGTAGGTGGCACAGTGGATGAGAGCGGCAGGCAAGTCATTTAACATCATTTGCCTCACTTTCTTCATCTGTAAAATGAGTTGGAGAAGGAAATTGCAAACTGTTCCAGTATCTTTGCCAAGAAAACCCCAAATCGGATAATGAGTCAGACACGACTGAAACAACTGAACAACAATTTAATAAATATTTAATTCAGATGAGAGTACTGATATTCCCATTAAGAAACAACATTTTTTACATATCCTAAATTAAAAGGGCTTGGAAATGTTATAATTAAATACAGAAGAGAAGAGGATTTGCTTGGCTGAAGGGTGGTGAGGACCAAAAGTTAAGTGGTGAGCACAGGAGCAGTTTTGTGTGATGTGGACATGTTCTTGAATGGACTAGAGATATCAAAGTCCGTAGTCCAACGGTGAGTTTCTCCAAGCACATGGGTTTTACTCCCTTATGTACTTCAAAAATAGATTCCTGAAACCCAGTGCTCACTCTTTACCATAGATATTGAGTAGATTTGGCGAGGGGGCATGGGTAGAACGTGTTCTAGGTTTTTATGTTTATTGTGATATATTTACGCATTGACTTCAGTATATTAGTATCTGTGATAATTACTATTTCTTTTCTCTTGTTAAGAGAATGGTTGTATTTAAGACCTGAAATTGTCATTGTTGTAAATATCACACATTATCTAGGTATATTACATTGTGAGTGGCCGGTACATGGACAGAAAATGAATCGGATAGGTACTCAAGAGATAGAGCGGTGAGTAAGGAAATAGTATTTTCTTTCAAAGGTTAACCCAAACAACCTGAGTTTGAGGGTAACCATCTGGTGATAGCCCATCTCTGGGCACCTAGGCCTGCAAGTGTGTGTCAACAGGTATCAAGAGAGGACATATTGTGGTACATTGGTGCATGGCTATTCCACATCATACTTCACTATTGTGACTTTAATACCCATTCCAATGACAATCTAGAGAGAGGTAAAAGATTTTTGAGAGTACATAAGAGTATGTTAATGTGAGGTAATGAATACAAGTTCTATGAAGCCAAGGACTATGTAATTTTTCTTTGTTCTGGTGCCTTATATAGGATAGACCCTTAATAAATGTTTCCTGAATTTAATTAAATTGATATTAAGAATCTTAAATCGTTGGGGAGTTAGCTATTTGCCTGAGTTCACTATGCAGCCATATAAGAACAATATGGTATTCCTCTAAAGGATATTATTTCTTTTCTTTCCAAATTAGAATGCGAGATGAATCAGACTATGAGGTTTGTTGTTGGCCAGTTATACATAACGAAGGCAGGAATGTGAGCTAGGTGAGTGGCCGTGATCTTGCTTCATTGCTTAGCTTTTGTTCTGGCTCAAATCAATTTTCATTCTAAGCAGGAGAGGATCTTGGGAATTTTTATCAGTAAGTTAAATAGTTGTATGAGATGAAGAATTGGGATTCAGAACCAAACACTGGGATTAAAAAAAAAAATTTTATCATGGAAGAACTCTGCAGGCTTTTGTTAGTTAGTCCCTTTAGCTGGGTATGCTGAAATTCAGGTTCACAGCTTCTGGCATGACTAAATCAACAGTCAAATCAGTAAGCATTTAATAAGTGCTTACTATGTACAGGGCACTGTGCTAAGTAGCTGGCAATACAAACACAAGCAAACTGAGGATATACATTCGTTTAAAAAGAAAGACGATCCCTGCCATCAAGGAACTTAATGGGGAAAGACAAGACATAAAAGGTAGCTGAAAAGCCAGGATGGAGCATGGTGGCAGAGTTGGGGATTGAATGACTGGTCTGTACTCTTTGGACTCAAGCCTGCTCCTCTTAGGGAATCATTTTCTAGCAACTGTATCCTAAATAAAAAAAAATCAATAAACAATTTACTAAGCTTTTACTATGTGCCAGGCACTGTGCTAAGTGCTGCAGAAAGAAAGACAGTCTCTGCCCTCAAGAAGCTTATGATCAAATGGGGGACTAAGGCACTGAAAAGGAAGCTGAAAAAGGAGGACACAGCCATCAGGCAAATAATGAGAGACATCAAGTTCCAGGCCTAGAAACCAAACAAAACCTCTGATGGAAAGTAGAGAGTTTATTGGAAAATTCTGAGCAAATTGTAAAGGAAGTTTTGGGAGGAGTTTATTGCTTCACCTTCCAGCCCATCAAAAATAGGATGAAGAGGCAAGGGAGAAAGTGTGGGATATCCGAAAACAGTCAATCAGTATGGTGATAACATTTCAGGTGATTAGCTTAACCTGGGAAAGGCTTGGCGTTCTTGAAGTATAAGCAGAGCCTCTGCTGGAAAACTGAGAGCTACCTGGAAAGTTCTGAGCTCATTATAAAGGAAAGCTTTGGGAAGAATTTATTATTCCACCCTCCAGTCTACCCTAGTAGATAGGAGCTGATATAGTCAATAGATAACAATAACCCAAGTTTGTGGGGGAAATATTCCGTTGCTACTAATCTTACTAGGGAAACCAGGTGGTGCAGTGGATAGAGTGCTGGGCCTGGAGGCAAGAAGACTCATCTTACTGAGTTCAAAACTGGCCTCTGCAGACACTAGCTGTATGATCCTGGGCAAGTCACTTAACCCCGTTTACCTTAGTTTCCTCATCTGTAAAATGAGCTGGAGAAGGAAATGGCACACCATTCCAGTATCTTTGCCAAGAAATCTCAAATGGGGTCAGGAAGAATGAGTTGGACACAAATCAACACAACTTGTATTACTAAGTGAATTCATTAAATTCTTTTGCTTTGAATTAATTACATCCTCAGGCTGACTAGTAAAAGTTAGCATACTGGCACATATTCAAGAGCTATAGTGTTTTGAGTGAATTCAAGACTCCTGGAGTACCTTTAACTTGGGATAGCTTTTCTGGGGGCTCCACATGTGAGAGGGTATCTTAGGTACAACACTGTACTCGCTTTTGTTTCAAAATTTTGTTTTCAAGCTTGCTACTTAGAACACGAAACACGTTATTCTGTACAAATAATATCAAAAGTAGTGATTAGGTTCTAAGATTAACCTAGACAATAAATAACAGAAGTAATTCATCATAATATTCTTAGTTCTGGGGACTTGGAGCCCTTCAGAAGGGTAACCAGGTGTTACAATTGGATAGAGCACCAGGGTTTGGACTCAGGAAGACCTGAATTCAAATTTGACTTACCAGCTATATGACCTTGGGCAAGTCACCTCACCTTTGTTTGCACCAGTTCCTTTTCTGGGGGCCCTCAAGTTGTCAGGATCCCTAACCTCTGAGTATGGGGGTCCTCAAAATCTAGGATAAGCATGCCAAGAGAAGAAGGAATGTCTCAGAAAGCCCCTGACATGGCTGGGATTCATCACTATCACCAAACCTTTTGGTGTTTCTGTTCCCAAAACTTTGGACAGTATGGCAATGTGAGGTGACACAAGACTTCTTGAGGTTTATGAACAAAATAAGGGAACACAGACAGTCACTCAGGAGCAATAGAGCCCACAGTTGCGCTGCTTCAGTGTAATGAGGCTTCACTTATTTTCTTCTGTCTCTTTCAAAGATTGTCAGCTCTATAGTTGTCTAGATTAGGTTAGTTTATAGAAGATGAGCTATGATGTCAGCCTTCTCTCTGTGTTTGCAGTGGTGATAGGTAAGCACATTGTGGGAGAGAGGCTGGCACCCTAATTGTAGCTATTGCCTCCTAGTCCCCATAGCTAAGCTGTCTTCTCTTCCTGATTGTCCTAACAATCATAATTAGAATGCCATTGTTCTTTTGGGCTAAACTTTTTTTACCTAGGCATTGTTTTAAATGCAGAAAAAGGAATGATACGTTGTCAAATTAATCTAAATTAACATAAGTGCATGGAAGCACCTGGAAACACTTGACATTTGAAGGACTAGTACAGAGACAAAAGGACACAGAATAGGAAGATGTGGGCCTCTACAGACAAATTTTTTATGTTTCATTATTTTGTGTAGGGCCAGTCATCATAGAAAGGGGAGTAATTGTGCTGAGAAATGAAAAATAACTTCATGTATTCTGTGGTACTTCCTCTTTCTTTTTGTTGTTCAAAGACCACCTTCAGCACAGGTTGGAAGGATTGGTGGGGGATCTAGTGAATGGGGGCAGTGTGTTTGTTCATAAAGATAGCTCATGAAACATGAAAAACTGAAATAATAAGATTCTTTTATGCCTTGATTCCTCAGGTCATTTTATAGAATTGTTGTCATTCTATAAAATTTCCTTTATTAGATACTTCAACTTGCACTCTCCCTTCCCCTCAGGTAGGATAATAATAACTGACAGCTACTCAGTACTTTAAATTTTGCAAAGCACTTAACCTATGTTATTTCAGTCGATCATTACAAGAACCCTGTGAGTTGCTCATGGGTAGGCTGAGCCAGTATAATACAAATGACAATTCTACCTACTAATTTACTTATTCAGTGCATACCAATAAAACTACCAAAAATTATTTTATAGAATTAGAAAAAATAATAAAATTCATCTAGAAGAATAAAAGGTCAAGAATATCATGGGAATCAATGAAAAAAATATGAAAGAAAGAGACTTAGCAATACCATACTTCAAACTATATTATAAAGTGGTAATCATGAAAACAATCTAGTACTGGCCAAGAAATAGAGTGATGGATCAGTGGAATGGATTAGGTACACAATACACAGTAATAAATGACCATAGTAATCTAGTATTTGATAAGCCCAAAGATTCAAGCTTTTGGGGCAAAGAACTCACCATTTGACAAAAATTGCTGGGAAAACTGGAAAGCAGTTTGGCAGAAAGTGGGCATAGACCAATAACTCATACCATATACCAAAATAAGATCAAAATGGATAAGTGATTTAGATAAAAAGGTGATATTATAAACAATTAGGAAAGCATGGAAAAAATTACCATTCAGGGAAGAGTTTATGACCAAGCAAAAGATAAAGAGGATCATGGGAAGTAAAATGGATAACTTTGATTGCCTGAAATTAAAAAGTTTTTGCACAAGCAAAACCAATGCAGCCAAACTAGAAAGAAATCAGGAAACTGGGAAAATTTTTTTACAAGTTTCTCTGATAAAGGGCTTATTTTTCAAATATATAGGGAAATGAATTAAATTTATAAAAATATGAACCATTTCTCAGTTGATAAATGGTCAAATGATACAAACAGGTAGTTTTCAGAAGAAGAAACCAAAGCTATCCATAGTCATATAAAAAGTGCTCTAAATCACTATTGACTATGGAAATGCAAATCAAAACAACTCTAAGATAGTACCTGATACCTATCAAATTGGCTAGCATGACAGAAAAGGGAAACGCCAAATGTTGGAAGGGATGTGGAAAAATTGGAACACTAATGGTAAAATTAAACTAATTGGTAAAACTAGTTGGTAAAAATGTGAACTGTTTCAACCATTCTAGAGAACAATTTACAACTATGTCCAAAGGGCTATAAAACTGCATCCCCTGTGATCCAGCAATACCACTACTAGATTTATGTCCCAAAGAGATGGAAGAAAAGGGAAAAGCACTGATTCATAAAAAAATTTAAAACATCTCTTTTTGTGATAGCGAAGAATTGGAAATTAAGGGGATATCCATCAACTGAAGAATGACTGAACAAATTGTTGCATATGATTAAGATGGAATGCTACTGTGATTTAAGAAATGATGAGCAGGATGGTTTCAGAAAAACTTGGGAAGATAGATAAACCAATGGAAAATGAAGCGAGCAGAACAAGAGAACATTGTATACAGTAATAGTGATATTATAATGATGATTAACTGTGAAAGTCTTAGGTGCTGTGATCAAGACAATGATTCAAAGGACCCATAATGAAAAATGCTATCCGTATCCAGAGGAAGAACTGATAAACTCTGTGTGCAGGTTGAAGTATATTTTTTCACTTTATTTTTCTTGTTTTTCCCCCTTTTGTGTTTTCACCATGGTTAACATAGAAATATGTTCTGCATGACTTTATATGCATAGCTGATATCATATTGCTTGCTTTTTCAAAGAACGGGGAAGATGTGGAAAGAATTTGGAACTCAAATGTTTTTTTAAAAATGAATATTAAACAATTTAAAATATAATTGGAAAATATTGAATAAAATAAATTATATATACATACATGTACACATATATACACACATATATATTTGTGTGTATGTATGTGTATATAAACACACACACATGCCAAGAATCCTGTGAGGAAAGGATTATATACATTATTATCCCCATTTTAGAGATAAGGAAACTGATTCTATGAGAGATTGTGTGATTTGTGGAGGATCAAACTTCTAGTAAGCAGTTGAGGGGAACCTAGCTCTTCCTGATTTTACATCTAATGCTGTAAACATTGTGTCACATTGCCTCTCAAAATGATGTAGCCACCATAAAGACCTCAGCTGCATACTGTTCTCTGAACTGCCCCAAAGTAGTATGGCTATTCGATTAAATTCAATTAGATGAGCTTTATTTGGCATCTATTATGCCCAAGGTAGATGTTGGTGATCAAAGACCAAAATGAAAACAGTTTCTGCTCTCAGGAAGTTTGCATTCTGCTAGGCCATGATTCCACTCATAATAGTCTGCATTTATATATTTCTTAGAATATATTTATAAAACTTATTTGTAACTTATATAATTAATTTTTTGTATAGATGAAATTTAACACTTGATCCTTTTGAACTGAAAAAAAGAACCTGAAACTGGTCTTAACTTTTAAGAATTGTATATGCTAATAATTTGTTATTTCAAAAGCGCCATAGGTTTTTGCAATATGAACATCTCCATTAACACAAACTTTCTCTTCAGGGGCCTGAAGTGAGTCTGAAACTGTGCATCTTCTTTCTCAAAGCTGAAAACCAGAAGCCCAGCATTTTTCTTCTCACAAACTTTCTACAACTTTGCCTTTCAGGCAGATGTGGAGTATTATGTAATTAATCTCCACTAATAAGGAGAGTCCTATGTAAATGGACTTTGAGACTCAGGTTACAAAGCAATTTATATATTGTCCTAAGAAACAATAGCCACTTATAAGACTGTTGAAATCTTTGTAAGATTTGGTGACATTGACTCATATTGATTAAATGAAAGAGAGGTCACTTTAATTGTCATCTCCATATCTGCAAAAGGAATGGTGTATATTTGGTTCCCTGATATCCTTCCCATCTTCAGAACTGGAGCCCCTGAGCACTAATTTACATTCTAGGACTAATCTTGCCTTTAGTTAGGTACAATTTAAGGTAACCTAGGCCAAAATATTCAATATAATTCAGAGGCTCAGTTTCTCTTTAGGCTTGTTGATCTTTCTCTCCAACCTTGTACCAGATTCCAGGAACTGAATTATTCGTTTGTTTCATATGGCTAAACCCCTAATTTATAGCCCTGTTTTACTAAGTGTATTCTTTTCTTGTTCCTTTCATTACCCTCCAGGGTGTAGGGTATGTTCAGGGAAGACTAGTACGGTTTGATATGAGGGCTCCCTAGGCCTTTTCAGGGATGCTTCCCACCTTTGGTGTTCACATGTTCCATCTAACTCTTACTTGCGGCTCCAAGAAGCTGTAACATGCGCAGTGGCCACGCCCTGGAAAACCATTTTAGCAGATGGGCTAAACCAGGTTGAGGTAACCAAGGAGTCTCAGACCTGTCGGTGAGTTAGTGGGGTGTCTCCCCCAAACATGTGAAAGTTTCCACTGGTAGAATGGGCAGATGAGAGCAATTTGTCCCAACAGCCAAAAAGGCAGCTGAAGCATGTACTGTGGAGCACTTAAGAGCTTCTTTAGACATCAAAGGTACCAACATCATCCACTGCATCTTGAGCCATCACCAGTCATCTTGACTCTGTTTTGCCACTGGACTGTA
>CM053627.1:177475652-177502736 GCA_028646595.1 Phalanger gymnotis
CAGGAAGATGGGGAGAATGAGGATATAAACTCAGGAGGAGAAGACAGGAAGCACCATGGGATACCAGCTTGGGATTTGCCATCTTATTGAAGTAGACCAGGAACCAAAGCAAACAGAACCAAGTAGGATAAGGAAGAACACAGGTGGGGCAGCTAAGGGGTGCAGTGGATAGAGCACTGGCCCTGGAGTCAAGAGGATTTGAGTTCAAATCTTACTTCAGATACTTGACGCTTACAAGCTTTGGGACCCTGGGCAAGTCACTTAACCCTGATTGTTTATCAAGGAAAAAAAAGGACACAGTTTGGAAATATTATTAATTCATAATTACGTAGCAACTTACAGAGGAATTTTATTTTAATAAATTCAGAAATTAGTAATAGAACAAATTAGAAAACCAAGACATAGATATTAGATTATTTGCTCAGGTTCACACAGCTAATAAATGCTGGAAGTGGGACTAAAATTTGGGACTAAGAATAGTATTCTTTCTACCATGCCATCTCTGGGGGAACCCAGAATTCCAAGATAAAAGACAATACAAGACTGGGAAATGCATGATGGTGGTGGTGCTATGTATGTGGGTTTGTGTAAGAGGGTGAGGAGAGCAGAGTGACATTGAATGAAATGGTCTTCTGTCAGCTTTTTGACCCGTGGACTTGTCTGCCATGAGTGAAACAGTGTCTCTGAGTGCCAGAGCACTGACAGAGTGGTTGAAGGTTGAAGGACCTGAGGGAGAAGAAAAGACTTGGGCACATGATAGCAATCTTCAAATATTGGAACCATGTCATTTGGAAGACTTCCTACATGGAGTTCCAGAGAGAAGAACTATGATAAATCATTGGGAATGACAGAAAGGCAGATTTTAACTCAATACAAAGAAGAATGTTCTCACGGTTAGAACTGTCAAACCATGGAAGAGGTTGCCTCGTAAAGCAGTGAGCTACCTGTCACAAGATGGTTTCAAGCAGAATTTGTATCACCATCTGTCAAAGATGCATCAAAATGAATTCTTGAATTGGGTGGAATGTTTAACTGGATAACCTCCAATATCCCTTCTAGGTCTTACAGTGGATAGGGCACCAGGCATAGAGGTGGCAAGACTTGAGTTCAAATCCAGCCTCAGACACTTATTAGCTATGTGACCTTGGGCATCTCAGTTTCCTCATCTGTAAAATGAGCTGGAGAAGGAAATGGCAAACCACTCCAGTATCTTTGCCAGGAAAATTCCAAAAGGGGTAATGAAGAGTTGGACACTACTGAAACAACTGAACAACAAATACTCCTTCTACTTTTAAAATCCCATTGTGTATGTTTTTCATTTTTTTTCATTTTTTATTATGAATTCACTAATTGGCAACAAACATTTCAACAAACAAGACTGTATAAGAAACTGTGAATTGTTATGTATATTTTTCTGAAGAAATATATGCATATTTGTGTACAAGTATATGTGCAGTATTACACATGTAATACGCATATATGTATATGTGCATACCCCACCGCACATATATGTATATACAAATACACACACATGTGTGTATATTCACTTAACCTCTCAATGCTGCACAGTGCTTTGAAACTATAAATTACAGACAAAGTGCTGCCTTTTATTGGCAGAGGGCATTTCTTCATCCAGGGACCTACCTCTCCCATTAAAATAACAGGTCTAGTCATTATCCATAATGTATTTGTGTATGTATATAGTATTTCATTATACTTTAAAAAAACATGTTTCATATAATATTTGTTTCACAGACTGAAGATGTTATTTTGCAGGAGCAGTTAACAAAAAATATTTATAGAGATGGCATAGGAAAAAGAATGCTTGGGGTTATTTTGAGACAAAGAAATAGAAAATAGGAAATATTGAGTCAAGTGCCAAAAAGGTTACTGGGGGAATATCTGAAACTCTCCTCCCCCACTAATTATCCCCCATCTTTTAAAAAAAAAGTAGGTCATTTAGTCCTACAGTGGGCCCTGGTATTGTATTTTCCCTTTTAGATTTTGTCTGAGTTTGGATAATGTGATTGTCTAATAAAGGCTTCAGTTTCTGGGAGGCTAACAATGGATTTTATTCCACAATAAGAGTGTTTGTTACGAAAAAAATAAACAAACAAAAAAGTCCACCTCTTTGTGTTGGGGGTGGGTTGGATAGTGGGAAGCCAATCAAACCAGTTTTAGGCTTTCTGAACTCTTTGTTTGCAGGCAGCCAGGCAGAAATGAGTATTTGCCATTGAATTCTTCTAGAATTATTCTAGCACACTGTGCTGTGGACATGACACATCAGACTGTGGGATTTATCTTTTATTACCTGCCAGGACCTTCTGGTGAGAACCACCATTGAATTCCCTAACAATCTTTGTTGTCTGGATAGATATAAATATTGTGCTCATTTGACCATAGCCTTTGTGATTTCTGGGGCTGACTTAAAACAGAATGTGCTGAGATGAATGATGAAGGAGAGCCTCTGTAGAAGGTAAGATGTTAATTATTAATAATGCTATTTACTACAAGACCAAGAATGGTGTCTTTGGTATTCTGAGTCAACATAGTATTTGAGCGCCAGTATGAATAGAAGTAGAACTATCCTATATCCTTATGTGTCTTCATTGGGAAAGTTTGTGCACATTCTCACCACTAACATTATGGTAACTCAGACATTTAAAAAAACAAAACAAAGCAATATTCAGAGATTCAGGAATCTAGAGCTGAAAGGGCCGTCTAGTTCAACCTCGTCACTTTAAAAATGAAGAAATTAAGGCCCAGAGAAGTCAGATGACTTGTCCAAGGTAATATGGATAATAAGAGGCTGAGTTGGGATTTAAACTCAGTTCCTCTGACTCCAGAGTCAATGTGCTCTTTTCATAGCACAGCACTGCTTTTCGACAATATTAAAAACAAGCAAAAAGCTTTTCATTGAGTGAATCTTGATGCTGTCAGAATTTAAATAATGACTTTATTGAATTATAAAACAATAGCCTTGAGATTAAAGAAGAAAATAAAAAGACTTTTGTACAATTTTTTTGGGTGGTGGTGGTGGTTGTGGAAGTAAAGGTGGGGATTGTTACTTGTTTCACTCTCTGCATTTGTTAAAGATTTGTAATTACTGTAGGTCTGGACCCATTAGAGATGGCATAGTGGATAGAGGGTAGACACTGGAGTTGCTTTGGCACATACTAGCCATGTTTCCTTGTACAAGTACCTTTTATGTAACTAGGGAAATTCACTAAAATGGTTCACCCTTCATGACATTCCAACTCTTGCTGCTCTTGCTTCCAAACCTTTGCAGTGGCTTTTTCCCACTCCTGCTGATGGGGATAGAGTGCTAGGTCTGAAGTCAGGAAGACCTGAATTCAAATCCAGCCTCAAGCACTTTCTAGCTGGGTGTCCTTGGGCAAGTCATTTAACCTTGCTTGGCCTCAATTTTCTCATCTGGAGATAATAATAGCAACCATCTCCCAGATTTGCTTCAAAGATCAAATGAGATAATTGTAAAGTATCCAGCACAGTGCCTGGCACATAGTAAGCAATATATAAATGTTAGCTGTCATTATTGGTTATTGTTTTCTTGCTTGACTCTGCTGATATTAACCTCTAGTTTCATTCAAGGCTCAGCTCAAGGGCCACTTTCCCCCCTCCAAGTTTTTGGCATACACTTCCAGGGTTGTTGTAAGGATCAAGTGCTTAGCATAGTACTTGTCACATAGCAAGTGCTCTGTAAATGTTATTATTATTATCAGTAAAATAATGTCACAGAGTTAAATATTGCTCCATATATAGGATAAGCCATTGAAGTTACCTTTATGCTTCTAGTTTTTAAAAATCTTTTTATTGAGAAATGACTCTTTCTGTTCTGAGTTTGTAATATACTTCCATTCAGTTTGACAGGGGCAGCATTGTCATGGCTCTTTGGGAACTTGGTGAGTCAATATAGTCCTTAAACAGTGACAGCTGCAAATGTACTCTATACCCTATTAAGTCACCGGATTGACCAGGTCAGTTCCTCATCTGTAAAAAAAAAAAAAAAAGTTCCTCAGTTCCTCATCTGTAAAATGAGCTGAAAGAAATGGCAAACCACTCCAGTATCTCGGCCAAGAAAACCCCAAATGGACTCAGGAAGAATTGGACACACCTGAAATGATACAACAACGACAACAACAAATGTTAGGAAGAGTGATTAAAAAGCTGCTGCCTTGCACCAGATGCTCTGGGAATGTGAATGGCATGGGGGTTAACTGCAGAGAAAATGCAGCATAAAAAAGGGTGTGCTCATACAAGGGGGCAGGTTGTTTGGATGAGAAAAACAGGACAATGACTTTCTCAAGTCTAACAATTTCTTTGGCCAAGTCTTCAGCTAAAAAATGAACACTTATTAATCTTGGATTTAATAGCTTCCCTAAGGATATGCTATTGAGATCTTTAATCAAAACAATGACATAAAGCAATGTTTTCAGTCAACTTCTTCAGACTGGCGCCAAGAAAAAAGATGGAAAGACACATTCAGATTCCCATAAGTAGACCCTAAAGGTATCAGAGACTGAAATAGGGGAAAGTGATGGTACGTAATCATCCTCAAAATCTATTTTTCATGTCCTGAACTGCATAGGAAATTATGCTAGGTGCCCTACAGTGCAAGTTACACAAGAAGAAACATTCCAGGCTCTTGACAAGTTGAGAAACCAAGACAAAAACATTAACTTATATAGACATAAAGTATTTTTTTTTGTCCAGACCTGAGATTTTTATAAATATATAACCAAACATAATGATCAAGAAGAAATGCCATGCTGATCCAGACCAGTGGTTTGTATAGTCTGGTAGTCTTTATCTGGTAGGATTACCAAGCGGTGCTTGGGGGAAGGCAGAGTTGCCTCCATAATGGAACACCAAAAAGCTGGGGATGTCAATAAATCAGTCAGTACATTGACTAGCATTTGTTAAGTACCTACTAAGTGCCAGGCACTGTGCTAAACCCTGAAGACAACAAAGAAAAGCAGAAAATAAGACAAAACAAAACAAAACAGAAGAAAAAGTAGTCCTTTCTGTCAAAGAGTTCACAGTTTAGCAGGGAAGCAACATGCAAACAATAATATATTGTAAATTATAAATTAATAAAGTATATGTAATTATAAATAAATTAATAAATTATATGTAATTATAAATAATATGTATATATACATAGATGTACATATATATGTGTATATATATGTATATATACATACACACACACACATATGAATTGGGGTGCCTTCTCAGAAAGAGGACATTAAGATAAAAGAGAAATGGGAAAGGCTTCTTGTAGAGAGTAGGGCTTTAACTTAAAGTCAGCCAGGGAAGCTAGGAGGCAGAGATGAGGAGAGAGAGTGTTCCAATCAGGAGGGTTGGACAGCCAGTTAAAATGCCCAGAGCTGGGAGATGGAATGTCTTGTGTGAAGGACATCGAGGAGGCCAGTTTCACTGCAATGGATACTGGTGTCATTGTGTTGTGAAGTACATAGAGGGGAGTAAGGTATAAGAAGACTAGAAAAATAGAAGCTTATAAAGGGCTTTAAAAGCCAAGCAAAAAATTTTATATTTGCTTCTGGCAGTAATAGGGAGCCACTGGAGTTTGTTGAAGTGGGGTATGTGACAATTAGATCTGTGATTTAGAAAGATCAGTTAGGTGGTTGATTAGAGCATGTAGTAGAGAGCAGAAAGAATTGAGACCTACCAGAAGGCCATATTGCAATAGTTCAGGTGTGAGGTGATGAGGACCTGCACCAGGGTGATGGCAGAATCAGAGGAGAAAAGAGGGACAAGAGTTGTTTTGAAGGTAGAAGCAACAGGACTTGACAACTTGGATCAATCATTTGACCAACAAATATTTATTAAGCATCTATGTGACAGATATTGTGCTGCACGCTGGGAATATAAAAGAGGGGGATTAAAAACATAAAAAGGAAGAAAATATGTCATCAACAATTTTAGTGAGGTCAGATGTCAAACTATTTTCAGTATCTTACATTTATGAGCTCCATGTGATGCCTCTCTTTCTGGGGTGGCAGTGAAAAAAAGAAAGAGGGAGAGAGAGACGGAGTGCAGGAAAGAGAGACAAAGAGAGAGATAGAAAGAGGCAGAGAGATAAGACAGAGAGAGAAAGAAAGAGAGGGAGGGAGGGGGAGAGAGAGAGAGAGAGAGAGAGAGAGAGAGAGAGAGAGAGAGAGAGAGAGAGGAGAGAGAGAGAGAGAGAATCAGTTAAGATAGAAACAAATAGAATCAAGACCGAGTGAGAGTTAGAAAATGAGAGAGCTCTAGAATGCAATAAAATCACTTATCTTTAACTAAAAAAAATTATTACAAAAGCATACAAAGTATATAAATAAGATTAAAGAGAACAGGAAGCTCCATAGGTTAAGTGATGCCAGTTTAACAAGCAGGGAAGGGGGAGAAAGTGGAGAGTGCCCTAGTTTGGTAGTAAATTCTATCCAGGCAAGTCATTCCTTAAATGGGTCAGTGAGTCAGTGTATTCAGTCATTTCTTAGTTATATACAACTCTTTGTGACCCTATTTAAGGTTTTCTTGGTGAGGATACTGGAGTGGTTTGCTATTTCCTTCATTTTACTGATGAGGAAACAGCGGCAAAGAAGGTTAAAGTGACTTGTCCAGGGTCACACAGCTAGTAAGCGTCTGAGGCCATATTTGAATTCAGGAATGTGAATCTTCCTAAACTCAATCCCAGCAGTCTATCCTGGCAATACCTAATGGCCAGTTATTCAGACAAGGCTCCAACTGCTCATTATTATACTCAGTTTAGGGTAGACATGCCTAGTTATTTGTAATGTGACTGCTGCTGAGTCTACCACCCCTAAGGTTCCAAAGTTCCTATGTGCTTATTTGCCTTCCTTTAACCTCTTAGGATACTTTAGGCTCTCCTTCCCCTGGGAAAACTATATAAAAATGTGGCTCAAAACCAACCCACCCTGTTTTAGCCTTGGTATCTTAACTAGGTGAGAACCTGTCTCAGTCAATCAATAAGCTTTAGATTATATGCTCAAAGGTCTTTGAACTGGAATAACTTTTCAGATAAGCTCAGGAAACTTCAGATGGCTCAGGGAATATTTATAATTATTAAGCAAATTGAAAAGGGATTCATTTCAGAAATTTGATTAATAGTAACTTCCTAGCTGAACTTCCTCAGAAGGAACCCCTTGGGGTTGGAGAAGCCTTGATTTTGGCCTTGACCCTTTTTTCCCCTTTTGTCCCTCCCCACTTTGGTCTTGGATTTCTTATTTTCCCATCAGTGTGTATCTGAAGCTTTTGTTTTTTAGGGGACAATCAGGGTTAGGTGACTTGCTCAGGGTCACAAAGCTAGTAAGTGTCTGAGTCTGGATTTGAACTCAGATCCTCCTGACTTGAGGATCAGTGGTCTGACATTCATTGAACCCCATACCATATGACGCTTGAGCTCAATTTCCCTTGAATTCAGTGTGTGGTAGATTTTTGAGGGAGGATTTTGTTCCAAATGATCTTATTTCAATTGTTCAATATTCCTTAGTGAATATCTCTTTCTAAAAGCTCCTTAAGATTGACTGACTAATTGATTCTCAGTTGATATCTTTGGGGAGAGTGTACTAGTGAGAGCTTGAAATTGGGAAATTAGAGAATCACTCCATGAACCCTGAGTGAGACATATAACAAACCTAGTTCTGGGAACCCTACTCATCTTTAGCATGGGGACACCTCAGAATTCAGGGCTACATACACTTACTATCACCGTCCCCCCCTCCTTGTTGATGCAGGACTACATAGGCGCTGAAATAAATTTTGGTGAGTAGTCCAGTGAATTAATGGATAGCGCAACAAACTGGATAGAGAAAGATAAAAATTTTATGGTACAGATTAGCAAGTACTGCCTCAGACATACTGTTGACCACAAAGTTATTTAAACTTACCTCCTTCTTTGTGTTCCTGCTCAACAAAGCTATAGATTGTCCTCTAATCTTCTGC
The DNA here is from genome assembly GCA_028646595.1 of Phalanger gymnotis. NCBI lineage: Eukaryota > Metazoa > Chordata > Mammalia > Diprotodontia > Phalangeridae > Phalanger > Phalanger gymnotis. The sequence goes on from CM053627.1 coordinate 177,483,639, forward strand.
CATTTGTATTTTTGATGGAAGATTGTAAATCTCAAAGGTGGCTTATAGATTTGGAAGAAAACGCCAAGAAGCAAAAGCTCTTGTGCTGGTTGTCCCCCAGGCAGGAACCTACTACGTCTTAGAATTCCTTGTTTCTTTCAAAACCTACTTCAAAAACCATCTTCTGCATAAAACCTTTTTTGATCCTTACCTCCTCAACTGCTAGTATGCTTTCCCATCAAATTATTTTGTGTGTTTCCATATGTATATGTTGTCTGCCTTCTTTCTTCCTCCACCCCCCCAATAGAATATAAGCTTCTCGAAGGCAGGTAGTATTTCATTTTTGTTTGTGTATTCGAAGCACCTAGCATAGGAGCGAGTACATAGTAGGGACTTACCAATAATGTGTTTATTGACTGATTGTTAGCAGTAATGAATGTGAATTGAATTAAACTAAACTGGACTTTACACACAAAGGCAGATGTCAGCAAGGACAAAAGTCGAATAATACAGTTTCAAGGAAATTAGATAGCACTTGTATTTTAATCGAATTTTTCATATAATAACATTCAGAAGGCAGCATGGCTTAATAGAAAGAGCACTGACTTTGGAGGGAGGCGGAGGACTTGGGTCCAAATCCTGCCCCTGCTGCTTACTTCTCATGCAACTTTTGGAAAACCGCTCACTTATTCTTTTTGACCCTTCAATCTGTCATCTGTAAAATAAAGAAGTTGGATTAAAGTCTCTTCCAACCCTAGATTTTATGTTTATCATTTAATATATCTCCTCAAAGTAATATATCTTGTTTCCAGTATTTTATTGGACGTCAAGTCTGTAAAAATAATTTTGTAGCCAAGTATTACTTTTTCCATCAAGAATTACAAGTCACTATGCAGACTTTTTGGAGTGTTTCAAATTAAATGTGATATTGACTATTAAGCTTTATGGAAATTAGAAAACATCTGAACAAAATATATAGCTCCCAAGTAATTGAAAATGACAAACATAAGTTAAAGTCATTAAAAATAATATCATCGTTACTGAATATGATGATTTGTGTTTTCGTATTGGTTGGGAACATGATCAATACCTTGAATCAGTTGTTGAAAACAAATATATTTGATGTTGCATAGATATAGAATGCCTGGGCTAAAATAATGGGCAAAGTGATTTTCATTTAACTATTTTGTTTTATGTTGTTTTTAAGCTTGGTTGGCAAGCTATAGTTCACCTTAAAATCACTGTCTTGTAAAATTGAAGTAATTCCACAAAAGCAATGATCCTTTACTCTAAATATTCAATAATGTCTTTTATATAGTCTGTCTAGGTCTGTAGAACTCCAAAGTATCACTTTTTTCCACTCAAAGATCCACTAATAGATATAACAGTGGAAGATTAATGGGGACAAATTTAAAACCTATATCAGTGATATAAATTTAGATTGTGGGTCCTTAACTAAAGTCCTCTACTGTTTCAGAAATTAGATAGAGAGCACCCAAATTCTACCAGGTCTGCTTGGGTAGTGGCTATACATCTTTGCTCTCATATTATAATGTTAAGGAATTAGTCAAGGTAATTTCCCATACTAAGTTTTACATAATTATATATAAATATGATATAGTCTATATAGTCTATAAATTATATATGTATGTATGAAATGATATAATGAGGTTGATATTGTGCAGCCTTGTTTTTCTTGTCTCCACCTACCCTCATCTGTAATTTATCCAGATAATTTTGCTTTATAAACTAGCTTTTATAAAATTTTTTCCAGCCATTGGATTTTAGGTAAGTGGTTGTAGTCAACAGAACATTGGGCCTAGAGTCAAGAATGCATAAATTCAAATCCAGCCTCAGACATGCCTTAGTTGTATGACCTTGGGTAAGTCACTTAATTTCTCTAAGACTTGGCTTCTTCATCTGTCAAAATGGGATAATAATAGTAACTAATTTCCAAAGTTATTGTTAAGATCATATGAGGTAACACGTAAGGCATTTCATAAATCTTAAAGCACTGTATAAATGTTATTATTATTTTTTAGAGTCAGAGGACTTTGGTTCAAACACCACCAATGTCATTTAGTAACCATATGGCCTTGGGCAAGTCATTTTACCCATCTGGGCCTCTCCTTCCTCACTGAATGAAGGGAGTTGACCAGATGACTTACAAGGTTTCTTCTAGCTTTAAATCTATGATCAATTACTCTCCATCAGAGTAAGGTACTTTAACCAGAGAAAACATGTATGCCACAGAGTACTATGATTGAGGGTCAACACACCCTTTTTGAGTGTTCTCCTTTTTTAAATGATTTTAGTCTCAAGTATTTGTATATAGCCTTTGAGTAATCAAAATCTTGCTCATTCCCAGACATTTTTGTTGTTGTCCAGTCATTCAGTTGTATGAATTCTTTGTGACCCCATGGGCCATAGCACATAGTCAATTTACCAATATCCAATGTAACACCCATTTTTAGCAATAAGGGTAGGAAAGTGTCAAAGGCAGACAGCTTTAGGCACTGCCATTGATTCCCTGATAGTATCAGTGATTAAGTATAGTTTCTGTGTGGGAACTTAAGCAAAACCTTTCCTAATACTTTGATTATATTCACTGCTATAAATATATATTAAGGACCAACTACCATTCTAGGTACCAGGGACATAAAAGTAGTTAGGACAAAGGCTCAGCGCTCAAGGAGCTAACAAGCAGAAAGAGCACTGGATTCGGAGTCAGATCACTTGATTTTGAAAGGCCAACTCTATTTCCACCTGAATGATTTAAGAAAGTCATGAATTTCCCTTGATTTCCTCAATCACAGAGTGAAACATAGGCCTTAGATAATCTCTAAAGTCCCTTTATGTTCCAAATCCTATGGTTTTATTGTCTGTTGCCGATATGAGGGAAGTATGGAAGATAGATACACAAAAAGCTATGATATGAGGAGAATCTGATAAGCACAAAAGGACAGGTTTAAGCAGTGTCGTGAGAAAAACAAAGTAGCAGGAAAAAAAAAAACCTTTCACTAGCAAGGATGGCGGAAGGGGAAGGCTTTTCTGAGGAGGTGACACCCAAGTTGGAGGGACTTCAACAAATGGAAATTGTCAGTTATTCCAGATATGGGAACAGAAGGAGAAAAGGAGTGGGGATGGGAGAGGGCTGGAGCAGAATGGGGGATGAAGAATAGTATAGCTTTGTTAGAACCTAAAAGTGCGCAACTAGGTGGCACAATAGATAGAGTAGTGGGCCTGGAGGCAAGAAGACTCATCTTTGAGCTCAAATCTGGCCTCAGACTCTTACTAGCTGTGTGATTCTGGGTTCAAGTCACTTAATCCTGTTTGCCTCAGTTTCCTCATTTGTAAAATGAACTGGAGAAAAAAAAAGTCAAATCACTCCAACATCTTTGCCAAGAAAACCCCACATGGGGCCATAAAGAGTCAGACATGACTGGAAACAAGTGGCCAACAACAAAGTGTATAGAGGACAATATGTGATAAGGCTGCAAATGGAGTCTAGAGGAAGGGAGGAAGGAAGACAAAAAGGAAGGAAAGAAGAAAGGAAGGAAGGAAACACTCAAGCACCTACTATGTGTCAGACACTGTGCTAAGAACTTTAGAAATACTATCTCAGAGTTGGGAGATAGAGTGTTGTGTTTGAGGAGCAGTAAGGAAGCCAGTGCCCCTGGATCCTAGAGTATGAAGATGAATTTGACGTCTGAGCGGAGAATTTTCACAGGTTGTGAGTCCTTGAAAACAGGAACTTTATTTTTGCCTTTCTTTGTGTTTCCAGATCTTAGTACAGTGCCTATCACCTAGTAAGGTAATTGTTGTCGATTATGATGAAAACGATAAGGATATGCCAATTTGAGAAAGCATGTCATTCCGAATCCATCAGAAGAAAGCTTAAGAGCTATCATGGCAGCTCACATCCTTTGCCATCAAGCTTGACTTGATCATTAGTTAAATGGTAGCGATGCCCAGGAATTTTAGTATATTGATATTTATCATACTGATTTATTGATAGTACCATGTCTTAGAATGCTCCGGCATTTGAAACCATTCACATAAGTGGCAATGTGATGCAAGTTAATTTCATTTGCTCTGTATTAATAATTTATGAGTGGCAGCATGCTCTAGAGGCTAGAGAGTGAGGAAGACAGGAAGAATGGGATTAAGTTCTATGACTGACACATAGCAGCTGTGTGAACCCCAAGAAAATCATTTAATGTCTCAGTTCCCTGGCTAGCTCTCCAAAATGTTAAGTTGCAGAAAAGGTGATGCATCAGTTGAGGTAGTTTCATCATGGTGACTGAGATCAACTCAGTCTTATAATAAATTCTATATTCCATACCCATGTCCCTTGCCTCTGCAAAGAAGGAAAGGAGGTGCATTTTTTTCATGTTTTCTTTGGGTTCTAAGATTGGACCTTAAACATACATAGCTTTCAAGAGTTTTGTTTTTGTTTTTCCATTTACGTGGTTGCTGCCTTAATTTGTCCCAGAGGACAGAACCAGAATCACTAGGTAGAAGTTATAAAGGAGAACATTCAAGTTTGATAGGGGGTGGGGTGGGAGCGTGGGGCAGAGACTTCCTCACAATTAGATCAGCTCCAAAGCAGACTTGGTTGTTTTGATAGGTTGTGGATTCCTTCTTTTTGGAGGTCTTCAAGCATAGGTTGAATGAATACTTGTCAGCTAGGTTATAGTGAGGATTCCTTTCATATATGGGTTGCATTAGGTAGCTGCTAAGGTCCTTCCAATTCTCAGATTCTGTGATTGGGTTTGTCATGCCAGTGAAATCATGGGGTGCCAAAACCAAACAAAAATTATAAATATCTATATAATAGACTAGACCTTAGTGAGACTGGTTTGATACCTTGGATTCGAGGTTGGAGCAAAATGAGTTGTGTAGTCTTTCTAAAAGGTAACAAAGGGAGGCTTACTTAAATAAAGAAGAAGATGGATATTCAGTGAAGAGATGGTATTGATTCAGTTGAGCGTAATTTCCCTTTACCAGTGTTGGTCATGCTGCTCATGTGTTTGTCAGGAGGAGCTCCTCGTAGCTTGGTCGTTTTGTACTTAGGAAACAAGAAAGGTACATCACAGACCCAAAACTTTATAGTCTCTTGAGCCAGTTAGGACCCCCATCTTTGCTTACTCTGCTGCTGCTTGGGCCTCTGAGGATAAGAAAAGTAGCATCAAAACTCTCTTGTTGTAAGACATAGGAAAGCACACATGAAATCGATGTTATAAATTAGTTTCTATCTTCCAAATAATTCCAAAATTAAAATTCACTAAAAAGTTTAATTGTTGCCTTTTGTTATTATGTCATAGTAATTTTACATTAAATGTTTCTTTCTTTCTTCCCTCCTACAATTTGAATTCTGATAAAGAAAAAAATAACATTTAAGAAAAATCACCTGATAACAGAGACTGTCAGTGTATATCATATCACACAACTAGAGTTCCTTACCTCGCTACTGAGAAAAGGGAGGTATGTTTCCTTAATCAGTTTTAAAGCAATTAATTTTTATATTAGAAATTTCTGCCAGCAAATTTCTAGAAGGTAACATTTTTTGTTATGGCCTGTTCTTTCGAACAACTATTCAACGAATAGTTTGATATCACTTTGGTTTTTTTCCCTTTTTCCCTTTAAAGAAATCCAAAGTCACATTTCTTTCTTTATCGATTTGTTCTTCCAAATTTGGTAAACATTTTCTCTCAGAATTTCTATGAGAGATTAGAATTGCTATGACTTTTTGGCTTACTTTCTTACTTAGGCACCAACATCATTAATAATACCAAGAAAGCTTGGGGAAATGAATATAACAATCCTAACTGTGGCTGTGGTCTTGATCTCTTGTAATATTTATTCAATAGGTCAAAGAAATGGTTGGGTTTTTTTATCTTGTTCTTAAAAACTCAGCTGTTAGAGAAAACGAACATCAAAATGAATAAAGTCAGTGGTATTTAGGATCTAAATAACACTATCCACTATACTACAGTCGGCCAAAGCTAGGTTCAAATTTTATGCTTGAGAGAACTCCTTTAGTGGAAGCCATTTGTATTTAATTTGATAGAGTAAATGAGATAAGGATAAAGAAGGCACACATATGCAAGCTGTATAAGTAGATTTCAAAAGAAAAGATGTAATGAGAAAAAATTCGTGAATTATTAAAATTTCTTGAGCTATAAGGAAGTCTTTCTTTGAGAACTGTTTTGTTGTGAGACAATGGAATCATCTAATGGAATCGATGCAAAATCATTCTAAAGAGCTGAATATGTCTCTGGGGTAGAAATGCTTGTCACAGGAAATGAGAACCAATAAGTTACTGCTGAATTTTAAGATATTTTATGGCTTTCACATTAATTAAATTCAGATATTTTATTTAATCTGCCTTTTAGATCTCAAATTATGATAGACCCCTCTTTAAGAAGCTCGTAAGCTTACACCTTTCCACCTCTATCACTCCTACCATTTGGTCCTCTATCTTTATTTCTGTTCTTTTATCTCTCCATGTCTTTTAGACTATCACCCCACATATGGCTAGATCTGCTTACCTAGCCATCTCAGAACCCCATGGTTGGCCATTTGCATAGTATTTTGTGAGTAGTCCCTACTTCTTTGCTTGACTGATCTTAAATTATCCTCTTCTTGGCAGTCCCCAGCCTGAGATGAATATAACTGTCTGCTGTTCCAACTTCCCCTCCTTGGCTGCTGGAGAATGTAATGAAGCTCTAGTGCTTGGCATCACTATAAACATATGTTATCTTGTTTAGTTTAATAACCACGAGGCAGTTCAATGAGTATTTACTTAGTATTTACCTATTACATGCAAGTCATTGTGCTAGGGATTCAAAAACAAAACTAAAGGAAAGGAAAAGTAATATACTTTTTTCTTCCAGTACTTTATTTTGAAGGTATTACATTCTAGAGTGGTGGAGACAACATGTGACATAAATAAATGCAGAATATACACAAGCTGATTTTAAGGGGAAAGAACAAGACTAAGATGTAGAGTTCGTAGAGGGCACAATGCAATAGTAGAGAAGAGAAGGATGGAGACAAAGGAGGAGATGGAGCTGACATGGAAAGATATGAAAGTGCAGGAAGTGATGGCTATAGAAGGGAATTTTGACCTAGGCAGCCTATAACTATGAATTATGGTAAACCCATAGGGCAGTTGATTGCCATCTCCTTTGTAATTGCCAAACTATTATTGACTTTATTATTGGTCCCTAAAATAAAATTGAAAAAGGGAGAGCTACCTGTGTGGTAGGTAGCAGAGCAGCATGTTCAGTCTTGAGTCTTGCCCAATAGTCAAAGCAATGGTCAATACAGTTCTAGGAGTCAGCTGAGTTAATAAGGATGAACCCTCTTGCCCTTAGCCAGGTCAATTCTGCTGCAAGACTCACTCCATTGTTAAATATATATTATCACTGATGTCCAGCAATCCTTTCCTGATATCCAGTGACCCTCTTGAGTTGACTCCCTTTCACAGTCCACATATCAGCTGCTTAAAACCTATCCTATTCCTCCTGTATTCAGTCCTGCTCCTGTCTTCATTCTAAATATATTATCTCACCTCCAAATTTACTGAGAAAATCAGGGCCAGAATATTAAAACTGGAAAGGACCTTAGAGGCCATGCCCATACATAATAATAATAATAATAATAATAATAATAATGATAGCTAACATTTACATAGTACTTACTATGTGCCAAGTACTGTGTTAAGTACTTTAAAATTATTATCTCATTTAATCCACACAGCAGCCCTGGGAAGTAGGTACCATTATTATTCTCATTTTAGAGTTGAGGAAACTGAGGCAAACAGAGGTTAAGTGACTTGCCAAGGGTCACGCAGTGAATAAATTATCTTAGACTGGACTTGAATTCAGGTCTTCCTGACTCCAGACCTGTCATTCTCATCCACTGTATCATCTAGCTGCCCCATACTTGAACGATTCCCCACTTCATCATACCCTGCAAGTGTTATTTTAAGTAACACAAAACAAAAAGGCATAGCTAACATACTGGATGTCAGAATTATATTGAAAAAGATCTTTAGAGAATAGAATATTGAATTGCAGGAAGAAGACATTCATTATTCAAGTGACTAGTTATAGCACCCCAACCCAAACACAAATTCCTGGAAGCATTCTTGGCTATATGCACTGCTTGCACATCTTCTAGTTCCTCTGAATCTCCCCCAACCAGCCAGAATGAAGCACTGTAACATGTAAGGCAAAATAAAAGTCAAGGTAACCAAGAAAAGGTTTAATCAAACAGCTCGCATTCTCATCACTTGAGGCAGCCAGGTGGTGCAGAGGATAGACTGCTGGAACCTGGACTTGGGAAGACTGAATTTGAATCTAGTTTCAAACACTTACTAGCTATGTGATTTAGCATTTATGAATAGCTCCATCGTGTAATCTCCGCTTACTATCAGCGTGGCCGAGTAGATAATATCATTCTGCTTACTCATGATCATCTCTCCCTCTGCCTGGTGGCAGCTCTCTCTTTTTTTTTCCCCCCTCTGCCCCATTCGCTCACAGCAGGCTTGTTAGATTGGTGTCTGCAAACTGCTTTTCCACAGTTACTTACCTCTTAATCTGGGAGTTGCTATATTGGAATTGCTGAAGTCCCGATTGCCTTGGAAATACCCTTTGAATATCAGGTACCTGAAAGGCAATAGAGACCACATGGCTTTCTCTTAGGAGCAAGGAGGCAACTGATTATTAGCAGAGCCAAGAGTGAGATGCCACCCAGGGGATGCCTCCTGCCTCCAGGCCCATTTTATTTCTTGCTTTCCATTTTCCCCCCATAGCTCTCCTATTTTTGCTGTTTGAAGCTGTCTGTGTACCAGCAGTATCCACTTGTGAAGCTACCGTAGCAAGGTAAGTATCCTCATGGTAAAGACCTATCACACAGGCTTGTGGGGAATGTAGTTTCCAAGGAGGTCAAAGCATTATGGCCTGCTCTATACATGCTTTGAATACTCATTTGTGTGCTCTATAGATATTCCTTATATAACCATAGGCTAGATCTAGTGAAGAATACAATTAGTGCCATAACAATGCTAACAGTGCTAAATCCCATAATAGTGCTAAAAGATGAGGAAAAACAAGGAAAAACTAAAAGCCCTACAGTCATGATGAGGAACAAAAAGAAGTATGAGAGAAATAGAAAGTGTATGAGCCTAGAGATTTGTTCAGAAAGGAGAATTTTAATGTTATGGATTTTAGAGTGATAGTGAGGTCTAATGCATAACATCTGTGGTAGGAAATGGAATTAGAAAGTCTAAATGTTAGCCTGAATATTTGACTCATGCAACCAAAATAAAATTTCATTGTATCAAGTTTAAGGTGATGATAACACAAATCAGTCAAAAGATTTTAATTCATATACAGTGATGCAAATGTTAAAAAACAACTTGCAGAACACAGGAGAATTGTTGTGGGAATTAGTAACCTGGGCTTATGCGTGGTTCTGGGTTCCTTTCCTCAGCTCTGCCATTGTGAGCTATATACACATGGTTGAACAAAGTGCATTTCTTTCTATTTCTGGCTATTTCCTTGTAGAATCATTGGATCAGAAGTTTGGAGTTGAAAGAGATCTTAGAGTCCATTAGTTAGTCAATAAGCATTTATTAAGCACCTACTTTTTGCCAGGCATTGTCCTAAGTGCTGACATTAGAGGCCATTGAGTCCAAAATGCTCATTTTACAGATAAGGAAACTGAGGCTGAGTGACTTGCCTAGAGTCACATATCTAGTAATTTTATGATTTAACTTTCAATCTTCTTGACTCTAACCCCAGAACTTTATCCACTACACCACTAAGTTATTTCAGGCAGCATAGTTTGTCTACCACTCTAAAACAATGTTGAAAGGACAAAACTCCAAGAGTGTTGTAGCCATACTGAAGTTTGGGACGTGATTTAAATAAATTTCTTCAATCCTTCAAGGCATTTTATGTGTTTCCTTTTTCCCCCCTGTAGCTACTCCTTCCACTGAGCTATATCTGATTTCTTCATGATGTGACTAAATGTAAATGAAAGGTTAAGGTGAATGCAATACATGGCACTGAAGAGAACAGTGTCCTACATAATAGACAGATAGGCTGCTGTTTCGGCCAGCAGAGAGATTGTCACAAAAGGCACCTAAATATCCTATGGTAATCACCATAAGATAAGAAAATAAAATAGCTTAGGTTAAGGAGGACTGAAATAAATCCCTCCTTACAAATCCAACCTTTGTAATAGGATTTGTGGCAAAGATATCCCTCTAGTGTCATATTAATAAAACTCCAACTCCAAAGACTTATTGGAAAATGGTGGGGGTAGAGGGATGGGGCTGGGGGTGTCAAGCAAATATACACATTGGCTCATTTTATGTAACCTCGGATGACTTACATAGAATTAATTTGTTGAATGAGTATTTGATGAATGAATTTAAAATTGAAAAAGCAACAGAAAAAATAACCCTTTCCTCACTGTTAAGCAAGAGTCCTTTTATTCTCTCTTATTGAAGTGCCATATTGCTCTAAGCATAAGTCCTCAAAAATAGACTTCAATTTTCAAACAAAAAAAATTCTTAAAAGTATGAAAAGCATTATTAATAAAGGTATGATTGGGTCCCTTCAACCTTTAGCTTTTTTAATTATAAAGTTGGAGCTTGGTGATTGATATTTCAATTTCTGTAAGTAGAGATTTAAAGTAGTTTTTGTCATATTTTCCCAAACTTTCTGACTCATTTCATTCTTCAAGCAATCTACCCTCCTTCTCTAAAGAGGCCATGACCTTTCACTTATTACTTCACAACTCAAAGTCCTTTTTTTGCCTTTAGAACTATGCAGAGAGAACCCAGGTCAGTCTTCTGTGACAGAGGTATTAAACACAGGGCCCATAGGCAGCCAAGTGTTTACTGAACCAGATTACAATGTAATTAAGAAATATTTAATAAATAAATAAAAATACATTAAAACATTTAAAACATTACATACATTAACACATTACATTTAAAAAACTACATCAAGATGTGGCCCCACATGAATCCTTATATATGGATTAGTGGTCCTCATATCTATTTGATTTTGACACCATTGTTCTAGGTCTATGCATAAGAGAGGTTAGCACAAGAAAGGAGTGGTGGAGGCTTTAGACTCTGATGTACATGAATTACTACTTAATTAATCCCTTGCTTTCCCTTGCTTTCTACCATTCCATTGTTGAAAGGCTGTAATTATTAAGGAGTTCTTACTTGAAGTGAATTCTAGCCAATTTACATTTTCCAGAACACTTTCACACGTGTTTTCTCATTATTTGTGAGCAAGTCACTTAGTATCTTAGTGCCCTAGGTGACTTTCTGCAACTTTCTGATAAGTTACAGAGAAGTCTTTTTTTGTACTGGCAGAAGGTGTTTCTTTTCCTTATTCAGGAGTTCTCTATGCAAATGAGATCACAAGTCCAGTCCCCATCCTAATTTTACAGTTATCATGAACTTGTCAAAAGGCTGGGTGTTATTTCAAAGAGTGGAGGGCAAATACAGAGATATGTTAACATGGAAATAAGGAGTCCCTCCCCTTCCTCATTCCTATGTACAAGCCACCATGTTAGAAGAATGCTATGTAGTGGGTAGAAGTGCTGGAACTGAGGTTAGGAAGACCTGGCTTTGAATCTTATCTCAAATACTTACTAGTTTTGTAACATTAGGTGAGTTCATTTAAACTCTCTGAGCCTCAGTTTCTCCATTTGTCAAGCTAGAATAAGGTAGTGCTTATTCTTAGTAGTATCTATTTTGGGGAGTTCTTCTGAGCATATGTATAAAGCAATTTGAAACTTTAAAGTGCTACTTTATTCTAAATATTCTCATTTTCTATTTTTCTTCTGAAAGCTTGAGAGGCAGTGTTCTATACTGGATAAAGAGCCAGCCTTGGAATCAGTTCAAATCCTGCCTCTGTCACATATTGGATGTGTGACCCTGGGCCACACAGAAGTCGCATAACTTCTTAGTGCCCCGGGAGACTTTCTAAGACTATAAATTGCAGTGCAGGTCCTGCTTTTTGTGGGCAGAGTGAATTTTCCCATTAGGAATTGTCTATATCAGTGAAATTGAAGGCCAGATCTAAAACCATAAGAACCATATTTTGGATCTATTAAGGAATACTTGAATAAAATGAAGATGTTTAGCTTAGACAAGACTCAAAGGTAATTATGATAGCTCTCTTCCAGTATTTAAAGGACAGGCTTATAGAGCAGGGATTAGACTTTCTCTTTTTGGCCCCAGAGGACAGAACCAGAAGCAATTAATGGAAGAACCAAATTTAGGCTTGATTTCAGGAAAACTTTCTAAAAATGAGAGCTATCCAGTGGTGGAATGGGATTCCTTGAGAGATGGAAGTTCTTCCTCATTGCAAGTTTTAAGTAAAGGAGAGAGGTTGGATTCAGTAGGAATGCTGTAGTAGGGATTCTTGTTCTGGAATGGGTTGAAGAAGATGACTATCATATCCCTTCCCACTCTAAACTTCTCTTATTCTTTGATGTCCAAACATCAGTTTATAGCCATTATTTTTTAAAATTTTTAAATTTTAAATTTTTGTAGTATCTTGTTTCTTTTCAATTACATGTAAAGAAAGTTTTCAACATTCACTTCTATAAGATTTTGAGTTCCAAACTTTTTTCTCCCTCCCTTCTCTCCTCCCCAAGACGGCGAGCAATTCGATATAGGTTTTACATATACAATCATATTAAACATATTTCCACATCAGTAATGTATAACCATTCATAAAATTTTTCACAGTCCAAATAAATTTAAAAGCTGATAGGTAATTTACATATCACGATCAACATTGGCATTCCGAAGGATCAAAGATGTCGATTTTGAAGGGACTTTAGATACCATCTAATTGTCATGATAAGCAATCTCACTTGCAAAGCTTTATAGTCATACTAATGTTTGTGTTATGATTTAACTATACTTTTTAATGCTTTAGCAATCTATGATTTTGTCAGTGTAGGTACTCATTTACCAGATCACATTACAGCCTGGCTACAACTTAGTAACTAGAAAGCCATGACTAAACAATTTATCCCATTAAGTCTGACTTGGCGATGAACTACAGAACCTACTTTGGCTGGTCCTCAGTGGTCACACATAGGTTTGGTTACTTGGCTCATATTCAAAGCCTTTTCAACTCATTATGGCCAGCCAGAGCTTATACTCTTATCTTCAAAGCTCATTAAAATGCAGAATCATCTTTGCAATACAATGAGGAATCAGGGTGTAACTATAGTGGAAAGTTTGAATATGAACGTCCAGATAACAGATAGGCTTAATTTTCTTGGTATCATTTCTTCAATCTCCACAAATAAAAGAACGGTCAGTCAGTTAACAAACATTTATCAATCATTTATTGTAAGCCATGTTGTGCTAAGTGATAGGGGTACAAAGAAAGGGGAGGAAAAGGGCCATGAATATATAAAATACCCTAATATTTCACTAATTATTTTTGAGGAAAAGTAATATGTATTTTAGAATCTGACTTTTCAATCTCTACCTTGTTTCTGCATCTATGTCTATTTTCCATGCAATGTGTTGTCTCTGTTGATTATAGGACACAAGAGGTGAAGAGGAAGAAGCTGATGGCAGCTGGATTTCTAAAATAAGAGGATAAGAAATTAAAGTTAGTAAAAAGTTCATTTCCTCATCAGAATTAGGAGAAATGGATATATCTTTCTCAGAAGATATCTTAGACAACTATGATCTCCCAATAGCATGTGGTCATTTACAGACCCAAGTTAGTCCTCTTCAGAAAACAGCTTGCGTTCCTCCTGAACAGCAGGAACCAGAGGAAGAAAGAAATAAAAATTATTCCCAAGTAGCAAGTCTAAAAAATACCAAATACAGAGTTGTTAAAGAAATACATGAAAACAATCAACTAAAGCAGATGGAGACTAGTCTCAAAAGGGATAAAGAAGGAGCAGCAGTGAAAGAAGAACCTGAGGGAGTCAGAACTGACAACAAGAATGCTTCTCAGAGAATGGAGACAGAGACAGCAGCAACTGAGCGTTTGCGAAACCATGATAAAAGTGTTAAACAAGCTTTTACTTTGTGCCTTGGAATGCCCAGATCAAGTCTGCAAGAGCTTGAAACCCTACTTCCAGAGTGTTCACTAGGCATTAATCTAAATAGAAATGGAAGCAAGCCCAGGGACACACTATCTTCCCGAGTATTCCTGCCCAAACTTTGCAAGCAAACAATGACAAAGCCAAAACAATGGCAGACATTCCAGACATTTTGCCCTCATCATAGAGAAGACCCAAAGCTAAACCATGTACATAAAGCTGTAACAGGAATGCCAAACAAGCCAATCCTAAGACCCGTTTCTGTGGAATCTGAGGAACAGCAAACAGGTGGCCCAGAAGAGCAGCCCACTGGAATAAAAACAACACCTCCCCAGACAACTGGGGGTAAACCAGATCTTGAATATGACCCCAACACCAGTCATATTGGTAAGAATACAAGATTTTCAATTTTGGTATGCCTTTCATGGTCCTTGTGAAAGTTATGTCTCCTTAATTTGGAGGTGATATGGTGTGGTGCAGAATACTTCTAGGAGTCAAGAAACCTTCATGATGAACTTGGTTCTGTTGCCAGCCACTTATAGAACCTTTGTCATATTAAATGCTTATGCTAGATCTCAGTTTTCTGACCTGCAAAGTGAGGAGGTTGGCCTAGTTGATCTCTGAGGTCCCGTCCATGTCTAATATTCTGTGATTCTAATTGACAGTGGTATAATTATGTTTGATACCAGGGTCTGTTGCACTCTCAAAACGGTACTTGTTCTCTTTTTGTGGCAGCAGGTGATTATGAAGTCCAACCACTTGTCCCCCAAATAGCCATTTACGAGTGGTCACGTCTTGTTCACTATAACTGAACTATTTCCTCATTTTAACTGAACAAAGGCAACATGTCTCTGAGGTCTTCCAGTTGCTATAAAGCTTTGTGATTTTTTTATATTTCCTTTTCTTCCTCTTAAACATTTCTAGCAGTAAAACTACTCCCATGAAGGCACATTGATTTAATTTATTAGTCCTGTGAGGTGGTTGGAATGCAAGAACATCGAATATGAACAGCATTGTAAAGAAAACAAATGAACCACAAAGCTTGCAATTACCTTCATGCTATTCATCATGTCCATTTGGGAAGTGTTGACCAAAGGGCTTAATTGTTACTAACAGGTATGATTTATTTGAAACAAAGGAATTTAAACAAGGATGCAGCCCAATCAGTTGATGCTATAAAAATGAAAATAGATTGGCTAGGGTTCTTATATTTGATGAAGAAGCTTCAGACCAGAGCACTATCTTATTTGTTGAGATATATTCCAGACCATCTAACGGTGATTCTTACTTGTTAGTTAGACAAGGCCAGTGCACACAGGACAAGATGTACTCTATCGATGGTAGCTCATAATACAAACAGTTGTGATCTTGCATGTGTAAGATCTTACACAATATCCATCGTTTAGAAAATAGTTTAGGAGAAATTTAACTTCAAAGAGCTGTGGTTTCATTCATGTAAGTACTCCTTCCCCTGTTGTAGATTGCATAGACATAGGGAGATAAGTGATTTGCTTAGGGTCCTACAGCTAGTAAGAGTCTGAGGCAGGGTTTGTACCCAGATCTTCATGACTTTAGGTTCACTACTCTACCTATTACGCCATACTGACTCATTGTAATCCCTATGCTGTACGTTGTCTCCATTATTCTTTAGTTGAAGTCCTTCCTCCCATCTCCACCCATGACTAATTCGCCAGTTAGTCAATAAGCATTTAACAGTCTACTTCTGTAGTACACATTGTATACTCTATAGATAATTGTCAGTTCTATACTTGAAGCCCTGACAGCTTGGTGAAACCATCATACTTTTCTTCTTTGTGAATCCAAAATTTCTTTCATGTCATGGTGAAGCACTGAAGTTGTACTTTAGTATATGATACTAAGTAATACCTTCAGAAAATCCCAACAAAATATAGCTATATATATATATATATATATACATGTATATATATATATATATATATAAATTTATCTGTTTTAATATATTTTGGAATCTGTTATTTGAAAGTGAAATTTAACAATTAAAACTATTTTATGGATGTGAGAAAAATTGATCCTGTCTCCTTCCATCTTTTTTCAATAGATTGCCCCTACTATCACCCTTTCTCTCCCCCTCTCTCTCTTTCTCTCTCTTGCTTCCTCTCACTTTTAGTCTCTACCTATCTATTGGCTCATTCCTAGCTTCCTACAAATAGGACCAGGTCTCCCTGATCCTTAAAACCCCTAGATCTCACCCTCCCGGCTAGCTGGGGCTCCTCCTTTCTCAGCCTAAAACTTTTTGAGGCCATTTATACATTTATATACATTTATACATTTATATAGTCTCCTCTTTCTCTTCTGTTACTCTCTTAACAGTCATCAATGTGACCTCCAACCTTATCACTCAACTGAAACTACTCTCTAGATGTCAAATCTATTGGCCTCTTCTTAGTACTTAACCTTCTTGACCTCTCTGTAGCATTTGAAGTTGTTGACCAGGCTCCCCTAGATACTATCACCCCTCTAGGTTTTCATGACACTGCTCTCTCCTAGTTTTCCTTCTGCCTGTCTGATCCTATTTTTAAATTCATTCATCTTAAGCCCAATAACTTTGAGTGTACCTGAAGGCACTGTTCTGGGCCTTCTCTTTTTCTTTACCTCTACACTGTGTCACTTGGCAATCTCACTCACTCCTATGAGTTTAATTATCTCTATAAAGATGACTCCCAAATCTACACAGTCATAGCTGCTCTCCTAAGCTCCAATCCTATATCATGAACCGTTTTAGACATTTCAGACTTAATATTCTATAGGCATGTCTAATTCAACATACTCAAAACAGAACTCATTTTCTAACTCACCTCCTATTCCCACCCTTCTCTTGAACTTTCCTATTTATTTTGAGGTCAGTACCATTCTTCTGGTCACCTTGGTTTATCCACTTTTCCACACACCATAAATATAATCTTGTAATTTCTATCTCCTCAGCATCTCTCAGACAATTTACCTTCTTTAGCCACCACCTTAGTTCAGGCCCTTATCACCTCTTGCCTAAATAATTGCGATGGACTCTTACTTATTCTATCTTCTTCAAGTCTCCCTTGCTAATTCATCCTCTACATAGCTAACAAACTTATTTTTCTGAAGCATAAGTCTGACATTGTTACCTCCTCCACTCAATAAACTACATTTGCTCCCTATTGCCTCAATAATCAAGTACAGATTCCTTTGTTTGACATTTATTGCCCTTCAGAATTTGATCCCTTCCTACTTTTCCAATATGGTTATCCCTTCCACATCACTGGGGTTAGGGCTACAGTGTCCCTGTGATCTGGAAAATCCATATAAAATTTTTTGGCTCTTCCTTCTGAATTATTAGTCTGAATTATTATGATATTAAAAGATAAAATATGTTGACATTATACCATACTATACACATGTTTTATGCATTTTTGAGTTTCTAAACTTTTTCTATGTCGTCTGCTGGCCTTCATGTGAGTCTGCAACTTCTGCAAAATCTACCAAAAATCCTCATTTAATTTATTGTCACCAGTGATATATTGAAACATGATGGGGAAAATCATGATGGGGAAGAGACAGCTGTAGTTACACATTATTATTCTCCCTAGTCTCTATAGTCTCACCATACTGGCCAACTAGCTCTTCTTCACACATGATGCTCTTTCTTTTGTCCCTAATTTCCTTCCAAGCACAGCTCAGCCTCATCTTCCTAAATAAGGCTTTTCTTGATTTGTACACTGTCTCTCTCCCTCCACCCCCACAGTCCCCAGTTATTAGGATTCTCTTCCTCTTGAAATTATTTTCTATGTACTTTACTTATTTGTACATGTTTTATCTTTCTAGGAGAATATACTCCTTGAGAACAAATACTGTTTTATTTTTGTGTATATATCACTAGAACCTGGAGCAGTTCCTTAGGTTTAATCAGTATTTTCTATATTGACTGAATAATGGGCATAAATAGCTTGCCTATTACAGCCCATCAGTATTTACTACATTGGGTGAATAATGGACATAAATAGCATGCATATTACAGCACATTACAAATGATGAATTGTATGTGCAAAGCAATGTAAAATATACTATCAGCTAGGTAGTACAGGGGCTAGAATGCTGAGCCAGGAGTCAGAATGACTAGAGTTCAAATCCTCCCTCAGACACTTACTAGATGTATGATCCTTGGCAGCTAGGTGGTTCAGTGGATAGAGCACTGGCCTTGGAATCAGGAAGACTTGAGTTAAAATCTGGCCTCAGATATTTACTAGCTGTATGACCCTGGGCAAGTCATTTAACCTTGTTTGCTTCAATTCTTCATCTGTAAAAAGAGCTAGAGAAGGAAATGGCAAATCACTCCAGTATCTTTGCCAAGAAAATCCCATTGGGATCGTGGACAGTAGGACATGATTGGAACAATTCAACAGCAATGAATGGTCCTGAACAGGGTACTTAACTTCTGCCTGCCTCAGCTTCCTCAACTGAAAAATGGGCATAATAATAGCACTTGTCTCTCAGGCAAGTTGTTACTAACAACTGACATTGTTAGTCTCTCAAATACTGGTGTTGTGGAGTTATCCTGGGCTATTTGAAATGAAATTCTTTCACAGTCCAATTGAAAAGTTTACTATTTTGGAATTTTAGTTTTGAAATTTAACCATTTCCATACCTTGGAGTTTCAGCCCCGAGGCATTTCTAGGTAGCAATTTGTGGATTCAATCAATCAATACTTTGTCATCTGTATTAAAAAGTCCTAGGCTGTTTTCTTGTATTGCTTCCTATAGTATGATATTTAAATTTTAAAGTTTATCATGCTTTTCTCTTTTAGTTCTGTGCATCCTGTCTTTGGCTGACAAAGAATTTTTTAAAAAATGTTGTCTTTTGCTTCTCTTTTGCCAATTTTTCTTCCATTTCAATATTTTAAATGTCCAAATCTGCAATTCTCCTTTTTTTAAAGCCTTTGATACTTAGGAAATCTTTGCAATTATGTTTTATAGGTTGTTTACT
>CM053627.1:177503236-177526402 GCA_028646595.1 Phalanger gymnotis
ACTCTCCCTAGATAGCCTAGTAGATTGGTACCAACTTCCTAACTTCCAAGAACATGAGTCAGGAGATGTTTTGGTAAAAGAAATGAAAAGAGTAAACATTGGCTATTATGCATTAGACAGATTCCAGCAACCTGAAGTCCTATATCAGGTATATTAAGGATAACTGTGGTTTGCTTTCAGCACTTGAGGTATTTTTAATGAGTTTAGAGAGGGACTTCAGATGTTTGCCCTACTGATTTGGCCAGCTATTACAGTGTCAGCTCTGGAAAGTTGAGTAGATAGCTATGGCTAGAAAACAATAAAGGCAACCTTAGACGTCAGCTGGTCCAACCTTGATATTTAACAGATGTGGCAATTGCGTGCTAGAGAAACAAAGTGACTTACCCAAGGTGCCACAGCTACTGTATTGCCAAGCTAGGCCTATGCGTATTTTAACTGCCGTAGGTGTTTTTTGTGAGCTTGCTGGCTTTTGAAAACTATTTGGAGGGCTGTTTTATGGCTCGAAAATAATCTTTTATGAATCTCTTTTCGGAAATTGCTTTCTTATTTTGCTTTCCTCTAATTGTTCTAATCAAAGCTTAAGGGGAAATGTGATTACTGAATTTAGAGTTGCTTATTAAATGAGTACATATACTATGTGTAAATTAAAAAAGTATGATGACTTGAAACCAGGAACTAAAACATTAGTACCACAGTAAGGGGTGTCTATTTTCAAAGACATTTTATTATACCAAATCTCATTTGACTGTGTCTGAAACTGCTATATAATAACAGCCAAGTTTGAAATGATGATTTGAATGAAATGGAAGATTTAAGCACTTTAATATGAATACAAATTGAAAGCACACTTTGAAGTCTGCACTTATCAGCGGCACAGCCCACCCCCTGACATCTCTTGAGTCATTTGTTTGATGAAACTGACTTACAAAGATGTTTACAATGTAGCGTGGAATTATTAAGTGAGGGAATACATTTTCTTTTGGGTTGCCTATTAAAAATGTTGGAAATTGTGTTTCTATTTATATAAGACGTGTATGCACATGGTAGAGATATAATCCAACATTAGTATGTACAAAGACAATCATTATAAAAAATGATCTTGCCCCTGAACATCTTCCCAAACAACATGCCACAGAGCCTGAAATCCCTAGGATTAGAGCCAGTCTCCAAATTGAAGGAATTGTTTCCAGAAGACTCCTGTCAAAAAAAGGTGTTATTTGGGAAGAGTAAAAGTTCTGAGTCATTTACATAGATTAATTAATTTTTCATATGTGACCTTAGAAAGCAAAGAGTAAAGCTCTGAGGGACTAGGAAATGGGATCAGCAAAATTCTAATAGAAGGAAACAATGGAAGGCAGTCTTGGATTGGCTTTTACCAGGAAGACTGGAGGATAGAAAGAACAGTATGAGTCTACACAGTCATATTCTATGCAAAAGTGAAGCCAACAATAGAAGCAATGGTCCTTTAGAAAGTTAAGGAGAAATAGTAAGAAAATCATCTGTATTCTGGGAGGATCTTCAAAATGCATTTTCAGATAAATAATACCTGGTTTTTAAATTCTAATTCATAGTGTACAAAGTACTTTGGATACACTATCTCATTTGAGTCCTTCAAGAAATTTGTGAAGTAGGTAGTGTAGATATTGGTATTTATTTTAGAATTCCAGATCGAAGGACCCTTAGCAGCCATCTAGTTTGGTTGGCTTACAGATGAGGAAACTGAAACAAAGAAAAGTTAAGTGACTTGCCTGAGATCACACTGCTTGTAAATTATAGAGCTATAATGTAATTGTACATCTAAAAAAACTGTGAGTGAAGATGCTCCAAAAAAAATCAAAGACATGTAAGATTGGGGATTTTACGTACGACTAAGAAATATGAAAGTAATATTTAATTTTTAAAATTAAAGTTGTTTAAGCAATATACTGATAAAATATGTGTAAATTAGATCCTGTTATCTAAGCATTAGAGATGACCACGAAGCTCTGTAAACATTTTTGGAAAAGGAATTATTAAAATATATACTTGGATACCAACAATAAGAATTTCATCATAATGTCAATATTATTAAAGTGACATATTATCAAAATGTGATGTTGTTATAATTTTAATATAATAATTTTAAATATTTAAAGTTTTCTCTCAAAGGAGAATCCGTAGTCATCTCAAGAATTTTAGCAATAATGAGTCCTTAAGAATGGCTAGCTAATTTATAGACATTACTAATATTAAAATTTCTTTCTGCCTATGGAACTCTTTAGTACAAATTAAGTTCAAATTAAAATCAGCAGGAGCTACACAGACAAGCCTATAGAAAGAATTTATCATTATGTTCTGAAAGTTCTTGGTTGCAAACATACTAATAGTTTAATCTTGACTGAATTTTTTTTTATTTTAAATCTGTAAGGTCAGCCTTGGCATATCAAACTACAGCACTAATGAGCTTTGATTTTGTTACCTGTGAAATGAGGGTGTTGGATTCTTTCTAGCTCTAACATTCTGATTCTAATAAAACTTAGAAGTGTATGGGATATAAATATAGCCATCTTTAAGCAGTTTCCTGTTTAACTTTGCAAATGAATTCCTACTTTAGTCCTCACCAAACACAACACTGCAAATCATGCCACTAGTTACATTAAGGTCTTACATCTCTCTCATGAAACCTATTCCAGGTCTCTAGGTACAGACCATGACAGCAATTCAGTCACTGAGAAGGCACACCAGGGGTTGTTCAAGTGTCTTTCTAGTCACCTTTAAGGACTTCAATTTCTTGTTTCATGGGCTTTGTTATGGTTTCAGTCAATATATTGGGCTGGCCACTAATCAGGAAGGGGCATATGAGATAGTGTACTGACGTTGAAGTCAAGAAGACGTGGATGTACATTCATCTTCTGACATTTAAGATTAATGCCTTTCTGAACATCAGTTTCCTCTGCAAAATGGGAATGAAAATATCTGCAGGACTTACACCATAGGATTCTTGTGGAGTTCGAAGGAGATAATGTAGGTGAAGCTCTTTGCAAATGTTAAAGCGATACATACATGTTTGGTATTATAGAAATTGAATTTTTGAAAGATATGTCTGAATATTGTATAAATTTAAATATTAATGTTTTAAAGAGGAATTAGTCCATAGGCATTTCCAGATATGTGACCTCTGTGCCCTCGGGCAGGCCACTTCTCTTTGCCTTAGTTTCTGATTTGGAAGTCTCTCATACACAATTGTTGTTAGTGAATAGTGTTTCCACATCCCAATATTGTTCAAACAAGCTGAATTCTTCTTGCAAAATATAATTAGGTAGGAATCTTTATTTTTTCCCTCAAACATATGTAATCTTTTTTCCTTTATATTCATTCACCTTTAATGTTTTATTAAAAAAGATTTTTGGTTTCCAAATTTTCTCCCTCCTTTCTCCCTCTTTCCCTCTCCACACATTGAGAAGGCAAGGAATATGGTATCAGTTATACATGTGAAGTCATGCAAAATATATTTCTGTATTAGCTATGTTGCAAAAAGAAAACCTCAACAAAAAGCAAGAAACATAAAGAAAGTGAAAAAAATGCTTCAATCTGCACTCAGAGTTCATCAGATCTCTCTCTGGAGGTAGATGACATTTTTCATGATGGGTCTTAGAATAAACATAAGTAACCTTAAACAGAACTTTCAAATTTAAATGACTCTTTAATGTCTTAGGAATATGGAAAACTCTAATGGATAGTTATATCCTATACTTACAGAATTGTCCAATGAGGCACATTTTAATCAATCAATCTACAAGGATAATAAATCCTAGCTTAATTAGTAGCTTAATAAAAGCTACTAGTATATGACAGGACCTGTGTTAGGTGCTTATGGAAACAATGATAAAGAATGAAACAATTCCTATATATGAAGAGCGGGGAAGGTAAGGAACAAGCATTTATTAAGCACTATGTGCCAGGCGCTATGCTAAACTCTTTATAAATACTATATCATTTGGTGCTCATAACAACCTGAGGAGGCAGGTGCTATTATGTCGTCCATCTAACAACTGAGGAAACTGAGGCAGGCAGAGGTTTAAATAACCAAGGTCACATCCCTATTATTCACTTGTCTGAAGCTGAATTTGAACTCATATCTTCCTGACTATTGCTTCAACAATTTGGCTAGCAGCTGCTGTGGGGGTGAAAAACCAACACAAACTCAACAATAAGAAAGCTGCAAGCCCAGTTCTTTTGATCTGCTTTACTAAGGAAAACAATGTTAAGGGGTTAACAATCTTACTTTAATCCAACATACAAATATCATTCACTCAGCTCAAGGGGAAAAGCCAGTACCCTGGGCTTCAGAGCAAATACAAACAGAGCAAATAAACACGAATCAACAGACAGATTTGTGTCTGACAAAATCACACACCACTCCTGCTGCAGCTCAGAGCTCTGAAAGAGAAAGCCAACCTCTGTGTTTATATATCTTGTTCAGGGTCAAAGGTGAGTCACACATGCTACTCACCCACATGACCTAAAATCGTCACAAAAATTCCACTTAAACCCACGTGGCCTAAAAGCCTCTGATGTCACAAACATGTCACTCAAACCCATGTAAACTAAGTTTTCCCTTGAGGCAAGGAGGTCATCAAGGACTCCCAATTTAATCAAGGAAACAAAGGCCAAACTCTTCAAGGGCACTTGGTTGAATAAGTGCTAAGAGCCCATCTCGACTCCCAATACAACTGCAGACCCAGATCTTCACTATGCTGCCTAACTGCCTCAGGAAGACTTCTCAAGAAGCCTGCATTAAAATGGGGGAGGCAAGTATATATAGAAAATACATGCCATCGAAATGTAAATATTAAGTTAATTAATACACACATATACACATTCAGTAATTAAATACAAGGTAACTTGAGAGGAAGGGCCCCAGATGTTGGGAGGGATAAGGAAAGATGGTGCTGGAGTGGCATCTTAAAGGAAAGGGGGAATCTCTATGAGGTACAGGTAAAGAAAGGATGCATCCCAGGCATGGGGGATGGCCAATACAAAGGAACTTATGGATTACTTTATTCAGGCTTCAGAAATATTCTTATAAAAGAGCTGCTAGCATCTAATGTTGGCAGGAAGGATTTGATACTTCCTTTGTCTGCTTGTTTTGTGAGTAAGGTGAGGCGACACACGGATTTTTGAAATTCCCAGACAACTGACATGGATAAGGGGCTAAGGTAAGAGAGAAAGTAAAATCAAGACCTTGTCTAAACATCTGACACAAAATGGGATGTTAACGACAGAGGTTCAGACAAAGCTTCTTCATAGAAAGATAGTGACATTGACTGAATTTCAGAGGACAACTTTAATAAATGAAGTTATAATCAGAATCTATTTCTCTCTCAAGGAAAGGAAAGACAGACTCTTAACTAATCAAGGCACAAATTGAGTCTTATAGAGGAGATAATGATGTTTCATTGATAAATTATGGATTTTGATTCGTCTCGTATTTTAAGTGATTATTATTAAATGTCTTAGAACAGAGGCAGACAAAATTTCCAAAATGAGCTAGAGGGCAGCAGTGTACCATTAAATAGGAAGTTTTGCTACTATCTTTGGCAAGCCTCTGTACTTAATCTGAGGACAATCATTTTTAAAATGACCAAATAATAGCCTTCCTCTTCCCCCGTCCCCAACCAACCCAAGCTCAGAAATTTTTGGCAGCAGGTAATAGAAACAGTCAAAACAGGAATATATTTTCACTTGCTTCCCTTGTGATTTAGGATAACAAATATTTAAGATAAACTCGATTGCAAATACTTTGAGAAGGAGAACAGCTTTGGAAAGAGAGAATGCCTCTGATATTAAAAGGAGATATTCAAGATCCACGGGAAATACGAAATTGTAGAAGTATTACTTATATTATGAGGTGATCTGAAATTAATCCAGATTTTCTGAATTTGGGATGACTGTAATGAATCTTAAATAAATTAATCTGAAACACATGGAGCCCAAGGGGAAAAGTTTATTAATGAGTAATCTATAAGAAAGAGTGATCAAAGACTAGTGTAGCATTCCTTCTTGTTTTGGGGTTCCACTGGAATGATGAAGTTATGAGTATTATATTCAAACTGCCCATGAATTAAATATTCTTTGGTTTTTAGAAATCAATTCCAAGTTTTGATCATAATGGATGATACATTCAGTTTATTTTCTGGATAAATTTCTGGAAAGGGTGACATCAGTGAGTTCTCAAATGGTGTTCCCTGGCAAGGATTTCTCTAAGTATTTTGGAAATTGTATGGAACTTACACTTGAAATCAGATGTACATGATCTAGTCTCCTGTCTCTCTGGTAGTTTGTTAATTTAAACATTCATTGTGCCAAGTTTTCTTATGGCAATCATAATGTGTCAAAAGCAAAAATAGCTGGAGAATCACTGAGTGATATTATGATGACCAAGTACAGGCCAAGTTAAAACATCTGCACTTAAAAAATTGGATAATATATAGCACTTCTGCTTTGTCTTTTTATGAGCTATAGAAACCAATATCCCTGATCTCCATCAAAAAAAAAGAATGACCCAGCTTGTTTGATAATGTTTTACTAATTCCCTCCAGCAACTAAGCAGGATGTGAGGAGAATGGGCTGTAGTCAGAGATCACCTGAACGTTTCTATTCCTGATTAAGGATTTAACTATCCAACCACCTGCTGCAATGGAAAGTTCCTGGGGGAATTTAACAGTCCTTGTTCACAAAACAATCTGAGGACCAGCAATGCTGTATAGTAGAAAGAGTTCTGGATCTGGATGGAGTCAGAGGCCCTAGGTGTAGGTCCTGGCTTGCTTTGCTGCTTATTGCCTCTGTGACCCAGGGCAATTCACCTAAGTCTCATTTTCTTCCTGAAAAACAAGGGGTGTGGAGAAGGTAGATTAGATCTCTCATACGCTTTCTATATCCTGATACTATGCGGCAGAGCAACAGGGACTGTTTGTTTAACTTGCTTAATACAGAATCTCTCAGCGCCCTGTATGTGACATTTAATATTCTCTTTCAGTGACAGGAATAGTGGAGATGTTATCAATCTTTGGAGACTTTTTTTAAGAAGCCTTTTCCTCACCCTTCATATCAGAATCATTTCTCTTAAAGGAAGGGAAAAAAACCCATCAAGTTCTAGTAAGATAAATGAATAAATGTTAATGAATCAGTAAGTCCACACATTTTAAAAATTGCTTTTATTTCATATGATTATATATTTAAATAGCAACAAGACATAAGATGACCAATTTTAAAAAGCTTACATATTTCAATATGATAATTACGTTCATGGAAGAGGTCATGCTGACCAATGTAAGCAGTGAAACTTTATTTGAATAGTGATGATGAGATATTTACCCGCTTATAATTTTTTCAAATATTTAGTGTTTTTATAGTCTATTAAAATAATAACTTATTTCCACTGTGCACAAAGAAATGAGAGGTTGCACAATACAGTGGGTAGAGAAGTGGCTCAATGAGGAAGACCTGGTATTTAGATCCTGCCTATTACACCCATATTGTCTGTGTGATCCTGGGACAAGTCACTTAACCTCTCACAGTACCTAGGCAACTCACTAGGATTATAACTGTTCTACTCTGATAGAGGGAGTTTCCTTACTGAGAATTCCTTAAGCCCAGGAAATCACATATCCAGTCTAAAAAAAATGCAATAAGTGAACTGTAAGCATTTTTGACATATAGATATAAATATGGTCAATTCTTGATTTCTACTTTTGTATTTCTTGTTTTAAAATAAATTTTTAATGATATCTCTTTTTTTCATATGACCATTTCCCATTGTATCTTCCTACACTCTTAGAGAATTGTATTTTCCAAATGAAAATATTTTAAAGAGAAAAAAAGTTCAGCAAAATTAATATATTAACAACGTCTGACCTTAATATGCATGTAATGTTCTATACCTATTATCTGCTACCTTTGCGAAGAAGGAGGCAGTGTCTTCTTTGGATCCAAGATTGAGAATTATGATTTTGCAACATTCAGTTTTGATTGTTTTGTTGTTTTTCTTTTATTTACATTTTTTGTAGTCATTGTATATATTTTTTCCTTGTTCTATTTACTTTACTTTGTGTTGGCTCATATGTCTTCCTATGTTTCATTTGTTCATTATTTCTCACAGCCTGGTAATATTCCACTATGTTTGTGTACCACAATTTATTTAGCCCTTCTCCATTCAATGAGCATGTCTTTGTTTCCAATTCTTTGCTAGCACGAAAAGTGATGCTATAAATATTTTTGTGTATATGGGGCCTTTTTTTAATTGACCTCCTTGGGTGAATTTCTGGGTCAAGGCATATGGATATTTTAGTCACATTTTTCATATAATTTCAAATTTCTTTCTGGGATAGTTGGAACAATTCATAACTCTAGAAATAATGTATTAGCATGCCCATCTTTCTATCAGTTCTCAAACATTCACTCTTCCCATGTTTTGTCATCTTTGCCAATTTGCTGGGTGTGTGGTGAGATTTCAAGGCTGTTTTGATTTGTATTGCTTTGCATATTCCACATTTCACCCACCATTTATTAAGTACCTGGTCTGTATGAGGCAGTATGGTATAGGAGATAGAGAACTAGCCTCAGAGTTAAGAAGGTCTGGCTACAAGTCAGATCTCTGACACATGTTGGTTAAGTGACCCAGAGCAAGTCACTTAATCTGAGTGCCTCAGGCAATTCTCAAATACTTTGCTTTTTAGAACAATTGCAGATCTATGTTGATAGAGAGAATTCCTTTACTTAAGAGTTTCCTATATCTATGAAGTCAGAGTTCTGGACACCACCTTGAATCTTCCTTCCATCCCCACCCCCAAAGCGTAAGGAACACACACACACACACACCCTGCCCTACAGCAATTTACATTGATTTTTTTTTTTGGCTCATTTGATCCTGGAAGGCCATATCTTAAGTGCTTCCTATGCAAGCACTGTGCTAAGTGGTGAGGATACAAATAGAAAAGTGAGAGAGACCACACTTTCAAGGAGCTCACACTCTAACTGTTGTTAACAACACATGAAAGGAACTTTAGCTTCAGGGTAGGTAGTGAGGTCCACAGATCCTAAGTTATTAGGGGTGGACCGTTAGGATAAAGGGTCCTTAGGTTACCTGAGTAAGTCAGATGACAGTGCTTTGAGTCTGAAGGGCACAAAGACAATGCATGTGGTAAGGCCTTGTGATCCACCATCTCAGTGGAGGGAATAGAGTTGGTGACTTCCATCTAATCCAAGTCATGTGAGTAGCAAAACAGGCCAGATAGAGTCTGCACAGCCAGGCCTGGACAAGGTAAGTGGAGAAGGGTACTCCTCTATCCTTCTTTTTGGGAGTAGGTTGATCCAAGAGTACAACAGTTCTTGTTCAGTCAACTTTATCATAACGAGCTGCTTTATGACATGGCTTCCAGAAATGCATTATGCTGCAAAAACAGGGACTTCCTGTGTACTCGTGTTCATTTTTAATCCAACCACATGAAATACACCTCTATTATGGGGAGATGGATCTATTCCTTGAATGATTAAACAACATAGAACAGCCAAGAAAATTTGAGTTTGAATTCTACTACCTAAATGTTATGAAGAAGTAGAAATAGCCCTTAAGAAAATAAATTTTAGAGAAAAAATTTAGGACCTCACAAAATAAATGTATTTGGAGGAAATCTGTACTGGAGATGTGTCAACTTTAAAGGTACCCAGGGATTGACTTTCAAGATTTCTCCAAGGGGAAAATTACAAAAGAATGAAAAGATAATGGAGAATATGAGTGCAAAACAAAGATATCTAGCATACATTAATAATTGAAAACCCATACACTTTCTCTTTCATTTTTGTAAAATTTGTGAGAAAGGTCTGCGCATTCATTGAGAGTATCCTTCATAAAAATTTAAAACAAACAAACAAAAGCAGGAGAAAGGAACAGGCAGGTTTTTTCTTGATGATTTTTACAGCAGACCACATTTTCACTATTGCACAATTAACTGAGAAGTACCAAGCTGTTGGAAAAACAATGTTCTGCCGCATTCATTGTTTGTTGATTACAAAGAAAAAGATGGATTTGACTCCAGCAAAAGAAAAAAAAAAGGCTTACAAGCTCACTTTAATTGTCAAGTTCTTTTGTTTTTAACCTTTGTATCATCTCTTACACAAGCCCCCTATTATGATCTGACACACTGCCACCTCCCTGGTGCAGGGCCCCATCGCTGCATGCCTGGATTACTAAGCTATTCTAGTAGTTTTCTAGTAGGTAACCCTGTTTCGGTCTTCCTCACTCCAATTCACCCTCCATTCAGCTGTCAAGTTGATCTTCCTAAATTGTCTAATCATGTCACTCCACCCCCATTTAGTAAACCCCAATGGCTCCCTATTATATCCAGGATCAAATACAAAATCCTCTGTTTGACCTTTGACACCCTTTGTAACCTATGCTTTTTCTACCTTTCCAGACTTCTGATACCTTACTTCCCTTCAAGTACCCAGTGATCTAATGAGGTTGTTCTTCACACATGATAATCCACATTCCCATTCTGAATGTTTTTACTGGATGTCCCTGATACTGGAACACTTTCCCTCCTTATCTCTACTTTCTCCCTTCCCTGGTTTCCTTTAGTTCTCAGATAAAATCCTACCTTCCACAGGAAGCTTTGCCCAATCCTCTTTAAAATTTTGTGCCTTCCCTCTGAGATTACTTCCAATTTATCTTGTATATATCTTGTTTGTGCATGCTTATTTGCCTTTTCTTTCCCTCAGTAGTGAGCTCCTTGAGAGGAAGGATTTTTTTTTTTGCTTTTCTTGGTGTTCCCAGTACCTACCACAGTGCCCAGCACATAGTAGGTGCTTAATGAATGCTAGTTGAATAATTGACTCAGAGAAAAACTCTGGCTTAGAAGTTTCAACAATATGTTACTCACGCGTATAAGATTCCTTGATGAATGTAACTAGGGATAGATATAACTTTATTTAATAAAAATCTGATTATTAGTATAAAAGTATAAAATAGGAGGATATATTCTCCTTTTCCAAAAATTCCATTCTTTTGGACTTCTCTTGGTCTTTCTACCATGCCACCAGGAACCTCATCATTGGGAAGCATCATCCTGAAAGCTCAAATCAGACTTTGTACTCACGTCTAACTAGTATCCTTTCTCCCCTTCTCATAGAAGGGTTGAGCTATGAGCTCCAAAACCTCCATTTAAGGAGAGGGGCCCTGGCCAGTCATCTTTTCATTTCTTGCTCAGCTGCAATCTTTCTTTGGACTTCATTGGTTCTTTGGACTCTTCACTATGCTCCCTTTCTGGGTACCTTCCTCCTATCTTTTTCAATTTCCCCTTTTTTGTGTTGTATTCCCCCACTAGATTGTAAGCTCCTTGAAAACAGGGACTATCTCTCTTTTTGTATTTGTATCTGCAGTAGTTCAGATAGTGCTTGTCATTGTGATACTGCCAATGATAGTAGGGACTTGATAAATGTTTATTAACTGACTGACCGACTGACATGTAGTTACCAAAGGTGTTTGTAAGTGTCACTGGTTAATGTTCTGCACAGAATTCAAATGAAAGAAAGATTTCCTATAGGTAGGGAGGTTTTCCCAGACGGTATTGCATGTAAATGAAAATGTGTTAGTTTCATTAAGACCTGGAATTCTACAGGTCATCATCAGTGAAATCCATGGTCATTTAAAAGAAATTTACTTAAAAACTCAAACTTAAAAGCTTTTAAATGGATATGCTTTGCTCTGATTATGGCAGGTTGGTGGATGAGAAGCCCTTTGAAGTAATAAATAAATATGTATGTCTTGAATAGCTACTATAGAAGGATACTAAAATGGTTCCAGAACTGAATAGGAAGGAGAGCAGACCAAATGGCATTTAGAATCTTGAGTAGCACTTTCAATGATATCTAGTGACTCCCTGCCACCAAAGCCCATATTTTTATATTCTGCCCATGATAGTATGTGGATAAATTGTAGAACCCTATCATCTCAGGAGACTAAAAATAGTATCAAAGAATCCAAAGCATACTGGAAAGACACATAGTAGGTATAAGTAGAGTGGAACATATTGCAAGTATTGACTTGCACAAGAAAAGAGGTGAAAAAGTTAAGGGACTGAACATATGCGTATGAAAGAAGGTGAGACTGTATTTTTTTTGGCAAGGATGAGGATTATCAGTTGGACAACTGTAACAAAAATGTTGCTAGCAGCTGCTGTAAAGGTGTAACACCAATAACGCCAGCACACAGGAGAGCTACTAGCACAGGTTCTTTGATCTGCTTTTCTAAGGAAAGAAATTTTAAGGGGTTTATAATCTCACCTTAATTAAACATACACATATCATTCACTTAGTTCAGGGAAAAAAAACCAGCATCCTGAACTTCAGAGAGAATACAAACAGAACTTACAAGCATACATTATAAACAGATCAACAGATAGATTTCTGTCTGACAAAATCACAATACATAGTTACCAGAGAGAGAGAGGCACCAACATCTGGGTTTTCACCAGGGTGCTCCTTAATGGCTACCTAGAGTCTCAATACAACACTCTTTCAATAAGTCAGCTCCCAAGTAAAACCTGTTGTCTTGTAGTCCTGGGAGTTCTTGATTCTCAATTCTCAATTCTGAGTTCAGTGGCTATCCTCTGGGTATATATACCCTTTTTCAGGGTTCGAGGGCTTCACACCTCTCCAGGACTTCACACCTCTCATGACCTAATTAGCAAAAGGGTGTGGACCATCCTACAAACAAAGGCAAGGCTCAATTAAAGGCACTTGGTTGTCTTAGTGCTAAGAAGAACTCCAAAAGAAAAAACAGAAAAGTCCCACTTTGCTTGCTATTACAACTTGAGTGCTGTTCTGGAATATATTAATACAAATCAATTCAATTAGCAAGTATTTATTAATTCCCTACAAAGTGCAAGGTGCTGTCCCAAGGTCTGGAGAGAACATGTCAATGATTTGGATATATTCTTTATGGAGAATTTGTGGAAAGTTATGAGCGAGAATCACAAAGAATATGAAGGTATAGAATAGGATCTGATACACATCAAAATACTTATTCTGATGAGTTGCATGGGACCACTGAAGGATTAAAGTAAGTAGTTATAAAAATTTTAGAGGTTGAATGAATCAATTTCTATTCAGAAATTCAATAAAGACCTAAACACATACTTGAAACATGGCTGGTGCTTTCATTTGATTTCTGCATACTTTCATGTATGATTTTTTTGGAGGGAGGTGTTATATATATCATTACTTGTTTGTTATGAGACAATATTTAATGATCACTAATTAATTCAATTTACTTTTAAAATATAAAACTGTATAGTAACTTCCTTTTAAGTTAAGGAATTTTGTTCCAAAACACATCTGAAGACATTTTGTGCTAGAATTTATATCCATATTACAAGTAGGTGCTTTATACTATATCTGACCTAGAGTATGCATTAGGATCTGTTACCATTCTTATTACTGATATCTATACTATTATTATTTCTATGTAAACAGAGCAATATAATGCAAGCTCTAAGAGCTAAATGATTGAAAAAGAAGGCACGGTATTGTGGAATGAATATGTTCAGATAGAGGACGTGGATTCAAATCCTTACTCTTTTGTATTTTGCCTGAATGACCCTGAGCAAGTCATTTAATGTTCCTTGGGCTTGCTTTCTTTTCCACAAAATAAAGGAGCTGGACTAGATGATTTTATGGCTCTAAATCAATCTATGATGCTATGATTTTAGTATGTATATGTAAAATAAACAACCTGTCAATGTCTTTCAAGATGATAAATGGTATACGTTGGATATATACACATCAACTCAAATTATGTTTTTCATAAATCAAGCCCATTTTAACCTCTATTAATTTGCTGCTTCACTGAGATGAGAGACAAATGACCCTAAGCCAATATTTATTGAGTACCCACCACTACTAGAAAACACTACTAAATTCTATCAGTTAGAAATAGATCAATAGCCAGATGATAGATAATAGATAGATGAACAATAGATGGAAACATTTGTTGGGTGCATACTACATAGTAGGTATGGTACTTAGTGCTGACAATACAAATATATGCAATCAAAAGAGTCCTTGCCCTCAAGGAGCTTACATTCTAAAGAGGAAACTACTCTGGGGAGGAGTTGGCTATAAGTAGAGAAGGCAGAATGGAGTAGATTGGGAAGTCCTAGACCAGGAATTCTGTCCTCATGATCATTTACCAGTTTGAACTCCCTGAAAATTTGAGATAGAGCAAAGTGACTTGACTTCCCCCTTTCAAGAAGACTTTCTATTCCATCTCCACACTTCTAGGGATTTCCCCATGTTACTGAAGCTACATGTTCTGGGATTGTTAGAGTTACTTCAGGTACCTTATATGGAGGAGATAGTTTTAAGAAGTTTCAAGGTTAATTTTCAATTTTTTAAAATAAAAAAGTTCCAACCATGTGCCATCTGGACAAAAAAGCCTTTTAAAGATAAAGCCTTCCCAGGCTCTTCTAGATTTTTCTATTGCTGCTCAATGAAGACATCCTTGGCTTTGAAATTTAGGTAAAGACCAAGAGACATGTCTCTCCTATGCTACTTCTCAACTTCTGGTTCCTTGGCTCATAGGGTTTCTCCTATTCCCAATCTTCTGATGAGAAGATGGTACTGTAGAAGAGATTCAAATGAATGAAATATTATCTTAAAAACTTATACTTTTAGAGTGCTTTACAATTAGATGAGCTATACCTAATCCTCATGTGATCCATCCATTTATTCAACCAACATTTATTAAACACCTCATATGTGCCAAGTGCCAGGAAAAAACAAAAACAAAAACAAAAATCTGTCCTTTTTTTCAGGAGTTTGCATTCTAATGGGAAGGAATGATACACATATAGATAAATTCAAAATATTGACAAATCAATTTTGTGGGACGTAGACACTAGCTACTGGGAATACACATAATAATCCCATAAAGTAGTAAATGTAAATAATAATTTCATTTAGTGATGAAGAAACTGAGTCTGAGAGAGCTCAAGCAACTTGTTCACGATCAGATAGCTATAAAGTATCAGAGACAGGATTTGAATGATAGCTTTTTGGAGCTAAGTCTGGTGTTATTTCTACCACGCTATCTTACACTTTTATGAGCATGAATGACTTTTAAAGAGCTACTTGTTTCTTATACTAGAATTCAGAAACAAAATGGATTACTTGTTTTTCCTCTACTGACTTGAGGAAAAAGATAGAGGCCCAACAATTTGAACCAAGTTTCTTAACTCGCATCTGCATAGGCGTATATGATCAAATCAAATGACATAATATATATGAAGTACTTTGCAAATCTTGTGGTACTATGAAAATGTCAGTTAATTTTTTTATTTTTACTAAGTCCCAAATACGTGAATTTAAAAGCCATAATACTGGACGAAACTTTCATAAAATATAGGTTTCCACTCTAGAGACTAAGGATTTCCAGACCTTGCCATCCACTTTGGTGCTACATTCTGAGACCCATCCCTTCTATCCATCCTGTAGACCTACTCTGCCATATATGTTGTTTCTCCTTGAGAGGAGGGACTATCTTGCTTTTCTATTTGCCACCCCAGCACTTAGCACAATGCTTGGCACATAGTAAGTGCTTAATAATGCTTTTTTACTTCATTTTTCATACTAAATCACATGGTTTAAGTGATCTTTTTGGGGAGGACAACTTAAGACATTATCATAAGTGATTGAAATGAAAGATGACTAATTCTATTTATTATTTAAAAAAAACTAAATAGCATACTAGCAGTATGAGATAGAAGAAGATATAATGGTAAAGTAGAATCAAATTCAAATAGTTGGCTTAAAGGACACATATCTAGTATGTGCAAAAAGAGACGAGGATGCTTGACACAGATTTCCTGAAAATGGTTCATTTTCAGATTTCAACAAAAAGTGTGTTTATTCTCAAGAGCAACTTTCACTTAATTATTTAATCCTTTCTATAATAATTCATTTTCCACTGAGGGAAAGTGATAATTAATTTTTAAAGGAAATATTTTAAGTTAATAAAAGATATTTAATATATATGTATATATATGTATATATATGAGCCAAGGAAACCTAACCACTTCAAATATTTGATGATTTCTTCCACACAGTCTTCAGATTCTAAGATCCCAATGAAAGTTGGTCATTTAGAGATGAAAGAGACCTTATGGATTACTTAGGTCAACCCATCCCTTATTTTATTGATAAGGACATTCAATCCCAGAGAGATTAAGGGCTTGCCCAAAACCACCTATGTAATCAGTAGCAGAGCTACTTGAGCTCATATTCTGCTCAGATACAAATTTTTCTTACAACTTTCCTTTTTTTTCTTTTTAATAATACCTGAGTAAATACTCTTTTATTTTTTTTCAACATGAGTAGGTCTCAAATTGCAACACTAAACGAATGATGAGCAATGGACTTTTTAAAAAGAAAAAAATTAAAACTTATTATAGTATTAACAAGCACATAGGATAGGTATGTTTATATGAAGTCACGAGGGCCTAGACCAGTGTGTTCAGTGTCAGAGGAGAGAAGGGGAACTATATGAGATTGTATGAAGGTAAAATTGACAGGCCTTGGCAACAAATTGGATCGACACCTAAGACCATATGTGGTATCTGAGAGGCAATATTACATTGTATTTATAGGGCTGGCATTGGAGTTAGGAAGATCTGGAAGTCCTGTGTCTGACCCACATCAGAGAGTGACCAAGGACACATGAATTAGCCTTTTAGTGTTCCAGGAAACTGTCTTGAATTCAGTTTAACAAGCATTTATTAAGCTATAAGCTTGGAACATTGCTAAACCCAGAGGATACTAAAAATGCAAACAGTCCTCAAGTGGCTTTCATTCCACTGGGGGTGAGAAATAACACGTACATGGTTAAATAAGCATAAAACATAAACATGGTATATACAAAGTAATTCTGGAAGAAAATATCAATAACTTGGCAGTCAGTAAAGTCCTTAAGTTTGAGTTGGCACTTGAGCTTAGGCTTGAATAGACCTAAGTATTCCAAGAGATGGGGCCCTCAGAATATAAGTTCTGGATAAATGTGTACTGAACGTAATTGAGTTGCTGATAGCGATAAATGGAGGGAGTTTTCACACTGGGAATCTGCTAGTTAGATTAAATCACAAATCTAGATACCACCACTCCAAGTTACATGAAATTCATTGCAACATTAGGAAAATTCAATATTAAGCAAAGTCCTGGTTCTACCACCAAGATTTTGGAATTTTCTAGAAGTGGATTCAAGTGTTAATCCTTTCTGAAGAAATGACCTTTTTTCTTAACTCCTTATTGTAAGAAGGATTAGTAACTGATGTGGCTTAAGCCAACAAGTGTGTCCTCCTGAGGTTTTTTTGTCATGGCTTCCAGGTAGCAAGAAATATGCTTGCTATCATCCGTGGCTTGTTAAAGCTCCATCTTAGACGATAGTGGGCTCTCTTCTGAGTATTTCATAGTAAACTAAAGCATTTCTCCATGGAATGACACAATGAAATCCTCTGGACTCTCCACTAAATCAGACTGTCTCACTATAAAGTTATACAATTGGCTCCATGGCATTGCACAGTGAATAAGAGTCTCACAATCAGGCTACCCCCATAAGCTTCTGTATATTGTACAGTAAATCAATAGAGCTTTACAACAGAATTACGTGGTAAGCTTTACTGTTCTATATCCTAAATCAATGGAGATCTACAATAAGATTCCCCCTTTAGCACTTATGAATTGCATGGTAAATTGTAGACTTTTCATTGTGGTCCATCAAATGTCTTCCTTTATTTGCACTACAGTATTGCCACTACTACGATATTAGGGATACTTTCAATAGCCACAAAAGCTAGTGACATATGCCATGTTGGTTAAACAAATCTATTCCTTCTTGTCACCTTCAGTTTTGGCTAAATTTAATTGAGTAGCTCATGAATAAGCATTGTATGTTCTTAAACAGGGGGGAAAACTGGAGTCATGTGAATAGAAAGAGCCAAACTTCTCTTCCCTGAATCGTCCCTACACAATGTGTGTCATTTGGTATCATATACCGGTACAATGCTGATGAAAAAGTGTGCTTTCCCCCCCCTCTACTAATTATGGGGAGAGTAGAATTTGCCATTGGGTTTTATTTTTTAAAATGAGATTATCGATTCATGATGGAGCATGAAGAAAAGGCAAAGTTGGATGGTTCATTATTGAGAGGATGGATAGCTAAAAGGAGGAATCTGTTAGCCATGAGGTGAGGATAGGATTGAATTAATTAAAACCACTTATTAAGTCCCAGGCACAATGCCAAACATTGGAGATACAGATGAAAAACAAAAAGCAAGACTGTCCCTGTCCTAAAGAAGCTTACATTCTAATAAATGAATACAACAAATGTTGGATAGTGATAGGCAGGGAGGAGTGCTTTGATCTAGGATGTTGTAGGACTAGTGAATAGAGCTATAGGACAATTGACTGTCTTGTCTTTCCTAGAAAGATAGCGCTGATTGGATTACTAGAGGTGGAAAGAGGAGAGGGAAAATGTGGGAGCATGACATGCTTTGGGCAGGGAGTAATGAATTTAGTCTGGGTCAAACTTTATTTTTTTAAACAAAATCATTTTATCTTCAATTCATGGAACAAAATAAAAATTTCCATAACATAGTACAATAAAAAGATGGTTGCACATGAAACTGCAAATCCACCATGTACAACTTGCTATTCCCTCCAAATATACAACCAAGCTTTCATGTAAATGTCTTTTTTTTCTTCCCTTCCCTCCCCCCACTTCCCTTGTCATAGAGAAGGCTTCCATTAGACACAAAAGAACTCTCGTCCATCAGGATCCCAAGGTGACTAGAGAGCAGAGTGGTAGGTCTGGGTCAGGATAGGGGGAATCA
Source organism: Phalanger gymnotis (assembly GCA_028646595.1). NCBI lineage: Eukaryota > Metazoa > Chordata > Mammalia > Diprotodontia > Phalangeridae > Phalanger > Phalanger gymnotis. The sequence continues at coordinate 177,522,157 of CM053627.1, forward strand.
GAGAGAAAGTGATGGGGCAGTTGGAATGAAAGGAACATTTGCTAATGCCTTAAGTTATCGGTGTGAATATCAGGCATAGATAATAAAGGAGACGGCAAGATGAGCTTCTGGACAAAACTCTGCTGAAGGAATGTGCTTTTCTTTAGTGGCTCTTCATTTCTTACTTTAGAATTTAAAGGAACTTTAAAGATTATCACGTCTCATCCTCTCATTTTCCAAATAGGAATGAAAAGGAGATTAACAGGAGTCCAGTGTCTCACCCAAAGTTACAAGGAGTTAGTAGTAGAGTAGAAACGAGAATGGAGGCATCCAAGAAGTAGCTGGGTGACCTAATAGATAGAGTGCTGAGTCTGGAGTCAGGGCGACTTGAGTTCCAATGTGTCCTCAGAAAATTTCTAGCTTATGCGACACTGAGCAAGCCACTTAACCTCTTTGTGCTGGTTTCTCCAGCTGTAACATGGGGATGATAGTAGCAGCTGCCTCCCAGGACTGTTTTGAGGATCAAATAACATAATATTTGTGAAGTACTTAGCACAATGTTAGAGGCAGCTTGGTGGTGCACTGGATAGAGTGCTGGCCCTGAAGTCTGAAAGACTCCTTTTCCTGAGTTCAGATCTGGGCTCAGATATTTATTAGCTGTGTGATCCTGGGCAAGTCATTTAACCCTGTTTGCCTCAGTTTCCTCATCTGTAACATACACTAGAGAAGAAAATGGCAAACAACTTCAGTATCTTTGCCACAAAAACCCAAAATGGGGTCATGAAGAATCGGACGTGACTGAAAAAAATAATTGAACTGAATAGCACGATACCAGGTGCATAGTAAGTGATTAATGATTTCTTCCTTCCTTCCTTCTTGGCTCCTGAGTATGTGTAGTGCTCTTTCCATTCTGTCTTCTTGGCAACGGGAAATAGATCTTGGTTTCTGCAAAAGGGAAATAATTTCCCCATGGCAACACAACAGGTGTTGGCGGCAAAACTGGGACTTAACTGGGCTTCTGACTCCCAAACAGGGGTGTGCTAATAAATGTTTAACAACCAGCTCTCTGAAGAAACATGCAGGCAGGGCACAGTTTTAAGTTTACTTGCATTATTAACATTTTCTCCATTACTTTCTTAAATCTAGACACTCAACAAAGCAATATATCAAAACCTGATTTGTAGCATTTCCTGATTTTCAATGTATAGGTGCTCACGTGGAAAATTTAACAATCTGCTTTCACCAGCCAGGGCATACCAGCTCCATCCAGCACATCACCATCTCCAACCTAATATTCTTTGCTTGGACACTTTAATATTACCTTCTGCTAGTCTATATTTAAATTGGATCTTTGTGCTGCCACTAGAATCAACAAAATCCTTTTGTTCCCCCTTAAACTTGCCTTTTTGTTAGCATTTAACTGTGTTTCAAAGTCATGTTGGTCTTTTGCTTGTAGGGATTTTGAACCCAGCTGCCTCCTTTGGGGTCCACATTGTTTGAATACTCATTAAATTGCCACACATCAACCCGTGTGCATGGTCTGTTCCAAGTTGCCTCACATGTGGAAACAGATTTTTTTTTCACTTTGTCTCTCTTTTTGTCCTTTTTCATCATACTGCTCCTATCCTGTTTTACATTTTTTGCTGACAGGGAATAATATGCACATCCCAACCCCTGGCGTGATTTTAGAGGCACTTGGACCAAATTCAACACAGTGAGAGGAAAGTGATATTGGATAAAGTGTGAATTCAAGCCTGCTCCACTAAAACTCTCACCAGGTGTTTAGCACTTTTAATCCTTTAAGACCTCATTAGATTTTGGTTAGCTGACTCTAGATGCTCTCATGCTCCATGAGGGAGTGTCAGCTGCCCCTTTCTTCCTTTCAGAGGAAGCTACTACTACGAGACAATGAATGTTCACTTGAGGTAGAGGGGGAGAAATGACAGCTAAATTTTCAGTGGAGGTCTGGCTGAGACCTCACCATTCCTTAAAAACCTTTGAATTTCAAACCCAACTAGTTTAATAACAGGAATTCAATTCAATAAGCATTTACTTAGTAGTACTTACTATCATTCAAATATCACCTTGTTAAGTATTTACTATATGAAAAACACTGTACTAAGTGGTAGAGATAAAAAGATAAAAATATAACATTTCCTGACAATAAGGAACTTACATTCCATGAGGGGAAAAACATGTACACATAAAAGTACATAGTATATATACATTAAGTAGCTGGGTCATCTGGGTCAGGTGACCAACAAGATGGCAGACTAAACATTTTCCCCAGGCCCCATTAACTCTAAATTTTATTTTATCTTAATTTATGGAAAAAAGTACATAGGACATATGATACAATACATGCAATATATAGTACATACAATGTAAAAAATACCATAGTACAATAGAAAAGATGATTGTGTATGAAACTGCAAATCTACTAGGCACAACTTGATAGTCCTTTCAAATATACCTATTAACTCTAAAAAGAATCCCTAAAAAAAAGAAGTAGATAGTAGAGAAATTACAGCTGAATTCACAGGGTGAAAAAAAAAATCCTTGACAATGTAAAAACCTTATGAATTAACAGCAGAGAACACAAGTCTTTAAAGGTTGCACCAAGCATCTTTCTGCTGCTAGCCTTCGTTTTCCTAAGAGAGATGGTCAAATCAATACAAGATTTCCTGCAGATTTGTGCCTGGGAAGTACCCTGATATCCCTTGCTGCTATAGACACTGAAGAGACCTCTCACTCTTAGCTCACCTCCCACTAGCCATAAGAAACAGACTCTGATTCTGTGTGCATTACCAGAGGGGCTTTGTAAGGCTCAGTTTACCTATCTGCAATATGGGAACATTGATATTCATGCTACCCACCTTAGAAAGTGAGAAAAGTACTTGCAGACAAAGTGTTACATAAATGTTAGGTACTATTATGGAGGGGGAGAAATATATTTGCAATGTATTGCAAATTTGGTACCTTTTAGTTATAAATGTAGCCTTTGACATGAAATATAAAATTATTTTAAGTGAGTGCATTTAGGAGAGAATTAAGCCATATATGTGTAAAGCTATCTATTTATACTTTCCTAAATATGTGATACATGAGCGGATGAGGACATGTTCAAGGGGATAATTAAGCTGAAACATCAAGCTTGGAATGATCATGAAACTTAATTGCCTTCCACTAAGAAAGACAAAGATAATCAAGATTGTTTTGAAAAGAGCTTCTCTCTTTTCATATGGGTGGTTTCAGAAAGAGCAATAACCAAGACAATAGCTTTTGATCTGGACTCATCTGTTAGTCAAATGCTACTTCTTTTTTTGGAAATGGGCCTTTTTGCAACATTCATATGTTCTATTGGATCAATGGGATCAAAGAAGATCTTTAGCTATTAATTTACAGTAGAATTATCATTTTTTATATTTGAAATCTGTGAGAAAATGATGTTAAAATCCTATGTAGAGTGGAACCACAGGTTTAGATGTAGAAGAGACTTAACCCCTAACTTTTCAAGGAAACCGAGGGTTAGAAAGGTAACTTGTCGTTAGTCATGTACCGATAATATGTGGCGGGCCTTAAGGTCACAGTAAGTGGCAGAAGCAGGTCTTTTGAGCCAAATCCAGAACTTTCCCCATCTCATCACAATGTCTGTGAGAATGTCTTTTATCTCCTTCTTCTTCAAAGGGTTACAGTTTCCAGACCATTGTCTTAGGAAGATCATTTTGTAGGATAAGATATCAGACACGGAGGTACATTCTTGAACTAAACTGCCAAGCATTCAAACTCTATTTCAGACGGCACAACTCTGATGGGCTGGCTACGTTGTTCGAATGCAAAACATTTGCTTGCCAAAAAGACTATTTTATGGAGAACTCACACAAGGCAAGTGTTCACACGGTGGTCAGAATAATCAATACAAGGACACTCTCAAAGTCTCTCTTAAGAACTTTGGAATCGATTGTGTGACATAGCAGACATTGACACAGGACTGCCCAGCATGGTGTGCCATCATTAGAGAAGAGAGAAGAAGCAATACAAGGACACTCTCAAAGTCTCTCTTAAGAACTTTGGAATTGGGGGGCGGAGCCAAGATGGCGGCTGGGAAGCAGTGACTGGCGTGAGCTCCCCACCAAGTTCCTCCAAAAACCTATAAAACAATGGCTCTGAACCAATTCTAGAGCTGCAGAACCCACAAAGTGGCAGAGGGAAGCAGGGCCCCACCCCAGGACAGCCTGGATGGTCTCTGGGTAAGGTCTGTCCCATA
>CM053627.1:177526902-177545700 GCA_028646595.1 Phalanger gymnotis
TTTTTTTTTTTATGCAACTAGAAAATAAGATGCACAGACAATGGGGCATAGAGATTTATCTTGCCCTACAAGAAAGTAAGGGAAAGGGGGATGGGAGGGGAATGGGGTGACGGAGGGGAGGGCAGACTGGGGAACAGGGCAACCAGAGTGTACGCCATCTTGGAGCGGGGGGGGGAAATGGGGAGAAAATTTGTAATTCAAACGCCTGTGAAAATCAATGCTGAAAACCAAACATGTCAAAAATAAATTAAAAAAAAACAAATTAAAAAAAAAAAGAACTTTGGAATTGATTGTGTGACATGGCAGACATTGGCACAGGACTGCCCAGCATGGTGTGCCGTCATTAGAGAAGAGGCTGTGCCCTCTGAGCAAAGCAGAATTGAAATAGCTCCAGAGAAATGCAAGATGCGTAAATTTAGGGAATCCAGTTCAAATGATCACATGGACTATTTGTACCCGATCTGGATAGAACATTCCAAGCTTGTATTGGTCTTATCAGTCACAGTGGGATCCACTAAAACTTGACTTTAGCATAGTGTTGTCATTTTGGTCCTCTTTGAAATGAAGGACAACAACAACAACAAACAACAACACAGTTTCTGGAGTGAGAAGGCCTGTGTTCGAGTGCTGGATTCACTACTTGTTCTCTGGTGAAACTGGGCCTTTTTTAACATTGATAAAACGAGGGGATTCTCTAAAGTCTCTTTCAGCTCTCTGTTCTATAAGATTTGAAAATGCAATTCAAAACAAGAAACATTTGTTAAGCTTCAGCAAAGTGAAGTGTCCTGAGAGATGAAGAAAATTCAACAAATGTATTCTCAGTCTACAGCACTAAAACTTTCAAGTTTGCTTCATTGATGAATAGGCCTAGGGGAGCTATGGACAAAAAACCTTAAAAGTGTCAGAGGACTGAACATTTTGTAAATGAACTGGGCATGGCAATTGAGAAGCACTCCATATCCTGTTCTCACCTCAAAATTTTTGCTAGAAGAGAAAGAAATTATTATAAATGTTGACATCTCTAAGACTCCTATACTTCTCTCTTTCTGCATGCTCCCCATGGATCCCGATCCAAACCAAATTACCTGAATGGTAATTTTCAGCATATAAATCTATCGACAAATGTTCCAGTTGTGCCTTATTGGATCCCAAAGGTGGGCCATTTTTGGCATGATGAATATATGATCTTCATTGTTAAGCAAGTAAAATAAGCAATTGGTAATAGTTAAATAATTTTTAATTGATGAAGACCTGCCATTCTATCTGTTTGGGAAACTTCTTCTATATATAGATCAACAACGGTCTTAGTAAGTTGTTTTTGAACAAGGAGGTAATAAGTGACAAATCACTTAGCTGACATGTATCAAAACTGTACTTGACCCAGGTCTTCCTGACTCTAAGGCCCTTTCAATAATGCTTCCTGACAATTTGTTCTTGCACTTTGGGATAATAATGTCGACTTGTCAGTGAATACACCATGTGTTCATGTTTATTTCATGTATCTGTTGTGTTTTCTTTATTTTTTAAAATTGCTTTTCATTTTTCTTCATTACTTTTGTTCAAGAAGTGACAAAAAAGATATGACTGAAGAAATGTCTGATCAGAAAGGGAGATGTCCAAGTCATGTGGTAAGAACTTGATTGTAGCACTGGTATACATGAAAAAATCAAAGAGTTAGAGGCAGGCCTCTAGTATGTTATATGATGGATTTATAGAAGAAATATGCAAGGTAAGACCTTATAGATGGTTTGCAAAGTGCCCAGATGGAGAGAGGACCCAAATAGTTAGCCCGTAAAGTGTTTGAAATGAGAGACCATGGCTAGTACTGCCCTTCCTTTATATCCATTAAGTAAGTCTCTTGCATGTAATGGGTGTCCAACAACATTGCCCTACAAATCATGACCTAAAATGCCTACATCCTTTTTATGAATATTCATTCTTTCATTCGACAAGATTCAAAATTTAAGCTGCACCTACATGATGCCAAATATATATGGCAATGTGTTAAAATAATCTACTTGGTTTCCTTGATGTCGATCATCCAGGTTGTCTACATGTCACAGATATTTTGGGGTCCTGTACAGCTATGCTCCCCTCCAAACCTGTCCTCATCTTTTTTCATTGACAGATCTGTGGAAATGTGCTTGGTCTCCTCCTTCTCAGGGTGACATAATATTTTACTGTAAAAGTGAAATTGGTACCTTCAAAAAAATGCTCCTAGGCCTGTGGAAAGTTCAAAGAGAGAAAGGCAAGCATTTTACTTTTCTTGAAAAGTATGAGATTTCACTAAGAAGGGAGATTTCTCTCTCCACAATCCCCCTATGTTTTGCTATCAGGGAAGTGACAGAAATTTCACTATCTAGTAAAATAGAACTGTTTCAGGCTTGGTTGTTGTATTGTATGGTGTTAGTTGCACTGCTTCACCAGCTTATCTGAAACCACTCATCAGGATGTCTCTATTCCCTGTTGCAACTTGGCACTGTCAGGGAAAAGAAATGATTCACTATTAGAAAATTCACCAAGGTCTTTTTTCCTCTCTACGTTACGGCTACACACCTCCCCCCCACCCCATTCCCACTTCTAATCAGGAGGAAACTATTTGAATCGTTCTTTTCTCATTTTCAAAGGGTCCTGAGGGTACAGTCGCAACATCTCTGCTAGTTACAATTCAATTAAATGACATTCTATGCTGAATAAATTACTGACATGCTCTCACATTTAGAATTTTCAAATTATCTACAAAAACTCAAAGGGAAAAACGCCTTATGAATTTTGCAAATATTCATCAAAGGCAGGTTCAAATGATTCTAGCTTTTAAATCTTCCTCATGCTATGTATTTATTGACAGAATTTAGGTTCAATGAATGACAGGCACTAGAAAACTTATTTTTATACTATCTTTAAATATTGATGATTTTTTTGAGTAGGGTGAAAAAGAATTTTGGATTTTATGCAGTATACATAAACATGCACACAGCTGCATAACTGGCTTAACAAAATTAAAATACTAATAAGGCATATGGCACTACTTATATTACACAAGTAAGTATATAATAAAAATAAATCCACATTTCTAAAGGGTGTTTACATGCTTAATCAACAACATTTGATCTAACAGGGAGCTAAGCAAAGCTTAGAAAGATTTGTAGGTTTTTTTTTATCAGGCTATTTAAAAGCATATCTCATTTAATACATCAGTAATTGTTTCTTTGAAAACATAATGTTATTTGAAATACTATTACAGGGAGAAGTTAGTGTCATAAAAATAATTTTGCCCATATTATCACAAATTTGGAGCATTAGATGCCATTGAGTCCAACTCTCATTTTACAGATGTGGAAACTGAGGCACAGAGTGGTTAAATAACTTGCTCAGGGTCATATAGCTAGTAAGTATCTGAGACAGGATTAGAACTCAGGTCTTCTTGAGTTTAGGACATCATCCCAGAGTATAAAAAGAGTGAGAAGGGAAGGAAGGAAGTTGTGGGCAGAAACCAAAACTGGGTAGGAAGTGGAGAAGTATAGATTCCCTTGCCAGCAGTCTGGGAAAGTATCAGAGAATCTGTGAAAGTGGCAACTCAGTGTGCAAGCCAAGTTAGAGGCACCAAGTGGAGTATCTTTCAGAAGGTTTCTATCAAAGGTGGTGGAGAGAAGCCAGGAAGTTGTCTGAGTTCTCTCCAGTTTCCCTCAGAAACAATGCAAATCAAGCCTCAAAATGGATTCTGGAGTGACAGAACCTACAAAAAGACAGAGTGAAACACTTTTCAAGATTAAGATAATTTAGAAAGACTTCAGAAAAAATATGTCTCACTTGGGTTAAAGAGGAGTGCAGCCCAGTGCAGACGCTGTCTGAGCAAGCCGGCAGGAGGCTCTTAGCTGCAGCATAGATCTTCAACTGAGACTCTTTGGTCCTGATACAGGCCAGCTGTGAGGCCTCCAGCCCCAGTGCAGAAGGCAAATTGCTAGCCCCAGAACCCAGGCAACAACAGGCATGACTAGGCTGGGCCACCCCAGAGCAGTAAGCAAGCCGGCAGCACCTAAGGCCCCAGCACATAAAACCAGTGGAACCCCCCCCCCCCCCGCCCCTCTCCCAGAACAAGAAGCTTGGGACAGTGCCCCCTATGCCCTAATAGGAGAGCTCTATTTTAAAAGGCAGGAAATAGGCAAAAAAAATGAGAAAGAAACTAAAGAGAGCTCTGACCATTGAAAGCTGCTATGGTGACAGGAAGATCAAAACAAACTCAGAAAAGGACAACACGGTCAAAATGGCTACAAGCAAAACCTCAAAGAGGAATATGAATTGGTCACAAGCCAAAAATCCTTCTTGGAAGAGCTCAATAAGAATTTTAAAAGTCAAATAAGAGAGGTAGAAGAATAATTGGGAAAAGAAATGAGAGATATGCAAGAAAGAGTCAGCAACTTGGAGAGGAAGGACAAAAATTGACTGAAGAAAACAATTCTTCAAAAAATACAACTGGCTAAATGGAAAAAGAGTTACAAAAACTAACTGAAGAAAATCGTTCCTTAAAAATTAGAATTGGGCAAATGCAAGCTAATGACTCTATAAGACATCAAGAATCAGTCAAACAAAATCGAAAGAATGAAAGAAAATGTAAAACGCCTCATTGGGAAAGCAACTGACCTGGAAAACATATCCAGGAGAAAAAAATTTAAGAATTATTGGACTACCTGTAAGTTTTGAGGACATCATCTTTCAAGAAATTATCAATGACATCATCTTTTAAGAAATTATCAAGGAAAACTCCCTTAATATCCTAGAATCAGAGGGTAAAAGAGTCATTGAAAAAAATCCACTAATCGCCTCCTGAAAGAGATCCCCAAATGAAAACTCCAAGGAATATTGTAACCAAATTCCAGAATTATCAGATCAATGAGAAATACTATAAGCAGCCTGAAAGAAACAATTCAAATATCAAGGAACTGCAGTCAGGATTACACAGGACTTAGAAGCTTCTACATTAAAGGATCAGAGGGATTGGAATAGGATATTCCAGAAGACAAAGGAGTTTGAATTACAACCAAGAATCAACTACACAGCAAAACTGAGCATAATATTTCAGGGGAAATGATGGATATTCAATGAAATAGAGGACTTTCAAACTTTCCTAATGAAACCAGCAGAGCTCAACAGAAAATTTAATCTTTAAATACAAGACTCAAGAAAAGCATAAAAAGGTAAACAAGAAAGAAAAAAAAAACATGTTATTCAGTACACTTAAACTGTTTACATTCTCACATGGGAAGATGATACTTCTAACTCTTGAGAACTATCTCTTTATTAGGGCAATTAGAAGGGGTATGCACCAAAGGCTTCTATCTTAAAAAGGTTGAAGACTACAGTAGAAAGAATATTGAGTTTGGAGGCAGATTATCCAATTTCAAAATCTTATGCTTTGCTATTTCCTTGCTCTTTGACTTTAGGCAAGTTACTCAATGACAAAAATAACAACAATAGTAATAATTGTAATGACTAATGTAATACCCCATTACAATAATTAGCCAAACCTTTAATTTAATTTAATGTATCTATAGATTAATCTTGGGCCTCTCTGTGCTTAAGGTAATATCCAGTTTACTGGAAATGTTTAGATAAGGAAGTAACAGATCATTTCATAGCATCTGTAGATAGATAGGCATTGGGTGGGGAAGTTGGGGAAAGAGCTGAGCTTTTCTAGGGACTTCCCATAGCCTGAGTTGTCTTATCCAAGATATCTGTAAAGCCAATGACTCTCCGTATTATCTCCCTTCTGTGTCACAACACAGTTCTCCCTTGGCTTCTCAAATGTGTGCTGGAAATACTATGATTGCTCCAATCTCTTAATCCAGCAGATCCTCCAAATCTCTCTGACACAGCTTCTTCCTCCTATACAAATCAATCAGATAGTGACCCAATCTCTCACAAGATCCTTTAATTGATTCAAAGAGATATATAGGCCCTGTTCACACATGATTCAGATTGTTTGATTCAATAAAAAATTAAGACATCAGATGGTTTCATCCCTGCCTCTTCCATTAGCATTTAACTCCTTAAAGTTAGCAAAGTGATTTATGTACATCTTCTCAATTGTTTCTTTTAACAATCTTGTGAGTTATGTTGCAGGTATCATTATTCCCACTTTACAGATGAGGAAACCAAGGCCCAGTGTGCTTAGTGTCACCCATTGACTAAGTGTCTAAGACAGGATTCAAACTCATGTATTCCTTGCTCTCAATTCAATGCTCTTTGTCAACATTTTCTTATCTCTAAAATTTGGATTATAATACTCCTACTTCTTATTTCCAAGGTTATTATGAGAACCAAATGAAATAATGTGCCCTAGGTGGTTTTTACTGATAAAGCTTTATGCAAGTGTGAATTATTATTGACGACATTATTAAGGCAACAAGGATAGGAGCCATAATGGTGTCATAGACAGAGAGAGAGCTGGCCTTGGAGTCAAGAAGACCTGAATTCAATTCCTACCTCTGAAGCTTATTGGATATACCATCCTGGTCAGATCTCTTTACCTCTCAACACTCTTTCAATACAACTTTTAAGTTGTAGAGCAGGTTCTGATCTACATTGAGAGGAGTTTCCTCATCTCAAGTTCCCTACACCAATGAACTGGTCTGGTCCACAAAAAGGGTGAATCCTACACCAGATGCTTCTTATTGGGGCAGATCCAGTCTTGGAAGAATGGTAACATCTGTTTGTCCCAGATTTTAGGATTCCAGTACTCAATGGCGTATCTATCTCTAGTGAGTCAGAGCTTCATTCTCCCTAGCCTAGTCGTCTTCTAAGTCAAATGAGGCACAATGTTGCTTCTTCAGGGTAGACAGAGGAGACTCTGAAGAGGGCAGGATATATGTGATCACTTTGAAGTCCTTGGGGTCATTTTTGTTTGAGTTGTCTTTTCGATTTTCCCAGTAATGTGATGGTGGCTTGGGCTTCTCACAGTTTCATACTATTTATACTCCCATATATTTTTGTTTAAAACAACAACAACACACTATGTCATAGGGTAAGCAACTCCAAAGAAGGAAGCTTTAATGCTGGATTCAGGAAATGGAAGACGTGCATCAGGGGATATTTTTCATGCAGAGAGGCCATTCTAGTGCATCTTATGTTTTGTAGACACCTATTTCACCTATACTTCGGACCTTCCCCATAAGTCATATACAAAAATTAGAGTGAGAAAACTTATGTATTTTAAATTTGAAGTACAATCAGAATATTTGAGCCGAAAGAAACTTAGGGGATCATCTAGAATCTGGACCAATACCTCATTTGACAGAGAAGGGAAATGAGGGCTGGAGAGGTTAAATGATATGTTCAGGGTTACATAGAAGAAGCAGACCTAGAAATCATCTGTCCTAATTCCTAATCATGATGTTTAACAAGAAGAAAAATTATTATTTTTTTTAATAAAGGCTAATTTTAATAGGATGTGAACAGAGAATGGAAGAAAGGGGAAGAAAAAAGGAAGTCAGAAATGGAATGGGAGGAATCAAGCCTGCTAAAGATAAAAATGTGTCAGTGAAGACATGCTGTCAGGAGGGAGAAAATCGAAATTCAGGACTTTTCTGTTTAAGTTTGGTTGCTTATTCTGACACCAAGAATAAAAAAGAATCCTGCAGAGCTGACCTGATCAGTTGGGCCTTGGAAAAGGTGAAGTAAGTCTCCTGGGACTCAGAGGTCCACCACTTGAAGTAGTTCAGCTTGAAATATCACATATACTGCATGAAATCCTGTGATTGAACATTGCTATGTGCCAGGGGAACACATTCCCCACAAAATCACCCTCGCTTCCTGTTGAGCAAAATAAGTTGTCCTAATATTAGGTTTAGAGCAGCAATTGTGATATGGGGCTAGTCACTTTGGGCCTTAGTTATTTCATCTGGGAATAAGAGACTAGATGATTTGCAAGGGTCAGCTTGGTGGCACAGTGGATAGAGTACGTGCTCTGAAGTCAGGAGGACCTAAGTTAAAATCTGGCCTCTGACACTTGCTAGCTACGTGACCCTGGACAGGTCACTTAACCCTGTTTGCCTCAGTTTGCTTATTATAAAACGAGTTGGAGAAGGAAATGGCAAGCCATTCTAATATCTTTGCCAAGGAAACCCCAAATGGGATAATAAGGAGTTGGACGTAACTGAAATGACTGAATAACAAGATCTACAAGGTCCTTTCTAGCTCTAAATTCTAGGCTCTATGAAGCTAATTACAAGAAAGCTTTTGTGGTGTAGAGGACTTGGGGTCAGGAAGGCCTGGGTTCAAATCCTAACTCAGATACTCTGTGTGACTGAACGAATCTTTTAATATCTTTGAGCCTCAGCTTTCTCAACCATAGGATCATTGATTTGAAGCTCAAAGGGACCTTAGGGGCAACTGAGTCCAACCATCATTTTACAGCTGAGGGGCCAGAAAGGAAAAACATCTTGTACATAGCTGGTAAGTATTAAAGGTCAGATTCAAACCCAGGTTTTCCTAACTCAGATTCAGTTGTCTATCCACCACCCCATGCAGCCTCTACAAGAATGGCCCTGGAGGATTGGGGAATCTAATAATAGGGACTACCTTGTAGCATTGTTATGAGGATCAGAAGAGATAATGTATGTGTCAAGAATGCTATTCAGCGTCTGGTATAATGGATCACTCAGAGCCAGAGGGTTTAAACAAATTGTTCTTTTACTAAAATCATATTCCTATGCCCTCAGGAAAAAGCAATTTCACGTGATTAAAAGGAGGATAAAAATAGCTCAATACCACTGACAGGAAGGTTAAAAAGCAGTAAGCAAGGAGATTCCCTGGAGTCTGGAGAGCTCCCTGGCAAACACTTAAAAACTACTTTTATATCTTCTTGCTCAAAGAACGTATATACAAAGACCCCAGATCAATATATAGTATGTGGAGACAAAGTTACCCCCTGGTTGAGTTATCTTGACTCAGCATCCCATTGTTTCCAGCCATGCTTATCAATCAGTGTGGGGGAGGTTCTGTTGGGAAAGAAGACACCAAGTTTGCGGTTTTCTGTATCATCTACTCTTTGTCACATACCCCTGTGCCAACTGTCACGTTCTTGCTACCTTGGAGAGGAACTGAAATGCAAAGGCCCAACTTTTTCTCCTGAGGTGGACCTATCTGAACTGTCTTAGCGTTACCTGTAAAAGCCGTCCCCACCCTTGTTGATCTTCAGTGGCCTGTCAGTGTGTTGCTACTTTGATGTACTTATAACAAAATCTTTTTAATTCTCTTTGTTCTGAGTTTTGCCTCATTAAACAAGGGGAAAGCCCAAAATGAAGAATCTTCCTTTCAACACCCCCAATTCCTACTTTATAACAGTGCTAGATGGTGTTATGGCAGTGTTAGGGAGTAAACTCACATCTCTCCAGTTCCACCAATATCTTGACCCACAGTGGTATGCAAAGTTCTTTGCAAACATAAACTGAATATAAAAAAAAACTATTATTATCATCATTAACAAAAACAACAATGATATAACATTAATTATCACATCTTCCTTCCAGCCCTGTCATTGCACCAGAAAAATATCCTCACTAAGAACCACCTCTATGGGAACTCCCATCCATCAGGAACTGATAATATCCCTGAGAGCTCCACCCTTATAACCCCATGCCCCTCTCATCAGAGTTCCCCCTTCCCTTGAAAGCCAGCACTTTTGTGAGCTAGATCATGTATTCATCTTGCCAAAAATGGTCTACATTTGGAATCCAATAAGACCTAAATTCCCATTTTACATTCTGAAAATGACCATCTAGGTAATTTGATTTGGAACAGGGTCACTGGGGAGCATGCAAAGAGAAGCGTGGGAGTCTTGGTAATAAACTTATTTTCTTGTTCACTGTCTACCTGAGTTCCAATACTGACTCTGATCTAACCTCTCTGATTTAACTTCTGTCTGCCTCAATTTCCTCACCTGTAAAATGAGTATAATAATGGTTGTTGTCCTTCATTCTTGAAGAGGACCAAAATGACATCATTATGCTAGAGTCAAGTTTCAGTGTGTCTGACTGTGGCTGATCAGACTAATACGAGCTCGGAATGTTCTACTTCAGGTCAGGCAAAAATAGTCCATGTAAACATTTAGGGTAGATTCTCTAAATTGGTGTATCCTGTGTTTCTTTTGAGCTGTTTCAATTCTGTTTTGCTCATAGAGCATGGCAGCTTCTCTGATGTAGGTATGCCAGTATCTGCCTTGTCACACAATCAATTCCAAAGTTCTTAAGAGACACCTGGTGTCCTTGTATCGCTTCTTCTGACCACCATGTGAACACTTGCCCTGTGTGAGTTTTCCATAAAATAGTCTTTTTGGCAAGCATATGTTCCAAATAAAAATAATAACCTTCAATCATTGAGAAATATCTAGCTTTAGTGATTTCATGTTTTAGTTCATACTGAGGAACATTCTTTACTCCTTTAAATCATTGTCATAGTGGAAATTTGGCTCAGAAAGAAGATATAGCAGCTGAATCTTTAAAAAGTTAGTATTTGGGGAATTAATTTAATTGCTTTTCCAAAAAGTTTATTAATAATTATAAGGGCCTTACATTTTTGAGAAGTTTGTACCAGAAAATTGCTTGTCTAAGCAATAAGTCATGACTAATCAGGGTAGCTGAACCAACATTTCTGAGTAATGTACCCAAAGTGCACAAAATGTAGGCAGCAGATTATGCACCAGATGCTTACAGATGAAGAGAAATATGTTAAGTATTTGAAAACACACAGATTATTAATTTAGCATATTGAAGAGGGTTCCATGCAGAACACACTTTTAAATAATCATTCCAAAGACAGCTTCTGATGTAGATGGTGATTGCATGGCCTGAACCCAACTGGGTAAAAGTGGAAATTTCAACCAGTCATTTGGACGTTTAGTTTTGTCAGTGCTAAACATTTGACTAATATTAAGGAAAGGTGAAAAATCTTTTTCTTTCACTCAGATATTTTGTCTAAATTCATGGAAACAGCTGGATGTTTGTGGCATCTCATAGACAAAACAGCCAAACGACTGATTAAATGTCACCATTTTCCCTCAGATGCTTCAGCATCTTGCTAGACATAGCCACAAACTCCCCAAAACACAGCCAGCTCCTTAGTAAACTAGACACTGTGATCAAATTGTCCATGCCACACTCGATACAGTATTTTGACCTTTTTTCCCTAGTAATTGTGTAGCAATTGACTGGCTCAGCTCTGCAGTGATCTTATTTGATTATTGAGATGGCCAGAACAGTCAGATCAATAGTGCCATGGTCTCATTAATTCAACTCTATAGATTAGGCAGTACTAATTAGAGAAAGTTGTAATCGGTTTTAAATGTAGAGAATGTGATGATCTTCTAACAGCCAGCCTGATTTGAAGGAGACTGGGTTGGCTAGCACTGAAAATGGCAAGAGGGATTTAAAGGAATTTTCTGATTGTCAGACATTTCTTGTTCCTTTTGTCCACAGAGGGCTGAACCAGGGACAATAGGTGAAAACTGCAGAGGCAAATTTTGGTTTGATATGAAGTAGAATCAAACAAACAAACCAAAAATTAAAAACAAAAAAAATTTAAAACCCCTTTAAAGCACTGTTAATTAGAGCTATTGAAAAGCAGAATAGTCCCCTCTGGGTTCCCTTTCCTGGGAGGTCTTCAAACAGAGCCTGAATATCTACTTGTCAGATAGGTTACACTAGGGATTCCTTTTGTACACACACACACACACACACACACTCACGCACACACACACACACACATATTAATATATATATATATATACATGATGAGATGGATACTGAAGTCTTTTCAAATCCTAATGTATTGTAACTCTATGAATATCACAGAGTAGAATGCCTTTACCAGTTCAAGGTAGTAAGAGAATTTCTGCCTGAAGATGACCTCAAAAAACTACACCAAAGACTATTTACACTGACCTATTGATAAGTTAATAATAATAATAGCTAGCATTTATATAGCACCTACTATGTACCTGGTGCTTTATGAATATTATCTCATTTAACTGAATTGGGAGGTAATGTGATACAGTAGAAAGAGAGCTGAAGTTGAGGGCGAATGACTTACGTTTTATTGCTGGTTCTTCCACGTAATACTTATGTGACCTTGTGTAAATCATGCCAATTTTCTGGGCCTCAGCTTATACTTATCTCTAAAATAATGATGGGTGTATACAGTGACTTTTAACATACCTTCCAGATCTAAAACTCTGATCCTACCAATTGGAAAGGAAATTTTAAGTTTGTTATCACTTGCCATTTTAAAGAATCAACCTAACACGATTTAGGATTCTTTTCTGGGTCATAAGTAATAGGAATAAAAATGTTTGGTCTATTTCTAGCTAAACAAATATTTTAGTTTATACTATTAGTGAAAATGGCGCCACATTTAAAAACCAACAAAATGCCCAGCAAAATTATGAGATTGAAAAAGAAAAATTCAATATAATCAAATAACAAATTCCAATGCATTGACACAGTAAATTTTGCATCAAAAGACCAGTACTTCGGTCTACCTACTTATTACTTTTTGGGTGACCTTGAACAAAACACTTAATCTTCCATCCGTGAAATGATGGATTTGGACTAGATGGACTCTGATGCGCCTTCCAGTTCTAAATCTCTAATCTTATTACATTAAATATTTGACCTTATAATATTAAATATTTTTGGACAACTTCATGGGAATTCAAGGAGTATGTTCATCTGTGAGGAGTCTACTAATAGTTGTCATAAAATGAGAGGCCATGACACAAAACTGTCTAGATTACTTAATCTAGACCTTATATATAATCTAAGTCAGTGAATGGTTGAGATAAATATTTTAATCAAAATTGTAACTAGCAATTTTGGAACCCGGGTCAACTGCTACTGAGGAACATGAGACAGAAATATACTCTTGAGTCTATAACTCATGACATGAAAATAGTAGTCTGTAATTAATCATTTGAATAGGAGGAGGTTTTAGTTACCATCAGTTGATTGAATCTCAGAGTTGGGAAGGGATCTTGGTTGGTTATCTGGCTTAACCTATGGGCTAACAACAATGATTTGGTTTGACTGTTTCTTTAATTTAGAAACGATTCTTAATTTGGTACAGCAAAGATGACAGTGGTTTTTCGATTAGACAGAATTGTAATGAACTGAAATGTCCCTGAAAAATGTCATGTTTTACATTAATTGTGATTGGAATTATTGTGTTGGTATTTTAAAAATAGATAGTTTTTCATGTGAACATCAAATAATTTAGTATTTTCACTATTGCTATCTATTTAAATATTTACAGTACACGAATAAGTCATAAACGTAGAACTGAGTAAAAGGCTTTATAGTAATCAATAAAAGAAATATACAAGTTATGATGGTTTTGGTCAACCTCTTCATTAAATAATGAATCTTCAATAATTTTCTCTTTATACTTCTAGGATTTTCTATACAATTAAATTTTTTTCAAAAAGTTTTTTTTTTGCCCATCAGCTAACATATTGTTTCACTTTTTTGTAGATTTTTCACTTCTTGCTTTGTATAAAGTTTATAGATTGGCCTACATTTGGAAAAGTCACTGATGTTATCAATCTTTTGGTAATAGATATATGATAATTTCTGTAAATAAATGTGGACCCAGGTTAATATCTGAAAGGAAACTGCAGAACAAATGTGGTGGTAGAGATGGAGGAGGGTATCCTATATTTTCTCTTTCTTAGAATGTATAACTCTATTTTAGAAATAGTTTTAATTTTCTGTGTAAACAGTCAGTCATATTTAACACCTATGTTTTGTTTTTCATTATCTAAGACCTTATGTAAGAATAGCTAACCAAGCTTGCCCTGGCTCTGATCTTTAAGGCCAATGGCAGATTAGCAGATTAGGGATACTTTGTCCCCTCCCATGAGACGTAACAAAGTGCTCTCAAGGCCAGTGGCTGATTGGTTGTGGACCCGGCATGACTACCTGTATACTATAAGTACCTGCGGGAAATGGCTTGTGGTTATAAGCACCTTTGTTCCATTGAAGCTTCTCTCTCTATGGGCCAACAAAAGATAAATACTGAAAACTTCCGACTTGAACCCAGAGCCCACATTGAGCCAACAGAAGAAGGAAATACCTACAAATACCTTGGCCCCATCCAGAAAAGATACATCAGGTGGAAAGATATCAAGACAATATTGAAGCTGAATATGTCAAGAAACTTATTGGCATACCAAATCAAAGTTGAATGGGAGGAACATGTTTGAAGCAATTAATACTTTAGCAATATCAATTTTAATGAATACTTTCAGAGCTATAAAATGAACCAAAAGAGAATTGGAAAGTATCTTAGCAAAACCCAATGAACTTATTGAGTCATCATCCCAAGGCATTAATGAGGCCCATCATTCTAATATGGTTTTAGAAAAGTCCATTGTTCCCCACAAAAGAAGAAGAAGAGGGAGGATTGATACATGTTCTATCAGTACATGATAAATAGGTTAATTAGCTCTGGCTAATTGGCTAATTGATTGACCAGCTATATACCATTAGATTTGTCTAATGTAACTCTAAATGATTTACCTCTTAATGGAATCTATCAAATATCTAAGATCCATGAATCAAATCAAAGGCTCTCCATGAGAGACTTTGAATGAATTTGATTAACAATGTGCTAACAAAGAAGTACCAAACGTGTGACTGACTTATGTGTATTTGCTTTTTGCAAATGTAAGGGTTTGTGATGGTAATTCTGGACCAGCTAATGTCACTGAAGATGATAGAAAGCTTATCTTTATGGTGGCCAGACAATATTCAATATAGATAATGTACAAGAATGGTAGAAATTGTGCAACAAGTTACTACAGGCTGTAAAATTTTAACACCCATTGAAAATCCCTAGAAAGACA
Source organism: Phalanger gymnotis (assembly GCA_028646595.1). Lineage (NCBI taxonomy): Eukaryota > Metazoa > Chordata > Mammalia > Diprotodontia > Phalangeridae > Phalanger > Phalanger gymnotis. The sequence goes on from CM053627.1 coordinate 177,541,796, forward strand.
TGAGCTTTAATTATACATGTAATGTTTAATGTTTTTCATGAATGGACAAAAGACAGATATTTATGCCATAAAAGCATTTCTTAGAACATCCTGGAGAATTCAAGGATTAAATGATATTGGAAGCAAAGCATTATCTCAGACCAAACTGTTGTCTATAATCACCTGGATAACACTGATCAATAAAAATTTGAGATCACCTTTTATTTTTTAAATAATATTTTATATTTACCCCAATTACACATAAAAACATTTCAACATTCTTTTTGTGTTTTTAGCTTTGAGTTCCAAATTCTTTTTCCCTCCTTCTCCTACCACCTTCCTGAGACGTCAAGCAATCTTATATAGATTATACATGTGCAAGCATGTAAAACATATTTCCACGTCTGTCATTTTGTGAAAGAAAATTCAAACTTCTTTCCTAAAAAAGAGGAAGAAAGTGTAAAGATTATGCTTTGGTCTGTATTCAGATATCATCAATTCTTTCTCTGGATGTGCATAACATTTTTCATCATGCATCCTTTGAGACTGTCTTGAATCTTTGAATCGTGAGAATAGCCAAATCATTTACAGTTGCTCATTGAACAATATTGCTGTTACTGTGTACAGTGTTCTCCTGGTTCTGTCCACTTCACTCTGCATCAGTTCATATAAGTCTTCCCCAGTTTACAAAAAGCTTTCAAAACAAAAACAGTTAACAGAAGAGACTTGTGATGACTTGAGGATATTTTAAGTGAACATACAGAGGATGAGTTCACATACCCATACTGTTGGCCAATGATAAAAGATCATGGTTTTTTCTTCCCCAGGAATAATCCATAGAATTTTAAATAGAAAACAGTAATAACAGAATAGGGCCAGTTAAAAGATCTGCTTCTGTTTGAACCTCTTCAAAAAAGGTTAGAAGAACACATTGATAATGATAATGATGAAAGGGAGGAAAAAGAGAAAATGATGATTAAGAATTTAGAAAGGCAGGAGCAGAGTAGAAAGACAGGAGGAAAGATACAGTGTATAACATTATCATTTATACAGCTCCATGTAATTTTCAAAGGGCTCCCCCGTATGTCGGCAAAGAATCTTTAGGAGGATGGCAGTTTAAATATGGTGTGTGTGTGGATATAAAGGGGATTATCGGGAAACAGTGGGAAAAAAGTTTGGTTGGAGACAGATTGTAATGGATATTGGATACCCATCTTGGTACCTTGTGTGGGTGTCCAAAGGAAAACTATTTTAGTCTCTTCTTATTTTCATTGATGCATTGATTTTCATTCAGGAAAGGAAGCTAAAAAATAATCTTATGCATCTTTTGTCCTGATTCAGAGCAATTTCATCTAAGGAAAATAATTTTGAATGGCTCAGAGGGAACAGGTCCAATGGGGGCATTTTGAGATCATTTTTGGCACATTGTTCCTCTATTTTTAGCGTAACATTAGTATGAAAAAATAGTATACTTTTTACCTTCAATAGTCTTAAACTTCCATCTATTTTTGCTATGGTACTCAGTGGGCACAACAAATTGGAATTTTAAGAAATAGACCCATACTATCATTGTGAAATTTTTCTTTGAGCATATGCGTTTTTCACTGCATTTGGCAAAGTTCATACTTTCCTTCTAGCTATTTGGAAAATTCAGAACACAAGGGTAAACGACTATAATGCCAATCTGTGCTACAGATGAGCTGCAGGAATAATGCCTGTCTTTGCAAGTACAGTTTGTTTGGGTGTGCAATTAACCCTAACAACAACGATAATTTGGAAAGTGCTCAGTTGTTTCCTTGCTCTCTTTTGTCACCAAGGAGGAAAGAATACAATCAATTCTGCAGAGGTTCAGGACATATCTGTGAATTAGTCAAAACAGGGAGCATCCAAGCCTTAGGTGAGATGATCTCCAGGCAACGGCTAGAAAAGGAAAAATGATTGATGACCACAAAGAATCTCCCTCCAGGTTACACAAGGCTTTCACTGAGCAGCTCTCCAATGTGGAGGAGGGTCAAATGTTTTATAGGAAAGTGTGGGATATGGGTCCCTATTAGGAAAATATATGATTAATTTTTTCAACTGTGATGTCAGAAGCAGATACATAGCAGTTAATGATGAACCTGGATATTTGTAGCATGGGAAATTCTAGGTATGAGGAGTTCCAGAGAAGGGTCAGAGCAGGGGGTACAAGAGAGGAGAGTTCATTTTGGGAGCAAAGATATCCAGTTGCAGGAAAAGCTAAACTAACAAAAGCAGAAATTTTCTGCACTACCATATTCACGTCTCCTTATCTGAACAACACTCTAGTCTCATTATGAATGAAAGAATGAAAAAAAGCATTTACTAAGCAGGTACTACATACAGTAAGCACTTAGCATACAGATACAAAAGTGAGCTAGTCTTTGTCCTCAAGGTGCTCACCTTATAATAAGACGACATATCATGTAAGGGAAGTGTCAGCCAGGGAAGGGAATCACAGAGGAGTCACAATTGGGGACAAAGGGCTATAGATCATGAAGTCTTTTCCATAGCTGTCAGATCGTTAATTTGATTACCATTCCCAAAGTAGGAACAAGATGTGGAAAAGGGTATGTGGAAGAAGATATGTGTGAGGCAGCAAAGAAGATGGTGAGATGCCCTGGTTGGCCGTGGGATGGTTGGATTTAATGTGAAGCACAATATTAAATTGTTTAGAGATAGTAGCTTAGATAAGGTTTTTTTTTTGACTTTATTGTTGGATCACAACAAATAAAGCTTAGAGCAGAGGGAAAGGGTGGTGGTTGTGGATGGGTTTTGTGGAGAAGGAAAGTTCTTTATTAAGCACCATATGTGCCGGGCACTGTGCAAAGCAGTTTGCAATGATTCTTATTTAATCCTCACAAAAACCTAAGGAGGTAGGTGCTATTATCATCCCTATTCTACAGATGAGGAAACTGAGGCAAACAGAGGTTAAGTGATTTATCCAAGCTAACAAATGTCTGAGACTGGATTTGAGCTCAGATGTTACCTGACTCCAGGCCCAGCACTCTATCCATTGCACAAGCTATCTGCCACAGAGATGCAAAGCTGAGTGGATCAATTCCCCTTAAGATGGGGAGGGCATGCTTTTTGGAAGTCCAGTCTAGAATTCAGTGTTTCAGGTGTGGTGAAGAGGGACAGCAACAAGGTAGATGGCAAAATGTCTGAGTAGCCTGGTTTTCTGGGTGAATTACTTTTGTGACTGATCAATTCCATCCATTTATATTGATTTTTACTTTGTTTTGATGGCTAACTTTTTTATAATTCTGTACCTAGACTGAGGTATATCCTGAATGGGATTTGTTGACATATATTTAAACACAAATTGAATGACTATCTCTCAAGGATCTTCTGGGAGAATTCCTGCATGGTGAGGAAGTTTAGACCAGAGGACTTCTTTTTTTTCCCCCTTCACTTTCTTTTTATTTAATATTTTAGTTTTCAGCATTGATTTTCACAAGAGTTTAAATTACAAATTTTTTCCCCATTTCTACCCTTCCCCCACTACAAGATAGCATATATTCTGATTGCCCCATTCTCCAGTCCGCCCTCCCTTCTGTTGCCCCACTCCCCCCATCCCCTTTTCCCTTACTTTCTTGTAGGGCAAGATAGATTTCTATGCCCCATTGCCTGTATATCTTATTTCCTAGTTGCATACAAAAACTTTTGTTTTGAACATCTGCTTTTAAAACTTTGAGTTCCAAATTCTCTTCCCTCTTCCCTCCCCACCCACCCTCCTTAAGAAGGCAAGTAATTCAATATAAGCCACATGTGTATCATTATGTAAAACCCTTCCACAATACTCATGTTGTGAAAGACTAACTATATTTTGCTCCTTCCTATCATATCCCCCTTTATTCAATTTTCTCCCTGGACCCTGTCCCTTTTCAAAAGTGTTTGCTTTTGAT
>CM053627.1:177546200-177573600 GCA_028646595.1 Phalanger gymnotis
TAATGCCATCTTTGTTGTTTTGAAGGTACAAAGGTTAAGGGAATAGAAGAAGGACCCAGGCTAATACTTCCTCTGGGGCTTAACTGTCACTATGACATAGGGTTGGCATTTCTGTTCCAATAAGGGTTACCATTTGCAGCAATTGGTGACCTTAGATACCCAGGGGGTCAAGGATTGGACTGTTTTAGGTATGGTATGCGTCAGAGGATTGAATTGTATTAGGAAGGCAATTAGCTTAAATACAGTGAGAGAGGGCCTATTCCAGGAGAATATAAAGACTGTTCTCCTCTGGAGACCCTGAGACTTGATAGAACTACCTTGTGAGACTCCTCTAGCCAGGGTTACTAACCATACCTTTGCAGATAATGGAAGGCTGCTTAGAACAATGCTCAATATACATTTTTGTACCTTAGTAAAAGCAATTACCTGATTCAAATACTGTGGAGCTGAATGTTGCAGTTATGGGAGTTCAGACTGAGTTTAGACTAGGACAGAAGGGAAGGATATTGATTGGCAGAGATGGGAGGAATCCATTCCCAAGCATGGGCAATTCTGTGTACAAAAGGTACAGAATCAGGAAAGTACAGGATGAGATTAAGATGATGAGATCAATGAAGAATGAATTGTCTAGTTTGGGTGGGTTAGAGAAAGCATGAAGTGCCATAAAATAAGTTCTTGAAGATAGTGTAGAGCCAGACCAATGAAGACCTTGAATGCCAAAAATACAGACTTTATGTTGTATTTAGCAAGATTTGGTATGAAGGAAGAAAAAAAAAAAACCAGACATTTATTAAGCACCTCTAATGTGGCAGGCAGTATCCTAAGTGCTTACAAATATGATCCCATTTGATCCTCACAACAACCCTAGGAGGTGGGTATTATTATTATCCTTCTTTTGTAGCTGAAGAAACTGAAACAGACAGAGGTTAAGTGACTTGCCCAGGGTCACACTGCTATGAAGCGCATGAGGCCAAATTTGAACTCATGTTTTCTTGACTTCAGGCCTAACTGACAATACTTTTGACAGAAGTTTGAAGGATAGGGGAATGGAGACACCAGAAGTATGTAGTGTATTTAGAGGTAGTTCGATGAAGTTAACAGGACACCGGACTTAGGTTCAGAAAAACCTGAGATCCAGTCCGAGCTTTGCCTGTTATGTGGCTATGAGCAAGTCTCTGGCCCTCAATTCCTCATCTATAAAATCAGGATCTCCATTTCCTTATCTATAGAATACCTCAAAAACCCATTCCAGCTCTGACTTTGTGATTCTGGTGGTAGTTTGCTATCAAAAGGACAGAACCAGTAGAGAGCATTATACCGACCAAGAAAGTTTTTGAGGTGTTTTTTTTTTTAAAGGGAAATGACTTTTGGGTGAATTGATTTTAGGTCCTGATGTGTTCATCTTTGGACCTGTTAGTTTAAGGTTGTTCATAGATGTACATCTGAAAGAACCTCTGAGGCCATTTAGACCCACCTTCTCAAGAAAACTGAAACCCAGAAAACTTAAATGACTTGCTCCAGGTTGCATAAGAAGTTAAGCATCAGAGGTTTTCAGATTCAGAGCCAAAGCTCTTTTGGTATAGATGACTGGCAGGTAGATGGAAATACATGCAACTCAGGGGGGAAGGTGGGAACCAAAGACATATATTTAGTATCCAGGAATGTAGACACTGGTTTATCTTTCTTATATTCTTCTAAAAGGGGAGAGAAAACAAAACAAAACTCCAACAATTCTTGCAAGGAAATCTCATGGGGTTGGTGCTCTAGAAACTCTTAAGCCAGTTATAGAATCTATAAAGAGAAGCTTCCTAGTGGGGAGGGCACAGCCGCAGGAAAAAGCATTACAAAGGGCTAGATCTCAGATTGTCTAGTTCCAGATTCTCTTAATTCTGGGCCATTTAAACAGCAGACATACAAATACACCTTTGTTATTGTTAAGTCATTTTTTTCAGTCATGTCCCACTCTTTGTGATTGTATTTGGGATTTTTTTGATAAAGATGCTGGACTGGTTTGGCATTTCCTTCTCCAGTTCATTTTACGGATGAGGAAATTGAGGTAAACAGGGTTGCGTGGCCAGTAAGTATCCGAGGCCAGATTTGAACTCAGGAAGTGGAGTCTTTCTGACTGTAGGCCTAGCACTCTATCTACTGCACCACCTTAGCCTTAGAGCGTATATTACTCATTCTTTGAAGGTAATAATATCTGTCCATTTGCAATTGTATTAGGAGAAAGAGGAAGAGAATAAGCTTTTATATAGCACCTACTATGTGCTAAGCACTTTACAAATATTATTTCAATTGATCCTCACAACAACCCTGTGAAGTAGGTGCCGTTATTATCCCTATTTTATAGTTCACAAAACTGAGGCAAACAGTGGCTAAATGACTTGCCCAGGGTCACATAGCTAGTCAGCATCTGAGGCTAGATTTGAAATCAGGTCTTGTTCCAGAATGGTACATTGCATAACGGATTAAAGTTAAGATACTCTTTAATAGTTTACCAAATGTGGGCAAGATAAGCTAATTAATTCGGAAGTTACTGTGGCATAAATAAAAAATTCTAAGAAGTCCAGTCAAATAATTATAGTCATGGTAGATAACGGATATGATTAATTGAACTAACCTGTTAGGGAGGAGCACGGCACAGTAGAAAGAGCATGGGTTCTAGAGTACTCAGAGGGCCTAGGTTCAAATCCTGCCTTTGGTTATTACCATTGTGAATTTGGGAATGTCACTTAGATGAGTCTTGATTCTCTTAACTGTTAAGTGAGTTGGACTAGATGGCCTCTGCTGTCCCTTCCAGGTGTAGATCTATGATTGATTGATTGCAGAGAGGGTATGATATAACTCAGATCCTTTCTCTTCTAGTCTCCTTCTTTGGGGAGTTAAAGTAGTAGATAAGGGGCAAAATGCGCTTGTAATTTGCAGTCTGCTGTTTCCACTGCTCAAATTAAACCAGGGAGTTCAGCACATCAACATAAGTATGTTGTTGAATTTCTCATTAAAATGATCATAGAATTCATGCTCGTAGTTTTCATTTTTTGCTTTTTTAATGTCTTTGGTGAGAAAAAAAAATCCCTATTACTCAAGTCATTCCCAAATGCTTGAGTGTGGCTCAATGAGTCTATAAATATATGATATTTCATCCGTGAAGGGTGAGTATAATGCTTCTTTCACAAGTATGAAAGCGGCATTTCAGGTTTTGAAGGTCTAAAGGGGAATGAAATACTATGTAGAGAGGACCTATTCTACTGGTTTTATTAGGATTTACCCCAGCTAGGTAATTTGGACAGGTCCACTTTTAGTCCTTCAAATTAGGTTAGAGAAATTGGAAGGGAACTTAAGATATTAGACAGATGAAGTAAGGATTTAGAGTTGCAATATGAATGATTGGGCTTTTTTTGAATAACACCATTAAAAATATTGATAAATATTTTATAATAAACCTAATAAAATAAAAAATTATAATAAACATATTATAAAATTAATTTCAAGCTATTCCTTCCTTTCCCCCACTAGGATAATATTAGAACTATCTAATTTTACTTTTAGGGTATTGTTTCACAGATTTAGAAAGTCTATCACAGGTTTCCAGGGAGCTTTCCTGAGGGGACTGGAGCTGCATTATCAAGTTATGCTTATATTTAGGGTTAGGGTAATGTGGTGTAATGGAAAGAGAACTGGAGTTCCCTTTTTCTCAGCCCAGCTGACTCAATGGGACTAACTGTGCAATCATGGACAAGTCTCTTGCCTTCTCTGAGCCCTAATTTCCTCATCTACAAAACTAGAATGATAATACTTGTACTTCCTACCTTTATAGAGCTGTTATAGGGAAAGAGCACTGTAAATTTTAAAACATTGTTATTATGATGATGATTATTGTTAGGGCTATACTGGTAAATGTTTAACAGGCAGCTCTCCAGAAAAAAAAAAAGTACCTTTGACACATTTTTAAATTTAATTCCGCATTATCAATATTTCTTCCATCATTTTAGCTGTAGGAGATCACCAAAACAATAAAGCCCTGAGATGTAGCATTTGCCCATTTTCCAGGTGTAAATACTCAGACTGAAAATTACAATTGGATGGGGGGAGGGTTAGTCACAGTCCAGCCAATTCCAGCACACCCCTGCTTATTATCACTGAGAATGAAGAGATTATACAATAGCCTTTAGGGGCAAGAGTAGGGGTGGGCTGGGCCTATAATTTCATCAGTGCAGGGAACTCCCTGTGAGGAAACTCCCTCCAATACAGATTGGCAAGTAGTCCACAATTTACTGATAGAGTTTTGACTCGGGAACTGAAAAGTTCCCTTAAGTTCCTAAGTGTGGGACTGGAGCCAGGATTTCTAACTACAAGTCTAGCTCGCTGTCTCTCATTGTCACATGCTGCAGTAACATCCATAGAATTGTCAAACTTTAGAATTCACCATAGATTTTTGAACTCTTCATTTTGTAGAAGAGAACTGAGGCCTATAGGCTGAGTGATTTGCTAATGGTCATAGGCCTAGTTAGCTGGAAGAGTTGGGATTAGGATTCAAGTTTTGTGACTCAGTTTGCTGCTTCTTTCTTTCTTTTTGCTGCCTCATTAACTGAAAATGAACAGCACTAGAGGGAAAGAGTTAGAAGCAATTGGGTTTCATTAGTGAAATTCTCCAAGACTGACTTATTATCCTGCCCTCTCAACTCTGACTGGAGTTGACCCATATTTGAGTTCAAAGAGATATAAAACCCCACAATCTGTGAGAAGAAAAAATGTTGGTTTGGATTTAGTATATTAACTAAAGAATATACAGGCATCTAAATTGACTATGGGCTTGTTTCTTTGAAATTCAGGTTTCTTATTTAAAATCTGCATTGATTGATGAAATATTGTGTGTGTACATATATATATATACATATATGTGTATATATAGTGTGTATGTGTATTTAAATTTACAGTTTATATTTTCAATAATTTATATTCATAATAATTTATATTTATAATACAATCATATTTATAATAATTTCATATATATGTATTTACAATAATCCTTCAAAGTGGAGGGGTGGGGTGGAGAGATAAGTCTGTTCTGGTCCCTGAGTCTTCTGTCCTTTTGGTTTACCCCTACTATTTCACTCTTTTGATAGCCTCCCACAATTGCAAAGGTGTGCTTTCCCTGATTCCCTGCTTCTTTGGCTGGCACTGTCTGAAAGCATTGGGAAAAAGAAAGCCTGGCTATTAAGGAAGCGATAAGAAACTGCCTTCCTCTAAGGCTGAGGAAGCATTTAAACCTTGAACACAGGGAAGCCTTAGAGGATTGGTCCTCCTAGGATTATCTGAACACCTTAGGATTTCATTTGTTCAAGGAACTCATTTAATCTCTTCAGGGCTTTCAGATGGATTCTACTCTCTGGGAGGGGTAGGGAATTGACATATTCTGATAAGGCTGGGGATGAAAGGAGAGAAGGGAAGCTGTTTTCATAGTGCAGGAATTCCTAACTTGAGGTTCACATATTCTCCAAGGGGTCCATGGATAGATTTCAGGGAGTCCTGACAATTACATCTATTTTTACTAACTTCTAATTGAAATTTAGCATTTCCTCCAATTATGAATGTAAGTAACAAATTGCTATTCTGAAAAGAGAGAGGTCCATAGTTCACACTAGATTGCCAAAGGAATCCATGATATATACAAAAAGTTAAGAATCCCTGGTTTGTTGGAACTAAATAGGCCCAGCTTTTCAGTCAGCTGGGAGGGAAAAGGGGGAGACGAGCAGCAGGATCCATTTCTGAACAGTGAGGAAGACAGATTGAAGTGAGGAACTCAGAAAAAGGCCAACTTAGTGTCCAGACAGTGTAGATAATTGCCCATTAACTGTGATTTAAGTGGAACATTGCAGATTATCAAGTTGATGGTAGCCACGTGACACATGCTTACTGCCCTTCCTTTGACCACTCTCATCCCTACCTGACAAAAAAAAAAAAATCAACACACCAAACTAATAGCTTGGACTTATGTGAACAAATTAACCAATGGATAAATTACCTTTTTTTTCATATTTGAGTACATTAATGGGTTATGAATATGTAGCTTGAAGAATAGCATTTGATTCTTGGTATCAACAAAGAGGGAAAAGTATTGTAAAATAATAGCTCCTTCAAAATTTATTTATATTTGACTTCAGAATGTGTTTATATAGTTAGATTTCAATGTGAATATGTCTGGCATTCTAGAAATTCACTTTAGTCAGTCAAAAAGCATAGGAATAATAATAGTTAGCATTATATAGCTTGCTGAAGTTTGCAAAGTGCTTTACAAAGATTATCTAAATTTTTTTTATCCCGCAACAACCCTGGGAGGTAGATACTATTATCCCCATTTTACATATGAGGAAATTGAGACAGATAGTGGTGAAATGATTTGCTCAAGGTGTTACAATTAGTATCTGAGGCTGGATTTATCACCTTCCTGACGCCAGGTCCAATGCTTCAGCTGTTTAGGATCTTTTATGAATGTAAGCATTATTAAGAGCTTACTATGTGCCAAGCACTTGTGTGTGTATATGTATATGTATATGCATATGTATATGTGTATGTGTATGTATATGTATATGTGTATATATGTATACACATATGTGTATGTACATATATATGTTACATCTATACATATGTATATTTTATATATGTGTGTGTATGAGAGAGAGATGGAGAGGTTGATGGAAGAAAAGTTGATATAATAACATCAGAGGGGGAGGAACTAGCAGATGGGGAGACTCAGAAAAGCCTTCTGAAGAAGAGATTTAAACTGAATCTTGAAGGAATCTTGAGAATTGAAGAAGTGGAGATGAAGAGGGAGAACATTCGAGGCATGGGAGACACCCAAAGCAAAGTCATAGATAGAGAAGATGCATGTGGAACCAGCTAGATCTGAGAGGATAGAGGGCAGAAGCCAAATTGTGGAGAGCTAAATAACTCAGGAGCAACTAGGAAACTATCCTCTTTTCCATATTCTCTTTCCTTTTCCAACTTCACCAGTAATTCACTTCATGATGAAAACAAACACTTTTCTCACAACCTCACCATAAGGCTCTAAGCTTTTCCTGGAGGAGAAGAACAGGGTTAGGAATTCAAAGAGCTTCTAGAACTTGTGAAGTTAATAGAAGGAAGGAGGTGAGGTGTTAACAAAGCTGTAAGCAAGTAGATTAAATAGAATACGTGTGAAAGTGAGGATGAGCAAAAGAAGCTGCTATCAGTAAATAGAGCCAATTTAAATAATTATAGATCATAATTTGATTACTAATGAAGATTTTCTTGAGGTTGTGATAATCTAAGACAAAAATAAGAAAAGAGCTTCAAAAATTTGAATCTCGAATCATCCTCTCTTCACTAAAAATACACGCATAGGAGAGAAAATAGTATGATTTTTTTTTCCCTACATATGCATATATAAATGTTTGACATCACTAGTCTTTTACAAAGAAGTTGCCACTACATGGATGAGCCCCAACTCAACTGTGTGAAGAACAATTTTAATCCAACTGAGTTAGAATGAGCTATGATTTATATTCATAAAGAGTGAAGCTATCTGTTGCCAATCATATGACAGGACACATTACAGCATCAGTGACAAGGACATAAAGAACTCGTATGTAGAAATCACTTCACATCTCATAAAATTCGACTTCAATAAATGCAACTGAAGGTTCAAAACTGTGCGGTTTTTTGAAACATTTACATCAACCTCTTCTCCCAAATAATTAAGGAAAATGTCTGCTTTTATTTTGTAAGTCATTTTTCTACTGTCAATCACAATATAGGAATAAATTCTGCAGGTTGAAATTTTGTTTCCTGTCATTTTTAGACCCATTTGCAGTTCATGAATACAGATAAAGAATCAACTCAATGCCAAATATTATCTCCAAACTTAATCTCTGGCTGTTTGCATGTGAACAAAATAGCAGAGAGCCTATCCCAGCTGATCTGATTCCTTCAGCTATTGTGTCAATGGCAATCTATTTTCCATTTTCTATCTGATGTTTGGCATTTTCTAACTCTGACTTTAATCTAGGATCGATATTCAGTGTTCCATAGCATTTTGCACAACAGGCTAAACTTTCTTTGCTCTGGTTTCAGCATTTCTAGCTTTTAGTAGACAACAGCAAAAATTATGACAAATTCTCTAAATGACATTACAATGTGTGTTGCAAACAAATCTATGTATAGCAATATTTTCTATGCTGCAATGTGTTTATTCTGGGATTAACAAGGTTTCTGGGCAAATGTTATTTGGCTAAATGAATTCAGTTATATACTTACTAGGTCAATACTGAAGCTTTCAAAGACAACATCACGAAAAAGAAAAGGAAGAAAATTGGTCATATATAGTGACAGATAGCCAGAATGTTTCATTTTTATTTCTTAAACATTAAAAGAAGACCTCCAGCACTTGGGGTAGATCTTTTTATAGAGTATTTGTGGAACAAATCACATAGGGTGAGAAGACACGACAAGGCTAGATGTTGGTTCATATAAGTACAGACTGTTGGAAAACTATTGTATAAACAAAATAAATATTTTTAAAACAAAAGTCAAAAGTAAAATTTCCAATTTTTTAACCAACATATTTTGCTACATTTTCTGTTTTGAAATGCACTTGGAAATAAAATTTAGAGCGTATTGTTTTTTTCTAACAGGGAGATTTATTGGGATCTGTTTACCACATTGTCCCTTTATGGACTCACAGAGCATAATTATATGTATGTATGACCTGAACTTTTCTTTGATAGCTATATTTCAAAGCCTCCCCAACACTACCAGTAACCCCCAGTAATTTAACTAGGGGTATGTCTGAACAGTCATAACCTCACATTTATTAGTTTCACATATGCTAGAACTTCAATATGATATTGCCATAGAGATGAATTTGGTCTAAGGAAGGTCCATCTTTGATACCCTCCAAAAATTTTACTTAAGTATGAAAAAAGACTTTGTTATAAGGTGATCTCCGCAGTATGGATGCCAAAATTGGAGATATAAAATAATTCCAACATCATAAGACCATAGATTTTGAGCTACAAGGGACCTTCAAGGTTATTTGGTCCAACTCTCATTTTACAAATGAGACAGCTGGGGTTCAGAGAGATTAGCTTACCTAGGGACACATAACTAATAGATGTCTTAAGCAAAGACAGAAAATGAGAGAGAGGGAGAGGAGGAGAGAATTTCTCTAAGTAATATTAATAGTTAGCATTTATATGGTACTTTACATAGATTATCTCATTGGATACTCACAACAGCCCTATGAAGTAAGTGTTATTATTAACCTCATTTTCAGAGAAAGAGACTGAAGCTCAGACAGGTTAAGGAGCTTGCCCAGTGTCATAGAACCAGTAAATGCTTAAAGAGTTTTCCTGACTCTAATTCAGTACTACTGTACTATTTGAAGTAATAGCTAGGAAACTTCCAAATATCTTTGATTTAGTTAAGGCTTGAAAGCCTTGAACTGTTTTTGAAGCCACTGTATGTGGAAAGTGTCTAACTCTACTGTTAGAATAGTCATAACTGAACCTACAGGGCAGCTTCCAAGGATGTCTGAGAAAGATGTGTATTCTTTTGTTACATTGCAGATAAAGAAAGGGAAATACAAAATTCATTAAGGCCTTTGGTTTAACTCTGGAGCTTTAACTCAGGTGGGGCAAGTGGTATTTTGCTTCTCAGGGATAGCTGAATTAGAGGGTGCTAGATGGTGACATAGGGGAATCTTCAACAATCTGGGTTCCTCTGGGGGGATGTTTTTGTTCACTACCACTAATCAACCCACAGATTGGGAAATGAAAGCCAGGTGTCTCCTTTTCTTGAGCGTCATCTCACTTGCAGCATTGTTGATGCCTACCATCTAAGTTGAGGCTAGTGTGGAGAGGAACTCCACATCCCAATCTTTAAGCTCTCAATCTTTAAACCACTATATCCAGATAACTTGCCCAGGGAATTGAAAAAGGTGGGAGGAAAGCATCAGGATGCTTTGAATTCAAAAACTAGTCCCTAGTTGGACCTCAACTGTCTATTCAGGTCCCTTTGGTGGATGAGAGGAACAGCAAGGGAGAGATCCTATTAGCAAAAGGAATGCTGTAGCCATAAATACTTACCTCTCCCATGTTACTAGGATCCAGGCTCCTTTCCCCTGCAGCTCAGCTGCCTCAACAGGAGATGTGTTTCTAGGCCACGTAGGGACACTAATCATATACCACATGACCTGCAATGATATAGTTCCTTTCATCTCACCTTCTCTTCACGCAGACAGTTTGAATGAAAGCAGTGTGGTGTGTGACCAGCACCCAGTTGTAAGAATATGTAGTTAAAATTGGAATTTATTATCTTTTTTGCTGTTCTTAGCAAAAGGCATTTATTAGTATGACATAATAAGGTTAATAGCTACAGACCATGTATTGTTTTTCCACATAAACCTGGGGTGCAATATGCTGCAAATATACCCAAAGGTCATGAGAAGAGTGACTACAAGCACTGGTAAGCACAAATGTAAGGCACATCTGTGGCCAACTACCGACAGTACTGGTACTTCACAGCCTAGATATTCTCTCTTAATCTGGAGTCCTCACAAAGCTTCCTCTTGTGCACAATGTCTCTGCTAAGTGATTCCCAGAATCTTTGCATCTCTACAACTTGACTTGATTTCCAGGGGTAGCTCCCTTTTCTGTTGCCAGAATCCTACTGCATGAAGCTGCTTAAATTCTACCTTTAGTGACTTACTCTCATTAACTATGCCTATTTGGAATGTGTGTCAGGAGCTATCATTTTATATCTCTGCCCTTTTCTTAGGCAGACTCCTAGAGAGAAAAATATTTATTTTATATTTATATTATGTATTATATTAGATATGTATTATATTACATTTATGTATATATTATATTTATTTATATTCTTTACTTTTAATTCCTCTGCTCTCAGTAGCTTCGCAACTCTTTGCAATCTGGTTTCTAATCTGGCATGTGCTGGTAAATATTTACTGACTTTCTAAAAAAAACGCAAACATCACCATTTTTATCTGCATTAGTAATATTTTATCTATAAATTTCTCAAGTCTAGATAATCAACAAAACAATAAATTAAGCTCTGATTTAACACTTGGCTCTCTCCTAGGAAGAAGGTGTAAGCTGGCTCCAACATAATCCTACTTTTGACTTCAGCACTCAATTGAAACTATTCCCTTCAAAATTAGCATCAATCTCTCAATTGCTCCATCTGGTCACCTTTTCTCAGCTCTCATGTTTCTTGATTTCTCTCCAGTTTTTAACACTACTGATGAACCTTACCTCTGAGATACTATTTCCTACCTCAGTTTTTGTTCTCTCTTGTTTTTTCTCCCATCTCCTTTTTTTTCTCATCTCTTTTGCTGTTTCATCATTCATGTTCCTCCCATCAACAATGGATATTCCCTAAGCTTTCTCCTAGGCCATATTTTCTTTTCTCCTTATACCCTCTTTATTGGTGATTTCAGCAACAACCCAGAGTTCAATTACATCTCTGCCTCTCTAAACCCTTTCCAGTACCATTCAAGGCCTAAATCAAGACTCTCATGTTCTTTTTTTTTCTTTGAGGCAGTCAGGGTTAAATGACTTACCCAGGGTCACAATCTAGTAAGTGTCTGAGGCTGCATTTTAACTCAGATCTTTCTGACTCCAGGGTCAATACTCTGTCTATTGTTCCACATAGCTTCCCCCAAGACTCATATATTCTGAAAAGCCTTCCTTATTTGCCTAGTCCCCACTAATTTGTCCAATCTTCAAATTTCTCCCACACTCTCACTTAGAATTGCAGCCCATTCTTTCTTATTTCCTGGGAGAATTAAATATCTGAGGAAGATATACTATCATTTATCTTTTTAAAATCTCTACAATACCTAGTATTACAGGACTTCAGTAAAGAAATGTTGGAAAATTGTCAGAGGTATGGTTAGAGGTGATTTGGAGCAGTATCTACAGAAAATTGGAAATAGAAAATTATAATGACAGTTGGTAGGAAAATGATGTCAACTGTGGTCCACATGTGAACAAAAGAATGTCTGAAAAATTGTATGGCAGTAATAATTCTTTTACCCTTCAATGGATACATGATTTCATTGGTGTGAATATACTATCCCATTCTTGGGTGACAATTGCAAGAATTTACTCAGTCCTTCATTTTTCTTACATTCAAAGTCCACTTCTGAAAAGTTACTGAACCCATTCAACCCTCAGTTTCCTCATCTGTAATATGGGAACAGTAAATACCTGCAAAACTCAACTTTACAAAACTTTTGTGAAGCTCAAATAAGATGCTACAAGTCAAAGTGTTTTGTAAACCTTAAAGCACTATAGACCTATCACTTATTATTGAGCACAATTCAAATATTGATAGATCTGTTGCTTTTTGTGTCGTTTTCCCTGTTTCCCCCAGTTTCTTTTACAAATGATTTCAGGATGGTATGGCTTAACTGTGCATGATGTCAAGTAGTCTGTAGGATGATTTTCCCCTAAATTGCTTTTTTATCTTATGATGCAATCTTGTTCATTTTCTTCTGTCCTTGTTTCCCTAAAATGCTTTTCAAATGAGCTTATATTCTAAATCAGTGTTGTTCTTGGCTGCTTTTGGTCTGGAGAAAGAACAAAATTATGTGGTTGAGGTAGTTTCTGAGTTGTTTTAGATTTTTTTGTTGTAGTGATTGTACTAATTAAAATCCTCAAAAAACTGGAATAGAGTCCAATTTTTCTTCTGTTAGTTTCCCATTTTTTTTTCCAGATCACAGCTTGTTTAAATAGGTCAGGTTGGAGCCACTGTACTTATTGACTTAATATTTTCTTTTAATTTAGTATTCATTTGGCCATAGCTCTAACTACTTGCTGACCTAACTACACTTCGAAAACTAATTATGAAATTACTGCTGTCAGTAAACCTCATTTTCTGCTTATTAGGATATAGTCAACTTTGTTTTTTCCTTCATTATTAATGTTCATCATATTCTGCGCCTTCTAAGACGTTCTTGAAGTATTTATGATTATCAGGCTGAGCTTCTGGGTAACCTACAAGCTTTTGGCTTCTTTACATCTTGATCCAAAATGATATTTTTCATCTTCTTTCCCTTATGCCTCTCTACACATCAAAGTCACTAAAAATCATTGTATATGAAGACAACTTGTAGGATCTTGTCATAATCTTCATATACCTTTTCTATTTCTTCATTCTCTGAAACAGATGTTGGCACAGAAGCTGCAATTATTTCTTGTTAAGTCAAAATCAACAAGCATTATTCATTCATTCATTCATTCACTTATTCATTCATTCATTTATTTATCTGTTCATTCATTCATTTATTCATCCATCTATTCATTCATTTATCTATCTATTTATCTATTCATTCATTCATTCATTTATTCATCCATCTATTCATTCATTTATCTATCTATTTATCTATTCATTCATTCATTCATTTATTTATCTATCTATCTATTCATCCAATTATTTATTTATTTACCTGGAACAAGAGAATTGCCAAATTAATAGTTTGTGCCACTTATAAATTTGTCTCCATTTATTATTATTTTTTTCTTTCTCAAAACACTGTTGCATTTGTGGCTATGCATTGTTTATCAGAGAATTGCAGAATTGAATTCTGAGAGGTTAGGTAATCTGGACTAGTATGCTTATCTGAAGGGAAACATCAAAACTATCCTAGGCATGTGAGGATAGAGCCGTGAACTGTTGCTCTATCCTATATCCTGTCTAGCTGTTGATCTTCCTATTCTGAACTTCTTCAAATTTTTCCCAGTATATTTTTTATAATTTTAATCTTTTTTGGGGGGTATTGATTCTATTCTTTTTCAGAATGAGTAAGAAATGTTTAACAACTGGCTCTCTAGTCAGGGGCGGAGGAGACTGCATGACACACCTTTTAGCTCCATCTGCATATTTAACATTTGCTCCATCAATTTCTTAAGTCTATAAAATCAACAAAACAATAATTCAAACCCTGCTCTGTTGATTATTCAGGTATACACATCCACACTGAAAAACTTAACAATCCGCTCTTGCAAGGCAGTGGGCTGGCTCCAGCATACCCCTGAAATAGTTGATATTTACATTATAATTTAAGGATTGCAAAGCACTTTAATACATTATCTCATTTGGTCTTCACCAATCTGTGAGGTAAATACTACAGGTGATGTTACCCTCATTTTACAATTGAGAGAGAAAATTGAATTTCAGAGAGATTAAGTAGTTTATAGATTGTCACATATTTGGTAAGTCTTAGAAATTGAATTAGAACCCAATTCTCCCTTGATTCCAATTTTATCCTTTTCCCCATCATCCAACCTTTGAAATTTCAGTTAGATGATTGATTGAAATTACCCTGGAAACCAAGCTTCTTTTTATTCTTTATTTGGCTTTTCATCTCTTTAAAAAAGACTAAATCTTTTTTGCAGGATTAAATTAATCACTTTAATTTTACATCAAGATTTTTGAAAATATTTTCCAAAAGCAAATAATCTCATAATGTAAATTATTCCAGCTGCTGGTGTGAAGCTAGCTGGCAAATAGAATCAAAGAACCATGGAATGTTAGCTGAAAGGAACCTTAAAATCAAGTATTTCCTAATCCTTAATTTTACTGATAAGGAAATTAAATTTATATAAATGACAATATTGGCAAAAGTGAAGATTGTCAGGATAACATGCTAGAACCGGCTGGCTCAGAAAATAGAATGCTGGGACTAGAGTCAGGAAGACCTGAATTCAAATCTGGCCCCAGAGATGTACTAGCTGTGTGACCCTGGGTAAGTCACTTAACCTTATTTGCTTTAGTTTCCTCATCTGTAAAATGATCTGGAGAAGGAAATGGTGAGCTACTCCAGTATCATTGCCAAAAAAGAATCTAAATCAGATTTTGAAGAGTTGGACATGACTGAAATGACTGAACAATAACACCAACAATTTACTACACTGTATCATACCATCACCCACAGGAAATCTGTTTTCCTTACATACCATTTGGGATGACAGGATGAAAAATTTGAAGCTGGAATGGAAAAAAATCTTAGCAATAATTTAGTCTGACTTCTTCATTTTATAGAGGAGACTGAAGCCTAGAGAGATCAAAGGACATACTTTAGGTCACGTAAATAGTAAAAGATGGAGCCAGGACTTTGTCCTTGGTCCCCAGCTCTAGAGCCAGTGCTCCTATACTGTATTATACAGCTGCTTTACCAAACTAACCAGCCATGACAGTCAAATGACCATCAGTTTCCACCAAGAATTCTTTTTGAGCCTAAACTGACCAATTTTTGAATTAATTGATTGTTGAATAAGTTATTCTTTGGGGTATAGCTTTAATCTATTCATTCAAATGGAAAAAAGCATGATATGAATATCTTATCTTCACTAAGTAAAGTTTAAATGTCAGCATTATTGAAGTTTAATAATCAGTATTTGACACAAAAATCCTTTTTACATGGCATCAAAACAATTTAGCAAAGTTAGGGAGAAATCAATCATGTCAAATTTCCATTATTGGCTACATTTTGCATTGAATATATGGGAATCTCTGGCAGCAAAATTGGCAGTCTGAAAATGGTCAAATTATGAGAATATAAATATTTTAAGCACTTGTGGAAACTTCTGGCCAAAGAAGCCTGCTGTTCCTTAGTTTCAGAGACACTCTCCTTTGAATGATGCTGGGCAAATCACTTAATCTCTTGGTGCTCTAATCAACTCTTTAAGAATGTGTTGCAGATCAGGGGAGAGATGGATGTTTAATGAAATAGAGGACTTTCAAGCATTCCTAATTAAAAGACCAGGACTGAATAAAAAAATTAATCTTCAAATACAAGAATCAAGAGGAGCATAAAAAGATAAATTGAAAAGAGAAAACGTAAGAGATTCAATAAGGTTCAATTGTTTATATTCCTATATGGCAAAAACTTTATTGCTATAAGGGCAATTAGAAGAATATGTGGAAAGTGTGGATGTGAATTGATTATGATCAGATGACATCCAAAAAAAACAAAAACAAAATTAAGAGATGAGAAAGAAGATTGCACTGGGAGAAGCAGGAAGGGGGGAGATAGAATGGGGTAAATTATCTCACATTAAAGAGATGTGAAAGAGTTATTACCAGTGGAGGAGAAGATAGGTACGTGTGTGGCAGACAAACAGTCAAATAAATTATACAGAGTGCACATTTTATTCATCTTTATTATTTAGCTTGGCCTCTAGAAGCGTTTTAATCTCTGATGTGATTGGAAGGTTAGCCAACCTCTTCTACCACCCCTTGTCTAGAGAAAGGGAACCCTAGAAATATTAATTCTTGTCAGTTGTAAAGAAGTATCCATGAATCATGGATGGACCAGAGCAAGGCAAGCTTTTCACCTCATCCATTTAAATTTAAATTGAGTTGCTCCACGATATACAAACTGTCCTGTTTCGTACTCATCTTTTAGCAACATGTGAAGTACAACAGCTGGGCTTAGTGAGTATTTCTTTTTCCATAGCCACTGGCAGATATTTCTCTCTGTGTTCTTAATGGCTATGGATAGCTGCAGGGCCAGCAGCTGCTTACACATCTATAAAGTAAGAAATCTACAATCCCACAACCAGAGCCCTTTGGGTCTTTGCAACTTACACAGAGCTAGGAGATGTCTTGTTGCATTATCTGAAAAAAAAAAAAAGTCAATTCATAGAAGATAGCCAGAAACAGAGAAGAGGAATGAGAGTTCAATGGCAATCCTAGACTCAATTATTAGATCACCTAGGTTGTTGGACAGAAATTCTTTTCTGAAACAGTGAGATGACAATATTAAAAAAATAAGCTTTCCAAACTCCGCTAAATACTCCAAGAAATATGTCAGTCACTATATATAATTCTTAGACATGTTGAAGGTTCTCAGAAGTGGGTAGTATCTCCAAACAGTAAAAGTACATTTTAACAGAAAAAAAGTCTATACTGTCTCAGTTTACTACACAGACAACCATTCAAATGTAAGCACAATTCTACATCTATGTATATAATCACCACATTTATGTGCTACATGGCAGGAAGTTTAATAAAAATTTGATTACCTATGATGCATGAAATCCAAAAATGAGGTTTGAACTTAACAGTCTATACTTTATGCTGCTCAATAATGGTGTTTTATACTATAGATATGTTACATTAATGAATGCTAAAGTAATTTATGTGAATAAACTATTTAAATTTCTCCATGGATGTTTGAAATATAGCTTTGGGGGAATATAAATAATAAGGCATGCCATATAAACTTAGCTATTTGAAGTATTCGCCTTTAATTTCTTGTTGGCTTCAACATCTGTCTCCTGTCATGAACTAAGTTATAGCTCTGATGTTTGTACAGAATATAATTTACATGTGAATCAAGAATAAGTGCCTCTAGAAAACTTTAAGCATAACTCAACCATATGTCATTGGATAAGGGCGTGCTCCCTGCCCTATTTCTCAGTTCACTAGGATCAGTGGTCAGGTCTTCACTGGCAGACTACAGATAACTAAATTTTTACTTGTTTAACTATATTTATAAATTAAATTATTTATGACTAGTATTCTCTAGCTGTAAGAGGTATTTAGCTTTCCAAATAGAACCCAGAAGGATCTTTTTAATAGCATCCATTTCATTAATTAAATCTTTGCTTTTAACTGGTTGCACTCCCTGGGCACGATAAAATTTTTTTTTTACCTATGTTTGAGTGACAGTGGAATGGCTGCAAAAGGAAGGATGAGTTCAGTAAATCATCTCTTTTTTGGGCCAAATATTTGGGAAAGTTTGGGCATTTTGTTTTTTATGGACTATACAGAAATAAGCATTTATGAAAAGCTTAGTATGTCCCAGGTGCTATGGTTGTCACTGGGTGGTTACTGTCCTTTGTTCTTGGAGAGAACCAAGATGACATCACTATGTCAGAATCAAGGTACAGTGTGTCTGACTGTGGCTGATCAGACCATAAATCAAGCATAAATAGTCCATATGAACATTTGGAGAGGAGACGTCTTTAAATCCGTGCAACTCATGTTTCTTTTTAGCTACTGCAATTCTGCTTCACTCATAGAGCATACTGCCTTCTTTGACATGGGCCTGCCATGCTGGGAGGTCATGCAATTGATTCCAAAGTTCTTCAGAGAGACCTTGAGAGTGTCCTACCATTGCTTCTTCTGACCACCATGTGAGTGCCTGCCTTGCATGAGCTCTCGACAAAATAGTCTTTTAGGCAAACATACATTTATCATTTGGACAACATGGCCAGCCCATAGAAGTTGTACTTTCTCTAATAGAATTTGAATGCTTGGCAGTTTAGCTCTAGAAAGGACCTCAATGTCTAGTACCTTATCCAATCAGATAATCTTCAGAATCTTCCTAAGACAATCAAATGGAAGCAATTCAATTTTCTGGCATGGTACTGATGTATTGTCCAGGTTTCACAGGCATACAACAATGAGGTCAGCATGAGAGCTCTGTAGACATTCGGTTTGGTAGGCAGTCTAATACCTCTTTTCTCCCACACTTTTCTTCAGAGCCTCCAAACACTGAGCTAGTTCTGGTTGATATGATGTTGGCACTGCAAATACAAATATGAAAATAAAACAGTCCCTGGTCTTAAGAAGCTGATGTTCTACTAAGGGATATAACATAGTAAGCAAGAAAAACAAAGATAGGACTTATGGGAAATCAACACAAAGTGATTTGAGTGGGTACTAACAACTAGGGAAATTTTAAAAAATCCTTTTAGAAGGAGGTGTCAATTGAGCTGAGTCTCGATGGTTATTGGAGGTTTCAAGAGGCAGAAGAGAGAAGGAAGGCCATTCTAGGAAGCGGGGGGTGGGCAATGAAAAAGTACAGAAATGGGAGGTAGAATACTCTGTACAGGGCAAAGTGGCAAGTAGGCTACTTCGACCAGCACTGAGTGTGTGAAGGGGTGTAAGTAGTGTGTTCTTATTGTTGTTCAGTTGTGTCTGGCTCTTCTTGACCCCTTTTGGCATTTTCTTGGCAAAGATGCTGGAGTTGTTTGCCATTTCCTTCTCCAGCTCACTTTATAGATGAGGAAACTGAAGCAAACAGGATTAGGAGACTTGCCCTGGGTCACACAGCTAGAAAGTGTCCGAGTTAAGATTTGAACTCAGGTCTTCCTGATTCCAGGCTTGGCAATCTGTTGTACCACTTGGCAGCAGTGGTGTGCTGGTAAATGTTTAACAACCTATTTTTGGAAAAAGTACACTTGATACACTTTTAAGATTAATCTATATTATTAACATTTTCTCTATAACTTCCAGTATTCCTGAGAGCAGCCAGGAACCAGACTAAAATGTAATTAGGAAATATTTAACAAAGTAAATAAAACACAATAAATCTTAGATAATGTTAATATGTGGTTTTCTAAGTCGATATGCAGCAGCAAGGATCCTTATACACTTTCTAACTGAGTTTGACACCACTATTCTAGGCAATTAATAAAATAATAAATCAAGTCCTAATTTGTAGTGTTTGAACATGGTGAAAATGCTCACAGTGAAACCTGTGCCTAAGATATATTCGCTTTGGAAAGATAGGCTGTCCAGATTACGTACGGCTTTAAAATGACAAATAAAGAAGTTTGTATTTGATCCTAGAAGGCACTCAGAAGCCTCTGAACTTTTATAATCAGAGGACTGACATGGTCAGATTGGGCTTTAGGAAGATTAATTTACCAGAAGGGTACGATTTAGAGAGGACAAAGAATACATGTAGGGAAAGCAAGTATTGTACTAGTCCAGGCAAGAGACGATGAGGGCTTCAACTAGAGTGGTTGTGGTATAAACGGAGAGGAGTTAGATGTGACAGTTATTTTAGAGGTAGAATCTGATTGGAGGGGCAGCTGTATGGCACAGTGGATAAAACAGGCCTGGAGTCAAGAAGACCTGAGTTCAAATACTACCTCAGACACCAGGTAGTTACTTCACCCTGTTTGTCTTAGTTTCCTCATCTGTGAAATGGGCTGGAGAAGGAAATGCCTAACCACTCCAGTATCTTTGCCAAGAAAAGCCCAAATGGGGTCACAAAGAGTCAGATACCACTGAAAAATGACTCAACAAAACCCACTGATTGTATGTGGGGGCATGACTGAGATTGAACAGTCAAGACCTAGAGCTTGCACATTTGAGTAACAGAGGTGCTATTGACAGAAACAGGGAAGTTAAACAGCAAGGAAGAAAGCATGGTTCCCTCAATTTAGTCCTGGACTTGGAATGAGGGAGAGTTGAATTAATGGCCTACCCTTAATACTGAATAACTGAGTAATCTTTGGAAAGTCATCCAGCTTACATATACCTTGGGCAATTCTCTAGATAACAAGTCTTCATTAATGTATCTATGGAATAATTCACAAATGCTTCTAATAACAATAAGAGATTACTTGACTTAGAGAAAGAAAAGCTGGTGTCATGGTCTTGACTCTACAACTTTGTAGTCTGTAACCTTGAGGCTTCTGAGACTCAATTTCTTCATCTATAAGATGAAGATGATAATACTTGTACTATGGACCTTATGAAGTAATGAGAAAAGCATCTTTAAAGTGATATGTAAACAAATTATAATTATTATTTTTTTCACTTTAAAGTCATAGACCAAGAAACCATGATTTGACTTTGAACACATCCTCTATGTTTTTGCACATTTAAAAGTTTAAAGTTATAATTTTTAATCTTATTTTAATTCTAAAGATAATCACTACAGAGACAGAGGAAGAAGAATTTGAATTCTTTAGGACAAAAATTATTATATTTTAGCATTGTTTTATACTTCATTAAACATTATATGTAAAGTTGTATGAACTAACCCAGGTGGAAGCAATAAAAATTTATCAGGCTAGCTAGTTGTCATCTTGCATAGAGCAGCGGTTGAGTATAGGCAAGTAAATAGGCAAAGGGAATAGGCAAAGGTTTGATACATTTTACAGGAGCCCACTGGAGCTAGCTTGAAATGGGAGAGCAGATTTTTAAATTTTCAGTGTGAACATTTACGTCTTGAAAATCAACAATGGCTACAAACCATGGTTTGATTTATTGTTTGGTAGATTGTTTAGACTTAATAAAACGATGGAGAAAGTGTTAATAATGCAGATTAAATGTGAAAGTATGTCTTATCTTTGGAGACCTGGTTGTTAAATATTTACCAGCACACTCCTGTATATGGTCCTCCTGGGGAAATATGAGAACCCTTGATGCCTGAGGGAATGAAGAAGAGCTGGGAGGAGAGATCTATAAACGATTGAGGAGAATAACAAAAGGGAAGATCAAATGGATTTTGATGAAAATTCTTGATCTATTTTCCTTCTTTTTGAGCAGAAGGATTGGGATAGTGGATAAAGAGCTGACCTTAAAGCAGGAATTCCTGCTTCTGACACATAGTGGCAGCATGATCCTGGATAATACCTTAGTGCACTAGGAAAATCAAAGGCAGATAGGTAATACAATGAGTAGAACACTGGGTATGGTGTCAGGAGCATCTGAGTTCAAATCCTGATATATATATATATAATGACCAGTTGTGTGAACTTGGGTGAAGCATTTCACTTCTCTTGGTTTCTTCTGAAGGTCCTTCCCACTTATAAATTTATGATCATAAAATTTTTCCCAAGGTTGATCTGGCCCCTATCTTCCCCCTCCACTGAGACAAAACTACTGTCACTTTTTTTTTTTTAAAACATGCTAACCTTGAATCTCCACTCATTTTCTACACTGTTTTCTCACTGTGATGTGAAAGGGATCCTGGATGTTCAAAGGTTAAAGCAGAGGAGCTCAACTGCAGAGGTAGTTCCCATGATGGGTTTTTAACATCTACTTTCTGAGCATCAACCCTGTCTTGGTTTGGAAAATTCAACGCTATGCTTGCTCACCAGCTGAAGACTTTTTTGGCCACAACAACTTGTGAAGAATATCCATTAAGGCATGGAGAGTTACAATCTAGGATTTCCTATTCAGATAAAATGATGAATCCTTGAAGTATTAAGGAAAGCATTCATATGAATGGTTTGGCAACTATGGCACATTGGCCAACTCTGTCCTGCTGCCTATTGGTGTAAAAACCATTCTTCACTCATAGAACTATACAAAAACCATTCTTTGCTCACAGGGCTGTACAAAAATAGGCAGTGGGCCAGATTTGGCCTTTAAGATGTAATTTACTGACCTCTGACTTAACATCCTTAAGACTGTGATCCTGTGGCAGTTTGTCTTTGTGTGTGTGTGTGTGTGTTTTCAGCAAGAACTCTACTGGAGGTTCACCAAGTTGTGAGTTTATGGAATTGTTCCTTTTTTTTTTGCAATAAATCTGGTGGTTTTCAAATATCCACAGTTTAACAGTTGCAGGTTACACAAATGGAAAGAGCATAAGATAGAAAAATCACAAAACTCATGTTTGTGCCCTTGCTCTATCTCTCACTCCCCATGTTACCTTGGATAAGCCACCTCAACTCTCTTGAGCTCAGTTTCTTCAATTGTGAAATGGGAATAATACCTGCCTTCTACATCTCATAGAGTTGCAATGAGGATGAGGTGGACTAACTGTCTAAGAATTTATTTATGGCTAAGTGTGGTGATAGACATGTCTAATCTCTGCTACTGAGGAAACTGAGAACCATGGATCACTTGAGCTTAATAAGATATCCCTATTAAGGGGGTGCTAATATGATAAAGCTCTAGAAGTGGGACTGCTTGGAAGTGAAGCACAGCAAGCTTCTGTGCCAATTAGTAGGGGTATCAGGTCTACGAATGGCTACTGCACCTCCTGATTGGGTGAGATAGGGAGAAAAAAAGGGAAGAATGATAAAGGGAAAAGGAAGTAAAGAAAGAAGGAAGAGAAAGGAAGGAAAGAAGAAAAGATGGAAGGAAGAAGAAGAAAAAAGAAAAGGAAAGAGTGATTTTACACTGCATATTCTTTTTTGACCAAGGCATTTGTTATTTCTTATAGCTACGAGGGAAGAGCCATACTATTAGGGCACAGTACTTTGGACCATCATCCAGATGAGCAAAAACTGAGTAAGTTTTAGTTTTTTGAATTAGATTTAGAAGACAACAGATAAATAGTTCTATGGCAATATTGGAAAAGAGAAGGGAGTATGGTTGGAACAAATTGGGAGCAAGTAACATATTGTAACAACAATGTTGCTAGCATCTACAGAGGCTGTCTAAGACCAACAACAACAGCACACAGGAAGGGCTGCCCACACAGGCTCTTTGACCTGGTTTTCTAAGGAAAGCAACTTTAAGTGGTTAACAATTTCAGTTTAATTAAACATACATATGTTATTCAATTAGTTCAGGGAGAAAAGATCAGCCCCCCCTGAACTTCAGGGCAAATACAAACAGAAATTACAAACATCAACAGACAGACCTTGTTTGATTCAAATCACAATTCATAGTTACCAGAGAAGCTCCACCATCTGCGTTTTCTATCAAAGTGGGGGCTGTTTCAGTGGCTTGCCCAGAGTCTTGTCACCCTTTCAATGAGTGTATCCCCAAAAACAAAATGCCAACCTCAGATCTTATATACGCCTCTCAGGGCCCTGGGACACTTGATTATCTCAGTGCTGAGAAGTACTCAAATAAAGAACAGTGAAAAGTCCCATTTTGCTTGCCATTACATTTGAAAGCAAGACTCATCAAAGGTACTTGATTAGCTCAGCATCCCAAAAGAGAAGACAACAAAAAAGTCCTGCCCTGATTACCATTACACATATTTATAGGATATGGATAGAGCAAGTAGAAGAGGATCAAAGAAGAGAGTATTGTTTCATTTACACAAAGCACTTTGTAACAATGTCAAGTGACTTAAAAGCACAAGAAAATAAAGTAGGCCTACAATACTCATTTCATGTAACATATATGGAAATGTTTTGCAAATCGTAAATTTAACCATTTTATTTAACTACGGAATCTTCTTTTAAACAAGTAATCAGCTTGTTAAGATTTGTATATTTATGTCTTTTTACAAACATGTTCTAAGAGTCAAAACTGTCAGACTTTGGCTCAGAGGAACAAATTTTCTCAGGAATTGTTTACCAAGTTAAAGCAAAATAGAAATAAATGTAGAATTCCTTTTTTTGGTAAAACTTGTACAAGATTTATACCATTTGTAGTTGATTCAGTCCTAAAGGACGTGTCAGCTCCAATGGTATGTATTTAGAAGAAGGGCATGTGATTGTGGAAGAGTTATGGGACAGAAGGCAGGAATTTGGGTTCTAAGCTTAGCTCTGCCATTAGTAGTTGAGAGACCATGGACTCCAGTTTTGGTTATCATTTTGCTTTTTGAGAAACTGTTTTGTATGGTGGCTTCAGACCGGGATTTGGAGATAAGAAGTCAAAATTCTGATACCAGTTTTGGGACCCTGGGCAAGTCACTTCCAACTTACTTTCCTCATCTGTAAAATGAAATTCATGTAATATATCTGTGTGGTAACTGCCTTACTGGGCTTATTGTGAGACTAAAATAAAATAGTGTATGAAAAATATTTGCAAACTTTAAAGTGCTATGTAAATTTCAGCCATTAGTTTTATTGATAATAATGATAATTCATTGTTGTTGTTGTTATCACGATTATTAAAAGTAGTAGTAAAATGAGATATATCCTTATTCTTTTGTTAACCTATCTTTGTGTATGTTTCATCTTCCAAAGTAAAACATAAGCTCCTTGAGATCAGAAATTATTTTAGTTTTTTGTTTTTTTGTCTCTCCAGCTTCTAGCAAAGTGTTTATAGTAGGTATTAAATAAGATTTTTTAAAATATGCTTTGTCCTGGTTAATTACATTTCAGTCAGTGATACCAACTCTCTCTAATACACACATGAACTCTAATATGTGCAAAACTATCAGAGATAAGATAAAAAAATGGAAAGTAATTATTGTTCAGCTGTACATGTGATCCACAGTGCTGCTTCATTGTAAAAAACAATCATGTGAATGTATACATCTTTACAAAATAATGTACTCTACTTTTCTAGGTGAGTCCTTTAAATTCTGTCCAAGGTCTTCAGGCAGTCATGCAGAACTGAAACACCACAGGAAAAAAACAACAGACTGTCACTCAAAGATGCAAAGCTCAAGGTCTTGGGGAACTAAAGGGATTATTTAACTTTGTCACCAGATGCCTCTGATATACTCCTCTTGATATGATCCATTTGATATGGACTGTGAAAGGAATAGTGACTAATGCTCAGGGATTTTCCAACTAAGTGCTTCATCATGACAGCATTACTGACTAACACTTTTTTATAATGAAAGTACAATTTCTACTGTCTTTTTATCCCCCTATATGTATAATTCAAATACCTTGATTTTTCTGTCTTTTATGCTAGCATAGATTCTTTGATTTTGCTGAAGAATTAAAAACAGAGGGAAAAAAATGTAAAACACTGCCGTGATACTTTTAGGCCCAGATCTATTAATAACACTTGAGGTTTCAAGACAATTAATTTATTATGTTTCCTAAAAATAATAATCAGTATATTTGAGACATGGTAAATTAATGGCAATAAGAATATTGGATAATAAAGAGACATAAATAAGCAAATTGAAATAATAAACCCTCTTCTAGTTTTCAACTGGAGAATCTATGCAGGTTGTACTTAAAAAGTATCATAATAGAGCAAGTAATGTACAGAACTGGAGTCAGGGGATCTGGACTTGACATCAATATAACCTTTCTCTATTTCCTAATTTGTAAAATGAGGAGGTTGGACTATGTGACTCTCAAAGCCCTTCCAGATCTAAATCTATGATGTGAGATATTATTGTGAGGACTGAGCTTGGGTATAGAGTTTTTTTAAACCTTTTAACCTCCTCCTCTCCCACCTCCCCAACTAGATAGTAGATTTCAAAAAGGCCAAGACTATGTCTTACTTGACTTTGTATTTTCCCTTGCAGCTAATAAAAAGGTCTACAAATAGCAGGCACTTAATAAATGAATGTTGAATTATTGTTTTTTTAATTGATTTTTTTCAATTAACAAACATTCATTTTCTCTCTCTTCTATCTGTGTCTATTGAAAAAAAAGAAAAGCAAAATTCTTGTGACCGATATACATAGTCAAGTAAAACAAAGAGAGGGGAGGAAAGGAAAAAAAGGGAAAGGTAAGGAAGGGAAAGAAAGAAAGAAAAGGGAAGAGAGGGGAATCGAAGTAAAGAGAAGAGCAGGGCCGTACAAAGGAAAAGGAAAAATTAAAACTTTGCATGTTAATATAATAAATATGAAGAAAACTAAAATTTTCATTCTGATTTAGATATAGAAAAACTAAAGATAATTCATAACCTTTCTACATATATTAGGGGGGTAGTCTCAGAGGGGAAGGAACTGTCATTGAGGGGAACCAGGAAAAGCTGAAGTTGGAATTTTTTTCTAAGACTTGAAGGAAACCAGGGAATCTGGGAGGAAGAAATGAGGAAGAAGAGGTGTAGGAAATAGCCAGTGAAAATTCATAGAGTCAGGAGACGGAGTATCTTGTGCAAGGAACAGCAAGGAGAGTGTAACATTGGATAGTAGTCTACCTGCAGGAGAATAAGATATAAGAAGACCAGAATGGTAGGAAGGGGCCAAGATGTGAAGGACTTTAAAAGCCAAATAGAGGATATTATATTTGATTCTGGAGGTGATAGGGAGATGATGGAGTTTATTGAATAGGAGAGTTAAATGGTGAGACCTGTGTTTTAGGAAGATCATTTTGATGGCTAAGTTGGGAATGGATTGGAGTGGGGAGACACTTGAGACAAAAATGCTAACCAGAAGGCTATTGCAATAGTCTAGGACTGAGGTGATAAGTGCTTATATCAAGATAGTGATAGTGTCAGAGGAAACGAGTCTATATATGGGAGATCTGTTGCAAAAGTAGAAATTGACAGAATTTGGCAATTGTTTGGATATAGGGGATGAAAGAGACTGAAAATTGAGGATGACACCTAGATTTTGAGCCCAGGTAATTGGCAGTATGTTGGTACACTTGATAGTAATAGGAAAGTTCAGAAGACAGGAGGTTTTGGAGTGGAGATAATAAATTCATTTTTGGACATGTTGTGCTTAAGATGTTCTTAGGACATTCAGTTTAAGATATTCAATCGGCAATTAGAGATGAGAGACTAAGGATCAGGAGAGAGGTTAGAGCTAGGTCAGCTAGGATTTGAGAGTTATTAACATAGAAATGATAATTGAATGCATGGGAACTAATGAGATTACCAAGTATAGTAAAAAGAAATAATAATATAGAATATTACAGACAAAGAAGAGGAGACCCAGGGCAGAGACTTAGGTGACACTCATGGTTAGTGGGAGAGATCTAGATGAATGTCCAGGAAAAGAGAATGAGAAGGAGTGGTTGGATATGTAAGAGGAAAATCA
>CM053627.1:177598135-177615482 GCA_028646595.1 Phalanger gymnotis
AAAAAATGAAATAAAAAGCAGTGAGGAAAACAATTTTACAAAATGAATTGAGTAGTAGAGAAAATAGGAAAAATAGTAAGAGCTAAGGAAGAAAAATATGAGGAGAGAATTAACAGATAAAGAGAGGTACAAATTTTTACTGAAGAAAATAACTCTTTGCAAATGATAATTGGCCAAATGGAAGTTAATGACTTAATGAGACATCAAGAAATCAAAAAAAAAATGGGCCAGATAGAAAGAGAACCAGGAGAGAGCAGTGTTGAAAATCAGATAGAGAAGAGGGATGACTGCAGGACCAAGGTAAGAGAACAGACAGAAAGGTTTGGAATTAAGAACACAAGTGAATGAGTTTGCCATCTGAGAAGGCCTGTGTCCTCCTTAGAGACTGGAGCAAAGAAATATAAAATCATAATAAGCGATAAAGAGGATGAATAAAAAGATGAAGAGAGGTTTTGAGGTATAAAGAAGGTGAAAAGAGAGGGTCCAAGAACAATTATCTCTTTCAATCAAGCTCTTCTGCTAAGGGGGAGTCAGAAGGAGTGGTGAGAGAGACTTAAAGAAATTGAATTAGGTAACATATATGAAGTGCTTTGCAAACCTTGAAGGGTTATATCAATGTTATTGTTGTTGTTAATAAAGGAAAGATTTGAATCAAATTCTGTGGATGCATTACTTCAGAGACTTTTCCACCATGACCCAAGATGATCATTGTCAGGGAAACCTCATCACCTTGCAAGATCCTATCAGCCTTGGAATTCTTGCTTCATCACCATCCTGAGTCCTACTGATTACAGAGTTGAGACATCAGCTCCAAAACCTGCATTTATAGAGGGAGCTGAGCTCTGGACATTTCCTCATTTCTTACTTGGCTGCACTATTTTGGAACTTCTCTGACTTTTCCACCATTTTCCAAGTCTAGTAACATTCCCTTTATGGTCTTGCCTCAACTCTCCCCCACTTTCCAGCTCCATTTGTGTATTATTTTTCCCCATTATATTGTTAGCTCCTAGAGGACAGGGACTCATTTCTTTTTTTGTGTTTGTATTGCCACGGCTTAGGAAAGTACCTAGCACAGAGCCAACTAAATGTTTATTGGATTGTATTGGATTGTGTTGTCTAATTTCAAGTGGACCCTCTAAATCAAGTGGACCCTCTTCCATAATTGACTATTGTCTTTTAATCAGTCAGTTAATAAACATTTATTAAGTGTCTACTATGTGTCAGGCACTGTTCTAAACCCTGGGGATACAATTAATAAAAAGAAAGAGTTCCTTTCCTAACAGAGCTTGAAATCTAATGGGGGAGACAACACACAAAAAGAGGTATGAAAGGAAGGGGAAAACATCACAGGGAAACCTGCACCAAGGCAATTTATTCTGTGTAGTTGAAACAGATCAACAGCTACAAAATGGAGTGAGGTAGAATTCCAATTTCTGCCCTCTATAAAGGAAGGCATTGGGAGGAGTTTGATACTCTACTCTCCAGCCCTACAATTAAAAGGGAGAAGAGACTGAGTAACATAGTGTCAATTAAGGGTTGAGTTAGCAATGTGATGATGAAATTAGAATTAATGAGCTTAAAATAGGCCCAGTCATCATAGTTTTATGACCTCCTTCAGTATAGGTTAGCAACAAGAATGCAAAAGAGAGATAAAGCAACACAGACTCTTGTTTAGACAGGTCATGATAGGTGATATTTATATGTATGTGCGCATTCGTAGGTGTACATATAAATACATATATAATGCTTTACAAACTTCAGAGCACTATATTTGTCCACTATCTTTTGTCCTTAGTCAAGGCAAATATCTATACTTTATCAGAAGATTAGATTAAATTGAATAGGATGCAACCAAGATTGTTTGGGTTCAAGTGAGTGATAAAACTGGACGTTACCAGTTTCCATCAAAAGCTATGTATGCCTATATAGTAGTACTGCTATTTTTTGTCTTGCTCATAATATACTTCTGAATACAAGTCCATTTTTATTGGGAAAATGTATTTTGTAATGTTTTGTTCAATGGCAGCATTGTCAGAATAAGTGGATAATCTCCCAATGATTTAACATTCAATTATATGTATAAACTCTTCTAGGTTTCTTTAACAGGAAAATGAATCAAATTCATAGTCACATTGTGTACATTTTTATCCAAAAGATTTTCCTTTCTTTGAACACTATCTAACAAATTCTTTCTTAGACAGTCATGATTTTTTTTTTGCACTTATTTGTGTGGTTGTCTAACCACCATCACGTTTAGGCACATTAAGACAAATATATCAAAGAAGCCCACCCAGAAGTCTTTGTATTTATTTTCCATAGTCTACTCTTTCTCTCAGGGCTATGAACTTGGAAATCATTAGAATAGAGATCTAAACTATTAAATCTGCAGTGTTTGTAAAATCTCTTGATAAGTCTTTAGGGTTAAAAACTACACTTGACAAAGCTGTATTAATAAAAGTAGTAAATATTTTATTTGGGTCACATGTTTTCCTTGAATGGAATGTTCTCCTCCTAGAGATATGTGAAGCCCTGTTGGCCCAGTTCTGGCAGGTAAAAAAATGTTTTCTAGTGAGATAAGTTCCCTGTCAGGCTAAGCCTATTGAAAATATCTGTACCCACTTGTGACTTTTTTTTTTTGCTTTTGCCTTACCCTAAGAAAGTGCACTGGCTTGCAATTATTTTGAAGGGCACAATGGAAACTGATTAGTCTCTCAATTTAATGTTGTCCCATAATATGGGTTTGGGTAACAGGTAATGAAATTAAGTGGCAGTAAATTTAGAACCAATTGAAGGAAATATTTCTTTACACAGTATACACAAAGTAGTCACTTGATGCACTTCACTTACACAGGAGGTCATCAGGATGCATGTGGTAGCTTGAATTTAAAAAGGGATAGATAATTTTATGACCATTCATAAATATTTGCAAGCTAGGACAATGATATGGGTAATAAAGCATCATATTCAGAACATAAGCCATTCACCTACAAGGGTCAGGAAGGATTTTCTTTTTGTCCATATATTCAGCATTTGACTGACGTGATCATTGGAGACTTCACCTTCTCAAGTGTAAAGCATTAATAGCCACTGATGGAAAGAGGATGTGGAATGAGCAAGGACTACTCTTCAATCAGATATAAAACAGCTTTAAAAGTCTTTGGGCCAATAGACTCTACTAGTCACAAAATCATTTTTCTATTAGCACTCTTGTGAGGTTGAACTCTAACATATTCCTTCATTTTATTTTCTTAATTCACAGACATCATGCTATCTTTGTAGTTATTTTCTCTTATCTACTAGTTATTATTTAAAACTATATAAAACTCATAGAAGAAGAATGTAAAAGTTAGCCTGCTTTTCAATGAAAGATACTTCTCATTGGATTCCAATATATCTTGAAAGGTTGCATACAATAACTAGAGATAAACAGTCCATTTTCCTCCATAGCAAAATATTTCCACTCACTATTCTAACATTAACTAATTCAGAGAGTCAGAAAAAATGTATTTATTAATAATTGAATAATCCAGTCCTAGAAGCTGCAGAAGTTTCCTTTTCCAACTTTTATATTAGCCAAGTTCGCTTGGAAATTTTTTTCTTTCAATTGAAATAAAATTAAGACATTCTATTGAATGAAAATAACCTGCTTATTATTTCAGAGTCAAATTTCTAAGGCTTTAAGCTGAAGATCATGTACATTATGGTCTGAATTAGTAGAGCATCTTCTTGTTAGGAGATCCTGATACCAATGAAATCTCAGATCTAGTAAAACAGACAACAAAAATCATTGTGCATAAAAATTGCTAAATAATGACTGTTTAGTTAGACCAAGAAGAGGTTGGGGGAGGGAGGTATTGCAAAGAGCGTCGGAATTGGAGTCAGAGGTCCTAAGTTCAAATCCTGAGTCTGCCGTTTACTCTCTGCGATCTTGAGCAAGTCATTTAAACTCTCCTCACTTGTAAAAGGAAGGACTTGAACTAGATAATCTCTAAGATCCCTTCCTTCTATAAATGCGTGGTCCTAGGAATGAAGGCTATTATTGTGGCCCATTCTAGTCCCTAAAATTATTTGATTATGAGAATTATTATTCTTTAAAATAGCCTCAACTTTTCTGTTTTATCATTATTTCCACATCTGAAAATGTTACCAAAATTTGGCATTTAAATGTGTTCTTTTCTTTACAGATGAGAAAATAGTTTTTATCCAAAAGTGATATAATCTATGTAGTAGAATATGGAGGCCAAGTCTGTTGTAAGCTCTTCAATCTTTTTTTCTTTAAACAATGACTCACTATTCTTTTTCTAAAAATTAATTTTAATTTTAGTTTTTAACATCACTTCTATAACATTTTGAGTTTTAAATTTTCTCTCCCTCTCTCCCCTCCACCTTGTCCAAGACAGTGTGCAATCTGACATAGGCTCTACATATACATTTATATGTATATAAACATGTTTATATTTTCACAGTAGTCATGTTGTAAAGAAGAATTAGAACTAATGAAAGGATCTGTGAGAAAGAAGAAACAAAACAACAAAAAAAGAGAGAAAATAGTATAATTCCTCCACATTCAGACTCCAAAGTTCTTTTTCTGCATGTGGATAGCATTTTCCATCATAAGTCTTTTGCAGTTGTCTTAGATCCTTGCATTGCTGAGAAGAGGTAAGTCTATCAGTGACTCACTTTTCTAATATAACATTCTTAATATTTTCCCACTCCTCCACAATGCTTTAATGAAAGCATCATAAGATGTATATTTGAAACACTGAAGTAAACTAAATAGGATTCTCTTAGTTATAGATCTGTATGCCTTAGCTCTGTATTTGTCTCTTCAGAACCACAGCTCAACAGTTCAAATAATTGTTACTCACATCCCCTCAGTAGACAGAGGAGTAAGATTTCCCTTTTAAAGGAGCATAGATTTTCAGACTCCTAAATCTCCTGACTGCTTTTCCAATTACACTCCACTGGCTTTCCCAGGCAAGAGATGACTCCAGTGTTATGGCCTTTTTTATCAATTGGTGAGTGTCTTTTTCAAATCTCCATTTGAGGAAGGACTCGTACCAACCAGGCTCACCTCTACCTCAACTCAAGTTCTGGCTCTCCAGTCTATGTTTCCACCTTGCCCCTACTTGGATACCTTCCTCCCCACACTAGATCCCTTTTTAATGATTTCTTCACTGATAGAAATTGCCTATCTCTTTGCTTTTGTATCCCTAACTCTTAGCACAGTGACTAGTCCATAGTAAACATTTAATAAATTCTTTATCTAATCTAAAAACTAACCATAGCTTATGATCTGATAATATGGTTTATCTTTGTTTGCTAATTCTCCAAGGAGATGGCTCATTTTAGTTTAAAATCCTTAATTCTTTCAGAAGCTGTGAGGAGGGGGTAGCTAAGTGGCACAGTGAGTAGAGCCCCAGCCCTGGAGTCAGGAGGACCTGAATTCAAATCCAACCTCAGACACTTGACACACTTACTAGCTATGAGACCTTGGGCAAGTCGCTTAACCCTAAATGCCCTGCCTTCCCCCCTCCAAAAACAAACAAACAAAAAAAAGACCAAAAACAGAAGCTGTGAGGAAATTCTTGTAAAATTTACAAAATTCCATTAAATTCTCCACCTCATGTTTGAAAGCAGGCATAATGCAGTGGCACAGTCTTAGTATTAAACTTGATCTGAAAAATGAAGCCCATTTCCTGAAAGAAAAGTTGCCATGAGTTCATTTCAAATGCAACAGAGGTGGACTATCCATTATGCACTCTGTCACACAGTATAAAAGAACCCTTGAAATATTTTGTTTGTTATTAGCTGTCATATCCTTTATTTATATTATCACAATTTTATAATATTTTATATTTGTGCATTATATAAACATGTAATATATTAATAATGGGTACCTATAAATAATACTTATAATAATATTGTACATTATTATAAATAAAATTAATCTTATATTGCATTTATATTATAACAAAATGTAAATAAATATTTTTTAATCTAGTCGGAGGTTTCCTTGATATGAAGAAGGAATGTACAAAACTTAACATTTGTTGACTTTATGAAAGTGGCTTTCCTTGCCTTTTTGAAATAGTAACATGACAAAATTTCTTGGTTTAGTAAACCTATTTCATTGAATGTCTTTCTATAGTTTCTTCATATCTTGTTCTATGTCAGGAAAATTGAGAAGAAAAAAAGATAAAACCCCCTTCTTTCCCACCCCCACCCCCACGTTCCTCACCACATTTTTCTTCTAGGATTTTTCTTCTAGGGTTTAACTTTCTGGTAACTTTGAGAAAGTGAATTTCTGCACCTTCCTAATTAACAAATCAGGCAAAGTCTCATGGGAGATTTCATAAATGCTTCCAAGTAATTAGAGAGAGGAGTAAAGTGCAAGTGATGATAATATTTTATTGTTCCCCAAGATCATCTATTTCTTAAAGGTGCTCAAATTATTTAAAAAACATCTTTCAATATTTCAAAGAATAAATAAAACTACATATAAGTGATATATAATCACCAAGTATACATTCATTTCTCTCCTAATATGAGACTCTGTTATGCAAAGATCAACTATATGTGCTTCTTGGTGATTCAACCATTCTTTCACTGATCACTATTAAAAAGCTATTATAACATCAGCGAGTGAAATGTATTTCTCTGATGTTAGCCTACTTAAATTGAAGCTGTTTTGGCACTTCCCAAAGATATGAGTTCAGTAAATCATTTTACCCTGTTTCCCTTGTTTTTCACACCTATAAATGTAGATGACTTATAAGATGGCTTCCAGCTCTAAATCTGTCATCTCTCACCTACATTTGATATCATCTTCCAAACCTTTTGTATTTATAGTTTTTTTTCTATCCAGCATCTGTTTACAGATATTAGCAAGTTGAATTCTCTTGTGACTTTAAGTATTTCCCTGTGGGAATCAATAACCATGAGTTTTCCTCTAAAGAGTATGTCTTAAAAGTGTTCTAAAATTCCTGTTAGATTAGTAATTACTCTAAAGATTTATTTCATTACCATCTTTTCAACAAGGCTTAAATGATCTAAAAATAAAAAGGGGTAGTTATTCAATTATTTAATATCCATCTCTATCTAACCCAGTTAGAAACTTAACTTTGAGTAACTTAAAAACAGACTCCAGAATTGACAGAGTTCCAGAATTATTTTCATGTATTTGCTGTGCACTAAATTTCTAACCAGTAATCAGATGAATGTTTTGTAGGGGTAAAAAAAAAATAATGAGGCGACCATTTTCCTTGGAGATTCAGGTTTTCAGCTTCTAGCTCTCTAATAACTATAATTCATTACTTGTGGCATAGTTCAGAATTCAGGGAGCTTGCAAAATTCTTTAGTCCATGAAAAGATTAAGTTCCAAATAAGTCCTTTTCTAGGAGATTACTCTTATAAATTCTTTAAAGAAAGTTTGAGTCTTCATTACCTTGCCTCTGCCACACATATTAGATGCATACTCTTTAAAATGGATTAGACCTGCAGTCCTATAGGGACTATATTGTCTCTTTTCTATGGTAGAATTTAGTTCAATAACTACTAACATAATCAATAAATGTTGCCAGAGACTATAAAGTTCTTTTGTCATTAGCTCTAGAGGACAGAATTAAATGCCACCTGATAGGCTAAAAATTTATTGGTGGTACTTATTGAATCATTTAGGGGATAGAATATAACTTTGACCATACCTCAAATTGGGAATCATTTTATATTCCCAGTTCTACTATAAGATGGAGAGAGGTAAGTAAGGCAATAGTGTATAGAGGTGGATTTGAAATTGATTAAACGACTGAACAAAAGGATAGCCATTAATTACTCAATGTCAAATTAGAAGAAAGTCTACTAGAGCAAGTACTCTAGAGAATCTGTCTCTAGCCTTCTCTGTTTATCACTTTTCCTAATTATTTGAGTGGAGGTACATATAGAATGTTTATCAAATTAGCACATGAAACAAAAATGGAAAAGAAAGAACTGAAAGGGATAGCAAATTCAGTTTTGTTTTGTGATCTGAAAAAAAAAATACCACTACAGTAACACTTCCCTGACCCAGCTTTCTCAGAATTTAAGATTTTTTTTGAGTTAGCCGGCTCTCCTGGACCTAGCAATATCAGCATGTTGTCTTTTAAGGTGAGTTATGTTACTTTTCCAACTGAGTTGATTAATGCTTATGACATTTTAAAAGGTAATTTTTGTTCTGAACTTGAGAACAAAGAAACATTTCTGCTCACCAAATAGTGGGAACATTATTATATCTTAGCATTTTTCTTTATCTGGACTGCTGAAAATCAGATACCTAGACTATTGCTAATAAAGAGCATGTTCACTTTATTATTGTTAAACCATCATTTAAAGGGAAAATGTATTGCATTTTTGTCTATTCACTTTTTAAAAAACTGGAACCCAGAATAAGATCTGCTGATTATCTACACCTAAAGCAGTGTTTTGCTCCAAAGCTACATACTTCAGACTAGGGTCTTAAATATTGAACATAATGCTACGAAATATATACACTTTTAACTGTATAGGTACAATGGCCACACAATTGACAACCATTCCACGCCTAAGTAAAGTTATCATTTAAAGCTATTACAATCTCCCCCAAAATCATCAGATGGTGGCCAACATTTTATTTATTTATTTTAATTTTCAATTATAAATTGTGTCCCTCCCTCCCTATCCATTCAGAAGGCAAGAAATATGATATCTATAATCCATTTGAAGTCACGCAAAACATTTCTGCATTAGCCATGTTAGGGGGGGCAACAAAAGTAAAGAAAGGAAAAATATGTTTTAGTCTGACCTCTG
Source organism: Phalanger gymnotis (assembly GCA_028646595.1). Classification (NCBI taxonomy): domain Eukaryota; kingdom Metazoa; phylum Chordata; class Mammalia; order Diprotodontia; family Phalangeridae; genus Phalanger; species Phalanger gymnotis. Next base: position 177,606,959 of record CM053627.1, read on the forward strand.
AGTTCATCAGTTCTCTGTCTGGAGTTGGATGGCATTTTATAGCATGAGTCCTCTGGAGTTGAAGTGGGTCATTTATTGACCTGAGTTGCTAAGTCTTTCACAGCTGATTATTTCTATAAAAGTGCTGTCACTGTGCAGGCTGTTCTGGTTCCACTCCCTTAATTTTCAAATCATACAAATCTTCCAAGGATTTTTTTTTCTGAAACCATCCACTTCAATTATTTCTTATAGCACAATAGTATTTCATCACATTCACATACCATAAGTTGTTTAGCCATTCTCTGATTGATGGGCATCTCCTCGGTTTCTAATTCTTTGGGTGACCAATGTTTTGGTGATAAGCCTCCAAACTCAGATGGTCCTCATAAGCCAATCTATAAGTGAATTTAGATGAGTCCCATTACCATAGGCTTTGGAATCTTTGTCTAGGCCATGATAATGAATATTAGTAGCTCTTCAGATAAGAACATAATCTTCGTGTGTATCAGCTCTCACGTCAAACTTTCAAATTTTCTTGCTATTTTTGGCAATCATCAACACAAAGATCCCAATTTCCTCAGTGTTTAAGAGCACATAAAACAGTATAAAAATAGAAATAGATCTGTGAAAAATAGGTCCATTCGTGAGTACACTTTCTCTACCAATAGAGATTAGTGCAATCTCTTAATGCCTTATCAGATGATTTCACAAGTTTATATACCCATAACTGAATTGCTTGATGGCTGACCAAGATGTGATTCTATGAACTTAGCTTAAAGCCACTAAAAGTGAAGCACAATTTTTCAAATGTGCCTAGAATAATAAGTTAAGTGACATGCCCAGAGTGACACAGTATACATCAGAGACAGGACTCCAAATCTCTGACTCTCTATTCACTATGAAACACTACTTCCTTGGGGCTTTATTCTCAGAATTATTGAGGGAAAAGGATTTATTTTCCCCTAACTTCATATCTATAATAAAATCTGATATCATTTTAAAATATTCATTGAAGACATTTAGTGGAGAGCCTTGGTGGGTACATATTGTTCTACTATGTGACATCCTTCTTTAACAGCAACAAATAATAGACAAAATATTATATTAACTATGCTGCTCAGTCACTTGCATGTGAAGATCTTATCTGATATAGAAAGTTATTTGTAAAAGATTTCATGTTTCCTTTTCATGTTTTCATCAAGTATATAGTTGAATCATGCATTAATCATTCTTACAAAAATTTTATGAGAATTGGGGAATTTGGCATAAAGGATATGACTTCTGTCATTATATTTGCATTTCTTTTGTTGATAAAAGTACTGTCTGCACTCTTCTTTAATGTAACTATATTAACTACAACTGTATAATGTAATAAAAAGATCCCTAAATTCATTTGAAATTGTGTTAGGTTCAGCACAGATTTCTTTTGTATATTAGGGTCAGCCTCAATTCTCAATTTAATTTTCTTCAGAGTCAATACTACTTTAAACTCTGATGTTATAAACTTTAAAAAGATTACTCCAGAAAGTCTCTGAAATTTGTTCCATTTCATGTCCATATGTTTTCTTCCTTCTAGTTTAGCTTACAAAGACTTCCACAATGCTATGGCTCAAGTGTGTATCATGCCGATCTCTTTACAGGTCCATTTTTTTCAACTGGTTTATTTTTTTAAAAAATGGAAGCAATAGAACTCATAATATCCCTTGTTTTCTTTACTGCTGTTGTCTTTGTCCTCTATTGTCTCTTAATTTGACAGAGATCAAATATTTGCTAACTGAGGAAATTAATGGATTATTTTGTCTTCTTTGGAGTGGCAATTATTTTGCAACAATAAGCTTCTCTGAGAAATAATGAGTCAGTGTTTCTACTTTTATTCATTACCCATTTTTAAGAGTTGACAATTTATTTAAGTAAGTAATATTGTAACTGCTGTCAAAACACACAGTTCTAGCAGTTCTAGCTTCTCACTGACTGACTTACTACCTACCATGTGCTAGACCATGCTCTTGGCACAGGGGATTAAAAAAAATAGTCCCCTAAGAGCTTAAATTCTGTTGGGGAGAACATCTACACCAATAAATAGATATAAAACATACACAAAATAAATTCAGGTGTCCTCTAACAAGGTAAGGCTTCCTGAGATAGCATATGAGCTGAATTTTGAAGGAAGATGAGGTTTCAAGAAGTAGAGGTAAAGATAAAGGGAGATGATTCCAAACATGAGTGACAGTCTGTGCAAAAGTAGAGATATGGGAACTTCGATATCTTATAAAGGGGATAACAAGTGTACCAATTTCACTGAAATATAGACTGTCAGCCGGAGAGAATCATGTAATTATCTTACAAAGACAAGCTGGAGTCAGATGGTAAAAGATTTTGAATGCGAAACAGAAGAGTTTGTATTTTGTTTGAATTTTATCCTTGAGGCAATAAGAAATTAATGAAGCTTCTTGAGCAGGAGAATGGCATGGTCAGATCAATGTTTTAGGATATCAATTCAGCAGCTCTGGAGAGAATAGATGCAGGAAGACCAATCAGAGTGGTTGGAGTGTGATGGCAAGGAAAGGCACTGAGTGTGAGAAATGTGGAAAATGTAGAATTTATAAGATTTGGGGACATAAGATATTAAGGGACAGTGGGTGGTGAATGAAATTAAAAAGTTACGAATGACTTCAGAGTTGGAAATTTGGTGACTAGATGAATCTTTATTCTTCTTCTAATTTGGTAATAATTTTTACTTTAACCAACTGCTAATCTGAATGTGCACAACTAATTAATTCTTAAATTACTCCAACAAGAGTAATCAGGCATTTCCAACACAGTCACATGCAATTTCATTTTTGCGTGTGAATATTGTTTGGTATTTGCTACACTGAGCTCTCTCCAACTCTCTTCTACAGGAATACATTGAGGGAATGAAAGAATTTCCTGGTCTTGACTTCATTGTCCAACAGAGTTCATCTTTACATGAAAATTACCACATAAATCAAGGTATATGTTGAACTAATGAGGATCATTTCAAGATCTTGGTAGAATTTCTCAAAAGAAAGTAGAACAAAATGTTAACTGAGATTTTTCTACTTTTCTTATCATGCTTTCTGGGTAATTATTTTTTACTCACATAATTTGTAAAATAAAAAATAAAAAACACTGTGATAATGACAGTGATGAAGTATTGATATTTGAGAATTGGTTAAAAAATTCTGATCAGAAATGGCCATTTGTATAAAACTACTTTCTCATTTTAGGAAATATATAGGAATAGTTTTGTCCCTCTTCTTTGAAAAGATACTTGGGTACTTATTTTTTCTGTCAATAGTTAAACATCCAGTTCTAAAGTAATAGAATACAGTTGAAGTGGTCAAGCAGTCATTTAGCATCATGCCTACATTGAATCTACTCTTTGATTTCAGCTTCAATTAAATCAAGCTCATTTTTCACAGTGACAACATGATTTCAAGTCCATTAAAAACCTTCTGATTTGGACAAATATTCCTTTATATGTGATTCTACTTGGGTCACTTGATTTAATCACAATAATAACTGAATGACCAGTCAACTGTTACAATAAGTTTTTTTTTTTACATGAAGCAGACATCTATTTTTTGGTAATTCATCCATTATTGGAAGTGCATTTTGGCATTAAGGATTGAGGAACTCATGCAAATCAATCATAACTGAGAGCATGTTTGTTGTTATTGTTGGGTTTTTTTCTTCTAACAGTCAAAGAAGATATTCATTTTGGGTACTAATTAATTTGTATGAAAACTGACATTGGTCTCATTTAGAAAAAAAGAAAGTGCATTGTTATGCTGGTAAAAAGTATGTAAATGCATATTTATTCACAGATTCCTCTCACACAAAAATTATATTTCACTCAGTAAAAGATAATTTAATGCAAGCAACATTTATGAAGCATCTACTATATATGATACTTGAGATACATATGTTTGCAGATGACATACTTATTGCGTCAAGTCCTACAACATTAGAGAGCCTCCTAAATGAGACTTACAGGCACTCAAAATAGTTGTCATGGCATCCAAAAAAGAAAAATTAAAGGGATGAACAAGATCTATTATTCAGACCATCATAAACAATTGTCTAAATCCCTTAAAGAACTCATCTATCAATCCTCAAATATTTACTAAATGACTACTATGTGCTAGGCACTGTCCTAAGCACTAGGTATACAAAAAGAGGTAAAAGACAGCCCCTACCTTCAAGGAGCTCACAATCCAAAATAGGAGCAATATACAAACAAAAATATACAAATCAAACTGTATGCAGAATAAGTAAGAACTAATTAAAAGAAGGAAGGCATTAGAATTCAAAGGATACCTGTAAAAGATGGGATTTTAGCTGAGACTTACAGGAAGCCAGAGAATCTAATAGGTGGAAATGAGGAGGGAGGGCATTCAGCATGAGGGCAATCAAAAAAAAAATGCCCAAAACTGATAGATGGAGTATCTTGGTAATGAAACAGCAAGGAAGCCAGTGTCGCTAGATTGAAAAGTTTGTGGGAAAAAGTAAGGTGTAAAGAGACTGGAAAGGTAGGAAAGGGCTAGATTATAAAGAGCTTTAAATACCAAAAAGGATTTTGTATTTGATCCAGTAGGCAATAGGGAGCCATTGGAGTTTATTGAGTGGTGGCAATTGGAAGTTTGTGGTAGGGTGTGAAAGAGGTAGTCATATCTGTGCTTTCGGAAAATTACTTTGGTGACTGAATGGATAATGAATTGGACTGGGGAGACACTTAAGGCAGGCAGATCCACCAGCAGGTTAGTGCAATAGTCTAGGCATGAGGAGATAAGAACCTCCATCTGAGTAGTGGCAGTAGCAGGGGGGAGAAGGAAAGCAAATATGAAAAATGTTGGAAAGGTGAAATCAGCAAACTTTGTTAAACAATTGGATATGGGGTATGAAAGATGATGACTAAAGAATGTCACCTAGGTTGGGAACCTAAGAGACCAGGAGAACGGTGCTGCTCTCAACAACAATAGGGAAGTTAGCAGAGGGGGGAGGATCTAGGGGAAAAGATATTGTTAGCTTTTGGACATGGTGAATTTAAAAAGTCTACTGAACATCCAACATGATATATCTAAAGGGCAGATGGAAATGCATTACTGGAGGTCAGTAGAGAAGTTGGGACAGGATAGATAGACAGATATGAGAAATCCATGGGAGCCAATAAGGTCATCAAGTGAAGTAGTATAGAGAAAAAAGATAAAAGGGTCCAAGACATAATCCTATGGGACACAGTTAGATGGCATGATCTAGATGAGGATCCAGCTAATGAAACTGAGAACAAGTGGTCAGATAGGTAGCAGGAAAACCAGGAGAGAATGTAATCCCAATAAAAACTGGAGAGAAAAGAGTATTAAGGACAAGAGGGTGTTCAGTAGTATCAAAGGCTGCAGAAAAGTCGAGAAAAATGAAGATGGAGAAAAGGCCATTGAATTTAGCAATTAAGAAATCACTGGTAACTTTGGAGAGAGCCGTTTTTGTGGAAAGATGATGTTGGAAGCAGTATTTTAAGAGGTTAAGAAGAGAATCTAGTGAATCTGGAGGATCATAGATAGTCTTTTCCAGTAGTTTAAGCACAAAAGGCAGAAGAGATATCTGACAATAGTTAGTGGGAATTGAAGGATCAGGTGAGGGTAGTTTTGAAGATGAAGAAGACATGAACATATTTATAAGCAGTAGGGAAACAGCCAATAGACAGAGACAAAAAAAAATAAATGATAGAGTGGGGATGGCAGAGAGGTCAGTCTTGGAGGAGGTGGGATAAAATGGGATTGGTTTAACAGGTAGGTTAGTCTTGGGAAAGAGTAAGGCTGCTTCATGATATGAGCGAGGAAAAGGAGAAGCTAGGGACAGACAGCATATGAGTGATGTGAGATAATTAAGAGGAGAAAAGAGGGAACTCACAGCAAATAGCTTCACATTGGGTACGAGGGAGCCATGTGATTCCTGATGACCACCTTCCCTCAGAATGCATAGCAGGAGATAGTAGGCACATGGTCAAATGAAAGTGTGGCTCCTCTTCTCACTCAGCTACATTAGGTAGACGTGTACGCATTTATATGTGCGTGTGTGTGTGTGTGTGTGTGTGTGTGTGTGTGTGTGTGTGTGTATGCATAGGTTAGACTGGAAAATGAGCTGGGCCCAGCAAGAAGAAAGAGAATTGTGTTGTCATTAAGATTTTTATGTGGAAAAATTATAGCAACCAAGTCTCAAAGGGGCTTGTGAAGCATTTTAAATGGCTTTTGTATTTTATATAAGAGGAAATATAAAGTCACTGAGAATTTTGAATAAGGAAGTGATTAGTTAAGCCTTCTTTCCCAAATAACTTTATATTTAACTACTGTATATTTTACTTATCATATTTATTCTGTATATACTGACAAATGTCTTTGTTATCTCCCCTGTAAGAATGTATACTCTTTGAAAATAAAGATTGTATATTTCCTTGTCTTTGTTTCCTCAGTGCCTGACATACTGTCTGTCACATATTAGGTGTCTAATAATGCCTACTGGTTGACTAACTCATGATCAGATTTGTGCTTTTGAAAACCAGCTGGCAGATGTATTCAAGATATATTGAGGAAGGAAGGAACAGAAATCAGAGTCACCAATTAAAAGAGCATTAGAATAGTCCAAGTGAGAAGTAACTAGGTCTTGAACAAGGCCGGTGGTAGTGTGAGTGAGGTTTAAGAAATGGATGCAAGAGCTGTTGTAGAGTGGATTAGATTTGGCAACTGATTAGATATAAGAGATTAGGAGAATAAAAAGTGGCACATAACTTCGAGGTTGCAAATCTCAGTGGTTAGAAGACTCCTAGTTTGGTTTTGCCTTTTCAGACAACATTAGAAGAAAAAAAGGAGATAGTGATGATCTCTGAGGGGAAATTCTCATCAGGATCTAAATTCACTCTTCTTTCTGCCTTTCTTGCCTTGGCATTTAGTCTGTTTATGCCTTAATCTTACTTAGACTAAGTTCGTACTTATTTTCTTTCCATATGGAAACTAATTTACAATGTACATATGGACTGTAATTATGCAGATGATTCATCATCAAAGGATGATCAATTTCTGACTGTTCTATAATGTGAAAGAGTGGGGGGTGGGAGGGATAAAAAACCGTCATGGTCTTTGTTCTTGTTAATTTTGTTTGTGACACTCGGGTCCTATATCTTTGATATAGAAGCAACCTCAGAAAAGAAAATGTAGATCTATATTAGCAGTAGGACAAATTACCATTACCTAAGAATTTACTTTTTTCTTGCCAGATACCTAAATTTAGAGGTAAATTAATATCATCTATTAAAAAATGCTTACTGCCTTCTTTATGTGTATCTTCTATGGATAAGAGACAATAGCAATAAGAGACAGCAAAGTAATGATCAAAAGACAAAATTACATACCACAGCCTTTTAGCCATGAAGCCATTAAAATAATAAAAAGTTACATGTTTTTCTCTAGCTTTTGAAGTTTCTGACCAAAGAAGAGAAATCAGGAATAAATCATTGTATACATTCTCTTTACATTAAAAAAAATCCCCTTCTGAAAGTATCCTTTCAATGTATCCTCTATCCAATATCCAATATCCAATATCCAAATGTATCCTCTAACTCTGATTTGAAAAACAATTCTGATTCAAATTCATGGTATTTTTTTAAAGATATACTATTGCTATTTATATAAGCATAACTAAGGAACATATAATATGCCTTGTATGTGTTGAACATTCAGAAGTGAATAGTGTGAAATATAAAACTTGGTCAGGTTGAACCATAAAATTGTAGCTTGGTTTTAATTCACCATATAAGCTAGATGACAGGCAGCATTATGTAATGGATAGAAAGCAGGCCTTGGAACCAGGAAGACCCAGTTTCAAATCCTGCCTTTGAAACATAGTAACTATGGGACCCTAAGCAAGTTACTTCTAAGAACTACTTCCCTCCCCCTCAGCATAACTCTAAGATTCCAAGTTACAGATAAGTTAGCAAAATACATTAATACAGGAAATTTCCCATCTTAATGGAATTGCAGGTCCAGACCTTCAAACCCACAAAATCATACTAATGCCAATATAAACTTGTAGATTATTTTACAATGGTAAAAAAAAAAGATTTAAAATTATGAATAGCTAATTATTTAAGTAAACTCAATACTGTCTCTGCTCAAAGTGATTTTTTTAATCATGCATAAAATTAAGTAGAGAAATAATTACTAGGGTTCTGAGCCACGATGGCAGCTGGAAAGCAGGGACTTGCTTTAGCTCTCCCCCAGGTCCCTCCAGATACCTGTGAAAAAATGGCTCTGAACAAATTCTAGAGCTGCAGAACCCACAAAATAGCAGAGAGAAGCAGGGCTCCATCCCAGGAAAGCTTGGATGGTCACTGGGTAGGGTCTATCACATGGAGCTGGGAGTGGAGCACAGCAAAGCCCAGCGTGGGCTGCACCAGGACCAACCAGACAAGCAGAACAGGTCGTAGGCCACTGAATCATTGAGCTGTGGCAGTTACCAGACTTCTCAACCT
>CM053627.1:177615982-177634120 GCA_028646595.1 Phalanger gymnotis
CCTATTTCTTGACTTTTAACTTTATGCTAACATTGTGCTTTACTCACCAGGGGGTGGGGAGGCGCTGTCCAAATCTCCAGACTTGTTTGTGCTGTTATCTTCAAAACTAGTTCTACGGGTCTGAAAGTTTTTAGTGCTTCCAAGATGGTTTGATCCAAGGAAAGACATGGTCACTGCTGTCCTGGTGTGTGCTCAGATCTTTACCTAGAAAGGGCTTCTGATTCCTTGCAGCCAAAGGTGCTAGTAATTCATTCTGCCCTGGAACTCTGACCAGGGCCCCTATTCCCATGTACAAGCACTTCTCTCTGCCCCAGAACTGTGACACAGGCATTGTGTACAGTACCAGGTCCTATACCCGGTGCGAGAAAGAGGTCTCCTGTAATCTCTTTCTGACCACTTCCTGACCCCTTTATTGTCTCTGGGCTGAGAACTTCAGATACTGCCACTGCCACAGTCAAGAAACAGGCTGGAAATAGGTCTGTCTCCAAGGCCCACCACTGATGTTGTCACCAGACATACTCTCAGCCAGTCCCCATACTGGTGTTACAGACTTCTTCTACCAACATCCTAAGTTGTTGGCTGGAAAAAATGTCATACCCTGACCCTTTGTTAGTTATGTTGCTCCAGAATTTGATTTCATCCATTGATTTAAAGTTGTTTGGAGGGGTCTATTGGGATAGTTCAGCAAGATTGCTACAACTGTCTTGACTCCACCCTGCTTTTTCCTTTTCTAATTACAATGTCTGTTATTAATTAATCTCCTTCACTGATCAAAGGTATCTATTTGGGAGAGCATATGTTGGAGTAAAGAGATGTATTCTGTGACAACAGAATAGAACAAATATGCTTAACCTTTATCAGAATTGGACTTATAACTTAAAAAAAAAAGATAACATAGCATCATGTTATGAGCAGAGTATCTGGAAGTTAAAAACCAAAATTCACTTTTGACTCTGCTATTTACTATCACTGTGACTTTGCTTGTATCTATATTTTTATATTTTATTCATTATCTATCTTTATCTATATCTATCCATCCATTTATCTATTTGTGGGTCAGACCTATGATTTCATTGATTCAAGAAATTCCTGATGCAGATTTCTTTTTCATAAAGGAGGTTAATTTTAAAAACCAAAATTCTTGTATTCATTTAGATTCCTTTATTACACATGACACTGAGAGTTTAAGTAACTTAGGGATACATGTTAAGTATGAGAAGTAGCATTTGAACCTATGTCTACCTGACCTTAAGCCCAGAAACCCATGTACTATGTGTCATTGTCTTGATATCTTTCACATACCAGCTTCTATATAATTATTTTCTGGCTGAATGAATAAGTAAATATGAATACAAAAATGCTTTGACAATTTGTATTATAGTCAGTTCAAAGCCACCAAAAATATCAATTCATTTGTAGAATTTAAGCTTAAGCATGTGGTCATAGACTTTTAATAACTTCCTGTAAAAAAAAAAACTGTCATCAAAAAGTCCAAAGATGATTTTACATTTCTTAAATACTGTAAGGAGTGCATTTGCCAAAGGCACATTGGCTTTTTCTCTTACTGATCAGAATAAAGAATTAATATTTTGTGAGGATCTCAACAACTATGAGAACATTAACCAGCATAAAGTCATGATTATGTTAATGGTTATTGGTAAAATTAATGGTTATATTTTAATTAGTCATTAAATGTTTATTTAATTAGTAATTTATAGTTGGTATTAGTGGTAGATGCCTAAGATGACTTTTATGGGAAAAATGCATAATATACTATTTAGTATTTATATAGCATCTTTTCCCCATAAGTTCAAGTTATTTTCATGTTATGAAAGCTAATTTGACATAATGAAAATGTACATGAGTAATAATTACTTATCAGCTAAACATTCAACAATATTTCTTGAAAATGAAAAATGCTATGTGAGGGGATGTCATAAAATGTATGTAAAAGCTGCTTGTTGTCATTGAAAGGAAGACAACAAAATTCAAACAATAATTGAAGAAACCTAACAGAAAGCAAAATATAAGCAAATTGAAGGTGTATGGGCATATGGGTGTGTGTGTGTGTGTGTGTGTGTGTGTGTGTGTAAAATCAGATGGTATGAAGTGGAAATGAGTGAAAGGAGTAAATGATGGATTGATTGATTATGGACAGTAGTGAAAAGAACAATGGACCAGAACCAAGATCACAGAGTAGAAGGAAGAAATATAGGAAACTCCCCTAAAACTCCTCCAAATAGATGCACCAGACCAAATTAGCAGTCCAAGACCAAAGAGAAACATTAAGTTCTGTTACTTTGAACCATCAGAGTTTCTCAATCTTAGTCAAGCAGCAATCTACTATTGCTCAGACACAAGCTCAACTCAAGAACTTACAGAATTCAGACAAGGAGGACAACAATCAGACTTTCTCCAGGATTGGTTGTTTGGTTGGTTGTTGTCCTTTGTTCTCAAAGAGGACCAAAATGACATCTCTATACTTGAGTCAAGATTCAATGTGTCCAACTGTGGCTGATCAGGCCAATACGAGCACGGAATGCTCTACCACAGGTCGTGCACAAATTTTCTGTGTGAACATTGGGGTAGATACTCCATACTTGTGCGTCCTGTGTTTCCTTTGAGCTGTTTCCATTCTGCTTTGCTCATAGAGCACTGCACTTTCTCTGATGTGAACACACCATGCTGGGCGGTCCTGTGCCAATGTCTCCCATGTCACACAATCAATTCCAAAGTTCTTGAGAGAGACATTGAGAGTATCCTTGTATTGCTTCTTCTGACCGCCCAGTGTGAGTTCTCCATAAAATGGTCTTTTTGACAAGCATCCATTTTGCATTCAAACAGCACGGCCAGCCCATCAGTTGTGCTCTCTGAAGCAGAGTTTGAATGCTCAGCAGTTGGAAGCACTGGAAGCTTTAAGGTGTCCAGCATGAGCTAACCCTATGATCGTAGGAAAACATAGCACTAAGTTGTTTTAAAAGAGTAGATGTTTAAAATATGTTCAATTAAATTTCACTGAATTTTGACCAGTGTTCTTTCCAACCTATATCTGAATTGGATATGGAAATTCAGTGTTAAGTGGTTTGTTGGTATGGTAATTAAGATGGGACTTTTTTTACTGTTTTCTCTTTTGGAATGCTGAGGTAATCAAGTACCTTTGATGACTTTTGCCTTTCAAATGTAATGGCAAGCAAAGTGGACTTTTCGTTGCCTTTGTTTTGGAGTGCTTCTCAGCACTAAGGAATCTTTGATTGAATCAGGAGTTTTTGATGACCTGCTTACGTCAAGAGAAGGCCTAAGTCACATGGGTTTGAGTCTCATGGTTGTGATGCCCTTTGACCCTGAAGAAGTGTATATAAACTCAGAGCTTAGCATTATGCCTTTGGGGACACACTCATTCAAAGAGTGTTGGCGACAAGACTCTGGATACCTGTTGAAGCAGCTCTTCCACCCCGGCTTTGAAAAACCCAGATGTTGATGCTTCTCTGGTAACAATGTATTGAGATTTTGGACAGACAGCTAGAAGCCTGTCTGCTGGTTTGTGTTATTTGCTCTGTTTATATAATTTCTGCTTGTAATTTCTGTTTGTATTCACTCTGAAGTTCAGAGTGCTGGCTTTTCCCCCTGAACTAAGTGAATGATATATGTTTGTTTAATTAAAGTGAGATTGTTAACTCTTTAAAGTCACTTTCCTTAGAAAAGCAGATCAAAGAACCTGTGCTAGCAGCCCTTCCGTGTGCTCTTGTTGTTAGTCTTTCACCCCCATAACAGCTGCTAGCAACATTGTTGTTACATTTGTTTAAATGAAGTCTGAATGTTAAAATCATTCATTCAGCAAGTCAAAGTATCATCCTTGCACTCTGAAGGTTAAAAAGCATTAAGTGGCCCTGCTACACATTCAGTTGTAGTGGAGTTCATATGCACATAGTTCTTCTTCAGTTATTCAGTTATGTCTGACTCTTTGTGACCTCATGTACTGTAATGTCCATGGGGAGTGGTTTGCCATTTCCTTCTCTAGCAGATTAAAGCAAACAGAGGTTAAATGACTTGCCCAGGGTCACACAGCTAGTAAGGCATCTGAGGCCAATTTGAACTCAGGTCTTCATGATTCCAGGCCCAGCACTTTATCCACTTAGCCATCTAGCTACCTACATAGATATAGACTGATTTACATCTAGCTCCAAGAAGCTGTAGCATGTGTAGTGGTCACACCTTGGTAAAGCCATCTCAGCAGATAGCCTAAGCCAGTTTGAGGGTAACAGGCCTATTTCTCTTGATGAGGTAAGTGGATGTCTACCCCAAGCATGTGAAGACTTCTGCTAGAAGAACAGGTGGATGAGATTGATTCCTTCCAATAGCTATAAAGTCAGCCGAAGCAGGAACTGTGGAACATAGTCAGACACTGAAGACGCCAAGGTCATCCAGTGCATACTAGGCCATTATCAGTCATATTGACTTTAGTCCTGCCACTAAATTTCAATGACTCTGGAAGAGACAGTCTGATGAGTTTGTGCAATTCTACCTCACTTAAATTCCATTCACGCCAGTTCAAGATATCACTCCATGACATCATTGGTCCTCTTCAAAAGTGAAGGACCACCACTACTGCCAACAACAACAATAACAACCTTCATGTTATAGACAAATGCTCTCTCTCTTGATGTTGATGGAAGGATCTGTGAATTTCAAGTGAATTTTTTCAATAGAAATAAGGAAAATTTCTAGGGAAAACTCTATTGGATCATTGAAACTTTTTCAAATGGTTACAGAAATTTCATTTCATTTTAAGCCTAGATATAGTTCGTGGCAAAGTTAAAACCTCTAAAAGCAATGTACCTGGGCCACATTATCTCAGCTTCATACAGAAATAGCTTTGCTAAAATAAGATTTAATGTTATGCCTTCAGCTTTTATAGGGGGATCAATACATGAAATGTCCATTTAAGGAACATCTCTGTGTCTTTTGCAAAACCATAGTTGAAGATGTTGTGCATTGTTATCCCATGCCCCTTATATAAGGACACAAGTAATAAATTCTTCTTTGAATTCAATGCCAGGAGACTATGTTTTGGCAAGTGAATTTCTCCTCTGTCTCTTAGCAAGAAAAGCTATATAACCTTCAGTGTTTTCCTTTTTATCTTAGTTCCAAGAAAACTATCTTAAGCACGATGCTGTATTAATGAATGAATCCCAGATGCCTGACAACTTTTATGCCTCTCCTCTTAAATTGTCTTTGCTTTAGATCATTTTGTTTTTCATTGTTATTAATTTGAAAGAGACCAAATCATTTTACAAAACTGGCAGAATATAAATCCCAAAACAATAAATGAATTTAAACCAAATAGTTAAATTATATCCTATTTATATCTATATGTGTTTATATTTGTATCTATATGTTTATCACTTACTTATCTACCTAAAATCAGGCCTATTACAACTATCAACTATATAAGCATAACCATAGGACCTATAAAACATTGTGCCTCAAAAGACAAGGGAACCTCAATACATAAATTCAGAAATCCTATAATCTATCAAAGTAAGACCTTCACCAAATCAAATTCTCAACTGATTCAGAGAAGGATATTATACAGAATTAGCAGATACCTTTTTAAAAATCACAAAACCAAGGATTAATCAACCAAACATTTATTAAGTTAGCTACAATGCACAAAGCTCTATTCCAGGTGCTGGAAAAAAAATGTTAAGATCAAGGACTGTTAATAAAATGAATGAGTTATCCCTCCCAGTCAGGTGGTAGTGAAAATAGAAGAGCAGTTTGGTTCTCAACCCAGCAGAGAAAGAAGTTAACCAATGTGTTTGCTTTCCTAACATCCCCATGGGTTGTTAGTTCCTCACTAACTAAAACATTATTGCTAGGGATTGCTTTGTTTCCATGATAATCTCAGTACATCACACAAAATGGGTGTTTATAAATATGTTGCATTAAATTGAATCATTTGTTTAAAATCTATAAATATACACATAGTCTGAGAGAAATCCTTGGTTTCAGTAACCAAGGAATCTAATGGTTCAATCTCAAAATTTCCACACTAAGCAAAAATAATATTCAAGTAGCCAAGAGTAAAAAAGTCTTTTATCAAAGAAAATATATTTCAATAGTCCTGGACTTCCAAGAAAACCAAGTACATATTGGAATCTGCTATAAAAAAACAAAAGAGATCAGATTGTACATCAGAATAGCATAACCTTACAAATTGGGTCTATTGCTCAACAAAATAGATGAAGTTTCAGTAAGAAGGAGAATTTGAATCATTCTTGCAAAAGAGTGGTCTGCCCCATCTCTAAACTATCCTGTACATAGCTGCCAAACTAAAGCAAAATATTAAAATGGTACTCCCATGTTCAGTGTATTGTAGGAGGCCTCTATTACTTCTAGGATAAAATATACACTTGAATTTTATATTTAAAGTCCTTCAAAACCTGGTTCCAGTCTACTTTTCTAGGCTTAGCATATTTTCTTACAGAGCTCTACATTCCAACCCAAACTGGTCTATTTACTTTTCCTTATATATTCTATTCCATTTTCTGTCTCTGTGCCTTGTACCGATTCCCCTCTCTCCATACCTAGAATATACTCCTTCTTATCTCCACCCCCATAGAATTCCTTTTTGTCAAATTCAGCTTAATCACCACCTTCTATATGAGTCCTTCCCTGATCACTTAGCTTCTAGAAACTCATTTCATATTCATTGTGTGAGTTTGTACACACAGGTAAACATATATGTATATGTATATGTGTATACATATCTATACACATACTTACACATGAAACAATCAGTAACCCAAGTGTAAGTTTTGTGAAGGCAAAGACTCTTCTATATTTTTCTCTGTATAAGCAATGCTTAGCAGAGTAGAGGACTCAGCACATAGTGGTACTTGATGTTTATTAAATGAATGAATGAAAGTCAAGAAAGCTTTTAATATGCAAACTGTTCAAGTTTGAGAAAAAGAAGTATAAATAAGCATAGTAAATAAGAAAATTATAGGACATTAAATCAAAACTTTAAAGCTTATGGTTTAATAACTTTAAAACCACTTTACTAAGATTTTTGATACATGACATATAACAAAATATCCATAGCAGCAGTTTTTGTGGTAAGAAAAACTAGGCATAAAATGGGGGACTATTGATTGGCAAATAGATGAACAAAACATGCATATAGATGAGATATAATATGATTATGCCAAAAGAAACAATTAACATGAAGAGCTTAAAAGAACATGGAAGCTCTTATATGAAGTAATTCAATAAAGAAAACAAAATCAAGACGATTTTCTTACAGAAGGCCCACTGGGTGAGTCTTTAACTTTTCTTACACTGTCAGATAGAGTCCTCCAAACACTGCTGCCACTTCAAGTTTCTAAGGGAGGTCTATGGATTTGAATTCCTAAAACTTCACAAGCCCCTACCAGTTTAAAAGTCAGCCAGTAGATACAATTGGTAGCTAGGTAGTGTAGTGGATAGAGCACTAGGTGGTGAGTCAGGAAGACTCATCTTCCTGAGTTCATATCTGACCTCAGACACTAACTAGCTATGTGACCCTTGGCAAATCACTTAACTCCTGTTTGCCTCAGTCCCTCATCTATAAAAGAAGCTGAAGAAGGAAATGGAAAACCACTCCAGTGCCTTTGCCAAGAAAACTCCAAATGAGGTCGTAGAGAGTCAGGTATGACTGAAAAATGACAATATACAAAATAGATACAACTGGCTCCAAACAAAGGTATAGGAAATGGCATAAGAAAAAGAATAGCTAAATAGTTTATCTCTCCCCCCTTCCCCACCAATAATCCAAGAGTGAACCTTCACACTAAATAAGCAGAGTGTGCATGGGAAGATCAGGCACAAACTTCAAATACAAGGGTAATGAGATATACATGTAGGGAACATATATCACCAAAGCTATTCACTCCCCCAGTACTTTTGGACCTCAAAGTCCTTGCTTTTGTTATATGGTGCACACAAAACTCAACTTCCACACCTGTCCATAACAGGTTTACTTCTCTCATGCAAGGGAGTCAGGCTTCTTAAAATTGCTTCTAGTCTTAACTGACTACTGTTTTTATCTGGTGTGTGCATCTCTCCTCAAAAACTGGTCCCTGCCTGGACCCTGAAATCAATGAATTCTCAAACTAAGGGATGGAATATTTCCTTCTGGATAAATAACTCTTTTACTAGATGCTATTATTCATGGAGAGAGAAAGAGAAAACCTTCTTCTCCTCCCCAAGAGGTGGTATTGGGTTCTTTTTCAACTGCTGGCTCTCTGTCTCTCCCTCTCTTTCTCTGTCTCTGTATACCTCTGTGTCTCTATCTCTTTGTCTCTATCTCTGTCTGTCTCTGTCTTTTTCTGTCTCTGTCTGTCTGTCTGTCTGTCTCTCTCTCTCTCACCTACATTTATCTCATCTCATCATAATCTTTTATCATTCCATCTATCTGTATGGCTTGTGACTCTTTTTCGGAAGTGTTATTCCTGGCTGCTGGTTTATACAGGCTGTTCTCCCATCTCCAATACCTTAATACAGTCCCTCTTCACCTCCACCCCTTAGAATTCTTAGATTAAGAGGAATATTGAGCTTAAACTTCCCTTGTTGACCCTGCTTACAATTCTCTTAGTCGTCTCCAATTAAGCCACATAGCTCTTTGAACATTCCCTTAAATAAGCCAAATAAGAAAGTCTGTGCTTTCAAGAAGAGGCAGAATAGCATAATGGATAGACTTCTTAGCAGGCGTGGAGAACCTGAGGCCTGGAGGCCACATGTGGACCTCTAGGTCCTCAAGTCTTTGTCTTCAAGTCAAGGTCCTTTCACTAAATCCATTCACAGAACAAATCCCTTTAATAGAAGGATCTGTTCTGTAAAACTTGAACTCAGTCAAAAGGCTGCAACCAAGGACCTAGGCCACATGCAGTTTCAAGGACACCAGTTCCCCACCACTGATAGGGTGAGGGAGCCCCATTTTCAAGTCCTTCCTCAGACCTATACTGACTTTGTGATGCCATGTAAATCATTTAACCTCTGAGTATCTGCAGGAAAACCTAAGACTGTAAATGGCAAAAAAGTCCCTGATCTCCAATGATAAGGCAAAGTTTTCTCATTGAGAGTTCCCAAAACCAATGAAATCACAAGTCTAGTAAAAAAAAACGATTATTGAAACTTTTATTTGAGATCTCATCAAAAGTGTATCTTCCTTTATTTTCCCTGGGAATTATACCTATTGACAGTGAAGTTTATGACTTGCTTTAGATTTAAATCTGCTCTGATTTTACTATATTTGTGTATGAAAAATTGACAGATGTCTTAATAAAGAATGTCCAGCTGGTTTATAGAAAGAGAAGCACAATCAATTTGGACTACTGTTTAAAACTACATAAAACATCTGTACCCTAGTAATGGGTTTTAATAGTTTTTCATCTTGTGCATAATACCATTCGAAATATCTATAATTAAATGTGCATTTTGTTTATGAATCTTCTCACTGAATCGCTTTTTAAAAAATCTTTTTTCATTCCCAAAAGACTTTTCCAGTCATGTTGTCTAATCTGTTGTTTTAGTTATCTCAACTTTCAAAATATAATTATTCTAGATCCATTTGCTTGACATACAAAACAACTTCTTTTCAGCGCTGTCACCATCTAGATGCTTTTGTTTCTTTCCCGCTGTTATGCTGTCCTAAGTCCTGAGGAAAGTAATACACATTTGAGTCACAAGATTGTGAAGAAATTCCAGTACAAAAGTATATTCAAGCCCCACAAAAAGACTGAAATGCATGGAGCAGCTATTATTTTAAATTGTCTTTGTGCTTATTTGGAACTTTTTATAAAAGACTAAAAATAGCTTAATATTGATTGATTTCAAATAATATGTATGCTTTCTGAGTAGAGCAATCATATGCTTGTAGTTTTCAACCATTGCTAGAGGATGCAGAATTGAGTGCTTTTCCACATGCTAATTTTTCTGTCTTCACATTAGATGTATAATTCAAGAGATGTTGAAATAATATCCATGAGAGGGGAAGTATCATTCTACTAATAATGAGCCAAACAATCAAGCAACAAAAGTTTACTAAAGGCTTGATATGTTTCAAGTGTGCTGCCAGTTTCAGACTATACAAAGACTATGGTAAAGCAATCCTTGACTTCAAGGAATTAGCAAGTCAGCTGGGTGATATATATGTATGGATGTGAGTATACATATATATATATAATATTTTATATATTATCATAACACATATTTTATTATGTATATAATAAACATATATAATATAAAATTGCAAAACTACTAAAACCAGCAGCACAGTAGTGATGTTTAATGTCATATTAAACTGTAGTTCAAGTTGATCGTGCCACTCCTTCTATAAACTATCTGGGTATTCTTTATTATGACATTTGCCAATTCTTCATGGGGCACCTAGGTGGCACAGTGCACAAGGTGCCAGGCCTGGAGCCAGGAAGATTTATCTTTCTGAGCTTAAATTTGTCCGAAGACACTAACTGTGTTACCCTGTGTTACCCCATTTGCCTCAGTTTCCTCATCCGTAAAATGAGCTGGGGAAGGAAATGGCAAACCACTCAAGTATCTTTGCCAAGAAAACCCCACAAGGGATCATGAAGAATTAGACATGACTGAAATGACTAAATGACAGCAATTCTTTATATGCAAACAGTAAAATCAGAACAAATTTAACTCTAAAGCAAGCCATAAACTTCACTGTCATTTATATAAATGTGTATATTTATATACATGTAATATACATATATTAAGAGAGAGACAGAGAGTGAGAGAGAGACAGAGACAGAGATAAAGAGATAGATCCATCTGTGACATAATGGATAGAAAACTGAAAAAAACTGGAGGTCATATCTGATCTAAGATACTAGTGTGATCCTGGGCAACTAAATTGACCTCAGCCTGCATAAAACTGGAAAAGGAAATGGCAAACCACTCCAGTACCATGGACAATTGGTCCACAGGGTCATGAAGGGTCAGACATTACTAAACAACAAATATATATGCTTGTACACACACACACACACACACACACACACACACACGCACACACGCACGCACGCACTAATAACTAGTACCTTAAAACTACATTAAGATTTTTGGAATACATGGGAAGGGAGAGTCAGAAAGAGATAGAGAGGGAGAGAGACAGAGATGATAGATTTCTGTAGAGATCTAGAAGATATAGATAAGAGACAGAGAGAGAGAGAGAGAGAGAGAGAGAGAGAGAGAGAGAGAGAGAGAGAGAGATGTCTGTATCTTTATATGTGTGTATTATAGACATAAACATATTTACATATAAACAAGGTAATATTTGAGGGAAGTTACAAATAGGTATGGCCATCAGAAAGGTCACGCTGTATCTTCAGAAAAACCTGGAAAGACTTACATGGACTGACGCTGAACAAAATGAGCAGAACCAAGAGAACATTGTACACAGTAACAGCAACATTGTACAATGACTAACTTCAATAGACTTAGCTCTTCTCAGGAATGCAAGGATCTAAGACAACTCCAAAAGACTCATGATGGAAAATGCTATCTAGATCCAGAAAAAGAACTACAGAGGCTGAATGTAGATCAAAGCATTTTGTTCTCTCTCTCTCTCTCTCTCTCTCTCTCTCTCTCTCTCTCTCTCTCTCTCTCTCTTTCTCTCTCTCTCTTTTTTTCTTTCTTCTGTCTTGTGCTTCCTCCCACTGGTTCTAATTCTTCTTTACGACATGACTAATGTGAAAATATGTTTGATATAAATATACATGTAAATCCTATATCAGATTGCACACCATCTTGAGGAGGGGAGAGGAGAAGGAGGAGAAGAAAATTTAGAAGTCAAAATCTTATGGAAGTGAATGTTGAACACTAAAAATTAACTAATTAATTAAAAAAGAGGAAGAAGGTAATGTTCTAAACATAAATCCTGAAGGAAATTGGGAACTTTAAAAAGCATATATCCATTAATCATCCTAAATGCATAAAAATATTTTTAGACAAAAGATTACAAATATGATGATTGAATCAAGTCTAAGCCACAGCATTAGAATACCTATCAAATCAACTAATCAACAAGCATTTATTAATATGCCAATATGTGTGCCAGGAACTATGTTGAACAATGACAACAATAACCTAGAAAAGTAAAGAAAAGGTTAGAACGTATGTAATTCGTCTACGCCTTAAAGCTCCTTTCCCTTTCCAGACAACACTTCCTATAGAATTCCATAATCTTGGAGGAGGAAGGGAACTCATATGCCTAACATCCACTCTATATCTAAATTATAATCATCTGTACAACAGCCTGTTGAATAGTCATTCAGTGTCTTCTTAAAGACTATTGAGAGGAACTGTATTATTTCTAAGAAACCCTACATCCTTCCCTTACTACGAATGTAACACTTATTATCAAGATTTCCTTATGCATATTTTTAAGTGATAATGAAAATATTGTCTTGAACTATGAAGTCTTTTCAGAAACTCCTTTCTAGATCTCTCCTCAATGAATTTTCATGGTCTGATTTGACTTTTCCTATGTATGTATAGGCTAAATCATTTTATACATGTGTGTATATGCAAACATATACTATAGGTATATACATACTATATACATATAATATATACACATATATTAATGTATGTCTTTATCTATTCTCCACAGCCAAACTTGCATGTGAAAAGCTGTGTCTTAGGTCACACTTCTAAATTATTTCATCTAGCCTTGTCCAACTCCTTGGACATGGAGGCACTTTCGAGATGTTTGCTCCTTCCATTAACTCAAAATTAGCACTTTCAAAAATCATTTTAAAGGTCTGTGAGCATCATTAAAACAATTAAGTCAATCAATAAGTGCAAAGCACTATACCAAGCCTTGGAGATATAAACAAAAATTAAAAAGAGTTCCTGACTAAAAAGACTTGTATTGTAAGAGTGGAGAAATTACATAGAAACGTACTATTTCTTCAATGATATAACCAACTTATACATTATTTACAATGTCAAAAAACAAATTGGCCAATTTATGGCACTTTAACACTAAAAAGACTAGGTATGACAATTATAACATTTTTTAAAATGTTACTATAATTTAATATTTCTCCCATCTGTGCAAATTCACTTTAAATATAATTAATTAAAAGCAGATATCATAACTTTACTTTGAAATTTCTTTATCCTATTATTATATATATTTTCTTTGGCTTATGGATAAAAAAAGCCCTCCATTGATTCATGCAACTTGGGTCTTTGAGGTATTCTTAAATTCCCATCCTTCAATATGTATGGTACATTTGAAAACAAAAGTGGGATTTACCTTGGAAATTTTCACCTAACAATGATTTTTCACTTGGATGTGAGAGAACCAGAACTGATTTTATTCTTTCCATGTTTAACATATGCTTAAGAGTGGTAAAATAACCTTCTAATGTATGACATCATCTTTTATTCCACGAAGGTTGGGGACAATACTCAAAACTTTAATTCGTCAATGGTCTCCTGTTCTTCGTTCTATTTTCCATCAAAAGGAATATCCTATTAGTCTCTATGCACTATATCTTTTGAGGGCACCTAGACGCTTTGAAAGATTTGTTTCATTTGGCTGTTTTCTGATATGAGTTTGTATATATAGAAATATATACTTATATTTAAAGATGTATTATTGTAATTAGTGAAAATCAGCCTTCATGGGCAAATGCTTTCATATTCTTCTGTTAGGTTCTATCATCTAAATGTCTTAAAAGATTTACTGATTTTATATAGAAAACTATTTGCAACTCTATTATTATAAGAGGTATGCCTATCCCTTGAGTGATTTTTCCTTTCTATAGGCCTAAATTGTTACTGAGACAACCTGGGACAATGAAGGCCAAATACCCTGAAGTCTCATCATTTTCCTTTACTTTATCTTCCCCCTTTTCCATGGATGATAGCATGGTACAGTAGAATGTTTGCTGCCATATAACCTGGTCATGTAACCTGGGTTTAAGTTCTGGATTTTCCACTTTATTGAATATGTGATCTTAGAAATTCCTTCTCTCACTTTCAGCTCTCCAGTCTGTAAAATGAAGAGTGTTGGAAGAGATACCATTCTGGTCCTTCCTAGCTTTAATTCTATGATCCTATCATCTTTGTTACTAGTTCAATAAATTACTATACATAGCCATTGGAGAGCACACATAATTTCTTCCAATTATTTAAATAAGGGCTGGGAAGAAACAAATATCTCAGGATTTGATAACACGTAAATTACTTAGGGGTGAACAGCTCAACACCATTGGTGGCAGGATTATTGTCTGTGGTCTAAAAGCAGCAGTGGGCATTCCTGATAGGTCAGCTACAGATTTTGCTTTGTTTGTATCTAGAGTTTTATGTAAAAAGAGACTTCGACAGTTTTCTCAAAATGAAAATCCACTTTCCATGATATTTAAAGTAATTTTATAAATTGGAACTATATGGTTTTCACTCCAAAATTGCTTGGCTTCTATTTCTTTTATTTCCTTGAATTCTTAAAGTCTTTTTTCAATAGTAAAAAAAAAACAAAGACAAACATATAAATTACAGAAATGCCCAAAGAAGTCTATTCCTGGAGCAATGCCAGTTTTTTTTTTACATTTTAGTTTTTTTTTTTTGAAAAATTAAGAGGTTATACAGCCTCAGCTTTAAATTATAAACATTTGGCTCCCAATAACAACAACAAAAAAGAAAGCTGGAAGTGTACATGTTAATTTTTAAATACCCCTCATAGGAATACATGATCTAGTAAGACAGGCTTCTGTACTAACAGTCCCTACCTTCAGTGGTTAAAAAAAAACAGTATTGTTGAAATGGAGCTGTCTCTTTACTGAAAAAAAATTAATATTGCTTGATTACAACAATTGGCTTCAATTGTCCCCCTCTGGGTAAGGTGCTTGCATTAACTTCAAAGGGACCGCCATCTGTTGGAAGGAAGATATGCTCATAGAAAACTGGGTCTATTATGATCTACTGCTTCCTGGTGACTGCATTTCACAAAAGCCAATTCTCATGGCAACAGAAGCTCCCCCAAACCTTGGCTCAGTATGATACTGGAATAACAAGAACATGTAGGCCTCAATGGTTTTATTATGAAAGACTGCAGTCAGCTTCATGCCAAGCAAATATAAAGGAGCAGTCAGGAAATACTTTTATCCACTGAAAGTCAAAAAAAAGCTTCTCTGTTAATGATTCAGGGTATTATCATTAACCCTTTAAGGTTTCAGAATTGAGCAGACTGTATTGGGACTGATTCAGTACAAGAGAGATAGATAAATGAAAATTCTCAAAGTTGGCTCACTATCTTGCTCTTTGAGAAGACTATGCTATCTTTTGTTCTCAGTTATTACTAGGCAGAATTAAGAAAGCTACAAAACTGAATAATGATTGTACTGGTTGTGTAGTAAATGAGTAATAAAACATAACTTCATATCATAATGACAAAAGAGATTGCTTTGGATGGCCACATGCTCAGTTGCTTCTGACTTCATCCAAACCCAATTAAGAGTACTTAGATTCTATAATTGTACAGAAGTTTATATTTCAAGAAGTAAATTTTGTGGGAAAGTACTGGTCCATTCCTGTATCCAAGCTTAATTAACCAAGGAAAATCCATTAATTAAAAGTTTAATTCATGTAATCATTAATGTAGTTGGGAAGGGGAAAAAGTTTCTCAAAGCTCTGACTTTATGAAAAAAAAGCTTCTAATAATCTTCATTTAATTACCAAATAGTTCAATAAAAGACCTAAAAGAGCAATAAGAGAAAGGGAAAGTTATATTATCACAGAATGTGTATTACAAATAGTTGAATTGGTTACATTTGATTTTATTATTCCTTGTTAAGCAATGTCATGCAAGAGCCTTTCATGCCAATGAAAAAGAATTTGAGTGTTAAGCATTGTATTTGGTATTATGTGATGTAAGTTTGAATTTTCTCCCTCTGCCACTTATTGTCTGTGTGTCTTTGGGCTACTCCTCATTTGTAAAAATGAGTAATAATAGCTGAAATAGTATTTTACTACCTGATATAATTGTGATAAAGCATTTTATGTATAATAATATGTATATGGTTGTTATTATAATTTGACCTACTTATTGAGTGCCTACTATTAGCAAGGCACTGGTTAGGGGCTAGAGATTTGAAGACAAATAGGCAATAATTGTCCCTGACCTCAGTTTGCCAACATTCTATCTTGGGGTGGGAAGGTAGTCCTAACATAAATCCAAATAAGTAAATTTGAGAGGAAGAATCAAGGATGAGTCTAAGGCAATTAACCTGGGTTGCTGGGAAAAGAGCATTTCCCCCATGTCTCTCATTGGTAAAGGATTTAACCTCAGATAAAATCCCAATATATGACCCTTCAGCACTCAATAGAACTGAGAGTCATGAAATCTGCTATATGGTCCCAACTAATGTTTGAAATAGCCAAGGAACTTTGAACATTAATCACACTGATCCTCAATTTTCTCATCTCTAAAATGAAAAGGTTGAACGAGAAAAGCTCTAACATCTTTTCCAGGTCTAGCGTTCAGGGATTCTCTGTAGTGACTCACTGTCATAAACTAATATCAACAACATGTGGGCCCCAACCAAAAAAACTTATATGCATCTATTTCTGACCTTAGAGACTAAGGAAGATTCTGCTATATTACCAACTAAATGTGTCTTCAAGAAGATGACAATCCAGGGGCGGAGCCAAGACGGAAGCTAGAAAGCAGGGACTCGCATGAGCTCCCTGCCAGATCCCTCCAAAAACCTATAAAAAATGGCTCTGAACAAATTCTAGAACTGCAGAACCCACAAAATAGCAGAGGGAAGCAGAGATCCAGCCCAGGACAGCCTGAATGATCACTGGATGAGGTCTATCACGTATGAAGCAGAGGGGAGCAGAGCCCAGAGCCTCAGGACCAACCAGACCAGGACCCGGGTGGAACAAGCACTAGCGCCCTGAATCATTGAGCTGTGGCAGTTACCAGACTTCTCAACCCACAAACACTAAAGACAACAGAGAAGGTTAGTGAGAAAAGCTGCAGGGACAGAGTAAAGAGAGTTTGCAGTTTGGCCGTGGCCCCAGGGGCAGCAGGGGAAGGTGCAACTACAGAACTACAGCTGCAGTTACTTTCCCACCCAAGCCCACCTGGTGGGAGGAATTAAATGGCAGATCAGAGCAGGAGTGCAGAGCCTGCTTAAGATTTTCATCAGGTCCAGGTTGGTGATTCTTGAGGAAGGAGGAGTGCTGGTGTGGCAGAGCTGGCTGTATAGAAATTGCTCTGAAATCAATGGTGCATCCTCTCAAACTTAGAACAAAGTACTCTTTACACTACAAACAGTCATACCCTACTGAAAAACTCAAGGGTCAAGTAAGTTGGCTGAGAATATGGCCAGGCAGCGAAACACACTCAGATTCAGTCTCAGACTTTGGAACCTTTCTTTGGTGACAAAGAAGACCAAAACATACAGCAAGAAGTCAACAAAGTCAAAGAGCCTACATCAAAAGCCTCCAAGAAAAACATGAACTGGTCTCAGGCCATGGAGGACCTCAAACAGGATTTGGAAAAGAAAGTTAGAGAAGTAGAGGAAAAATTGGGAAGAGAAATGAAAAGGATGTGAGAAAACCATGAAAAAGAAGTCAATGACTTGCTAAAGGAGACTCAAAAATATACTGAAAAACATACTGAAGAAAACAGCACCTTAAAAAATGGACTAACTCAAATGGCAATAGAGCTCCAAAAAGCCAATAAGGAGAAGAATGCCTTGAAAGGCAGAATTAGCCAAATGGAAAAGAAGGTCCAAAAACCACTGAAGAAAATACTACCTTAAAAATTATATTGGAGCAAGTGGAAGCTAGTGATTTGATGAGAAATCAAGATATAATCAAACAGAACCAATGGAATGAAAAAGTGGAAGACTATGTGAAATATCTCATTGGAAAAACCACTGACCTGGAAAATAGATCCAGGAGAGAGAATTTTAAAATTATTGGACTATCTGAAAGCCATGATTAAAAAAAGGGCCTAGATACCATCTTTCAAGAAATTATCAAAGAGAACTGCCCTGAGATTGTAGAGCCACAGGGCAAAACAGAAATTGAAAGAATCCACAGATCGCC
>CM053627.1:177634620-177661737 GCA_028646595.1 Phalanger gymnotis
CACTTAATTCCTCCCACCAGGTGGGCCTGGGGCCAGAAGCAACTGCAGCCTTTGTTCTAAGGCTGCCCCACCTCCGCTGCCCCAGGGGCAGTGGCTGAACCACAAACTCAGTCTTGCAGCTTTTCCCACTAACCTTCTCTGATGTCTTTGCTCTTTGTGGGTTGAGAGGTCTGGTGGATGCCACAACTCAGTACTTCAGGATGCCGGGGCACTTTCTGCTCGTCTCCTGGTCTGGTAGTTCCGCGTCTGGTCTGTTCGCGCAGCATGTGCTGGGCTCAGCTCCCCTCAGCTGGGGGCTGGGAGCTCCATGTGGGACAGACCTTACCCAGAGACCATCCAGGATGTCCTGGGCTGGAGACCTGCTTCCCTCTGCCACTTTGTGGGTTCTGCAGCTCTAGAATTGGTTCAGAGCCATTTTTTTTATAGGTTTTTGGAGGGACTTGGTGGGGAGCTCACGCCAGTCACTGCTTCCCAGCCGCATCTTGGCTCCGCCCCCAAACTTTTGTTTTAAGATGAATTTGATAGGTGAGTGAAGGTTGGATTCTGTAAGAATAGATGGGGCTGCATTAAGAACTTTCTTCCTTGTATGTACACTTGTTCATTAGATAGAAAATAGGTTATTATTCTCTTTCAATATCTGGATCCCTTCATTTGAATTCAACATAAACAACTTGTAATCTTGGGATATATCCTAAACTAAGATAGCACCAACAAGGCATTATGAAAAGTAATGTTTGTCAATGATGCTTCTTGAATGAAAGATGCTATATAAATATATAATCTTAATTCTCTCATTATAAAAACAGTTAACTACATTGACCAATGGTTACATTTGGAAGTAAATTGAGGAACAGGAGGGTATCACAGAGTCATAGATTTAGAATTCAAAGGGACCTTAGAGATCACTGATGATGATCTCCTAATTTATAAATGAAGAAACTGTTGTCTGGAGAGGTTATGTAATATTTCTTCAATTTTCTTTTTCTTATGAACTTAATCGTCAATAAGCACACTATTTTCACTGTGTACACAAGAAATATGATAATATAAGAAACATTTCCTCCAAAAATATTTTGATTTATTTATCGAATTATGTATTACAGTATTTGTTAAATTATTCATTTATTTTCATTTGTATTCATTGTTCTATCTGCTCATTTATTTATTTCGTTATTGATTGAGTGATTCATTTGTTTATTTATTTTAGAGACTGGGTCTCTATATGTTGCCCATGCTGGAAGTAAAGGGGCTCTTCTCAGACCTAATTTCACTAATTATATTGCCCCATTTGCCCCTTCTTAGGAAATCTTGTGTCCTTACCTTAGAACTTACCATATTAATGCATTGTCCACTGCATCTCAATTTCTAGAGATTCTTCAGGTCCAGCCTCCCTAGTATCTGTGATTATAAGCATTGCTACCATGATGGAATATTGAATTTAGCAGGGTATTAAGCTAATCACCCTATTTGGTTTTGTTCTCAATTGAACTTTTTTCCTCTGTATTTAAAAATATTTTACTGGTATTATTCCTTTCATTTTTTTTTTGCACTTCTATCACTACAAACTAATTTACCCTCACCTATTCAAATGGGAGGCTTCTCATCAAAATATTATTAATAAAAAAATCCACACTATTTCTGAAAACAAAAGTCTCATCCTACAGGTCTAGTTTAAAGGCTTGAGGCATGTTTTGATCACTTGAGGCACTGTTTGATCACAGTCTTCTGAAGTTATAATTGCTTATTATTTTAATTATAGTTTTGAAGTCTTTTAAAATACTTTTCCTTTACCTTAATGTGTTGATCATTTAATCTGCTCTCCCAGTTCTGCTCATTTCACTATGAATCAATTTATAAAAAGTTTTCCAATTTTCTCTGAATTCTTTATATTCATCATTTCTTATGATAGAATTAAAGGCCATGGCTTTAATATGTCACAATTTGTTTAACCTTTCCCCATCTTATAGAAACATTCATTTCCAGTTCTTTGCTACAACCAAAAGAGCATTGCTATTAATTTATGTATAATTCCCAGGATCTCTCACATGGGCATGTGTACACTTACTTTTTAAGTTGACTCATTTGCTCTAACCTGCTTTCACACCAACTAGACTTATTTCCCAGAGAAGGAACATCACCATGAGGTTGCATTCAAATTCACTCAAAGCCCTAGGTTAACCTTATTGTGGGAAATACGCTCTCCCAAATCACTACATTAGCACCTGAGCCCTCACTAATCCAGTCCATTTACATACCAGTCGTTCATACTTTTGACACTTTTTGATACTAAAAAAAAGAAAAAAAAACATTTACAACAAGGAAAATAAAATAATTATATCACAGGCATTTGTATATTAAAACAAATGTGTAAATAAAAAATCATAATTCACACACAATTTTTCATTATACTCTCTCATAGGTGGATTCAAAATCTGTTGGGGAGAGTGGCCACATATTTAGAAAAGCCTACCAAAAAGACATTTGAATGATGAAGACCCATGTGTTTAGGGTGACACAGCTCTGGAATTGTAAACTCTAGTGTCTCATTCTGTCAAAGGAACTGTCCATAAAGGTACCTTACTCAAAATAGCTTCTGGGTGGGGAAAAACAAAACAAAACAAAACAACACAACACAAAACATTGTTATTGCTAAGCAGAGTCAATCTATTCTGTACTTGATTAATTTCTATCAGTCAATATAGTTGATCTTCTAAGTAACTTATCTAATTTTGAGCTGTTCCTCTGCTCTTAGACTTGTTCTTCATCAGCAACTAGTAGTATGCATTGTCACTTCCTTCTCTTCCTCTTCTTCCTCCTTCTCCCCTCCTCTTCCTACTTTTTTCTTCCTATGATAAAAATAATGGGGGAATTCAGAAGCTGCTAAATGAAAAATGAGAATTCCACAGGGTTCATCAACAGGATAGTTCATCTGTCTCTAATAACATAGTGTTTAACTCCATTGAAAGTGTATTGTAAGAACTTCCAGAATCCAAGATGGTAGAGTAAGCAGTAAATTGATATAGCTCTCCCATATATTCACTTCCAAACAAACAAACAAACAAACAAACAAACAAACAAACAAACAAACAACCATAAAATAGCACCCCAGAACAATTTCTGGAACAGCAGAGCCAGCGAAAAGATGTAATGGAGCAGTATTTTAGCCCAGGAGACTTGGAGGATTGGCGAGAAAGGTACATCTCACTCAGGAAAAAGGGGACCACATTCTAGGACAAGAAGCATCTCAGTAAGCCCCACCTCAGCAAACCAGTGGGAGGTCTGAGCCCCAGTATGATGGGGCAGACAAATGCTAACACAAAGATGACTTCCTGCCCCACCTTCATGGGCCTTAGCATAGCTGGGGAACTGGCAGACTCTAGCTCAGAGAACCACCACGTGCTTTGGTGCAGCCCAAGACAGATTGGCATCTTCTGGTGGCTGGATCTCCAAGTGCTTCAGTGCAGCTCAGGGCAAACAGGCATCGTCCAGGGCCCAGGCTTCTATTTGCTTCAGTGTAGCCTTGAGGAAACACAGAGAAAAAACACCTGCCTCATCACATGCCGGGTACCACTACTAGGACCCCAGCTCAGCACCAGGTAAGCTGCCAGACCCCTGTAGCCTCCATCAGCACCAGTCACCCCCATCACACACCCTCAAATAGCACCAGACATGAAGGTCCCCTGTGGGCCTCAGGGAAACATCAGTGTAGTACCTGGTAAATTGCCTGGGCCTGCAGCCCTGGGCACAAAAATCCTGAAACAGATCCCCTTCCATCCTTGGAGAAGGGATCAAATTTAAAGAAGAGGAAAAAAGCCAAGAAAAGTTGAGAAAAAAACAACAAAAAAGAATCTGACCAGAGAAAGTAATTATGGAGACAGGGAAGACCAAGACACAAACTCCAAAGAGGACAACAATATTAAAAGACCTATGGGAAAAAGGAGCTTAAAAATCCTGTAAGAGAAGTAGAAGAAAAATGGGGGAAAGAAATGAGAGTTATGCAAGAGAGTTATGAAAAAAAGACTCAATAGCTTAGAAAACTGCTTAAAAAGTAGAATTTCCCAAATAGAAAAGGAGATACAAAAACTCACTGAAGTAAACAAATCTTTAAGGAGTACAATTGGCCAGATGGAAAAGAAAGTACAAAAGCTAGATAGAATTGGGCAAGTGGAAGCTAATGGCACTATGAGACATCATAAATCCATCAACCAAATTCAAAAGAATGAAAAAAGGAAGAAAATGTAAAATACTTTATGGTCAAAAACAACAGACCTGGAAAATAGATCCAGGAGAGACAATATCAGAATCACTGAACTAGCTGAAAGCCAAAGATCAAAAGAAAGACCTGGATAGTATCTTTCAAGTAATTACCAAGGAAAGCTTCCCTGATATCCTGGAAGCAGAGGACAAAATAGGCACTGAAAGAATCCACTCATCCCCACAGTAAAGAGATCCCCAAATAAAAACCCCAAGCAACATTATAGCCAAATTTCAGAACTATCAGGTCAAGGAAAAATACTGCAAGTTGCCAGGGAAAAACAATTCAAATTCAGGGAATCACAATCAGGATCACACGGGACCTGGCAGCTTCAACGTTAAATGACTGGAAGTCATGGAATATGATATTCCAGAGGGCATAGGAGCTAAGACTACAACCAAGAATCATTTACTCAGCAAGAGTAAGGATGGTACATCAAGGGAAAAAATGGTCATTTGATGAAATAGAAGGATTTCAATCCTTCTTAAGGAGATCAGAACTAAAACAAAAATTTGACTTTCAATATCAACAGCCAAGAGAAGCATACACAGGTAAAAAGGGAAAAGAAGACATAAGAGATTCAAGAGAGCTAAATTATTTACATCCCTATATAGGAAGATGATACTTGTAACTCTTAAAATTGTATCACTAAGAGATAGAAGGAATATACATAGATAGAGGGTATGGATATGAAGTATATTTGAGGGAATAACAAAAAATAAGGGATGAAAAAGAGGAATGCAATAGCTGCAGAAGGAAGGGAGAGGTAGAATGGGGTAAATTATCTCAGATGAAGAGTCAAGAAAGACCTATTAGAGTGGAGAGGAAAATGGGGGGGGGATGGGCATTGCTTGAAGCTTACTTTCATAAGTATTGGCTCAAAGAGAGAATAATATACACAATTAGATAAATATAGAAATCTATCTTACCCAACTGGGCAGTAGGAGGGGAGGAAACTAAGTAAAGGAGGTATGGGGACAGATGGAAAGGAGAACAGATCAGAGGAGATGATAGAAGCAAAACACTGTTGATGTGGGAAGGGGTGAAAGGAGAGAGATAAAAACAGGAGGATGTATAGGATGGAGGGAAACACACAGGTAGTAATCATAAGTGTAATATGAATGGGATGAACTCTTTCATAAAACAGAAGCAGATAGCAGAGTTGATCAAGAACCAGAATTCTACAATATGTTGCTTATAAGAAACACATCTGAAGCAGAGATACACACACACACACACATACACACACACACACACACACAGAATAAAGGTAAGGGGCTGGAGTAGAATCTATTATGCTTCAGCTGAAGTAAAAACAAAAATAAACAGGGGTAGCAATCCTGATCTTAGACAAAGTAAAAGCAAAAATTGACCCAATTAAAAGAGATAAGGAAGGAAACTACATCCTGCTAAGATAACATAGACAGTGAAGCAATCAATTTACGAGAGCAAAGAATAATCTATCTGTCAGATCTGTGGGGAGGGGAAGAATTCATGACCAAACAAGACACAGAGAGCATTGCAAAATATAGAATGGATAATTTTGATCATATTAAATTGAAAAGCTTTTGTACAAACAAAAGCAATGCAACCAAGATTAGAAGGAAAGCAGAAAACTGGGAAACAATCTTTACAGCAAGTATCTCTGATAAAGGCCTCATTTCTCAAATATGTAGAGAACTGAGTCAAATTTATAAGAATATAAGGCACTCTCCAATTGATAAATGGTCAAAGGATATTAAAAATTTCAGTAGCTCAAAAGAAATATGAGATGCACAAAGGTAGATATGTCTCCACTCCAAATATTCATATGGACTATTTGGACCCAACTGGTGGTAGCATGTTCTGAGTTCACATTGGTCTCATTAACCATAGTCAGATACATTGTACCTTGATTCCAATTATAGTGATGTCATTTTGGTCCTCTTTGAGATGAAGGAGAGCAATTAACCAACCAACCGTGTGCTAAGCACTTTTACAAATATTGTCTCATTTGATCCTCTTAATAACCCTGCAAGGTAGCTGCTATTTTTATCCCTATTTTACAGATGAGGAAACTGAGGAAAAAAGAGGTGAAGTTACTTGCTCAGGGTCACACAGCTAGTAAGTTTATGAATCTATATTTGAGCTCAAGTCTTCAAGGTCCAGCGCTTTAACTTTAGTACCACCGGTTGCTTTATTCAAGTAGAAGGAAAGCTCCTTGAGGGTAAGGGCTTTAATAAAGAAAAAAATACCACTTTGCCTTAGAAATAGGCTCTTAAGAAATATGTGTTGACTTGAATTTCTCATGTAACACAGAGGGTAGAGTCAGGTACAGGGGTCTTCAGATTTAGTTGTATGTATAGGACTGATATAAAACTATGTATTAAGACTGCCTTGAAAAAATCAGAAATTTGACTATAGCTGTCATTTTCCTCCTCTTTGCATAGGATTTATGTCAGTCCCTGCACAATTGTACTCTTAAAAAGAGTATTATATAAATCCTACAAAGTAAAATACATTTCCTTTTCCACAACTATCATGGAGGAATATTCCCTTTGCTATTCTTCATTATACTCTAAATACTTTATCTTTGAAATATCGTAATGAAATTTAATGTATGTTTGGGCATTTATGAACTGAGTTCAAGCTTTCAGGTTTTGAAAGTATGTTTAGATACTATCATATGAACGATTCTTACTTTTGCTTTCCCAGACTCACTTTCACGTTATGAAATTCACTTTTGCATGTCACCTGACTTATTCAAAGGAATTTAGCCATCTCTTTGGTATTTTAATCACCATGTATCATAGTTTGATGGCTGCTTGAGCAGAATATGAAATAAACACTTGGAAATTTAGTAGCTGGAATTCTCAATGACTTTCAAGTGTTTATAAGTATAATCAGAATAGAAGCCTGAAATAGGAGTGTGTTAAATTTCCTGTGGATAAACTTTTTGTGATATTATAAACATTCAAACCTCCATAGACAAAGAAAAGTAACAATCTTCATTTTTTAAACTATAATGTGAATGCCCTTTATGTTGGGCAGCAGGCTAGTTAGCCTTAATGAAAGGCAACATGGTATAGTGGGTGGAGCAAAAGAGTTAGGATCAGGAAGAGCTGGGTTTCACTCTCACCACATACTGATACAGGACACATCAATTAATTTTTGTGTGCCTCAGTTTCCTTATCTCTAAAATGTGGATAATAATGGCACATGTACCTAGGATTGCTGAAGAGATTAAATGATATAGTAAATGAAAAGCACTTTGCAAATATTTAAGCTTTATAAATGTCAACTAAAATCAATGCTCACCCCTTTATTGAGAATTTTCTATTTTCTGATATTCATTTATATTAATTTTAAATCTGTGTGCTATAGATATCACTATGGCCAAAACTTTTTATAGTTAAAACCTAAGCTATTCAAATTGCTAAGAGTATCTTAATATGTAATCATATTTGACATTTATTTAGTTTTTAACATGGCTAATCAATGAAGAAACTTATGTGCCAGGCACTGTTCTAGGTACTGAGGATACAAAACAGAACAAAAGTCTCTACCTACCTGATAGTTATAACAACTCTATGAGCCAGATAACACAAGAATTATTAACACACATACACACAAACACACACACACACACACACACACATATCAAGAAACTAAGTTTCAGAGGTTAGTGACCATTTTATTATCACTCACCCAGTAAGGGTAAGTAGTAGTACTTGAACACAAGTTTAATTCTTTCTACTACAAAACACTGACTGTCCAGTTAAATGTGTTAAGGGAGGTATCATCGAAGATTCTCCATAATTTCATGGACTGGACATATCCTGTGAAATTGGCTACTCCATCCCCTGGATTTAGTTCTGAATGCTTAGTCACCTATCTCCTTTGACACAGTTTCCTAGTCATTGGTTCTTATGAGAGATGGTTGGATCATCCCAAAACACAAGTCCTTCAGTCATGAACCAGAGAACATGTTTGAGCCTATGGATTCAGAGTGCGTCACTATCCCTATCTGAAGTACCCCAGCCCAGCACAGTGAATTTATAATCTCTCGACAAAAGTATAATGAAATGACGATGATATGATGGTGTTGATGATGATAATAACTAAGAACTTTCAGATTTTCAAAGCACTTTTCATGTTATCTCATTTGATCATCACAATAGGGTTATGAGATAGGTGATATTAAAGGTGAAGAAGCTGAGACTCAGAGAAAATTACTAAATTGTTTACACAAATAGTGAGTGACTAAGGTAGGATGTAAACTTTCTTCCCAGTCTCAAGTCTAGTACTTTGTGATCATGCCACTTTGTACACTCTGTGTGTACCCCTGTCTATCTATCTTTCACAATGAACTTATAACTTCTTTGGTATAAGGAACTCCAAGTAAGAAAAAGCTTTTTTTTTTTAAAAAAAACAATGCATACTAGCATCTGTTTTTTATTTATATTTATTTATTTTAAGTTTTCCTCATTCCATTTCCATAAGTTTTAAATTTTCTCCCCCTCCTTTTTGTGTTGGTGAGCAAAATGTCCTTTGTTTTCTTTGAGTAACTCAGTGTATTTCATTAAGCCTTACTAGGTGCTAAGCCCCAGGTCCAAAGCCCTATTAGGTGTGGAACCCATGTGGGTGTGGATTGGTGACTGGGGTGGGGCCCAAGGTGGGGCTGGCTAAGGGGAAGTTTTAACTCCAGAGCCATGCCCTGTTAGGTGTTAACCTAATCTATGTGGATGTGAACCTCCCAGGGTCCTAAGGGGAGGGGCCAACTCAAGAACCAATAAGCTCTGGTGATTCAGATGACCCTTGATTATGTCAAAAATTCTATAAGAAGAGAGAAGACAGCTTGAAGGTTGATTTCTGATGGAGCCAGAGACAGCTACAGACAAAGCTGAAGATAAAGCTGAAGCAGGGGCTGCTGGTAGCAGAGCCCAGAGCCAACTGGTGTGTGTACCGAGGAGTGCTGAGCAAGGACTTGAGGCCAGTGGGTAATCTTCTTACTGGAGAGGGGCAGCATGGATATGATTTGGTTTAATACCATCATGTTTTTTCTCTGGCCTCCTGTTTACTCTTGTGAGGTGGACTTATTGGGCCTGGAAGCTTTTGATTGAAATATCAAAATGGGGATGCTGGTTCATGGGTCTGTTACTTTAGAGCTTGAATAAATGCTTTAATTCTTCTGCCTTCTACTTAGAGAATTCCTTATATCCTGTGGTCCTGAACCATTCAGACATATATATGATTCTATTTGAAATCATAAATTCTGCCTTCATAATACACCTTTCTACTCTGTCACCAAGACAGCACACAATCTAATATGTGCTCTACACATACATCCCTATTCAACACATTTTCACATTAGTCATATTGGATAGAAGAATTGTAATTAATGGGAGAAACCATGAGAAAGAAAACAAAGCAAAACAAAATAGAAAAGAAGCTGCTTCATTCTCCAGCCTGACTCTATAGTACTTTCTCTGGATGTGGATGGCATTTTCGAGCATGAGTCCTTTGGAAACGTTTTAGATCCTTAAATTGCTGAGCATGGCTAAGTCTATCAAAATTATCCCTCACACAAGGTCCTCAAATTGCTGAGAAGGGCTAAGTCTATTAAAACTTAGCCCTTACACAGTGTGGCTGTTTCTGTGTGCAAAGTGCTCCTGGTTCTGCTCACTTCATTCAACATTAGATCTTATAAATCTTTCCAAGTTTTCCCAAAGTTCACCAGCTCATCATTTCTTATAGCACAATAGTATGCCATTACATTTATATACCACAACTTGTTCAGCCACTCCCCAATGGATGGGCATCCCCTCAATTTTCAGTTCTTGGTCATCACAAAAAGAGCAACTATAAATGTTTTTGTACATGTGGGACCTTTCCTCATTTTTATGATCTCCTTGGGATACAACCCTAGAAGCACTATTTCTGGGTCAAAGGGTATGCACGTTTTTATAGCCCTTTGGGCATAGTTCCAAATTACTCTCCAGAATGGTTGGATCAACTTACAGCTCCACCAACAATGAATTAGTGTTCCAACTTTCTCACACCTTCTCCAGAATTTTTCACTTTCCTGTTTGTCATGTTAGCCAATCTGGTAGGTGTGATGTGTTACCTCAGAGTTGTTTTGATTTGTATCTCTCCAATCAAGTGATTTAGAGCATTTTTTCATATGACTATAGATAGCTTTAATGTCTTCCTCTGAAAACTGCCTATTCATATCCTTTAGTCATTTATCAATGGGGGAATGACATGTGTTCTTGTAAATTTGACTCAGTTCACTATATATTTTAGAAATGAGGCCTTTATCAGAGACACTAGTTGCAAAAATTCTTTCCCAGTTTTCTGCTTCCCTCCTAATCTTGGTTGCATTGGCTTTGTCTGTGCAAAATCTTTTCAATTTAAAGTAATCAAAATTATCCATTTTGCATTTCATAATGTTCTCTATCTCTTGTTTGGTCATAAATTTCTCCACTCCCCATATATCTGACAGATTCTTGTTCCTCTAATTTGTTTATTGTGTCAGCCTTTATAACTAGATTGTGTACCCATTTGTAATGGCCAGCAAAGTGGGATTTTTTGATTTTTTTTTGGAGTGCTTCTCAGCACTAACACAACCAAGTGCCTTTGATTCAGCCTTGTCTTTGATTGAATCAAGTCTTTGATGATGTACTTAAGTCACAAGAAAGCCTAAGTCACACGAATTTGAGTCCCCTGGTTGTGATGCCCTCTGACCCTGAAGAAGTGTATGTATACTCTGAGGTTACCATGTTGCTTGAGGGCTC
The DNA here is from genome assembly GCA_028646595.1 of Phalanger gymnotis. NCBI lineage: Eukaryota > Metazoa > Chordata > Mammalia > Diprotodontia > Phalangeridae > Phalanger > Phalanger gymnotis. The sequence goes on from CM053627.1 coordinate 177,645,652, forward strand.
ACTCACTGGAAGAGTATTAGTGCGATTTGTCCAGACAAGACTCCGGATAGCTGATAAGGATCCCCCCAGCTTTGAAAACCCAGATATTGGTGCTTCTCTCTCTGGTAACTATATGTATATTGCAATGGACATACTGAAGCCCTATCTGCTGCTTTGTGTTATTTGCTCTGTTTATATAATTCTTGCTTGTAATTTCTGTTTGTGTTTCTCTGAAATTCAAGGGGCTGACTTATCCCCCTGAGCTCAGTGAATGATATATGTATGTTTAAAGTGAGGTTGTAAACTCCTTAAAGTTGCTTTCCTTAGAAAAGCAGATCAAAAGACTTGTGCTAATTTGTGCACTAGTAGCCCTGTTATGTGCTGTTGCTGTTGGTTTTACACCTCTACAGCAGCTTCAAGTCACATTGTTGTTACAAAATGGCATAGTCTGGGAAGAAAACTAAAAGGAAAGTATAGGGGCTGGGATAATTATTTCCCAATTGTGGTAGCTATGATTCTGTGCAGCCATGGAGCAGGATCGAGAAGAGCCCTTGAAGAGCACAGAGTAGACCTTCTGAGAGCACAGAGGATACCTTCTGTGAGTGCAGAGGAGCCTCAGGGAGCTCAGAGGAGCAGAGAACTGCCTGCCTGCCAACTTTGGTGAGGTGAGAGCAAAAATGGAGAGCTGCTTGCAAGTGAACCTAGGCAAGATCTGGGAGCATTTGGAACTTGGAGAAGGAAGCATGGGATTTGGAAGTCAACCTTGAGTCAAAATAAAAGAGGACTTTACTTGGATACTCTGTATTGACTGAGTAGATAGCAACTTGCTTTGACCTAGGAGTGGATGGTATTTATATTTTCTGTTACCCCTTAAGGATGATATGTAGTGCTAGAGAAGATCCTGGCCTTGGACCCCCTGCTTGTGTAAATGAGTATTTTGGGGAATGCTACTGAATGATGTTTTGCTTAAGGATGTTGCTATCAATGTTACAGTTCAGTTTATTGAAAAATGATATATCCTGTGTGGGTATTCTGAGAAATGCTATAAGATATACCAAAATGATAGGTTTTATTTAAGACTATGTGGCCACCTTACTAATAAGTTATTATGTGATGGGATCACAAAGTATAGTGCCTCTATTTGTTCCAGGATCCATGGCCATTTAGATTATAAGGCCAAGGATCCTGGAGGAATGGAAAGGTAATGGCAAGCAAAGTGGGACTTTTCACTGTTTTTTCTTCTGGAATGCTAGTCATCAATAAGGCAACCAAATGCTTTTGATTGAGCCTTGCCTTTGAGTGAATTAAGAGTCTATGATGGCATGCTTAAGTAACAAGAAAGCCTTAGTCATATGAATTTGAGTCCCATGGTTATGATGCCCACTGACCCTGAAGAAATGTATATATATTATATTCTGAGATTAACATTTGCTTAAGCTCACTCATTGGAAGAGTGGTAGTGTGATTTGGCCAGACAAGACTCTGGGTAGCCCTTAAGGAGGCCCCCCAGCTTTGAAATCCCAGATGTTGGTGCTTCTCTCTCTGGTAACTATGTGTGTATTGCTATGAACAGACAGAAGCCCTGTCTGCTGCTTTGTGTTATTTGCTCTGTTTATATAATTCTTGCTTGTAATTTCTGTTTGTGTTTTCTCTGAAGTTCAAGGTGCTGTCTTATCCCCCTGTGCTCAGTGAATGCTATTATGTATATTTAATTAAAAGTGAGATTGTAAACTCTGTAAAGTTGCTTTCCTTAGAAAAGCAGATCAAAGAACCTGTGGTCACAGTCCCTGTGCCCTGGTGTTGTTGGTCTTACACCTCCACAGCAGCTGCTAGTAACATTGGTATTGCATCATTTGGACTTTATTCTGGTATACGTTGTCAAACAGTGGTCTATACCCAGTTTCTGCCATACTATTTTCCAGTTTTCCCAGAAGTTTTTGTCAAAAAGTGAGTTCTTATCCCAGCAGCTGGGGTCTTTAGGTTTATCAAACAGTAGATTGCTATGCTCATTGACTACTGTCTTGTGTACTTAACCTATTCTACTGATCTATTGCTCTATTCCTTAGCCAGTACCAAGTGGTTTTTATGATAGCTGCTTTATAATACAATCCAAGATCTGGTATGGCTAGACCACCATCTCTAGCATTTCTTTTCATTATTTCCCTTGATATTCTGGACCTTTTATTCTTCCAGATGAATTTTGATATTATTTTTTCTCACTCTTTAAAATAATTTTTGGTAGTTTGATTTGTATGGCAATTACATATATGTATATATATATTTTATATATATATATACACATATGTATGTATATATATGTACACACATATATGTATACATATATACACAAACACACATGCTATATATAACACATATAATATATTATATAACTTATATAAATTATATGTGTATATATAATTACATAATTAAATTGATTGAGATAGAATTGTCATTTTTATTATATTAGCATGGCCTACCTATGAGCAATTCATGTTTTTCCAGTTATTTAGATCTGACTTTATTTATGTGAAAAGTGTTTCGTAATTGTGTGTATATAGTCCCTGGGTTTGTTTTGGCAGGTAGACTCCCAAATATTTTATAAAGTCTACATTAACTTTAAATGGAATTTCTCTTTCTATGTCTTGCTTTTGGGTTTTGTTAGTGATATATAGGAAGGCAGATGATTTATGTGGGTTTATTTACATCCTGCAAGCTTTCTAACATTTATTATTTCATGTAGTTTTTTACTTGATTCTCTACAACACTCTAAGTATATCATCATATCATCTGCAAAGAGTGATAACTTAGTTTCTTCTTTGACTATACTAATTCTTGCAATTTCTTTTTCTTCTCTTATTGCTACAGCTAACATTTCTAGCTCCATATTGAATAACAGTGATGATAACGGACATCTTTGTTTCACCCCGATCTTATTGGAAATGCATCTAGTTTATCCCCATTACATTTAATGCTTACTGATGGTTTTAGGTAGATACTACTTATCATTTTAAGGAAGGCTCCATTTAATCCTATACTCTCCAGTGTTTTCAGTAGGAATGGATGCTACATTTTGTCAAAAGCATTTTTTCTGCATTTATTGAGACAATCATAAGCTTTCTGCTAGTTTTGTTTTGATATGATAAATTATGCTAACAGTTTTCATAATATTGAATCAGCGTTGCATTTTTGGTATCAATTCTACCTTATCAAAGTATATTATTCTTGTAATAAGTTGCTGTAGTCTTTTTGTTAATATTTTATTAAAAATTTTTGCATCTATATTCATTAGGGAAATTAGTCTATAATTTTTTTTCTCTGTTTTGGCTCTTGAGGGTTTAGGTATCAGTTCCGTATCTGTATCATAAAAAGAATTTGGTAGGACTCATTTTTTCCAAATAGTCTATATAGTATTGGAATTAATTGTTCTTTAAATGTTTGATAGAATTCACAGGTAAATCCATCTGGCGCTGGAGATTTTTTCCTAGGGAGTTCTTTGATGGCTTGTTCAATTTCTTTTTCTCAGATGGGGTTACTTAGGTATTTTATTTCCTCTTCTGTTAATCTGGGCAATTTATATTTTTGTAAATATTCATCCATTTCACTGAGATTGTCAAATTTATCTGCATACAATTAGGCAAAATAATTCCTAATTATTGTTTTAATTTCCTCTTCATTGGAGGTGAACACAGCCTTTTCATTTTTGATAATGTTAATCAGTTTTATTCTTTCTTTTTTTTAAAATCAAATTAACCAAAGGTTTATCAGTTTTATTGTTTTTTTCACAAAACCAGTTCTTAGCTTTATTTATTATTTCAGTAGTTTTCTTGATTTCAATTTTATTAATCTCATGCTTGATTTTCAGTATTTCTAATGTGGTATTTAATTGGGGGTTTTCAATTTGTTCTTTTTCTAGCTTTTTCAGTTGCATGCCTAATTTATTGATCTCCTTTTTCTCTATTTTATTCTTGTAAGCATTTAGAGATATAAAACTTCCCCTGAGAACCACTTTCACTGCATCCCATAAGTTTTAGTATATCATCTCACTATTGTCATTCTCTTGAATGAAGGTATTGATTGTTTTTATGATTTGTTGCCTGACCCACTCATTCTTTTTAATCTCATTTAAAAATAGCTTTTATTTATGTAACATTTTAAAATTTAAAAATAATCTGCATATATTAGCTCATTTGAGCCTTGCAATCATCCTGCGAGGCAAGTATCACAGGTATTATTATCTCCACTTAATAGATAAGGAAGGGTAAAGGTAGCAAGCAGGGGTGGGGAACCTGCTACCCCAAGGCCACACATGACCTCCTAGGTCCCTGAGTGCAGCCCCTTGACCAAGTTCAAACTCACAGAACAAATCCCCTTAATTAAAAAATTTAATCTGTAAAACTTGGACTCGGTGAAAAGGCCAGACCCAAGGACCCAGGTTTCCCACTCCTGGGTAAAGGACTTGGTTGTGGCAACTCAGCTAATAAACTTGGGAACTCCAAGTCTAGTATTTCACCGACTATTCTGTGCTGTCTTTTTAACATGACATGTTTGGACTAGGTGATTTCTAAGGTCCTTGTCTATTAAGAAATACTGTGGTTCTTAGTGACTCCAGACTAGATCAAAATTCCTTTTTATCACAGAGCCTTCCTTTCAAGTACACAGAGCAAGGGGCAAATGTCTTTCTCTTTGGCCTTCAAGGTTTTTTTTTTTTCATACCTTTCCGCCACCTCCAGATTCCACACTAGGATCAAACCAGCCTACATTCTGACTGTCTCCTCTTCCTCCTAATAATAATGAGTAATAATAATAATAGCTCCCTTTTCTGTAGTGCTTTAAGATTTACAAAGCACTTTCCTCAGAACAACTCCACGTAATTACCCTTATATTAGACAAGGAAGTGGGGGGCCCAGGAAAGTGTTTACCTGTTCATGGTCCCATTGCTATTAAGGCCAGAGAATCATGGAGGTTGTTGAGTTCAACCCTTCCTCACATCCATCCTTTAGAATCTCTAGGTTCCTTCAATATTTAGTTCAGGCTCTACTTCCTTTTCTTTTTTTTTTATCTTTTTTAAATTTTTTTAAATCTTAAGGATTAGATTATTTGATTTCCAATTAATTTTTAGATATCTTTCCACGGTTCTTTATTACATATAATCTTTATTGCATCGTGTTCTGAAAAGGATGTACTGGCTATTTCTGTCTTTCTGCACTGGATTGTGAGGTGTTTATGCCCTAGTAAATGTTCAATTTTTGTGTATGTGCCATATACCACTGAGAAAAAGGCATATTCCTTTCTATCCCTATTCAGTTTTCTCCAGAGGTCTATCATATCTACCTTCTCTAAAATTCTATTCACCTCTTTAACTTCTTTCTTGTTTATTTTGAGGTTAAAATTATCAAGTTCAGTTTGTGGTCCCCCACTAGTATAGTTTTCCTCTGTATTTCTTTCTATAACTCCCTTAACTTCCCGTCTAAGAAACTGGATGCTATACCACTTCGTACATATATGCTTGGTAATGATATTACTTCATTGTCTATGGCGCCTTTTAGCAGGATATAGTTTCTTTCCTTATCTCTTTTAATTAGACCTATCTTTGCTTTTGCTTTGTCTGAGATTAGGATTGCTACCCCTGTTTTTTTTTTTAAATTTCAGCTGAAACATAATGCATTCTACTCCAGGCTTTTACCTTTACCCTGTGTGTATCCCCCTGTTTCCAATGTGTTTCTTGCCAACAAAATATTGTAGGATTATGGTTTTTAATCCATTCTGCTATCTCCCTCCATTTTATGAGAGTTCATCCCTTTCACTTTCACAGTTATGATTACTATCTGTGTCTTTCTCTCTATCCTATCTCCCACCTTTATGCTTTTATTTCTTCCTTCTCCCTTCCGCTCCTCAAAAGAATTTTGCTTTTGACCACTGCCTCCCTCAATTTTCCCTCCCTATTAGCCACCCTCCCTGTCTCCTCCTACTGCCTGTAGGGCAAATTAGATTTCTATACTTTCAGAGTATGTTATTCCCTCTTTGAACCTAATCCGATGAGACTAAAGCCCAAAAAATGTTCTTCTCCCTCTCTTCTTTCCCTCTACTATAATGTGTTTTTGTGCTTCTTCGTTTGAAGTAATTTACACTTTTCCGCCTCCTCCTTTCCTCTTCTCCCATTATAATACCTTTGCACCCCTTAATTAGTTTTTTTCATGACTTCTGTTAATTTATACCCACACCTTCTGTATATCCCTTTTAAATGTCATAATAAATATGCCATTCTCAAGATTAACAAGTATCATCCTCTCATGTAAGGATGTAAGCAATTTGCCCTTATTGAATAATGTTTCTTTCCCTGGCTACCTTTTCATTCCTCTCTTAAGTCTTGTATTTAAGATCAAATTTTCCATTGAGTTCTGAATTTTTCATCGGGAAGCCTTGGAAGTCTCTTATTTCATTGGATGTCCATCTCTTTGCCTGAAAGATTATGCTCAATTTTTATGGGTAGTTGATCCTTGGTTGTAGTCCAAGCCCTCTTTTCTTGTGGAATATCATATTCCAAAACCTCAGATCTTTTAATTTAGAAGCTGCAAGGTCCTGTGTGATCTTTACTGTAGTTCCACGATATTTGAATTATTTCTTTCTAGCTACTTGCAGGATTTTCTCTTTGACCTGATAATTCTGGAATTTGGCTACAACATTCCTGGAGGTTTTCAATTTGGCATTTCTTTCAGGAGGTGTTCGGTTGATTCTTTTGATGACTATTTTACCCTCTGGTTCTAGTACTTTGGGGAGATTTTTCCTTAGTGATTTCTTGGAAGATACTGTCCAGGCTCTTTTTTCATCATGGCTGTCTCGTAGACCAATAATTCTCGATTATTTCTCCTGGATATATTTTCCAGGTCAGTTGTTTTGTAAGGAGATTTTTACATTTACACTTTCTTCTATTTTTTCATTCTTTAGATTTTGTTTGACTGATTTTTGATCTCTCATTGAGTCATTAGCTTCTACTTGCCAATTACTTTTTTCAGTTCATTTTTGTACCTCCTTTTCAATGTGGCCAATTTTACTTTTCAAAGAGTTATGTTCTTCAATTAGGTTCTGTGCTTCTTAATCCATTCACTAATTTTATTTTTTAAAGATTTTTTCTCTTGAGTGAATTTTTTTTCTATTTTGTCCATTGTATTCTTAAAAGAATTGATTAGTTTTTTTAACTCTCTAATTTGGCTTTTAAAATCCTCCTTGAGCTCTTCCAAGAAGGTTTTCTCAGTTTGAGACCAGTTCATATTCCCTTTTGAGGTTTCAGATGTGGATACAGTGTCAATGCTGTCCTCTTCTGAATTCATATTTTGATCTTTCCCATCACCATAGTAAGATTCTATGGTCTTTGCCTTTCTAGTTTGTTTCTTCATTGTGATTGCCTCTTTTCTGGCTTTTAAAATGGATCTCTGCTTCTGGGGCACAAAGGGCTCAGTCCTAAGCTTCTGGTGCTGGGCGGTAGGGGCATGGTTACAAGCTTTGTGTGCTGTGGTCTCTGATTCTGTCATCTAGAAGCTATAATGTTGCAGTTAACCTTGTACTGAGCTGGATCTGGCTGGTGTGTGCCATTGCTGAGGTCAGGTGATGTCTTTCTGTGGTTACTCTGAAGCTCACAGCATGGGGTGTGGTGGTGGGTTGGTCTGGCTACTGGAAGTCTCTTCCCCTAGGGCCGTGTTAGAGCACAGCTATCTTTAGCCACTGTCTGTGCTGATGTCTGCCAATATCTCTGGCTGTGCCAAGGCACACCTGGGGTCCTGGTGTTGGCCTTTGCTGGCTCCACTCCCTTGGGGCTCAGTATCTCCTGTTGGTCTGCTGAAGTGGGGTTTGCTGGGATGTCTCCAGTCTTTCACTGGACCCCTTCAGCCACAGCAATAGGGACCCTTCCTGTTGATCTCCCTAGCCTCTAGAGCTAAAAGACTGCTGTTCCCATTCTGTTGGTTCCACTATTCCAGGATTTTTCCTGGGGCAATGTTCTCTGGGTTTTTCAAGGTCAACAAGGGCAGGGGGTGAGAGTGCTTACAGCTTACTCAGCCTTCTTGGCTTCCAGAAGTTCAAATAGGTGACTTTCAAATATTTAGTCTGTAGGCTGATAACCCCAGGAGTAGCTGCTGCCACTGCCAGAAGCCCTGTGCTTCTCTTTCAACTGGGTATGCCAAACTCTCATTCTGTGCTGAGAGGTTTGGGAATCACCACTGCCACTGGTGATTCAGTCCACCAGGGTCTACTATCACTCCACTATGGTCAAGTATAGACCCACACACTCTGTGCTCTTCAAATCTGATGCAACAGATCTTTCATGTCGACCTTCTGGAGTCTCCTGGGCTGGAAATCTGCCACACTCTGTCTCCTAGTGGATTTTACCACTCTCAAATTTGTTCAGATTCACTTTTTAAAGAAATATCTGAAAGAATTTGTGAGGGAGCTCAGGTGCATCTCTCTTTTCATTCTGCCGTCTTGGCTCTGCTCCCCTAGGATCTATTCTTAAAAAGTGGCTTGACGGTCCAAAGAACTTAAATAATTTAACTTGGGTCATAGATGTGGTATGTATCAGAGATGGGACTTGAACCTTGGTCTTCCTGATTCTGAAGCCTGTCCTTTATCTATCCCATTATCTTGCATCACATATATTGCTATAGACACCAACATACGTAACCACATATATGTGTTTTAGTATATAATACATACACACACAAACACATATACATAGTTTTTGTGTATGTACTAGATAACAACATAGTTAAAACTAATGAAAATATACCTTTTCTTCTTGCCTTCATGTATACTAGTTCCAAGTAAGTTCAAGTTCTCTCTCTCTCTCTCTCTCTCTCTCTCTCTCTCTCTCTCTCTCTCTCTCTCTCTTTCTCTCTCTCTCTCTCTCTTCTCCGTTTATGTTTTACTTTTTTTTTTTTTACATTATCCCCCCATGGCTAGAAGGGACTTAACACTCAACTTTGTCACCACTTCATTCATCTCCACCCTGTCCCATTCTTCTCAGCCCAAGTTCAAATGTAGTCTGCTACATGATATGTTCCTCAACTCTACTCCTCTCTCATCACAAGCTCAAAGTAAGCTCTCTAGCAGCAAATTTCTTCCTATATTAAATCTATCTTTGCCAACCCAGCATCTAGAATTGTGAATATTTTTGTTTAATTGTTGACTAGCAACATTTTAAAGACTTCTCTGTGAACAAAAAGAGAAAAAAAGCCTACTTTTGAAAGTTTTGATAATTCCTCAATTTAAATTTTATATATATATACACAAACATGTGTGTATATTTGTGTGTGTGTATAATTTTAATACTCGTAAATCATAGAATATCACCCTTTCATGATATATGGTGAAATTCTATACCTTTTAGTAGATGATTTAAAATATCCAGAGTTCAGTCATGCGTGACCTATGTAGCCATTAGCATGTATAAATAAACCTTTGAAGTACTCAGATATTTTGCTTTAGGGGGAGCTTAGTTCTATAAACACCAATTTAGAATACTTTAACTTTCCAGGACCAGAAGGTCAAATATCCTGCCTTTAATCCTCTTTAATAGATTTTTCATACCATTTAGGTAGATATAGACAAAGTCTTAAAAATACATTCATCTGTCTGATCCATGTCAATACTGAATATTTTAGAAACTTTTGCTAAAAGAAAATAAATATTCACTGGTAACTTATTATACTTTAGAAAAAGCAAGGTGGTCATATTTTTCTCTAAACAAACCATTAATCAACATGATACTGGAAAGAATTTTACATTTTCAGTCAGAGGATCAGAATTTTAATCCCAACACTTCCATTGTTACATGTATTGCTTTGGATAAGTCCCTTAATATTTTAGGGTCCTCATTTTTATTTAAAATAAAGAGGTTATACAAGGTTAATTCTAAGGTTCCTTTCCATTCTAGATCTATATGCTATGATCCTCTCACATTGAGAAATTCTTGCTGGGCCTAGGGGGTTGGGACTTTGTCTCTACTCCTTTTTCCTTAAGGTCTAATGCATGTGGCCTGGACTTAGTTCTGCTTAGGGAGTCTTGTCTTTAATGAGAGTGGCCAGCAAAAGAGTTCGGGTAGATAGGCTTGATTTCTCTCAATCTTTTCTGCTCATTAAACCTTCATTCCAGTGTTCTAAAATTTTAATTTTAGTGGTTCATTTCAAAGATCTTCCTAAACAAGGGAAGAGAAAAAATTTTCAGTTTGTAATACACTATGAAATAGGTTAGGTGAAAGCATTTAATTTCTATAGATGAAAGAAACAATAAATACCACAAAGGATATAACATTAATTGAATATTTAACAATAGGATTAACTAAGTTAACTTATGTGTTCAGTGAATTAACTTATAACTGATAACAATCTCTTCAGAACTTAATTTTTTAATGTCATCAGAACATAGTTTGTGGGACCACTGAATAGACATTCACCTCATTTCTGTATTATCCAAATTAATTTGGTTGTTATTCTGGTGGTCATCTTATTAGATAAAGAAAACTGGCTTGCTATCAGTTGGACCCTATGGACCACCAGACTTCTTGAACCAACAAAGTCATATTCAAATTTTGCACATAATTGTCTAACATTAACAACTCATTCACCTGTGATCAGGAAAGAATAGTCACAAAAGATGATGCCTGAAACTCAGAATCAGACTTGCCTAGGAAACATGTTTTAGTTGCCATGTGCTCATGGCAGCATAGCAGCCAGGGTGGGGAGTAGGGCAAGCCAACCCTGCTTCCACACTAATAAAAAGCTACATGAAATAGTCCTGCCAGAATTTGAAGTCAGAAGAGGAGGTATAAGGAAACTATCCTTTTTAAAGATACATTGCATCTTCAGCACTTCTTGTTTAGGGGTTAGTAAAGGAATTTTCATTATCTCAAAATGTAAGCCATTCAGCACTGAATCTCCCAAGGCCAGAAGCAGATGCCCAAACTCCCAGATGGCCATCCTGAAGCAAGTAGGAAGGATTTGCAAATGTTCTATAGACCAATTCAACCCACATTTTGCTCCAACAATTTTGTGTTGAATGACTAATCTATGGTAGATTATGTGGGGTAACAAAGATATGTATGGCACATAACTCCCCTCAAAGAATTTAAAAACCAATTGGGGATACAAGACACAAAAATAAGATATATTTTTAATGAAGTACTTTAGCAGAAGCATTGGCTAGTTTCCTTCACCAAATTTCCTTTCTGTTATTGAATTCCTGCTTATACTTTGACTATATCTACCCAAACAGGGAACATTTTCATTACAAAATTGTATTACAGTTGAAGTCTCCTCTAAGAAAGTTATTTGTTCAACTTTTTTTTTGAGGGGGGAAGGCAGGGCAATTGGGGTTAAGCGACTTGCTCAAGGTCATACAGCTAGTAAATGTGTCAAGTGTCTGAAGCCAGATTTGAACTCAAGTCCTCCTGACTCCAGGTCTGGTGCTCTACTCACTGCACCACCCAGCTGCCCCATATTTGTTCAACTTTGGCTGATAAATGGGTGTCTACTTTTCAAGGTTAAAGTATTTTGTTTTCTCATATTTTTGTAGGGTGGGAAAAATATCTCCATAGAAAGTAATGAATGAAAACATTTTACAAGGTTTTCCATATGACAAAGAATTTAGCCCCTTCATCTTCGACAATTTATCTATTAGGATGCCCCAAGGTTAAGCTTTAGACTGAAAATACATCATCTCAAAAGTCTTTTCCTCTGTTATTTATGTGAGTCATGATGTCAAAGAGTCCCCTTTAGACTACCAGTCCATTATAGGGCACTACAGTATTTTATGCTAATTTCCTACTAAGTTCCATAATATTTTGGCTAGAGAGAATCAGTGCATTAGTCACCTTAAAAAGTAGATTTCATTTAATTACAGCATGCTAGCTAGATTTAGGCCATTTGTAAAGTAGAAACTATAAATATTAATTCAAGAGCATAAAAGTAATCTTAGGGGTTGGAGAGAAGCTATAATACATTTAACCTTTCTTTGGAAAATTCTGACTTTCTTTCATAGACTATTCCCTAGTCTCACCTCCAGGCTTCCTCAATAATTGTTACCTTTAGTTACTTCCTTGGACTCTGTTAGTATATCAAAGTTTTGACACTCGGAATTACATTTGCATGATGATGAGAATTAAATGGTTTTTGAAACTCTTTCCCCAAATTGAAGATTTTTCCATATCTCAAGTGTGAAAATCTCAACCTTCTAGTATTAAGAATATCAGTACAGCACAATAAATTCAATGTAAAACTTATATTCGAAATTGTATTTCCTCTCTACAGATCAAATATATAATGCCTCCCCCATAAACCTCACCAAAATATTGATTTATGATTTTTAGTTGTTAGAATAAAGACTGCTTTCTTTCATCGTTGCCTTCCTCTACTCTTAACCTCCTGCAGTCTGGCTTCCAACCCCTTCATTCACCCGAAACTTCTCCCTCCAAAGTCACCAACATTTGTTAATCTCCAAATTTAATGGCCTCTTCTTAATCTTCATCCTACTTGACATCTTTGCAGCATTTGACACTGTTTAGCATGCATTTTCGTCTTTTGTTTCTGACTTTTCATGATATTGCTATCTCAGTCATCATACCTTTACTATTCTCCTGCTCAGTTTTTTGATTCATCATCTACTTATAGGTGCATATATGCCAAAGTTCTGTCTTCCTGGCTCTTTTACATTTTTTTTCACTATACTATCTCATTTGACAATTTCCTGACTCTTATGATTTAAATAACTTTATCATAGACATGAATCGGAAATCTATATTTCCAGCCCTAGTCTTTTTTTCTGAGGATCAATCCCAAATCACAAAAAGCCTATTGGACACTTGTAACTGCATGCCACATAGACTTATAAAACTCAATTTATCTAAAACATGACTCATTGTCTTCTCCATACTTTCTCCACCCTTCCTCTAAACTCTCTATTGCTATAAAGGCCTTTCTGTCTCAAAGGTTCATAGCCTCCACTTCTCACTTTCAGTATACACTTCCAAGTGGTTGCTAAATATCCTTATTTCTATCTCTGCCTCTTTTAAACCCTTTTTTCCTCCACTTATAAAAGCATTACCTTAGCTCATAACTGTATCACCTTGTTTATAATCAAATGTTCCATTCTCTGGTTTCTTTTTCAAGAATGCCTCAAAAACCTGTTTTGTTGAAGGTTTTGATGAGTAGGCTTGACTTTTCAGAATATGTTAAGTTGCATTTTGGCTTCAGACCCTTACTAGATATGCACCCCTGGCCAAGTCACTTCACTTCTATTTGCTTCAGTTTCCTCAACTACAAAATGGGGGCAATAGCAGTGCCTAGAGTTGTTGTGAAGATCAAATGAAATAATATTGTTTAAATGCTTAACGTAGTGTCTGGCACATATTAGGCACCTAATAAATGCTTGTTCCTTCCATCCCTCCTAAAGTTTGTCAGCTCTTTTCCATACAAACTATTGTTAAAGACCTTCCTATTCTGTTCATGCCACATTGATCTTTCGAATCTGAGTGCAATAACTTCATTCCTGTTCAGTTTCATATTGTTGAGTGATGAGTCTATATAACTAAAAACTATCCAAAGATAGTCAAATAAATCATTTATCTGGATACTTTTAATAATACAGATTGCTCCCTAACCAAAAATGGCTTATATTAATAAATTGTAATACATAATAATGTTAATATAATAAATAATACAGGCTGGCCCCAAACCACTAAAGTAAAACTTAACTGGAATGATTGTGAGATCATTGTCCTCTACAAGTATGGGATGGGTAAACCCAAAAGGACAGAAGTTTGTGTGGAAAAAAAAACCTCAAAACATAACTGGTGATTTTGGTTGTTTTTAGGCTAAAAACAATCCAACAGGGTGATGTAGCTGTTTAGAGAGCTAATTCAAATTAAGGTCCAAACACAAAAGTTAAGAGTTTCATCATACATTACATGCATCAGACCATCTCTGAAAGTTTTGGATACTTGTCAGAGTCATAACTTAATGGTTTTAGTTGATATGTCTTCTGCATTTGAAGACCTCTAGTACGGGGGCAGCCACTATTACCTTAGGGAGCCCATTTCACTTTTGGAACTCTAATTCTTTTGGAAATCCTTCGTTATATAGGGCTAAATTTGCCTTATTTAAATTTCTACCTTTTGCTCCAGTCCTCTTCTTTGGGTCAAGCAGGGCTACTGTCATAACACTTTAGTTCTTCTCCTCTGATGCACCTCAAGCAATTTAAATATCTAGGGATATTCCAATATGGAAAATATGGACAATAGTAGATGAATGGAAATTGAATAGATGAATGGAATAGGATGTTTTAAAAAATGAAATCAAATGATACCTTAACCTGTAGAACAGTCATGAAAGATGAGGAATATGCTTCAGGAAACCTCTCAGAAAGGGAGTCATTAAATGCATCAGGCTCTTCAAGCAGTGTCTTTAGCTGCAAGGCAAAAATTCTCTCATTCCATGCCCAGTGTGGAAAGAACTTGTGGTCAAACTTTGTTTTTTTTTTCTATGACTGTAGGATTATACACAAATCAAAAAACATTTATCAAGCATACATGATGTACCAGGCATTGTGCTAGATTCTGAAGATCAAACACAAAACATGAAACAATACCTCCTCAAAAGGGATTTTATGTCCTAACAAGGGAAATGATAAGCACATATACAGATATATACAGAATAAATATGAGATATCCAAATACAAGGTAGTTTAAGAGGCAGGGCACTAGCAATTGCTGGATCATTACCAGCAGTAGAGAGACTGGGAAAAAAAAGATAGCCATTCATATAGGGCTATTTCTCAAATTTGATTTTCCTCTCAAGATGTTCACATAATTCATCAACCTCTGACACTGAAGCATTATTACTTCTGACAATACTTCAGACTTGTACTCCCTCTTCAAAAAATGTTTTTTTCTGTTTTTGTTTCCATTCAAACATCAGGAAAACTTCCCCCTTGATTTTACTTGTATATGTCTCTAACCACCCTTACAATTGAATTTTACTTCATTTTTATTGTTCTGCTTCCTTTAATTAGATGCTGTGTTTCCTTTCCAAAATCAGCATGTGTCATCAAAGACTGCTGCTTGCTGTACTGTGTTCAGCTGAGAGTGAATAATAAGATTTATGTGCTGACCAGAATAAAACTTACTAGACCAGCACTCTGATCCCAGAGTCCACTTCCACTTAATTTTAAAGATATAAATTAAACTTGGCTTCTTCTTTATTGATTTTAGTAGGAAGGATAAGCGTATATATTTTATTTTTATACTCTTTTTTTAATTAAAGACATGGGATTAATATAAACCCCAATTATTTTTATGATGATGTTTCTTTATGATGAACTTATATCCTGTATTTGTTAAAGTTGTATAGTTATCATGTATGTAGCTATGTATTTCTATTTTAAGAAGCTCCCATTTATGGCTACAAAATATTTTTTCTTAAAATGATCCCATAAGCTAGGTAGAATAAATATTAATATTAATAATAGTAGCATTTATATGACATATTAAAGTTTATAAAATGTTTTACGTGTGAGGTAGTTGCTATTAATTTTCCTTTTACAGATGAAACTGCAGCTGAGAGATGAAAGCTAATCAATGAACCTAATCAAAGGGTAAACAAATAGGACCTATCGGAGGGAGAATTTGAACAAATAACTTCTTGAGTCCAAGCCTCACACTCTGTACATTATGCCACTGTACTCCTCTCCCACTTTAGGGATTCATTATTTTTGTCTTCATATCATGATTCCTGATTTAATCTCTGTACTCTAAGGTATAAAAATAAAGGGGAATGATTATAGCTAACACTCTGTGTGTGTGTGTGTGTGTGTGTGTGTGTGTGTGTGTAGGCAACAGGAACTCTTTTTTCTAAGTGCCTCTTTGATGTCATCTCATTTTTTTCCTGCCATTTTGGTGCCAGAAGCACTTCTTTTTTTCTTCTTCTTCTCCTTCTCCTTCTTCCTCCTCCTCCTCCTTCTCTTCTTCCTTCTTCTTCTTCTTCTTCTTCTTCTCCTCCTCCTCCTCCTCCTCCTTCTTCTTCTTCTTCTTCTCCTTCTTCTTCTTCTCCTTCTTCTTCTTCTTCT
>CM053627.1:177662237-177690163 GCA_028646595.1 Phalanger gymnotis
ACAATCATTGTAAGGCATTCCATGGTATCTGTATGTATATTTTACAGCTAGTTATCTATTTCCCCTTAACATAATATTAACAATTTCCCAATTATTTTGCAGCTCTGGCATAATATGCAACAATCAGTGGGCTGTCTAACTCTTAAAGCTTCCAGCTTCTTTTCTTTTATTCTTATGCTTCTAGCTTGATATCTCAATCATATACAGCATGCCCCATAATCATTATAATACATGCTAAACCAAACATTAATGGAACCAGTTAACAACAGCAAAGATTCAAGGATCAAAAGGGACCAGGCATTGCTTCACATATATTCATGATTAGAACCAGAATGTAGCACTTTTAAAAATTCCTTTCTTAGCACCTAAGGTCTCTTTTTTAACAGGACTATTCACATCAGGATGCCAACTTCCACAAAATTAGACTGAACATCATTGGAAGTCTCCCAGATTTTCCGGTAGTGGTCTCTTGTGAATGATATTACCTCTTAGACCTGTTGTTATTTGGATTCAATTATCAGGAGACTGATTCAGATATAAAGTTATAAATCTTGATAAAATAATAACACCAGTAATGGCTACTTGAGTAAGGCTAACAGAAAACCAAATATATAATAACAATTGTCACTGATAAACCCTCTCTAGGTGGGCAAGACACCAAACATATTATCCTGGTCAGTGCTCAAAAGAGCCCTATGAGGGAGGCACTAAAAGATTAATAAAGTGGCTAAAGAGATTCAATGACTCACTGGGGTCACATGGTTAATAAGCACTGATGACAGGGTCTGAACCCAAACCACATCCAAGTAAAAATCCAATTTTCCTGTCCATGATACTGTTGCCTGTCTAATTTTTATTTTAATTCTGTTGATATTATGTTTATTTACTGGATGTATACTCCAAAACTCTAAGGTTACTTAGGGAAAGATCTCTTATTGCTAAGTTCTCAAGGCCCAAACTTTTTTCCTATAAACTGAAATTCCTGTAGTTTGAGGTTCCCAGTTTTAACTTGAACTATTTTTAAAAGGGTAGCTAGGTAGCACAGTGGATAGAGTCCAGAGCCTGGAGTCAGGAAAGACTGTATATAAATCTGGCCTAGACAGTTACTAGCTGTGTGGGCAAGTCACTTGTCCCTGTTGGCCTCAATTTCCTTATCTATGACATGAACTGGGGAAGGACATGGCAAACTGCTCTAGTATCTTTGCCAAGAAAACTCCAAATAGGGTCATAAAGAGTCAAGCATAACTGAAACTACTTAGCAACAACAATCTTTAAAGACAAAAGAAATCAAAAAGTGACTCAGTCACAAAGACAGGCCTTGCAGTGTTTTAAATCACAGGAATGCCCACTTTCAGGTTTAAAAATTATAACTAAAGTATTCTAAGTTCTCACTGGCTTTAGACGAACAAAATATTATATCAGAACAGCAAAATAATCAAGATAGAAAGGAATGCATTGTGGCCAAAGTGTCCCAAAATAAAACTTAATGTGAAATACTTATAGTAACATTTAATATCTCTTCCATTATGATTAACCACAAACTCATCAAAATCACAAGCAAAAGATAGTTGATTAGTTGATTTTCTACTTTATATATTGACAGAAGGCTACACATTTTAAGTGAGGTGTTAACATAAGCACAAAAAATGCATTCATATTCTGATCTCTTTATAAGGTAAAATATCTCTATGATCAAGTTAAAAAGCTAACAATGCAATTGGCTGAAAAGGAAATTTACCATACCTCTGAATGCTTTAAATACCTATGTTTGAAGGAGCTAGAGACAGGCACACACTGCTCAGGAATAGTTATGAAGTGAGAATCCTTGAAAGAAATACAAGGAAATTTCTCTCTTCTCCCTGATCCATCAGTTATAGCATTTAGTATAATACGTCCAGAGGGATACAACCTGTCCTATGGTTGGAGAGGCAGTTTGAAACTGGGAGAGATTGCAAGTCAGGACCTGACACAGATGGTAAACCCATGGGAGCAGATACACACACACACACACACACACACACACACACACACACACACACACACACCCCTGACAGAAAGGTAATACAGAGACAGAATAATATGAGAGAGGAAGCAACTTCATGAAGTGTGACCCCTGACAATAGAGAAGAGTACCAGTAATGGGTAAAAGCTAGGTCTGGGAACAGGTTTGAGAAACCAACCCATCAGTGACACTGTACCAAAGAATGCTATGTAAAGACTCTACAAAGAGAAAAAAGAACATCCAGGTCCTATTGAAGGAGGAATTATGACCCACAAATATGAATACTATATGTGTATCTTACTACCATTGCTAAGCCCACTCTTCACATGAATGATCTCATACACACATGCAAACCATATATGTATATGTATGTGAAGCACATGCATACACACATACATATATGTATGTATTGTGCCTGTGTGTGTATGTACTTGTAGGAGAAGGTGCCTCACACGCTTAGAGAGATGGTTTTCTAGTGACTGATTTTACTGAGCTATCTCAATAAATATCTTTTCTAAGAGTCAATTGTGTCAACTAGCTAATTGTTAGAAGCAAATTGGTAAGAACTCATAAGATCCATCTGAGATTCAAGAAGCCCTTTGTCAGATGCCCTAATTTTGCACATATACTTTGGAAAAAATTAATATAGATTTGTTTTGTTATGGGCTACTATTTTCTAGTGCCATTCCTTGATAAATCAGACTAATTTATGTCAGATGGTATATGCATGATTGGAAACTTATGTAATAACATACTAGGCCCATAGTGAACATGATAGAATATTGGTGCTTACCTAGAATATACTATGAGAACTCATTTACATTATTTTCTTTTGTTCATTTTTAATCAATCCTTGCCTTATTGTGACAAAAGTAGACAGATCAAAATTTTTATGCATGCCAAGAACATGAGAATAGATTGACTAGTATCCTAGAAACTCTGAGTGATTAAACCCAAGCTTTTAATCCATTTGTGCGATCTCTACAGCTCTTTGGAACTTGTCTGTGTTTGTTTTCCTTTTTTAAATTAACTACTCATCCTTATAAGGGAAGGGAAATCAATATTTCCTATGAAAGGAATATAAAGAAAATTTTATGCACAGCGCTCAATTCCATATGTACTTCATGGATCCCTGGAGAAATTTTAGTGCCTTAAATGTTTCAGGAATTTTGACCTCTCCAAAATCCCTAAAATAAACCTGGTTTATGGATGTGGTTTCAAAGGAAAGAGAACGCTTACTGGAAAGGGAGACAAAGAATGTTCCACCCAACTTTGTACCATAATAACTTGTTGTTTCACTTGATACCAGTTTGAGAACAGATGGGCACCTCAGTGGGAAAATGAGTGAGAGAACACCCCGGACCTCTCAACAATTCTCCATGCAAGTACGTCTATGTTGTTATATAAGCACTAAGAAAAAGTCATTTGGTTTACCAGCTGGAGAGAAAGATTTAGGATGTCCCTAATGCCTGTGAGGAGAGCCCTAGATAGTCTGGGAATTCTGTAGGGAAAAAAGACCCTCTCTCAAGAGGTAGGATTAATTTTCTTTTCCTTTTTTAAAAATTATCTAGGGGTTGAGAAATGCCTTTGCAAGTACTAAGACAGGTGGCAACCTAATGGTGAAGATGAGAGTATTACAAGAAGTATGTGGGTGGGGTGCTACCATACTTGAATTGCTTGATTAGAGTTTACAAAAGGATAGAAAATATTAGTTGTATTATTGTTCTTTACAGTCATAAATAATCTACATAATTCCCCTGGGAATGTACCAGTCCTCGAGGGTATGAGGGATATGTTCTATGTTTCCTCCAACACGGATAGAAATTTGTTAGAACTGAGAAACTATGCCCTTTGGGGACTTATTTCATTAGGATCTCTACATAAAAGATCATACATGAAGGAGACTTGGCTCAAGGTTTGACTGGTCCAGGTAATTTACAGTGTTTTCTCTATCTTGGATTAAATTACCAGGGATATTTTTCCAAGCTTGGATGATATATACAGGCGTGAGCAAACTCTTAGCTTGGATTTAGCTTCATGAATCTATTCCATCATATCTGTGTTCTGAGGACTCAGCAAAATATCTTCAGTACAGAAGGTGTTCAAGTTATGTTTGTTAAACTTATATTTTACTGTAATAAAGCCTCCTGACCAATGTTCTCCCACTGAACATTTATGTCTCTAAAAAATGGAACACCAGGACCTTGAAAGAAGAGAAAGTAGAGGTTAGCTAAACGGTAATTCAAAAATACACTGTGAGTACAAGGCATGCTGTCCATGATAACTTGCAGAAAATGAATTATTGAGGATGTCCACAATGGGAAAAGGAAGTGAGCTATTGATGTATTGTGAAATTGCTAATTTGAAGCACCAGAAGATTGCTTGCATTTCATTGAGTAGATTCTTTATGGATGATTTGGGAAAAGAAATGGGGCAGAATCTTATAAGATAGCAAGGTTCACAGAAGATCTACTTACTCCCTTCAAAGCAATTAAAGAAATTCAACATCTATTTATTAAGCACTAAACATGGCTAAGCCATTTAGATTCTGAGGATATAAATCAATCAATCATTCAGCATCTTACTATGTGCCTTTTAAGGCACTAAATGCTAGGGATACAACAAGAGGCAAAAGACTGTCCCTTCCCTCAAGGGGTCCACGATCTAATTGAAGAGACAATAAGCAAACAAATGTGTGCAAACAAGCTACATACGGAATAAATTAGAAATGAATAATATAATGAATAGAAAGAATAGAATGAAAGCCCCAGAATTAAGAGGGGTTGGGAAAGGACTCCTCTAAAAGATTGAGTTTTACTTCCTTTAGTAAAGGAAGCCAGGGAAGAAGGAAATGAGCAGAACTCGGAGAACAATATAGGAATTAAAAGCACACTATAAAGATGAGGAACTTTAAAATTTATAATAAATATTATCAGTATAATGATCATTTATGATTCTGGAGGACTGATGGCAATAATTCCCATCCAGAACAGAGAAGTGACAGATTTAGGCTGCAGAATGAAATATATATATTTGGCTACAGTTATTGAAAGGATTTGTTTTGCTTGACTATGTACATTTGTTATAAAAATTGTTTTTCTTATCATTTTTCCTAATGTGGCAAGGGTAGGAAATATATAAAATATATTTATTAATTAAAAATAGGAGATATGAGCAAGGTAGTACAGATATGGAATGTCACACTTTTAGATGAGGTCACTGTGGATTTTAGTTTTGCTTAAATATTTTATTTATTACAAAAGACCTCTGACAGAGTGAGACTAATCTGTAAACATCGATAAAACTTTAAAAAAAACCCTCTATAGGAACCAGGTTGGGAAGGATTCTTAATTCCAAACAGAAGAATTAATAATTGATCCTAAAGGTATCATTGGAGTTGACTCAATTGATCATTGACACAGTCAGACCTGTGATTTAGGAAAACCAATTGAACAGCTCTTTTATACTTGGAATACTATATCCAGTTGAAAATATCCAAAAGCAATTTGATGACCAGGTACTAGAGCATTAAAGAGAGGCTAGGGCCAGCTATGTAGACCTCAGTCACTTATATTAAGAAATCTAGGTAAGAGGCAATAAGGTCCTGAAAAGAGGTTGGGAATATGTAGAGAGATAGCACAGCATGTAACATAAGCTGTGTAGACAGAATTGAGAGCACCTGGTATTCACTTGGATATGTGGAATGAAAGAGGGTAATCAGTCAAGAAGGACTCTAAGGTTGTGACCTGGATAACTGGAATAATTGTGGTTCTCTTGACAGCAGTAAGAATGCTTAGAGCAGGGGTACATTTGGAGTGAAAGATAGAGATCTCCATTTTGGACAAACTAATTTTAAGAGAGAGTGATAATAACTAGATGAAAGGCCTCATGTAGGAAATAGTAAGTAAGCTGGGGTGGCATAGAGGATGAGGATGAAATGTCTTGCATGGAAACAACTAGTAGTCCAAATTAACCAGAATAGAGAGTATATGAAAGGATAATATATGAAACAAGGTTAGGGAGAAGAGTGGAGATTAGACTGTAGAGAGCCTTAAATGATAGACTAAAGATTTTGTATTTAATTCTAAAGGAAACAGGTCACCACTGAAGATCATAAATCATGTGTTTTTGGTATAAAAATTTCACAGCTATGTGGAGGAAGGACAAGGAATAGGCAGAGAGAGTATTTTTCTCCTAAACAGGTTTACATTTTTAGACCAGAGTAATAAACCAAGAGCTTCTGACATACATAGTTGTATGGCTGTTGGGGTAGCAGTTCAATTATATTCACCTCTGTGGTTGCTGGAATAGGAGTTTTGCTATGCTTCCACTGAAGAGTCAGCTATAGTGGAAGTCACATGACCTTGAACTCTGGCTTATCTTCACTGGTCCAGGTGGCCTTTATATTTTTACATAATCCAGACCTTCAAGGATCTGGAATTTCCTTGGTATGAGCATCCTCCCTCCTTGTGATGCATGGTACTTTGTGACTTAGCTGACAAACATGAGTTTCTGTGGACGAAAAATCCATCACCCTTAAGTCAAGCTGGTGATTATTTTCTCTGAATTGAACAAGGATGGTCTTCATAAAATATCCATGTAATCCATTAATATGCCCTTATTAGATTGTGTATGGCCTGGCAAATTCACTGATACTCCAGCACTCATGTGTGAAAAGAAAAGAGAACCATATTTAACTCCTATAAAAGCATTCAGTAACATAACACAATCCCATTTGATTTTAGAGGGTGTCACAAGCTCAGGAGACTATAGCTCATTCAATTTCTTTTTCCCATTATTTAAAAGCTTTACTGTCAAGAGAAGTTCTTGGAAAGCCTCAGACTTTAAAATGAATATGTTATAAACAAAGAAAAGACATCTTCTCAAAAAGAGAGGAAAGATTCATTAGTTATTATTTTTTTCAATCTTAAGGGAAACAGCAAAGTATCCCATTAGATGAAGAAAAATACCAGGTACCAAAAAAAGACAATAAAGAAGAAGTGGATTCTTTCTTTGGTCGAGGAAGCATCCTGCCATACCAAGGATTAAATCAATGAAAGAGATTTAAAATGCATACTAGAGCAGCCTTACTCTTTATGTCATAAAAAATAAAATGAGCCTAATGGCATCTCTTGCCTGACATAGATTTATCCATACATATATATATAATGTATGTATACATATATATATATATATATATAATATGTACATATATATTCTTTTGTAGGTGTGTATTTTATATATATGCACATATTTATCACTTTTAAATGCTATCAATGAATAAACATTTATTAATTGCCTGTTAGGTACCAGACACTGTGAAGTGCTAAAGATACAAAAAAGAGACAAGAAACAATCCCTGACCTCAAAGAGCATACAATCTAAAAATGGAGACAGCATGCAAACACACCCCCACACACAAAGCAAACTATATACAGAGCAAATACGAAATAATTAACAGAGGGAAGTCATTAGAATCAAGAGGGGTTGGGAAAAGCTTCCCGTAAAAAAATGGAACTTTAGTTGGGACTTGAAACAAGCCAAGGAGGTCAGTAGCTGGTGCAGAAGAGGAAGAGGATTTCAGGCATGGAGGTTAGGGGAACCAGAGAAAATGTCTAGAACCTAGAGATGGAGTGTCTTATTCTTGGAAAAGCAAGGATGCCGGTGTCACTAAATCAAAGAATACGTAGGGGTGAGGTATGTAAGATGTAAGAAGACTGGAAACAAGGGTAATTTATGAAAGGTTTTAAATGACAAACAGAGAATTTTGTATTTAATTTTGGAGGCAATAGGAAACCATGGGAGTTTATTGAATAGCGAGTAGCATGATCAGACTCATGATTTAGTGACATCATTTTAGTGGCTGTATAGAAGACATAGTGGAGTAGGGTGAGACTTGAGGCAGGCAGGCCCACCGGTGGGTTATAGCAGTAATCCAAGTAGAAGTGATGAGGGCCTACACTTGAGTAGTGGCAATGTCAATGGAGAGAAAGAAGTAAATTGGAAAGATGTTACAAAGGAGAAATCAACAGGTCCTGACAACAGATTTGATATGGGGGTTGGGAAGGTATAAGAGTGAAAGATAGTGAGGAACACAGAATTTCTCCTAGGTTGTGAGCCTGAGGAAATGAAAGGATGGTGTAGCCCTCTACAGTAATAAGGAAGATAGAAGCAGAAGAGCCTGAGCCTTCCACCTTCCAATCAGTGGTAAGTGCCCCAAAGCCAGAGGGTATTTCCATGAGTTCTATGGCTGAAATGATCTTCCAAGGTTCCTGGGAGATGGTAGAGAAACAGAGTGGAGTACATCTTGATGGAAATATAATATAGCTTCCTCAAGGGTATATATAATTTTATTTTTATCTTTATATCCCTCTTATCTAGCACAATGCATTGTAGATAGCAGGTGCTTACTTAATCATGCTGAATTAAGTTTAAGTGGAAGCAATATTAGATATATCCACCATTAAAATTTGACATTTGAGGATAGAGAGACTCAAGATGAATGCCATCCTAAACTTAGACCGATACTTAGTGGGAATTCCAGGATTATAATCCCATTCTCCTGATTTCTAATCTCAAATCCTTTCCACTACATCACAGGCTTTGGATTACTATATGCTGTGCTTCTTCTGTCATTGATCCCTAGTGTGATTGACCATAAATATTTATGCACTTTCATTTGTTATCATTTCTGCCTCCATACCTTTCTTAGGTTCTCCCTCCAAGAGCCTTAAGTTAGAATTTTGGGACCTAGGAGAAAAACCATAAATCTCATTTGGCACGAGTAATAGGAAGAGTGACCTCCGTTTTGGAGTGGGGAGTAGAGGAAGACAAGGGAGGACCTCACTACAACTCACCATCTGTTGTTAATTATATTTGAAATATTCTGGCTAAATATATGTTAAACTCTGTTTTTCTACTTGGAAATGATACCTCAAGTCCATTTCCTCTAAATTTGGCACATTCTGTGCTAGTTACAAACTTATTTCCCTATTTCCATCTAGTAATCCCATTTTCCTTTTCTCCATGTAAATTCTACTCTTATTTTTTAAAAAATGCAGCTGAAATTCTGTCCTCCATGAAGTCTTCTTAACCCCTTTAGCTGCCCCCATCACCTTTCAGAACTAAGATCCCTACCTTCTCTGAGTTCCCATTATAATTATTGGTACTGTTATAGAACTTAGAGTTTCATTGATTTGGGCTTTTCTAAAGTCTGTCTCATCTTCTCAGCTAGAATATAAATCCATGAGGATGGGGCCCCATCTTAATTCTTTTATATCCGCATAGCCTCTCTCACACAGTTAGACCCAGTAAATACATGAATATAAACCATGCTCTTCATTTTTCATACTTATTTTTATGTAATTGTTAAAAAGTAAAATTATCACACAATTGCTATGTTAATATACTGCTTTTTCTTTCTTTTTTGGTCAACTGACCATTGTAGGAATAACTTTATAAGCCTGCAAAGATTGTAAAATATGACTTCAAAGTATCATAGATTTCAATATGAAAGAGACCTTAGGTGTCATCAAATTCAAACCATTCATTTTACAGATTAGGAAACTGAGACAAAAGAGGTTATTTGATTTACCAAGGATCCTACAAGAAGTATCAGAGGAAGGATTTTAACCCAGGTTTTCCTGACTCTAAATCAAATGATCAACTCATATCACTTCTCTCTTATTTTCCTTGTATTGAATAGTTTCCCACCATATCCAGTAGTAAAGTGATATCTAGCATCTTTTTTAATAGTAGCAAGAAAACAGGATATTTTGAGTAGGGGAATTGATGTCAGGGTGCTATCACTCTTTCTTTAAACTAACTTGCACATTTAACAGAATTAAAAATGAAGCCACAGCCAGAAATGCTTTGTTGATGTTTATGTTGGCAGCCTATGGTCTCACACACAGACGATATGGCTGCAGGATCTTTCCATCCAAATGTTGTGAAAAATGACCCACACTGTTGCATCTTTTTTGAAAAGCCACTAGCTAATCACCCTCCATTAATGTAGAGGGTAATTGAGTTCCTGGTGTTCTGTGGACAACCATGGACAGCTCCTTGAACAAACACATGCCTCTCAGTGGTGTCATCAATAATGAAAATTCCGGAGGATGAAAGCTTCCAAATTAGCAGTGTGTTACTGAAGACCTCCAGCCTACTATTTTTATAGGCTTCCCAACAGAAGCTCTTCCTACCTTCTGTAATCAGCACCAGAACGATTCACTTGCTCCGTGTTAAGCTTTTATCTCCATGAAGTGAAGGTGACAATGAAACACTCTTCTGTGAGATCCTCTTGGCAGCCATCCCATAATGCCTGCTGGATTGTTTTGATCCCATTCCATATGTCCACAATTTAAGCAGCCCTACAAGTCTCTCTGAATTGTATCATACAACCCCGCAGGGCACAATCCTGTGTTACCTGAATTTGGAAGTAATCTTTTCAGCTTATTTCAATTTTCACATTAAAGAACTGGCTGCCTGAAACTTGATGATTACAGGTTTGTAAGGACAGGATCAAATGGAAAAAAGATGCTAGCAGAAAGTCAAATGGGAAAATATTAGTCTGCATACAGAATTGGCTTCCTCTTCTCTTTTTAAAATAAATCTAGAGTTATCCATGACATTATTGGCTTAAGCATAGTCCTGTAGTTAAATATTATTATAGATTCATTCTAATAAAGTAGAGAGGTGTGATGCCTTCCAAAAGGGCTTTCCCCAAGGCTTGCCTTTTTATAATAACCTTTAGGACTAGAGTTAGAAGGGTTAATATACATGAGATTTGCAATTCAGAAAACTTCTCATATAATGAATATCCAAGGCAATACAATTATCAATTATTCATCCCTTGATTAAGGACTAAGATCATTGATTTCATCCTTGGATGAATTAATTTCTGTTGCAACACAGTTAGTTCTCATCAACAGGAAATAGCTGCTTTTTTGCTTAGTCTGTCAAGTGTGCTTATTTTGTATTGCATTAGACTTTTATTAGAATTACTGATTGTTAATACAGTAATTCTTCAGCAATGAAACAATTTGTCTTGTCAGCGTATTTATAAATGAGGTAGTAAAGACTCATGACTGGTGTAAAGCATTGATTTTCTGTTCATTGAAAAACAATTTACTTGAAAGGAAGTCTACTGCTAATCACTAAGAGGTTAATAAAAATAAATTTAGGCATACAAACACAGTAAAATGAAAGATTGCCTAGACAAGTCTATAAACCAATACTGCTGGAGTACTGTATAGTCCACATCCTCTTTACTTTTGGATTGTATTTAAGCATGCTAGAAATTGAATAGAATTCTTCAATTAATGATTATAAAATGTTTTCTGCCATGGACCTCTTGATTCATGGTTAGCCAAGTACCACAAAGGTAATCTGACCATTCACTTCATTATATGTGCTCTGCTTACTTAGTTGACACCTTTCTTTGTTTATCTAATTATTTTAACCCATATTCTAACACACAGTTCAAAATTCCCTTCTATAGCCTTGTCGTTCACTCAAGCAGATCACTAAGCATCCATGCCTGCCAAAGTAGGTGTG
Source organism: Phalanger gymnotis (assembly GCA_028646595.1). NCBI lineage: Eukaryota > Metazoa > Chordata > Mammalia > Diprotodontia > Phalangeridae > Phalanger > Phalanger gymnotis. Next base: position 177,673,795 of record CM053627.1, read on the forward strand.
TGATTCATGGTTGCTAAAAGAGACCATAAAGCATGATTGTGTTTGTTCCTTTTCCCAAGTGATCTTTCCCTTCCTAGATCTTGAATATCACTTGGTTTTTCTCTTACATAATCTTCTTATCACTGAATCTTCAAATCATTTTATAACTCATTTTATATTTTATCTCTTACAGAAGGCCTTTCCTGAGCCCTCTCCCTATGTGATGTTAGTACTCTCCCAACCCCCTGCAAATATTTGTTGTTTTATTTATTTTGTGTATAGTTTGTATTTGCTTTTTTGTTATTGTTGCTATTGTCCAATTATTTCAGTAATGTCTGACTCTTTGTAACCTCATTTGAAGTTTTCTTGGCAAAGATACTAGAGTGGTTTGCCATTTGTTGCTCCAGCTCATTTTGCAGATGAGGAAACTGAAGCAAACAGGGTTGAGTGACTTTTCCAGGGTCACACAGCTATTTACTGCCTAAGGCCAGATTTGAACTCATGAAGATGAGTCTTCCTGATTCTAGGCCCAACACTCTATCTTCTTTGCCAACTAGCTGCCCCTGCATTTGTTTGTTGATGTACAGATATCCTTCTGCCAGTTGGATATTTTCACACAGAATGCATATTTTTCGAGAGGGAGAATTGTTTGATTTTTGTCTTTCTCTAGTAAACAGCAAAAATGCTTCTGGAATTGAATTTATGTATGTATTCTCTGCCATCCACTAGGTCACAAACTTCATGAGGGCAGGGACAATGTATGTATTAGTTATTATAGTATGTGTTAGTGCCTTCCTTCACTTCCTGAAACATTTTTGCACATAGTAGGTACTTACAAATGTTGACTGAGTTTGAACTGAAGTATTCGCATTTTTGGGAAGGTTTCTAGATTAAATTCTTCTGCATGCAGTCAGTCTGTGAACTAGAATTTATTAAGCTCCTTCAATGTATTAGGCATTGTACCAAGTGCTAGGGATGCAAAGAAAAGCAAAGAAAAGCAAAAAAAAACCCACTTCGCTCTCAAGGAGTTCACAATCTAATGGAGAAATATCATGCAAATCTCTGTATAAACAAGACATACAGGATAAACTGGAGATAATCAACAGAAGAAAGGCATGAACATTAAGGAAGATCAATTAGGGCTTCATTTAGGAGGTGAGATTTTAGTCAGGGCATGAAGGAAGCCAGTGAAGCCTGAAGGCAGGGATGAGAAAGAGAATTCCAAGCATAGGAGCCAGCCAATGAAAAATGCTCAGAATCTAGAGGAGGAGTGCTGTGCTCATGGGCAAATTAGGAGGTCAGTGTCCCCAGATCACAGAGTATATGGTAGGAGTGGGGTATAAGGTGGCAGAAGAATGGACTAGAAAAGTAGGAAGAAGCCAGGTTATAGAGGCAGAAAAAGGTAGAAAACTGAACATTTGTTTTATGAGCTTCTGGAAAATAAGTTGCGGAGACAATACTATTTTTTTCTGATGTGGGAAACATTGTGTGGTAGGCAGGAATTGTGTATAGATGCACAGGATTAGGAAAAACCACTGTTGATGTGAGAGGGAGATGAAGGGAGGAGATGGGTATTGAAGGTGATTTGTTTTTATTGCCTGTGTTGGATTTACTTGATCAATGGTGTACTTCTTCCTAACTATGAACCCATTTTACTAGTGTAGTGGCTCCTCTGCCTCTCCTCTTCCCATTGTTTTATGTCTGATAGCATAGACATCTCATCCAGACTTCCCTATACTTTATTTTTTCACTCTTTTTTTTAATTTTACCAGAACACATATACAGAACAAAGAAACAATAACATATCATAAACTTAAATATTGAAACTTAAATACAAAGTAAGAAAGAAAAAAAGCATGTCATGTGCATAGCAGAACATAAGAGAGGATTCAAAATATATGACAATAAGTTTTCATTTCAAGAAAGCCTGTATCATAAATAATACACCTTGTGTTGAGAATTGTCCCTCTTTTCTTTGCTTCCTTATGTTTTCTTTTGTTCTCTGCTGTGTATTTTTCACTTATTTATTTACTTATCTATTTATTCATTCATTCATCCATTTATCTATCTATTAATCTATTTATTCATTCATCTATTTATTTGTTTATCTATCTACCTATTTATTTATTTATTTGTTTGTTTATTTATTTACTTATTTTCCCTCTCTCCACACCCCGTGCCCCAGAAGGCTACAATATAGTTTAGATGTTTCTTGAGATATACATACACATACAGATCTATAATACGGTTATACATATATACATGTGTATATAAACATATACTTTCCCAAATGTACTCTACTCCTGACCTTTATTTTAATGTTTGCACATATCTCGTTTCTTATCCCTCCTGCCTCCTCTGCTTTCCTTCTGCCCTCTACATTGCCCTCCTACTACTTGGCTACCCCTCTCCTCCACCAACCAACCTGCCCTCCTATTACTGCCTTCCCTCCTCCAAGGATTTCTTCCCTATCCTCCCATTCCCATTGATCTAAACACCATTTATCTATTCTCTCATTCTCTCCTCTAAGAATCCCTCCCTTGTCCTTTCCCCGCTCACTACGCCCCTACTGTTTCATTTCTTCTAAATTTAGAAGACTTTTATACTCTTCTAAATATACATGTATTATTCCCTCTTAAACCCGTTCCTGATGAAAGTAGGTTACCAGAACTACCAGCCCTCCTTCCCTATCTATTTTCTCTGTATCCTTTCTTCCTTTCGCACCTCTTTTGCATAAAATAATTACTCTTTTAGCTGTTTCTAAATGGTTTTACTTTTAAAATTCATATCATAGTCAGGTTTATCCCCCTCTTTCTTATGAGTTTGACAGTTATTAATCAGAATCTTAGACATACATTTTGCATTTTATGTTATATAAAAAGTAAGCAGTCTGTCCTTATGAATCTCTTATAGTCAGTCTTTGGTTCTTGGTTATTTGGTTCTTGTATGTCAAATCTTCTATTGAGTTGAGGATTTTTTTAAACAAAGTCTTGAAAGTCCGAGGGTTTGTCAAATGTACATTTTTTTCCTTCAAGATAATACTTAAATTTGAAGGGTATGATATTTTCAGCCAGAGCCCCAGATCTTTTGCTCCTCGATATATTGTGTTCTAAGACTTGCAGTCCTTTAATGTCTCTGCTGCTAGGTCTTGTGTAATTCTAATTATTGCACTATAATATTTAAATTGTTTTAATTTTGATGCTTTCAATATTTTATCCTTGACCTGGGGGTTTTGGAACTTGACTATGATATTCCTACGAGTTTTTCTCATAGGATCTTGTTTAAGTGGTGTTTGATGGATTTTTTTCTGTTTGTACTTCCCTGCCTTGTTCTAATGCTTCAGAATAATTTTCTTTAATTACTTCTTGTATTATTGTGTCAAGATTCTTTATTTTATCATAACTTTCAGTTACTCTGATTATTTTTATATTTTCTTTTCTTTACCTATTCTTCAAATCTGTTGTTTTTCTCATAAGAGGCTTCACTTTCTCTTCTATTTTTTTATTATTCATGTTTTGTTTATTTCTTGATTCTTATAATTTCACTGGCTTCACTTTGCCCAATTCTAATTTTCAGTGCCATTTTCCTCTTTGAAATTTTGGATCTCCTTTTCTAATTGGTTGACTTTACTTTTATAACCTTCTTGGTTTTCTTGGATTATTTTTATTTTTTTTAATTTTTTCTCCATTTCTGTCATTTGATTTTTGAAGTCTTTTTAAAGCTCTTCTATAAATTCTTTTTGGGCAAGTGACCATTCGACGCTGCTCTTTGGGGGTTTCTTTACTTCAATATCCTCTTCTGAAGATGAACCCCAGGCATCTCTATTCCCATAATATGTTTCTATGATTGGATTCTTTCTCCTTTGCCTGTGCTTTTTTTGTGGTAATAACTCGATTTTTGTAATCACCTTTAGCCCTGGAGTATGGGAAATGGTACCTCTCTTGCCCCAGGTCTTCAGTTCTCCACTCTTGCCTGGAGCCAAAGCCAAATCTCCAACCTCTTGTAAGTGCCCACAGCCAGGGTCTTTCTGCCTCACTGCTTCTGCACTAACTGGGCATGTGCTGGTTCCTTCTCTCCCCCACTGCTCTTCCCAGCACAGCTGGATCTGGTGTTCCTCACCAGCAGAGGTACCCTCTATCTTCCTGTGCTCAAATACATGACTCCCCTCACTATTCTGGGGTGAAAAATTCCCGTGGCTGAGCCCCAGGAAGCTTCCCAACCCAACTAACCCCCGGGCTTGCCACTAGTGCTTGCTTGGTTGTTGTTAAAACAGAATCTAGCCTGGAGATGTTTACTCTTTGCGGGGACCAAACCTGGTCCTGGGATTTTTCTTCAGATCTCAAACTGCCCCAGAAAGATCTTCTTTGTCTCCACTCACACTTGGCTTGACCTAAGGTGCTACTTTCACTCTTTTGTGGGGGGAAATCTTGAGAGCTTGGATTTTTCTGACCTACTCTGCCATCTTCCCAGAATCCTCCCTTTTCTGTACTTTAAAGTTAGCTACTTGCTTTTTTGGAACAGCTAGATGGCTCAGTGAGTAAAGCATTGGGCCTGGAGTCAGGAAGACCTGAATTCAAATTTGGCCTCAGACACTGACTTAGCTGTCTCACTTAATCTCTGTTTGCTTTAATCCACTAGAGAAGGAAATTGAAAACCACTCCAGTATCTTTGCTAAGAAAACCCTATAGACATTCCAAGGTGTCATGAAGAATTGGATATGAGTTAACAACAAAAATTTGCTGTTTCAGGTGGTACTATAATACTAGCTTACTCTAGATATGCAATTATGATTGTCAATGACTGCTTTTATTTGTGTGTTTCATTAATCACAGAGAGAGAAAGAGAGAGAAAAAGAGGGAGAAAGAGTGAGAGACTGGATCTAGAATATGTAAGGAGACTTAGGTCTGAAAACTATTTAAAACATTCAGATTCAATTCTAGCTGGGTCTCTCAACTCTCTATATGAGAAAGAATCTTATTGACTTGTTAATTTTTATAAATCTCCCAAGTGGGGTGGCAAACCATGTGAGTTCTGAACGTTAACCTTAGGCAATGTCTGAGCCATGAAAAAAGTATGTTTAAGTGATGGAAGAATGATAGTTGTGTTAAATGCCTGTACTTTTCTCAGAGGCAAGAACTTCACTGCCTCACATTCTTTCTGAAATTTCTATTTCTGAGTTAGAGGTGGAGTTTGGGCAGTGACTAAAAGAAACTCACACCTCTGGGGCCAACTAAGAGAGGAGTTGGGGAATGCCCACATTCTGAAAATGGGTATTAGCTAAAGACAGAGTAGCCATCTCTAATTCCACCTTCTACATAATAATAATCAAGGTAAGTATTGCATCTGAAGTAACTATATGATATAAATAATGATAATAGTTTTTGCAAAGTCTCATCAGCTGTGTTCACGTATTCAATGACTTGAGCAAAGAGTTACTCATCTTCTAATAGTAAATTATCTAGTTTCTGAAAAGCTTACTTTCCCTATTTTTCACATATTCTAACTGCTGATGATCATGGGAGTTGTCTCTGAAGTTACTGTGCTCTGAATAGTGTTAAAAATTCAGGAACAGATTTTCTAGTTTTACAAGGCCTTTAAGGTAAACCTCATCTTGATTTTTATTTCTGTTTGGTCACATTTAAGTGATATGAGCAAAGTTAGGAGTCATATAGTTCTAATCTAAACTCTGCCACTAATAGTATAACCCTCTGTGATTAAATTTCTTTATTAAGAATAAAATATTAAGATGTTTATTCACTCGGACTTGGGTTAGGAATTGATGATCTTTAATGTCTATTCCAATTCCAAAATTCTATGATTCTAGGCATATTTATCTCTCCTTGATAAGGTCAGTCAATGTGTAAAATGTAGATGAGAGGAAAAGTCTTCTTTCATAGCACAGCAATGTGATGCATCAACAGAATCTCAAAGTTTCTTTGCCTTTTGTTATTTTCTTATTCAGTTCAACTAACATATATTAAGATCCTATTATGAGGCACTTGACTATGTACTACAGGGACCAAGAAAAAGAAATGCAAAGAGGCGTACTACTGAACTATATATTCTAGTACAGCATATAACCTTTCAAAAATAAGTATGATTCCTGGTAATTTGTCCTGGGAAGGAGTACTAACAAGTGGAGGGACCAAAGAAAGCATCATGGAGGAAGTGAACCCTGAGTTGAGCTTTAAAAGAAGTGAGGAATTTAAGAGGCAGAGGTGCATAATAAGTATTTATACTCAATCAATATTTAAAAAGAGCTTACTACGTGCCAGGCACTGTGCCAAACACTGGAGGCATTGTTTGTTGGAATTCCAAAAGATGCAATCAAACTTGGTTAGTATTTATATAATACTCTAAGTTTGGTAAGGCACTTTACATACATTATTTCTTTTGATACTTATAACAATCCTGTGAGGTAGATGCCATTATTATACTCATTTGATAGGCTAGGAGAGGTTGGGTGACTTGCCTAGGGTAATACAGCTAGTAGCTATCTAAAGTAGGATTTGAACACAGGTCTTCCTGATTCCAAGTCCAGTATTCTGTCTACTGTGCCCCTTACTGCTTATCATGGAAGATAAAATATATTGCATACTATATTGTGGGTGGGCTCAGGTCTCCAGCATATGTATATGTATGTAAATGCTATTTCATTCTACCATGTTACACCTGTAGCTAAGGAGTTTTTAGAAGTCACAAAACAGATTACAATATATTTTGATTTGTTGTGATCTTGTCATGCAGTACACTTGCAATGCAAGTTCTTGAATAAAAAGGGAAGGAAATATGTCTTCCTCCATTCTGCATATTTCCTAGTGCTAAAAGTCACTGAAAATCATTCTTTGAAAGCCAGTGTGAGCTGAACACTTTAGTCTAGGAATGCAGATACACATATACATGAAAATTACCAAAGTATAGAAATACACACTATAGAGCAGATTACTATATTAGAATTTTAATATTCAAAAAATTTTCATACCGGCCTGATCTCTATTCCAAAGATCCTCTGGAAAACTATTTGAGGTCATGGAAAATCTTTGGATCATGAAAAACTGTGGTTATTAAGTAGAAATTCAAAATCAAATGGAAACCCTTAATGAATGAAGGACTATCTGGCTGCTCAGGCGACATCTCCTGGGATGTATGTATTTGGGTGATAAAAACCCCAAGTCTCCAAACTAGCACTCAGTTTGGCACCTTTGGAACTTGATTTTATCAGTTTACCTAAGGACACTCAGGTTTTGAAAAATCAATTTATGCTAACTTAAGGAACAGATTGGCAAACGAAGACACTAATTATTTCTTTGAGATGAATAAGCCAGCCAGCATGAACATAAGAGGCAGCATCGGGGCACAGAGGATAGATTGCTGTACCTGAAGTCAGAGTTGTCATCAGATTGTAGGCTCCTTGAAGTCAGGGACTGCCTTTTGCCTCTTTTTGTATCCCTAGCACTTAGCACAGTGCCTGGAACATAATAGGTGCTTAATAAATGTTTGTTGGTTGATTTACTGAAGACTTGGATTCAAATCTGGCCTTAGACACTTACTAACTGTGTGACCAGGGGCAAGCAACAACCTCTGTCTGTTTCAGTTTCTTCAGGTATAAAATTAGGATAATAGTAGTAACTGACTCCCAGGGTTATTGCGAGGCTAACATGAGATACTTATAAAGAGCTTAGCATCGTGCCTGGTACATAACAGGTGCTTAATAAATGTTTATGTCCTTCCTTTTGTTTCCTCACATGTAACACGAAGAGTTAAATTTAGTGTTCTCTAGGGAAACTTCAACCTCTAAATCCATGATCCTATATTAGGCCTTCACAGAGTGCTTCCTAGTGGACAGAGTTAATTTAGCCATTTAATCATTAAATCAGTTTAGGTGGGCAAGAAAAGATGAGCAAAAAAATAGAGCAAGGAACTCAAGGAACAATTTCCTCAAGTTAAGTAGTCACTAAAAACTTATTATTATAATACCTCCACATGACAGATATACCACAATTCTCATAATTACAATTCATTGTTTCTATTCAATCAATCAATAAACATTTATTAATTTGTCTTTATATACCAGACACTGTGCTAGCATATGGAGGCACAAAGACTCAATAGTTCTATGGATTTGTTATCTCACCATCATAAATATTCAAAAGGTATAGCCTATATTAAATTGATATCTTCTTATACTATATGACTCTTATGCACATCCTCCCACAGGATCCAGCCGGTGAGGTCCTTCTAGATCATTTGAATTACATAGTACGTAGTTCAGGGCACTGACACAGAATGTGGGCTGTCTGCTATCCTTCATTCATTCTTTACATCTTACTTTATTTTCCAGTCTTATATTTGTTTTATATATGTATGCATATACCACTTTTTGACCAAAATTCCTTGTTGGTAGCAAACTATAGCTTATTAATCTTCCCTATGTATCTCTCCAATGGCCTGTGATTTATTTGATATTTTGATTTCTCAGAGAAATAAAATTAAATATGGACATCCACATGACCACAAATATATACTTTCTCTATTGCCTACATGATGCAATTCAATACAATTTCATTAATAATTAGTAAGAAGTTATAGACACTGGTACACAAAAACAATCCATGCCATTAACAAAGTTGTGTTTACTGAAGGAAGGAGTTCTATATGTAAAAAGTTAAATATAATTCAAAGTGGGTTGAAATGGGAGAGAGGACTGACAAATGTGGGGGAAAGGCAAAGCTTTGTAAACTATATGAAATCTGAGCTGAGTCTTAAAGGAATAGGGAGAGTGCTGAGAAATAATAATTATAATAACTCACATTAATATAGCCCTTTAACAATTTCAAATTATTTTACAAACATTACGTTATTTGATCCTCATAATAACTCTATGATTTGAGTAAAACATTTTCAACGATTTGGATCATAGATTTAGAGCTGGAAAGGACATGGTGTAACAGTAAGGTAACAACAATAATGTGGATGATAATTGTCAAAATGCCTATGTAGTTCTATATTGCAAAGTATATGAGACTCTCCACAAAGAAAGTAGAAGCAGTAAACCATTTATTCAGACACCACAGGATCATATCCCATAAGACATTTATCCAGTCTATCACAGCAGTAAAATATTCCACACACAATATAACAACCTGGAGCCTCACCATCCCAAAACCTCTCTGCCCCCTGCTGGGGTCTTCTCACAGACAAACTCACAGTACAGCTAAGTCAACCTGTTCAGTTCTAACCATCACAAGGGCAGCTATTAGCAGCCATAACACTCTCTCTCTCTCTCTCTCTCTCTCTCTCTCTCTCTCTCTCTCTCTCTCTCTCATTCTCTGCATTTCCTGTGACATAACTTCCTTTTCCTGTCAAGAAGCACCTCCCACCACATGTAACCTAGGCTTCCTGTGACATAAGCAGGTCACATGGCTTATTAATAAGTGGGAAAGACCTTCAAATCTAAATTGCTACTAGATTTGGTCCCAAGATCTTTTGTATTCATTACATAGGGCAATGGGAATTCTGGGATAACTGGTATCAACAAAACTTTACACAACAATATAATAGGAATAACACAAGATAAGTATATAAAACAATGTCATCATCTCCCTCTTGAACGAATGGGGCTCAAAATCTTGGGATAAAGGGTAAAGATCTTATCCTCCAAAGTGTCTTTCTGCTGAAACTGGATGTAGAGCTGTCCCTGCCCCAAGAGATTAAGAGTTGTATTCAAGAGGTCATTTCTTTAGCAAGCTGGCTCCTGGAACTTGGTTGACGCCAGGTCCAGGGATGACACATCAGTCATGGACAGGTCCAGAGGTGACGTCACATCCAAACACATCTGAGGGTGACACCTAGCTTAAGTGATTAGGCATCTGCAGGTGAATGGTACTAACCCTGTAGGAAACAAATCTCACAAACAGATTTAATAGACAAAAGCCAAAAAGAAACAAGGAGACTATCATAGCCTCATTCACAATAGAGCACATGAGTCAAGGGTACAATTTCATAATCATTTTCTCCTGGGTAAAGCACTGTTAGAGTCTTGTCTTTCCCACATGGTATAATTCCTGCAGCCTTTAGAACATCATCTGGCTTCCATTTTACCCATACTTTAACTCCCAATTTTATTCTATCAGTAGAACCAAATCCTTCATTTCATTTGATAGTTATTTTGGAATGAGGGTCAGTTTTCACAAGGGGTATTGTTTCACAAGGAATAATAATCAATTGAACTATTCTATCATTTTTACACAACTGTATAACTTCTTCACCTAAATTCTGGAGTGTCATAATAATTTCTCCTTGATAACTAGAATCTTTCACTCCAGCCAATACATGTATTCCTTGAACCATGTAATCTTGGTTTAGGTAATATCCATTCTCATACATATCCCAATAGAGATTTTTCTCATCTCTTTTCTATCCAACCAAAAGTCCTCTAAACAATGCAAATCACGTCCTGCTGAACCAGGTATTCCTGGATACGGTGGTGGGACATCTTCCCTCATAGTCCAATACTCAATATTTTGGATCTTATATGTTTTCTGTTTTGTAATTTGCCAATTTGAGGTCTTCATTCTTTCTAGAGGTGTACTTCCTCCTAATGGTCTATTATTCAGATTATGTAAAGCAGTGAACAAATTATCTTTCCAATGTTGATACAAATTATTAGAACTTAACTTTCTTAATTGTTCTTTCAACAATCCATTCATTCTTTCTATCAATCCCAATCCTTGTGGATAATATGGAATATGATAAATCCACTCTATATTGTTCAATGCACAATATCTCTTCATCTCATTACCTTTGAAATGTGACCCATTGTCACTTTGAATCTGCATTGGAGTTCCATAATATAGACTTACGATGTCTGGAGTTTTACAGGTGTTTTTCTGGGTTGCATTCTTATAAGGACAAGCAACTAGTACACCTGAATAGGTGTCAACACAAGTACATATAAATTTGCATCCTTTATCTTGGGGTAGTGGTCCAATATAATTCATCTGCCAGATTTGGGCTGGAACTTTTCCCCTAGTTATTTCTCCAGATATTACTTGAGGAACAGTTCATTCCTTTTCCAATGGACATATATGACATTCCTTGCTTTAACAATGAATAAGACATACTAATACCACGATCTTGTACCCACCGGTATGTGGCCTGGATCCCTAAATGGCGGGCCTTTTGGAGGACCCATTTTGCTAGTACTAGATCATCAAGTTGGTGTCAGAGTAGGGATATGCTCAGTAGCAATCTGTGCTAATCAATCAGCATGTGCATTGTACTCAAGTTCTGGCATAGTGAGGGGCACGTGAGTGTCTACATGAAAAACTGACAAATTAGTAACCAAAGACATGTCCCATATACCTTCCCATAGTTCTTTGCCCCAAACTTGTTTACCATGAATTTCCCAATTTTGGTTTTTCCACATCGGCATCCATGTAGCTAACACATTAGCTACTGCCCATGAATCAGTGAATACATGACGCTGTCCTCCTTCATCTGTTTTAATATCTTGATGTACTGCCATAAGTTCAGCATATTGACTACTTCCACCTATCCCAGTCTTTTCCAAATTTCTATTAGTACATGGGTCATAGGCTACTGCTTTCCAATGTCCTTTATAGTCCAAATATTTTGTTGTCCCATCAGTAAACCACGCATGTTTCTTCTGTTCTTCAGTTAGTCCACCATATCCATCATTCTATTTTACCAAGGATTGTACCAACTATTGCCTTGGTTCAGGGGTTTTGTCATTTCCATCAATGTTGATGCTTGCGATAGATTCATATAGAGCAGAAACTCCACTTTTGCCTCTTTTCTATCTATTCTGAATATACCACTTCCATTTAATTATGCTAGCCTCTTACACATGTCCAATTCTGTGAGATGCTAGGGTACTCATTACCCAAGTCATAATCAGGATTCCAGGCTTTATTATCACTTCATGGCCCAGAGTCAGTTGTTCAGTCTCTACCAAAGCCCAATATGCAGCTAACAACTACTTTTCAAAAGCTGTATATTGTAATCCAGATGAAGATAGTTTTCTTGACCAAAATGCTAAGGGTACATTTTGACTTTGTTGTTTCTGTCATAAACTCCAATTTGCATAGTTATCTTGTATAGTCACTTGTAATTTTACCAGTCCACTTTGCATAGGCCATAAATCCAGAGCTGATTTTATAACAGCTTTCACTTCTTCAAAAGCTTTATTCTGTTCAAGTCCTTTAGACCATTCCCTTGCTAGGGAGCAATAAGTTACATCCTCCCATCCTGAGACAACCATCCATTCCTCTAAAGCCCTTCTACCTCTAAATAGAGATCTTAGACCTTGCAATCCCATCCACCTAGTCACCAAATATAAAAGTAAGGCAATAAACACATCAATGATAATCATAAATATCCCTATGTTGTTCTGCATCACAAGGTATGAGACACTCTCCATAAAGAAGGTAAAAGAAATACAACATTTATTCAGACAGCAGAAAATCATATCCCATAAACAAATGTTCAGCTCCCACAGCAAGTCAGCCTACTTCATCATAACAGCAAGGAACTTAAAATACCATATTACAGCCTGGAGCCTTGCCATCCCAAAACCTCTCTGACCCCCTACTGGAGTCTTCCCCAAAATAAACTCACAGTACAGCTAAGTCAGCCTGTTCAGTTCTAACAATCATGAGGGTGAAAATTATCAGCCATTAGAAGCCATAACTGTTTTCCTCTCTCCCTCCCTGCATTTCCTGTGACGTAACTTCCTTTTTCTGTCAGGAAGCCACTCCTACCACATGTAACCTAACCTTCCTGTGATGCAAGCAGGTCACATGGCCTATTGATGGGTGGGAAAGATCTTCAAATCTAAATTGCTACTACACCTGGGGGGCTAACTAGTCCATCTCCTTAATTCAAAAAATTAGAAAATGGTGGGGGAGGAGGCAGAGCCAAGATGGCACAGTAGAAGCAGGGACCTGCTTAAGCTCTCCCCCAAACCCTTCAAAATACCCATAAAAATGAATCTAAACAAATTCTAGAGCAGCAGAAGCCACAAAGTGACAGAGTGAAACAGATATCCAGTCCAAGAAATCTGGAAGGCCAACAGAAAAGTTCTATTGTACCAGGATCGGAGCAGAGCACAGTCTAGTGTGAGCCATACTGGCACAGACACGCCTGGGACAGGCCTCAGGGCACTGAATCACTGGCAGCTGTGGTGGTTTTCAGACTTCTTAACCCACACGTGCCAAAGACAGCTTGAAGGTCAGTGGAAAAGGGCTCTAGCCTAGGTGAGATATCAGCATGGTCCAACAACAGCCCCATCCCCAAGAAGTAGGGGCAGCTGCTGCAATGTGGCTGCTTCTGGAGCTCTTGGCCTCAAAAATTGCGGAACTGAGTGGCTGAACTAGGTTGCAGTCCTGGGTGGCAGTCCTGGGGCAAGGAGGATTACTCGTTTGATGGAGCTTGTGGCAGCTGTGGAGAGAGAATCCCCTGCACAGTAATAAGGTAGAAAGGAGTGCTTGTGGTTGCACACAGGTCAGAGCACAGGCCAGGAGAAGAGTAAACACATCTCCTTTGATCATACCATTTTGGAAGAATTGAAAATTTACAGGACTGTAGAAATGTCTATGAAAACAGCTCCACAGAACCCCTGAAAAACGGGACACTAAAACTTCCACTTAACAAGGAGCACAAAAGTCAAGCAATTGTCTGGGGAAATGAGTAAACAGGGGGAAAATAAGACTATAAAGTGTTACTTTGTTGGTGAAAATGTATTTTCTTAAGTCTTTGGTGATGAGCAAGATCAAAGCATACAACCAGAGGAAGATGAGAGTCAAAGTTCCTACATCCAAAGCCTCCAAGAAATATATGGTAGGGTCCCAGGCCATGAAAGAGCTCAAAAATGGTTTTGAAAATCAAATAAGAGACCCTGTACCTAGAGCTGTTCCTCCTTACAAATATGCTGCAAATGTCCGAAGCCGCCATCCAGCTATCCAGCCTTTGCAGACACCTCAGCCAGCAGTCCATGTGCAAGGCCAGGAGCCCCTGATAGCTTCCATGCTGGCTGCTGCTCCTCCCCAGGAACAGAAGCAGATGCTGGGTGAGTGTTTGTTCCCGTTGATTCAAACCATGCACAATAATTTAGCAGGGAAAATTACAGGTATGCTGCTAGAGATTGATAATTCAGAACTGCTGCACATGCCGGAGTCTCCAGAATCCCTCTGGTCAAAGGTGGAAGAAACTGTAGCAGTATTACAACCTCATCATGCCAAGAAGAAAGCTGCTCAGAAGGTGGATGTGGTTGCTGCTACCTCTTAGACCAGAAAAACTGGATACTCTGAAGTTAAATAGCCCCTTCATTAGACATTCATTCACTCAACATGTGGAGACTCCTTCATGGTACTGCAGACTGAACATAGATGGCAGAAGAAACTGCTGCCATTCTGGGTGTTTTTTCTTCGGGAAAAATCAGTTTGAAAGGTCAGTTCTTAAAAACCTAAGCTGTTTTTCAGCGGTCAAAATTTGCAGGTTTCTTGTGTGTTGCCTGGACCCTGTTAACCTTTAATTTAGTTTTATTTAATTTTTTTCTTCTAAAAAAAAAGCTTTTCTGACAGTATTTTTGTTTTGGTTTTAACGGGAATTGGTTTTATTCGAAGTATCCAATTTACAGAGTAAAGAAGTAAAACCTTCAAAAAAAAAAGAAAATCAAGTAAGAGAGGTAGAGGAAAAACTGGGAAAATAAGGGAGAGTGATGCAAAAAAATCATGAAAAACAAGGCAACACCATGCTAAAGGAGACCCCATGAAATGCTGAAGAAATAACACTTTTAAAAATAGACTTACCCAAATGGCAAAAGATGTCAAAAAATCAGTGAGGAGAAGAATGCCTTAAAAAGCAGAATTGGACAAATGGAAAAAGAGGTCCAAATGCTCACTGAAGAAAATAATTCCCCTTTTCCCCCAACAAATTATTAAGGAAAATTCTTTATATTTTAGAAATAATGGGTAAAATAGAAATTGAAAGAATACATTGATCACCTCTTGTTTTAGGTCCTTGCATTGCTGAGAAGAGCTAAGTCTATCATTGTCCAATGAGGCTGTTGCTATATGCAGTCTTCCACTGGGTCTGCTACCTTCACTCGGCATCAGTTCATATAAATCTTTCCAGGTTTTTCTGAAGCCTGCCTGCTCACAATGTCTTATATATTAATTTATTTATTTTTAGTTTTCAAGATTCATTTCCACAAGGTTTTGAGTTACAAATTATCTCCCTATCTCTCCCCTCCCCCACCCCAAGATGGCATATATTCTGATTACCCCTTTCTCCAGTCTGCCCTCCCTTATATCACCCTGCCTCCATCCCCTTCACCTTACTTTCTTGTAGAGCAAGATAGATTTCTATACCCCATTGCTTGTATACCTTATTTCCCAGTTGCATGTAAAAACAATTTTTAATATATGTTTTTTAAAACTTAAGAGTTTCAAATTCTCTCCCTTTTTCCTTTTTCTCCCACCCTCACTGAGAAGGCAAGCAATTTGATATAGATTATACATGTGTCATTATGCAAAACACTTCCATAATAGTCATGTTGCGAAAGACTAACTATATTTCCCTCCATCTTATCCCACCCTCCCCCATTTATTCTATTTTCTCCTTTAAACTTATCCCTTTTCAAAAGTGTTAGCTTCTGATTACCCTCTCCATCAATCTACACTCCCTTCCATCATCCCCCCATTATCCCGTTACCCTCTACTTTCCCAAAGGGTAAGATACCAAATTGAGTGTGTATGTTATTCCCTCCTTAAGCCAAATCTGAGGAGAGCAAAGTTCACTCATTCTCTTTCACTTGCCCCTCTTCCCTTCCATTATAATAGTTTTTTCTTGCCTCTTTTATATCTCCCTTTCTTATCCCCTCAATATATTCCTCTCTCAGACCTTAATTTTATTTTTTAGATATCATCCCTTCACATTCAGCTCACCTTGTGACCTCTGAATATATATATATATATATATATATATATGCATATTCTCTAATCCTGAGAAAGATCTCATGAGTTAAAAATATCATCTTTCCATGTATGAATGTAAATACTTCAACTTTAATAAGTCTCTTACGATTTCTCTTTCCTTTTACCCTTTCATGCTTCTCTTGATTCTTGTATTTGAAAGTCAAATTTTCTATTCAGCTCTGATCTTTTCATCAAGAATGCTTGGAAGTCCTTTGTTTCATTGAAAATCCATTTTCCCCTGAAGTATTTTACTCAGTTTTGCTGGGTAGATTATTCTTGGTTTTAATCCTAGCTCCTTTGACCTCCAGAATATCATATACCAAGCCCTTTGATCCCTTAATGTAGAAGCTGCTAGATCTTGTGTTATACTGGTGGTGTTTCCACAATACTCA
>CM053627.1:177690663-177716701 GCA_028646595.1 Phalanger gymnotis
CACAATTAACCAGTTAACAACAAAGCTGTCATGTATACAGCACTTTAAGGTTTGCAAAGAGCTTTACACATTTTCTCTCATTTGATCCCCACAAGAATTCTGTGAGGTAGGTGCGATTATTAAGCCCATTTTATAAATGAAAAACTTCAAGAGTTCAGGGAATTGTCCAGAACCACATAGCTTGTAATACATGAGGGAGAACGTGAATTCAGGATTTTTTTAAATCCAAGTCAGATACTCTATCCACTAGATCTTGTAGCTGCCTATTAATTATTGTGAGCTTATGTTTGATAATAATTAAAAAAAGTTATTTTGGAGTAGTGGATGGAGAGAGATTTTCACAGGGACACCTGTATTTAAATTCTGCTTCTGATACATGCTGTGTACTTTTCCAGTGTTTCAGGCAGCTATCTAGGAAAGATTTGTACCAATTATCACCAATCTACTTTCTTAAAGTATTCCTGTATGAAATCAAAAGGAAGAAAAAAGGAAGATGGAAGGAAAAAATGGGAGAAGTAAAGAAAGAAAAGGAGAGAAAAGGAAGGGGGAGAAAAGGAGGAAGGGAGGAGAAAAGGAAGGATGGAAGGAAGGAAGGAAGGAAGGAAGGAAGGAAGGAAGGAAGGAAGGAAGGAAGGAAGGAAGGAAGGAAGGAAGGGAAAGGAGAGAAAGAGGGAGGGAAAGGAGAGAAGGAGGGAGGGAAGGAAGGAAGGAAAGAAGGAAGGAAGGAAGGAAAGAAGGAAGGAAGGAAAAAAGAAAGGGAGGGAGGGATGGGAGAAGGGAGGGAGGGAAGGAGGGAGGGAGGGAGGAAAGGAAGAAAGGAAAGAAGGAAAGAAGGAAGGAAGGAAGGAAAGAAGGAAGGAAGAAAAGAAGGAAAGAAGTTCTGTGTTCTTCAGTGTTATCACCTTATGAACAGATTTGTATTCAAAATGTTGTGATTTGTTATCATATGTTGTAATTTAAAAACTTTCCAACAGAATTAGATTTCTCTGCAGGGGGATTATGTGTTCTATGCTTCTTTAAGGCTTGCAATTCTATTGAAGTCCATACATTTGAGATGGATGTCCCTTTTTAAAATGAGGAAAAGCTATTTGATGTCAAATAGAATTTACCAGATCACATGGGGCAATAAAACTCTGTACAGCAGAGCTTCTATATTTTATAGGAATGTGTAATTTATCTCAGCTACTAGTACTTCAAATCCTCTTTTCACTGCTGACCGTGTAATAGATGTTAATATTCAAAAACCCAAATGGCTCTGTGATCACACTGATTTTGTAGTTCCCTCTAATCATGCAGATCAGTCATCCATGTGACTCTTCCATTTTCTCCAATATTTTGACAAAGAGAGTCTACCTAATGGATTGGAGGGCTTCCTTGCTATTTCCTGACATGATGAGGCACTCAGTCTCTGCCTTACATGATTTACCCTTGCCAAATCACCAGGCCAGCATCTCTTTCTATAATGTATTTCCTTGTTAATTATGACATGATACAGTGTTTTTCTGACTGTTTTCCTTTAGAATAGAGGTAAAACTAACTGGAGAGAATTTTTATTCAATTCTAATTTGATGAAAATTATAAAAAAGACTAATAGTAAAAGAATTTTTTTAAAAAAAAGGAAATTATAGAATTGGTTTGATATGAAAATCCAAAAGAAAGTAAGGGAAATAAGGGATGGGAATGAGGGAAAATGAAATTCTTAAGAAATAGACCCACTTGACAGTAATCAATTCAACACCTACACACTGAAAATTTACAAGTCAGTGATCAAACAGGGAGGGGGTGCTAAGGATATATGGAAGAAAAACTGTCAAAAATCAAGAAGGTAATAGACATTTTTTCAACTACACCAAGAAAGAGTTGAAATCCAAATAAAATGAAACTGGCAAGTAGAAATAAAATAGTTAAAAAACCCTCAGAGATCTGAGTGCAATACTTACAAAGTTTAAAAAGGTATGCATTCTGAAAATGAAGCATCTGAACCAAAATATCCCTCTTAAATACACATACATGCATACAGTGTGTACATACATTATATTTTCCCCAGAAAGTTCATTTATTAAATGTTTACCTATACACCCTGGAAATGCTCTATAAACACTGCTTGAGCTCAGCAGGAATGCATTAGAAGGCTCAGAGAAGGAATTTTCCATGCTTAAGGTCTAGTAGCTGGAGAATAATGATTATAAATGAAATTAATAATAACAGTTATGACAATAACTAGAATTTGTAAAGTACTTTATGTTACATCTCTCTATTCATTTGCTCCTTCTAACACCCATAAGTATAGGACTTGGAGGCAGGAAAATCTGAGTTGGAATGTGTCCTCAGAAGTTTCCTAGCTCTGTGACCCATACTAAACAAGTCACTTAAACTCTCTTCATTGTTTTCCCTGTATTTAAAATGCAGATGATAATAGCCTTTACCTCCCAGGGCTCCTGTGAGGATCAAATGCCTTGGGAAATATAAAGTGCTATAGAAACCTTAAAGTGCTTTCTAAATCCTGGCAATTTTTGCTATAAGATACTCCCTAGACACTATGCTTCCCTAAAATAGCTTTATTCACATGCATATATTTTGCATTTGCTAAAATGCATACATAGCACAAATATATATATTACATAATATGCTAATATATAATATAATATACTGATATAATCCATGTTATAATATAATAGCTTATAACATATTATAATATAATGTTATGATATAATGCTATAAGTTATGTTATACTATGATATGACATAATATGGTTCATTTAACACTATGATATTGCATATTATGATATGTTACAAATAAAATATAATTAAAAGTATATAAGATGATGTTATGATATTATATGTATACAATGTTATTACATGTTATAATATAACATGACGTGGTATGGTATAATTATTTAAAAAGTAATGTATTACATTACATTATATTATTTATCATTATATTATATTACATTATGCTATGTAATATTTCATTGCATTATATTAAGTATATTAATGCTAGTTATAATGTTACATGATATGCTATATGTTATATGTCATTAATATAATCAGTATCATAAACCTATATGAATGCATAAATATATGTCCTATTTATTTAAAGTCATAAATTTTGTCTCTCACTTTTCAATATAAGGTTCCTGAAGGTGGAGATGCTCTCATTTTTGTCTATGTATTTCCAGAAGTTAGCTCTGTGAAGGACACATAGTAGATGCTTAATAACATTTTGTAGCAGTTTAATAAATGCTTCTTGATAGATTGGTTACTTCTATGGCACTTGCAAATCATTGAAGTCCTCCTATGGAACAGACACAACAAAGTTAGCACCTAGGTAACAAGGGTAACAAATATAAATAGCAAGTTAGTAAATGGCAGTTTGGGACAACCTCTTCTCCAATGTGTCATGTTCTTCATTCAATGGAGGTTGGGCACAGCACAGTTAGTCCCAGGAACTGTTTTGTTACCACAGGCACAAACATTACTAGAATGAATCTGGTATAAGCAAAATGTTGTGAATAGCTTAGTTGGCTTTAATAAAACCGCTGTTCCATATTTGATCCCTTTTAATTCAGACATTAACATCTTTAAGCTGCACGTAGATGCTTTAACTCTTCGTGGGCAACTTTGAATTTATCAGTTCACCTAAGCTCAGTCATCTTTTGAGAAATTAATTTACGTTAACACAACTCACTGGGAACTAATTGGCAAACTAGGATGACAAGTTATTTATTTGAGATGAGTAAAACAGGCAGCATAAGAAATATGAGGCATCATTGTGGACCAAAGGAACGGATGCTGGGCCTGAAGTCAGAAAGATCTGGCTTCAAATCTAGCCTCAGATGCTTATTAGCTGTGCGATCTGTAGTAAATCACTTAATCTCTCTTAGACAATAGGCAAATATTCTATAAAATAAAGGCAACTATACATGTAGCATCTAAATTATAGGATTTTTATAAAGGTTAAATAAAATAGCATATGGAGGGAAGTATTTGACAAATGTAATACTATGTAATAAAGATATTAATTGGCCAAGGAATGTCCAAAGGAGGGTAACAATAATAGTGAAGGGCCTTGAATTCATGCCTCATAAGGATCAGTAGAAGAAATTTGGGATGTTTAACCTAGAGAAAAGAAGCTGGATGGGGCGGGGGAGACACAATGATGATCTTCAATTATTTGAAGGGTCATCATGTAGAAAAGGCATTATGCTTCTTCTTGCCCCCAGAGAGCAGAGAGAAGCAACATGGTGTGATAGTTCATTAGACCAGGAATCAGGAAGACTTGCACTAAAACCTGCTCAGACATATCCTAGAATTGTACTTCTGATGATATCCCTTAACTTCTCTATACCTCACTTTCCTCAATCATGACATGAGGGAGTAGGATTTAATGGCTTCCACGGTCCCTTTCAGTTTTGAATCTAAAATCTAATGAACTAGAATCAAAAGGTGGAAGATGTAAAGTGAATTTAGGGTTATTAACAAACAATTTTCTAACAATTAAAGCTATGAAAAGTAAAGCTTTTTTGTAGAACTTCAAACCAAGGTTGGTTGGCCATTTACCAATTTTATTGTTGGATTCCTTTGGGGAGTCTGAGGTAGACCTTCTTCAACTCTGAAATTCTATGATTGCTCCCTTTCCAAATCACCAAGCATGAAATTACGAAAGTATCAAAGCATTTATTAAATGTGGACATTTTCCAGTGTGAGAACAGTCTTTATTTCTTCTGTTTTGCGCCAGTCTTTTCCCTCTCAAACTTTGCTTTATCTCAGAGGAGTTTTACGAAAGATAATGGCATTTAGTAGATCAAGCCCTGGGACTTGACCTCAGGAAGACGTGGATCAAATCCAAACTTTGGTACTAGCTATGTGAACATAGAGGAGTTAGTTGGCACAGTGGATAGAGTGCTAGGTTTGAAGGGAGATTTATATATCTGAGTTCAAATCTGGCCTGAGACACTTACTAGCTATGTGACCCTGACCAAGTCACTTAACCCTATTAGCCCTAGTTTTCTCATGTATAAATTGAGCTAAAGAAGGAAATGGCAAACCACTCCAGCATCTTTGCCAAGAAAATCCCAAATGAGGTCACAAAGAGTTGGACATGACTGAAATAACTCAACAACAAAACAACATGCATGCAAACATAGGGAAATCATGAAACTGAACATTTTCTCTTCTTTAAAATGCAAATAATAATGGTAATAATAATACCTACAGAACTGACCTCACAAGGTTGTTGCGAGGCTTGAATGAGATAGCATTTCAATCAATCAGAAGCATTTATGAAACTCCTACTATGTTTCAAGTTCTATTCTAAGCCCTGGGGGATGCTAAGCTAAGAATGTCACAGGCACTGCTCTCAGGAAGCTTACATTTTTCATGGGAAACAATGTATACCAAAGTGCAAGAATTCAAGCTGTGATTTTGTTGGTGTTAGGAACTCTAAGTGAGGACTTTGTTTAATAATTTAGGTCAATATTTCTTTGCAACTTATAGTATTAGAAAGTGGTTTAAAACAAGGATCCCTATGGGCTGCATATTGATTTAGAAAACCAGAAATTAACATTTCCTATGTTGTATTGTATTTTTAAAATTTATTTGTTAAACATGTCCCAATTAGATTTTAATCTCATTAGGGCAACATTCAGTTTTGTAGACCACTTTCAGAAAGCTAGCAGAGAGATTGATACCTCTGAGCACTGAGTGGTTAAATAACTCACCGAGATCACAATACCGGTATTTCAGAGGTAGAACTAGAACACTGGTTTGCCTGACAGCATGACACTGCTTCACAAAATATACACAGAGTAAATAATCTGCAATAAGTAATTTGAGGTGTGGAGAATTAGCAGTTAGAGGACTTAGGAAAGATTTCATAAAAGACAGCATTTGAGCTAACCTTTGAGGGAAATTAGATATACTAAGGAAGACATCTAATTCACTCAGTGGATAGAGGGCTGGGGCTGGAGTCAGGAAGATCTGAATTTATATCTGATCTCAGACACTAGCTGTGTGGCCCTAGATGAATCATTTAACCTCTGTTTGCCTTAATCCACTAGAGAAGGAAATAAACCACTCCAGTGTCTTTGTCAAGAAAACCCTATGAACATTATCGATGTGCTATCGTCCATAGAGTGACTAAGAGTCAAGACATGGTTGAACAACAACAGCAGGTATACTAAGAGGCAAAAGGGAAGATAAAGTCCATTCCAGGCATAGGAGAGAGATGCATAGAAGTTGGATATCGACTAACACCTGTGAAGAATAGCAAAATGACCACTTTTGACCATAGAGTGTATGAAGGGGAGCAAAGGATAATGAACTCTCATGTAAAATGCCTTGCAAACTTTAAAATTCAATGAAATAGTTATTATTAAAGGACCCTTCAAACCAACATTTATTAATTCTATCACTATATTTCAATTTCCAAATTAGTTTGAGAAATGCAATCATTCAGAGAAGTACTGTTAGAAATAATGGAAAGATGGCCGAACAGGAAATTGGGGGGTCTGCCACCTTCTGTTTCCCTGTTTGGGGGTAATTCACAACTTACCAGATACTTTGTCTATTATAAAAGGACTGAACTAAATAATGCCTCTGATCTCCTCTAGCTCCAAGTCTCAGAAAATTTATAAGATAAAAATATTATAAAAATCCATCCTGAGAGCACTCAACCATGCTCTAGTCAAAGCAGAACCACACTACATTTGGGTAAATTGGAAATGTTGACACATCCATTTCAAGAGTCCTTACACCGAAGAGCATTGCAGATCTCCAATGAATTTCAGTAACCACTTATATCACGTGGAATCACAAACAGTAGCTTCTGAGCTGTCATTTGCAAACCATTATGCAACAGGCAGCCAGGAAGTGCTTACAAGCCTCTGGTTGCTTAAGCTATTTTCATAAAATGGTACTTCATACTTATCAGAAAATAGTTAATTTGGCTCTCAGCTAATATCAGATCAGGGCATAAATTCCAAAATAGTGACATGGTGAAATTTTTTATATAGTCTAATAATTCAAAAGACAGAGATTACAGTTCCTTTCCTAAATTTCATCATTTAAGCAAAATAAATAACCATGACTGAGTTATACTGCACAGGGTAATGTGTTATGAAGTAAAGTAAATTGCAGAAGTTCTGTGTTTGCCAAAAGTTGGCAATCTCAGAAGAGATAAGGTGCTAATTAAGATACCTAAGAAAACAGATATAATGCCAGAAAAGTAAATGCTTTATCTTGAGTTGGTTATTGGTATGGAAAGATAAATTCATGAAGATTCAATCTGCTTAATGGTATTTTGAATACAAATGTTTTAAGATGATTTAACAGTCTTATTAAATACAGGTAGATATTATAAAAGTACTAGTGACACTGTTTTTCATACTCTCCTTGTGCACAAATGCAAAGAGTTCAGGGTATATTGGGTGAGCACCTAATGGGTTTTCAGGTACCATGGGTCACTTTCTTGATCCTGGGGTTCAATTCAGGAAGGTGTACGATAAATACCACAGAGTTGTTCTCTTATCTTCCTTTCTCTAGGTGGTCAGTGTTGTATGTGTTTACTGGGGAGATTTTAAATCCAAATTTTTTGGCATTTCCATAGAGTAGCATATTTGAGAATATAGATTCTCCTAACTTCTAGATTATGTTATCTCTCTTCTACATGTGTGATTTTTAATGTAGAATCAGGGATTTCAAGTTTAAACAGAGTCTAACCCAAGCCCTAATGTTTTTAAATAGATGAGGCAGCTTGAGGATGCAGTGGAAAGAGTACTAAGCCAGGAGTCAGGAAAACATGAGATCAAATCCAGCCTTCGACACTTCCTAGCTTTGTGTAGCAACAATCGGCTAGCAAGAGCTGTAGGGGTATAAGATCCAACAAGACTAGCAACAAGAGCTGCCAGCACAGGTTGTTTGATCTGCTTTACTAAGGAAAGTAACTTTGAGGAGTTAACAATGTCACTGTAATCACACATACATATGTAACTCAGTTCACGGGGAAAAGATTAGCCCTCTGAATTTCAAATCAAATACAAACAGACACACCCTGTCTGATCAAATCACAATTCATAGTTACCAAAGAACCAATGGGTCTGAGTTAGCAAAGCTGGCGGGCAGTTACAACTTGCCCAGAGTCTCAACACTGCTTCCATGAGTGTGCCCCCAAAAGGCAAACACCAAGCTCCCCTCAATTATATCCTGTTCAGAGCCCTGAGGGCTCTGACCTCACCCAGGCTGGGTGTATGAAAGTTCCCCATCCCCAGTATCACATCATATACCAGGCAATGACTCCTGGTTGTCTTAATGCTGCGTGATAGCTGAGAAATATTCGAAGACAAAGACAGCAAAAAAGTTTCCCACCCATTCAAACAAAAGGTAGACTTCATAGTCTTAGCATTCCAAAAGGGAAGAACTGGGAAAAGTGTGATTACCTTAACACTGTGTGACTGAGCAAGCCACTTAACTGATATTTGTCTCAGATTCTTTTTCTACAAAATGGGGATAATAACACCATTTGTTGTTGTTGTTGTTGTTAGTATCAAATGAGATAGTAATTGTTAGTTGTTGTTAGTATCAAATGAGATAGTAATTGTAAACTGCTTAGCACAGTGCCTGGCATATAGTAAGTGGTATTGTTAGTTATCATTATTAATTTATTATTATTACAAGCAACTGAGGCCCAAGGTGTTAAGTGACATTATGAAGCTTGCCTAGGCAGCAAGTGGTAGATCCAGGCATAAAATAAGGTTATATCCTATAAAAATATCCTGAGGTATCGAGGGGTAGGAAATCTGCAACCTTGATGCTGCATGTGGTCTTCTAGGTCTTCAAGCATGGCCCTTTGACTGAATCCAAACTTCACAGAACAAATCCCCTTAATAAAAGGATTTGTTCTGTAAAACTTGGACTCAGTCAAAAGGTCACACTCAAGGACTTAGAAGGCCACATGTGGCCTCAGGGACACAGGTGCCCGACCCCTTTGAGAATCACTTTTGGGCATAAGAAGAAAGGACACTTCGCCCACTACCTTTCCATTAAGTGGCTTCTCTGCTCCGGTCCCATTCATTCAATTTGAATGACTTCAATCTTGAGGAAACCTATAGTCAAATGAGATGAGAATTCTCCTTTTCTCACATTTTTGGGCTTATTGTAGCCCTCATACTGGCTCCTTATTATTTCAAGTTTTTGTTTTGGCTATTTTTAGGACTCCAAGGGAAGAGGGGGGAAGTAAGAAATACATTCACCACATTATATAAACCAGCTGTGTGATGTGTATTAATTTTCTACGCGCAAAAGAAATGCTGAGGACACAAAGAACTCACAGCATGTATTGACAGAAAAACTTAAAATAAGACTCAGTAACTTGACTTCTAAGTACAGTTCTAATCTTCTAGAAAGTTCATTTGAAAGACTGTTTTTAAAACACTGTACATTTGATCTCAGGGCTACATTCTCTCTGTTAAAGGCCTTACCTTCTGGCAAAACAGGCCAAAGACTTGGGTTCTTCCTCCTGCTGGTGGTTGTGTGATTCAATACAGAAATTTTCCTTGCTACCAGTCAGCTCTACTGATTGAACTCAGGACTTCCAGAGTTATCACATGCCTGTGATCATCTGAGCATGGAAATGTCTATCTTGAGAACTGTGCTTGGTCAGCAATTCAGAAAGAAGTTGGAGGGAGTCATAACACAATAATAGCAACGACCTCTCCCCTCCGACCCCAAACAAGCAGAAAAGGAACCCTAGACCCCGGTGAAAGATTCCCTAATCGGGTCTATGCTCCACTTGAGATTGATGTCGGTATGTGGGGGAATGAGGATGGATACTGCCCAACATCCCCACTATCCCCAGTCATTTTAGTGACATAAAACACTACTTATCAACTTGGAGAGTTGACGCAAGAAAAGTGATATGGTACTTGTCTCTTCTTATTTGGAAAGGCAACTGAGTCATTTGTTCTTCAAGATCAGCAGCCAAGGAGGGAATTATTTCATCATGAAAATGCCCACACTATTCAGAGGTGAGTCACAGACATAGATTCATCATATCTAAGTCATTGAAGCTCTGAGGCAATGACCATCAGCAGTCAGAAAATACCTGGGCAAGTTATGGATGCATGTTCCACAGGATGGTCCTTGTTAAAAAAAAATTAATACTTTGGGAGCCTTTCATTGGGATGTACTATTTGAAAACTTAAAAAGTCATTTGCAAGCTATAACTAAATAATTAAATAAAGCATGAGAGGTATTAAACATCAGACAAAGGTTGTAATTTGATATTAAGATCTATGGATATAAGAGGCTGACTTCTCATCAATTATTTGTCTGATTGCAAGATATACATCTATTCAGTGGATTTGTTTATTTAAGTAAACTTTGCTGATTGTTTTGTTTTTGCTTTTTGAGGAAAGGATGAGTGGGAAGTAGCAGCATGTAAATGTAAAAAAGTGAGCACCAATAAAACATTTTTAAAAAGAAATAGAGAGCTCCAAGGGTAGAATGTAGTGATTAGATTGCAATATTTGTGTTTCTTGGTTTTCATTAAGGCAAATAACCATAAGACATACTTACCCATTGATACTCGTCATAGACATTGTGCCTGTGATGCAACAATAAAAGGCTTCATAGAATTGACCTGACTGGCATTTGGTATTACAAGCTGTATCAGTTAGGCAAGTGTCACAATATTGATGGTGACCATGAATATGCCTGTATTGTACTGTATTGCAGAAAATAAGAAACTTTCCATATAGAAGGCAGAAGAAATAAAACATTTATTCAGGCACCAGAGGATCAAATCTCAAAACCAGTAACTCCAGTTCAACATAGCAGCAATTATATTCCAAAACCAGCAACCCACTTTATCACAACAACAAAGAATTTAACACATAATATCACAGTGGAGAGCCAAGCCATCCCATAACTTTACCCTGTGTTGGGGCCTTCCCATAAACACTCACTCAAAAATGCTAGCTGTCTGCTTGCCAGTGGCCTCTCCTCCAGCAATTCTGAGAGAGAGCTTAATGGCTACCCTCAGAGTACATATACCCTTTTTAGACCCTGAGGGCTTCATAACCCTCATGACCTAATTAGCAAAAGGGGGTAGGTCTTCCTACAAAAAAGCCTCTCCTAATCAAGCTTCCCTTAACTAGCTCCACCTGAGACCTGTTAATGGGATTATTGGGCAGGGATGATCTTTAATCACATTAACACCACATAGGCTCTTTCAAACTTCAATGATTTGCATGAAACATAATAATCACAATCGATATATATTTTACTATTATTGTGAGATTTTATCTGATCCCCCTGGTTGGTAGCACTCTCAGTCTCTCGAAAATACTTTGCACATACATTTAATTTATTTAACTGTGTACCTTTTATATCTTCTCAAGAGAATAAAAGTTCCTTCAGGATGTGAATTGTTTTATTTTTTTGCCCCTAGAATTTTGTACAGTACCTACTACAAAGTATTGCTTTGTATTTATCAAATTGAACTAAGATGTTGAACAAAATATAAGAAATGAAACTAATATTAATATAAGAAACCTAATTCAATAATATGTTCTATCTAGTATAGTACCTTTTAAAGTTATTATGATGGGAATCAACATTTAATTGATTTATTTTTATATAGATCACTTTCATTTAAGGTTTTAGCATTCCTCCCTTTATTTTGTATTAAAAGAAAATTTCTCATAAGAAAGAACAGCTAAGCAAAACTAATCAATATGTTGACAATAATGTGACTTGATTTTATGAATTTATTGTTTATGCTAAGATTTTTAACAGTTTTAGGCTAAAAGTTTATTTTTGTGTTTTAATATTTTTAAGCTGATGGATTTTCTTTAGGTTTCTGGACTTAAGAGATTGAGTGGGCCTGGCTAAAGGACATATACTAAGTATTTGCAATACATTCAGATATCTTGAAGGCATTACAAATCTACTTTTCCTGGGACTCAACTATTTTGATAGTTTTAAAATTTATCTGTAGAAAAAAGAAGACTTCTAAGTAGGTCACAAGTTTTAAACCTGTATTTATGGTGGTTGAAAATAAGGCAACTCAATGATGCAGGTGTCTAAACCTAATCTCACTGAGAACATAAGCAGAAGGTATTTTGTTTACCATGTAAGGAAATAGAAGAAAAACAAGGTACAGTAGCCCTGGAAACTTGCTGGTAATGGAATAATTTATCTAAATTTAGAAAGTCCACATGTGAATTAACATCAACAAAATAACATTTTTGGACATATAACCTACCCATTAATCCTCTCATTATTAAAACTATTTAAACACCAGAAAATATTTTTCAGTGTTTTGCATTTACATAACAGGTAGAGCATATAGAATTGATACCTCTTTTTTACTTTGGATTTGTAAATTTGCATAGGATTATACAGAGCAATCTATTTAATTGCAGTTTTACTTGTTCAATATATTCACCAGAGTTTGAAAGAAGTTTTGTTCAGTATAACTTTAGAATGATTTAGGAAATTGTTGCACTAGCAAAGATTTTGTGGACAATAGTGTATTAGTGGCTAGAGAAGATATCTATTAATTGCTGCTGTCATTGTGAACCTCAGTATGTTATTACAGGATGTGTAAACTATTCTTCAAGTATAATGACTATACTCTAAAATATGTTAATAGAAAATCCTGCATTGCAGATTGATACCAACTTCCTAGGACAAGAGTATGATACTTTCTTCAAATGGATGGAAAGATGCTCCAATGTAACAGGTTGTCCTGTTTTACTTTACTCATTGCCATTCTATTTCTATCTCATAAAAGCAATAAAAATATTTCTGAGATATAGAGCACATTTATAAAGCATACAAAACAAAATCAACATCTACCCAAAGTTCTTTTTATTGCATCACAAAATTACTTATTCATGAAATCTGATCTAATTTCTTCAACATCAAAGTATATGATTTTTATGGATGAAAATAATTACATTTGTGAATTTAGCATACTAACAAAATATTGATAATATCAGGCAGTTAGGTGACACAGCACAAATCTGACCTCAGATATTTACTAGTTGTTTCACTTTAGGTAGGTCACGACCTCTGTTTGCTTTACTTTTCTCATCCTTAAAATTGGAAACAATAGCACCTACTTTTCAGGGTTTTCTTGTGCATAAAATGAAATAATATTGTAAAACAATTTGTAAACTTCAATTTCAGGTGTCCTAGGGGCAGAAAATGAGCTAACTGTTAAATTTTCAGCTGTGCAATAATTACTGTTAGGCCTAAATCCCAAAGACATAAAAAATGGGGGGAGGACCTATTTGTACAAAAATATTTATTAGCAACTCTTTTTATGGTGCTTAAGAATCAGAAATCAAACATGAAACTTCTGAATAAACTTATTTTGAATTTTTTTTAATTTTGGAATTAAATACAAAAAATACATTTCCATGTACACTGCACAACATAAAAAGATTCAATATAAAATCATGAATTTCTATTTTACATTGCTTACTTTAAAACAAAAAAACCAAACAAATTATGTAATAAATACTACACATCTTTTTCAAGGCTTTTATGTGTTTCCTTCTAAATTTTTAAAATGTTTTCTGCTGTTCATTTTTAATTATTTTTCTCCTTTCCTCCCCTCCCCAAACTATAGAAGGCTACCATTAGACACAAAAAAAAATTGTTGGCGGGGGGCATTGTGTGTGTGGGTGTGTTCATAAAACCATACTATGCATACTTCTATTCATCAGTTCTTTCTGTGGATGTGCATAGCGTCCTCCTTCTTAGGTTCTTTGTAGTTGACGAGTATTTATAATACTCAACATGACTTAGTCATTCGAAGGGGTTCTTAGAACAATATTGTTGTTACTATGTACAACATTTTTGTTGCTCATTTCACTCTTCATTATTTCATAAAAGTCTGAATTTTTTTCTCAAATCGGCTAGGTCATCATTTCTTATAACACAGTAGTATTCCATCACAATAATTTACTACAAGTTGTTTAGCCATTCTCCAATTGAGGGGCATCCCTTCAATTTCCAGTTGTTTTTTTTTGCCACCACAAAGAGAGATGCTATAAATATCTTGGAACATACAAGTTCTTTTCCTTTTTCCCTAATCACATTGGGAAACAGCCCTAGTAGTGGTAATGCTGGGTCAAAATGTTATATACAGTTTTATATCACTTTGAGGTTCTAATCAATACAGACTTCTTTCCTTGTTCCAGACATACAAATGGACATAGATGTAACCCAAAGGAATCAAGGTGTTGGATAAGTTGCCAATGGTTAAAAAAAATTTCTGAAGAAGAATTAAAAATTCTCAAAAACCTTTTGAAGAAGAAAAAAAATCTTTTATCACTAAAATAAGATGTGCAAATAATAAAACAACTCTGATATTTCTCCTGATATCCCTAAAAATTGATTAGATGATAAAAGCCAGAGATATTCAATTTTTGATTGATTTGGTTATGGGAAATCAGAAAAACTGATACACTGTCAATAGAGTTGTGAAGTAGTCCAAACATTCTGGCTATCAATTTGAAATTATGCCAAGTAACTAAATTTCCAATCCCCTTAGATCCAGTAATTCTATTGCTTTTTATGTGCCCCAAAGGTACCAAAGAGAGAAAGAAAGGCCTTAAATACATTGAAATAATCCATACCAGTATTCTTTATAGTAGGAAAGGAATTGGAAACAAAGTAAGAGTTCATCAGCTGGAGAACACGTAAACAAAATATGATGCATGACAGTAAAAGCATATTACTTCATTGGTAGGGTGGGGTAGGGGAACAAACATGAAAAATTCAGAGAAGTATGGAAAGACCTATATGAACTGATGTAGAGTTCATATCAGAACCAGGAAAGCAATACATGCAATGACTACAAGAATATAAATAGAAACGACGGCAAAAATTACACAATGGAATCTTAATGTTGAATGAGTCTTGGGACAGCTGTGTACTTTGTGTACAGTTTACAAATTTGAAAAAAAACGTAGCTAAGAAAACTTTTGCAAAACTTTTGCTTAATTACTGACGCTATTTACATGCTGTCAATATGTTTTTCAAAATGTTCTTCAATATTTTCTGGAAATTTCAAAGTTTCAGAGGAATATTTTCCAAAAAAACATTGAAGTATTTCATATTTTGTGTTTTGGAGTTGAGAAGCCCCCTTTAGAAGTAGCCTTACTCAAATGCTGGACTTATACCCAACAAGACCTGGGTCCAAATGCTGCCTCAGATACTTAGTATGTAAGGACTTTCGGCAAGCACTTAATGTCTCTGAGTCTCAGTTTCCCCTCAAATTAAATTGAGATAACAAAAATAACTTTTAGAGTTATTGTGAGTTATGAATGAATGAATGAATTTTTGTGAGGCATAATACAAAGAATATCTACTACCAGCACCACTACCTCACTACTTCTTTCCCTAAAAGGCAAGGAAGCATTCTCCAAAACTTTATTGGCCTAGGATTATATATAAGGCTTCTGGTGGCCTCAGGACATGTTGACATGGTTTCTTGTTCATCTAAGGACATAAAATGTTCTGCTCATGTTTAATAACAGGTTTTCAAACTTGACAGATGTCCTAAGGTCTCCTGAGTCACCACAACCTGCTAAACTGAAAAGACATTTTCAAATGAGCTAATTGCTGTATCTCTTTTGAGTAGCCTTCATATATTATGCCTCAGTAAACCCTCATTTAGTACCTGCTGAATGACCTATAATTACCCAATTTTGCTTTAAAATGGGACTTAAACTACAAGTAGAATGGTTTGAGTTTGGACTGGCCTACAATAAGTAATTTGCAAAATGTAAAATATAAATTTCAGTTGTTGTTGATCTTCTTTCTCTTCTTTCTTTCTTTCTTCTTCTTCTTCTTCTTCTTCTTCTGCTTCTTTTCCTTCTTCTTCTTCTCCTTCTTCTTCTTCTTCTTCTTTCTCCTACTTACTGTTTTTCTACTTCTCCTCCTCCTCTTCCCCCTCCTCTCCTTCCTTTTTCTCCTCCTCCTTCATCTCCTCCTCATCCCTCTTCTCTTCTCCTCCTTCTACTTGTTCTTATTCTTTCTCCTCTCCTTCCTATTCTTATCATCATTATCATCATCATCATCATCATCATCATCATCATCATCATCATCATCATCATCATCATCATTCCTACACTGTTACTGCTGCTGCTGCTGCTGCTTTTACTACTGCTACTGCTGCTGCTGCTGCTGCTGTTGCTGCTGCTGCTATTACTGTATGGAAATTAAATTCTGGAATAAGAATAAAATCACTGAATCTAGAGTAAGAAAAGCTGGATTTGAAAAAAAAATGTATAACCTTAGGCAAATCATACTTTTACCTCAGTTTCCTCAATATAAAAGAAAATCTATGTCTATTTCCAGCTATAAATCCTTACATGTTATAAAGTTGGAAAGCTCACAACAGTTATATTTTATTCTATGTCTTAGCAAAATACCATAACATCTAAATATGAGGCTAAGTACTTGAGAAAGCAAGAGGTCGGGAGCTCCTATTTAATCTAAGACAGGGAGAAGCATTTAGGTTGAGAAAATTCACATGCTGCAGTCAAATGTTAAGGAGAGATGTGACTCATAGGTTATAGATTGTGTTACTGTGCATAATAGGCAGGTTGAGGTCATCTATCATTCCTCTGTCAGCCTCATTGGTTAGCCTAAAGGGCCTGTGATGCTACATATCAAGTCCCTAATCCATTTGTGTTAAGAATGACATTTGGGGCCTTTTATCATAATGGATATGTTAGCATTCCTTCAGAACAGCTTTACAATACGTGACTAGGTTGT
The DNA here is from genome assembly GCA_028646595.1 of Phalanger gymnotis. Lineage (NCBI taxonomy): Eukaryota > Metazoa > Chordata > Mammalia > Diprotodontia > Phalangeridae > Phalanger > Phalanger gymnotis. Next base: position 177,707,457 of record CM053627.1, read on the forward strand.
TATGGGATTATTATCTGGGATGAAAGCCAGTTAGCTGGGAGAGTATCTTTGGACCAAATCAATAAAGCTGCTTTTTCAGTGTATACTATTTTCTTTTTCTCAGCACTTCGGAAGTTAAATAACCAAAAATTCCTCTTAAGTTATGATGTCAATGTTTATACGTATGCATTACAATTCACCTATGATTGTTTACACACACACACACACATACACACATATGTATATATATATACACATATATACACACGAAGGATGTCCCAAAAGGCCCGGTTTAAGAGCTTAAAATTTCTTCTTAAGGGTTTAAAATGTACATTAATAGCTTATAACTACACTAAGACTTCTGGAAAACCCTGTACACATGCACATGTATGTGTGTATGTGTTTATACATACATGCCCATATGTACACATATGTACACACATAGATTTGTATACAATTACCAAGAGTTTTACCAAAATATCAATAAAATTTACATCATGTGCTATGCTTATCTAGTAAATCTTTCTGCCTAAAAGGAACTTACTTCTTTTGGTGCTGCTTCCATTTTCTGACTTACCTGGTGCTATTGTGAAATTCTGGAGAAGAAGCCCTCCAATAATTTAAAGAGTGGGCCCTGGACTATCTCATACATTTACAGAAGCAGAAGGTTTTCTTTCTTATTCATGTTTTATTGCTTGCACTTTCTTTCCCATTCCCTTGGCTACAAGGAGAGACTGAACTATATAACTAACATTAAGAACAGAAATTATCTTATTTAAAGCTTAACAAAATAGGCAGAGACATAGTTTGCCAAAAATCTAAGAAAAGATATATTTGTAAGTAACCACTTTATCAAATGGAGTTATGCTGCTTGACATTTTGACTGTCATATGGTAACGGAAAAGACAAGCCTAAGGGCAGCTCAGTGGCACAGTGGATAGAGTACCTGTTCTGGATCTAGAAACACCTGAGTTCAAATTTGACCTCAGACACTTCCCAGTTGTATGACCCTGAGTAAGTCATGTAACCTGTATTTGTTACCTTACATTAAGCTGAAATCAGATTCTCTGCTACTTCCACCCATTATACCAAGATTTATAAACTTAATGACCAACAGAACCAGTGTATTACCTCTACTATATGACAACCACACAAATATTTAAAGAAAGCTATTGTGCCATCCTTCAGTCTTTTTTTGTTTGTTTGTTAGTTACCTTCTAGGCTAAATAGTTCCATTTCCTTCCATTGATCTCATGCAGTATGATCTCTAGTACAGTCATCCTGATTGCCCCCTTCTCAAATTATTTCTTAAAATGTGGTACCTAGAAAAGAATGGGATTCTAGGTGTGGTCTGACAAGGGTAGAGTATGTCAGAACTATCATCTTACTAATTTTAAACCCTATACCTCCCATTCTAGTTTATGATCATACCAGCTTTTTTATCTATCATGGCATGCTCTTGACATATTTTGAGCTTGCAGTCCATTAAAAAAATTGCACATCTTTTTTAACATAAAACATTTGTCTAATCATACCTTGCCCATATTGCATTTTGGAAACTGATTTTTTTAAATCTAAGTGTAGGTCTTTATAATTATCATTAGTAAGATAATTATGAGTACCTAGATGGCTCAAGGAATAGGCCTGGAATCAGGAAAATCTGAGTTAAAATTTGTCCTCAGAAAATTATTTGCGGGATGACCCTGGGCAAATCACTTTTTTGCCTCAGTTTCCTCATATAAAAAAGTGCGATAATAATAGCACCTATCCTCCAGCTGTTGTGAGAATCAGATAAGATAACTAAAACATGCTTATCACAGGGCTTAGCATAGAGTAAGTGTTGTATAAATGTTAGCTTTTTGTCATCATAGGCCTGCTAGATAGTGCAGTGAACTGAGTACTGGGCTTGGAGTAAGGAATACTCATCTGTGTGAGTTCTAATCTGGCGTCAGACATGTAATAGTTATGTGGCCCTGGGGAAGTCACTTAACACTGCTTGCCTCAGTTTCTTCATCTCTAAAATGAGCTGGAGAAGGAAATGGCAAAGCACTTCAATGTCTTTACCAAGAAAACTTCAAATGGGGTCAGGAATTATTGGAAACAACAGAACAACAATTTATCATCATTTTATTTATGAAATGACATCACAGATCTTCTTATTAGATTAAGTATTTTTTTTCTATCTTGCTGAGATCTTTTAGGATCCTTGATCTATCATCCATTAAGATAACTATTCCTCTCAGCCTCTGGAGCATTTGATCCAAGCTAATAAAAACTATTATAAATTACAAGGCCAAAAGACAGATCCTTGGAATGCGATATTGGACATCTCTTTTCAGATTGATATTGGACCCTTAGCAAATATGCTTTTGGTATAGCCATTCAATCATGTTTAAACCTGTTAAATCTGTCTGTCTTATCATCTAGCCCATCTTTATCTATTTTATACACACTCACACACACACATAAATGAGAAACTTCCATTAAATAATTTGCTAAAAATCTAGAGAATTGACTCCTTGAAGCAGGGATAGAACTTCATTTTCTCTGTGTCTTCAGTGTTTTGTACAATGCCTGGTACAGAATAATAGCTTAATAAATACTTGATTGAAAAATTACAACATTCCTTTAAGCTCTCAATCCAGTACCCCTTTAAAAAGGAAATAAGGTTAGCATGATATGTCCATGTCTTTATGAAATCTTGTCCACTTCTAGTAATCATCACTTCCCTTAGAAGCCCAGGGTGTCTATCTGTATCTGTGTTCCCCTTGGAAGGGTAGAACTTTGGGATACAAAATGTCATGTCTGTACAGAATTGTAAAAATATCCAAAGTCCTTATGAATCAATATTGATAGAGGGAATATATAAATGAAAGGATTTCTATAGACTAGATGTTCATCCCCGGTGTAGCCCATCTTGGTTAAGACATATTATCTTTAGTACAGGGTTTCTTGACCTTTGTGTCATTGACACCATTAGAATCATTAAGACTATGGAACGTTCAGATAAGTATTGTAAATGAATAAAATATAAAATATTATAAAGGAAAATAATTATTTTGAAGTGTTATCACTCTTTTAAAAACAAATTCGGAGAACCCAGATTAAGAACCCCTGCCCTAGAACTGTTGTATCACACTCTACACTTGACAGCCACTTCTAGGAAGGCAAGTATTTTAGGGTATTTTTTTCCCTAGTGGTGATGAATTTGCACTGATGCAACTTCATTCTCTTAAAAATAATTGATTTTTGACCAGGAGCTTTGTTATGACTCACACTGCTCTTTGCCCTTCCATTTCCTACTCCAATCAGTTCTTCCTACTTATATAATCCTAACTCCTATAAGCTAGTCTCATTGAATTTGGGAATCTGTCCCTGCCTTCACAGTGAAACTCTCTGTAGCCATTTACCTAGAAGAGAAGTTATTGCAAGAGCTTGGGCTGAGATTATGGTTTGGAAGAGACAAGATTTCTTTAGCACTGGGAGTTTTATACTAAGCAAGTGTCATGGCAGATAGTGGTGTGCTGAGGGAAGCATACATAGAGGTAACTAGGGTTGACTACATCTCTGCTAACAGTGAGGAGAAGTACTTAACTCTTTTCCCTCTCCACCTTATCTTTTCCATCACTTCTTCCTGCTAGAAGATCATGTGCAAAAATTCAAAGTTTATCCTTTAAAGTTCATTTATATTCATACTCAGTTTTGAATTCACAGGATATATAAAGTAACTGATTCCAATTGCCCTGGTGTGTGTTTCATTATCTTTGAATAAAATATTGTAACAGATGAAAGGGGAGCAAGAAAGAGACAGGAGAAGGAAGAAGAGGAAGAGGAAGATGAGCTGGAGTTCGAGTGGGGTGTGTCTGGGCCATTCTGTTTAAGTCACCAAGATTATATCTTGTCTGGGAGATTGAACTAAATAAGAAAAATACTGTTTTTTTTTTAATATAATTTATAAAGATTGCCGAAGCAAACTAGAATTGCATCCTAGTTATTTTTTTTCTTTTTACTTCTATTAGTGAAGAGCAAGCCAATCGCTATAGCTCTTAAGGGTCAGGCCTGGGGGAATTTTATACTGTATGCTTTTTCCATTGATCGCCCACCTACGCATATGCAGAGAAATCTCTGTAGCAGTAGAACCAGGTGCAGTGACCAAAAAAATAGGTCACTCCCAGTGGGAAACTAAAAGTAGTGACTTGAAAAGTTTGATGATGGCAAAATTCCAAGTCTCAGGGCCTTTCAATGAAGTGGTTAGCCTCCCCCTATCTCACTTATACAGCCTACCCATTAAACAAACCTGGCTTTAACAGGAAACTCAAAAAAGCTAGTAAATTGAGTTAAAATATTGGCTCAATACTAACATTCTTTCTGGCTTCTGGTACTGTATACCAGGGACTCAGAATGTTTCACTAGATTCTGATTTCCTAGTCCTCTTGCCCATATCCCTTAACCCTTGTTTCCAGTCCCCTTCTTTGTGATCCCTCCTTTTTCTTTTAATATTGTCCTTCCTATTGTTGAAGAATTATCTGACCAGATTCTAGATTCTATTCTCTTTTAGTCTTTTGAATATTAAGATTTTTTTTAGTTTTTCCATACGATTCTCAATTATGCTTTCTCCTGGCCCCATTGCTTTTGTGACTCCAAACCAGATTACTTGAGAGTAGACTCTTTTTACATTTATCTACCTCTTCAGAACTTGGCTAAGGTTTCACCTATCCCCTTTGCCATCTGCGACTATACATACATGCTAGGCACCTATATTGAATTAAAAATTCCAACTATGATCATAAAATATATGTTAATCACTTGCTTGTAGAGAAACACCAGGCCCGTAACTCTATTTGTGCATCTTCTATGTCTAAGCTATGCAGAGAGACCAGATATTTGATGGTACAATACAGCAGAAAAAGCCTTGGAACTTAAAGACCTGAGTTGTATCTGAGCTTTCTCAAGCTTTGACAAATAATACCCATGTGACCAGGGGATTGTCACTTCTTTGCTCTGGCATTTAACTTTGCTGAATGTTCCCTCAGTTGTAAAATGGGGAGGGATGCATTAATGGGGCTAACTACCTTAAAGGTTTATTATGAGAAAAGCGTTTTGCAGTAGTGACTGTTTGAATCTTAATCTCCACTAATTTGACATGTAACTTTAGGAAAATTACTTTCTGCTCTGGGTCATAGACAAAATGAGAGATTTCCAATAGAAAGATAATTTTATAAATTCTCTTCCAATGTGATTAGTTAACAATTCTTTTGATTCTGTGTCCATCATAAAGCAATGTATTAATATAGTTAAGTTGAAATAATTCCAAATAAAAGAAAAAAGTATGTTTTTGTGAAATTTGTCTAAGCTGTACTTCACAAACATGTATTTCTTACTTTTATTTAAAAGTTATTTTTTAAAGTATAGCATGTCTACTCTCAAAATACCTGTTCTGTTTTATCTCTTATGTTCATTTATCCCCCACAGTATTCTATTTGTGTTGTTAACTCTAGAACAAAACTGTGACAATCTGTTCCTCCCAAAATAGAATGAGGAGAGACTCTGGTATATTTTCCTATAGGCAATAAGTATTTTAAAAATACAAAAAAAGAGAGAAAGAAAAGAAACTTTTACTAATTCTTTAGTAATTAAAATAATTTTTCCTCCTTAAGAGAATGAAATAGTCAGTATCTGTGGTTTAGTTGCCTTACCCCAAATTTTAATTAATTTTGGAAATTCATTCCAATGCAGAAGTCTGGATTTGGAACTGGGGACCTAGGTTCAAATCCGAGTGGTGTGTTCTTAGGCAAATCACTTAAACCCACCGGGCCTCATTTCCTTATTCATAAAACAAACAGATTGGACTAAATGGAACCTAAATCATATGAACAATTGCATGAATTATATCTAACAAAGAATATTTGATTTTTTCTTTTATTCTCTTACAACTTTTGTTATTGTTATCAAGCTGTGTCTGACTTTTCATGACCCCATTTGCATTCTCTTGGCAAAAAAAACACTAGAATAATTTGCCATTTCCCTCTCCAGCTCATTTTACAGATGAGGAACCTGAGGCAAACAGGGTTAAAATGATTTACCCAGAGTTACACAGCTAGTAGATGTCTGAGTCTGCTTTTGAATTCAGGTATTCCTGATTCTGTACCCAGTAACCTATCCACTGTACCACCTATCTGCCCTAGCTCTTAAAACTAGGATATCTTAATATAGTAGAGTACTTGAAGATTTGAAATTGGAAGCCAATAGTTTGTATCTTGGTTCTGCAACCTCTACCTTTTTGAATTTGCAGAAATCATTTTGCAATCTGTGCCTCAGTTTTCCTATTTGTAAAATGAAAATATTGGAAAAAGAAGACATCAAAGTCCCTTTCTATCTCTAATCCTCTAAATCTAAAGACAATCTTGGTAACTCTAGGCATGTCAGTATAATTTTTATGATTTTAAATATCATAACAATCCATAATAAATAGAATTTTTAGGGTAATGCCCAATTTGGGGTATTTGGATTCAAATACCAATCTCTAAACACATTAATTTAGTTTCGAACAGTCATAACTGTAGGAGACATACAAGGTATCTCAATAGTCTTAATTCAGTTTTAAGCTTAAAACTTTTGGGACAGAATGTATGTTAAGGCAAATAATTACTAATTATAATTACTAATACATACACACAATTACAGATACACATCCATGCAATACACAAAATGGGAAAGATAAAATTGAAGAAATTTTATCCTTGTAATTAAAGTGGAGATAATCATATTTTTTTTGCTTCTTTTTTTAATATTTGCTTCAGTTACCTGCTGATTTTTGGTATGTAAAAGAAACCCATTATTTGTGAGATTATGCTAGTTGTTTTCCTTCTTAGAAATTACTTCTCTTCCTAAATACGTGCTGGGCATTTGAGTAGTAAAAATAATTATTTGAATGTTTAATTTTAGTGTCATCTACTATGGCTAAGTTTTTGTGTAAGTCGCATGTGCTCAGGATCTTTTGTAATTGGTTTATCCTAGAATTTTAATAAGCAATTGCACTTACTAAATTAGAATAAAAAATTAGAATGAAAAATTAGAACAAGTTGAGATTACTCAAACCCAATAATACAAAATATCAATGCCTAAAGATATATCCGTTGTTTTGGCTGCTTTAGTGTCTTATAACAGATATTTACTAAGCAATACAATCCATTCAAATTAGAAAGAAATTCTCTACTTTTCTTCAATAATATGTTAATAAATAATAGATGACATAGCTACCAAAAACATACTTGGTCAGATTTTGCTTTAACAAGTAACTTAATTTATACTTTTTTCTAAAATAAATGTTGTCAAGGGGCAGAGCCAAGATGGTGCTGTGAAAGGAGGGAACTACTGGAGCTCTCTCACAAATTCTGTCAAATACATCTAAAAAAGTGAATCTGAGCAGATTTGAGAGAGGCAGAAGCCACTAGTAGACTGAGAGGGGCAGGAATGCAGGGCACATGGAACCCACCAGACCACACCAACCAAGAACAGCAGAGGAACTCAGAAAGTGTGCCAGTCTGGAAGAGAACTGGGAGAATGAAACACAAGAACAGGAACAGGCCCAGGGTGGAAGTACTGGCTACAGCAGTGATCGAGCCCCAGGTCTCTCAGCCCAGGACAGGAGTCTGTCAGAACTACGGGAAACACCAGTGCAGAGCCTGTGGCCATGAGCACAGGTACCTTGGAGATCTCCAACCCCCAGTTTAAAGGTGTGAAATGCCTTATTGAACTTCTGGGAGCCATGATAGCCAGGTAAATCGGCTCTTCCTCCCTCCCTCCCTCACCCAGAGAATACTCCATTGGGAGAAATCTGAAATAGAGGACTGAGAAGTGGGGCTTCAGTAGCCTTTTAGTGAGAGAAGTGGGGGAAAGGGCCCTTCTTTTGGTGGTGGAAAGAGACTAGTGCAGGAAGAGAGGCGTGCCAGCAAGCCCCACCTCAGCATAACAGTGAGAGTTACTGAGCCCAAAGGGAGTGAAGCTAGCAAACCTCAACACCAGGACCCAGACATGCCTTTGCACAGTCAGGGGAAGTGGCAGTGGTCCAGCACAGACAACAGCTGAGACCACCCATGCTGTAGAGCAGGCCCAGGGAAGAGGAGATTTACAGCAGCCACACCACTCCTCCCCCATAACTCATGAAACCAGAGGCCATAGCACACAAAGCCAGTGAGCAGGCCCACAGTTTCCAACACAAGAAGCTTGGAACAGAGCTCCCTGAGCCTCAGAAGCAGAAATCCACTTTAGATGTTGGGGGAAGGGTGGGAAGGAAACACCAGGAAAAAGCATACTAAAAAGCCTAACACTATAGATTCCTATTACGGAGACATAGAAGATCAAAATACCAACTCAGAAGAGGACAGCAAGGACACTATACCCACATCTGAAACCTCAAAAGAGAATGTGAACTGGTCTCCAGCAAAAAAAGTCATTCCTGGAAGAACTCAAGGAGGACTTTAAAAATCAAATTAGAGAGGTAAAAGAAAAAAAAATGGAAAAAATGGGGAAAAAGTCACTGATGAGAATAAATATTTAAAAAGTAAAATTGGCAAAATGGTAAAGGAGATTCAGAATATAAATGGAGAAAATGTCTCATTGAAAAATAAAATCAACCAAATGGAAAATGAGATAAAGAAGCTAAATGAAGAAAACAATACATCAAAAATTAGAATTCAGCAAATTTAAGATAATGACTGCATAAGACAAACAGAATCAGTCAAACAAAATCAAAAGAATGAAAAAATAGAAGAAAATGTGAAATATCTGATTGGAAAAAACAACTGACCTGGAAAATAGATGCAAGAGAGACAATCTGAGAATTATTGGTCTACCTGAAAGCCATCATGAAAAAAAGAGCCTGCACAGTATCTTCCAAGAAATCAAGGAAAAATGCCCCAAGTTCCTAGAACCATAGGGTAAAATAATCATCAAAAGAATCTATGGATCAACCCCTGAAAGAGATCTCAAGTTGAAAACTCCAAGGAATATTATTGCCAAATTGCAGAATTATCAAGTCAAGGAGAAAATACTGCTAGCAGCCAGAAAGAAACAATTCAAATATAACAGAACTACAGTCAGGATCACTCAGGATCTTGCAACTTCTACAATATAAGAAATGAGGAATTGGGATATCATATTCCAAAAGGAAAATGAGCTTGGACTACAACGAAGCATCAATTACAGAACAAAACTGATCATAGTTTTTCAGGCAAGGATATGGACATTCAATGAAATAAGGAAAT
>CM053627.1:177725355-177743694 GCA_028646595.1 Phalanger gymnotis
TATAGATATAGATATAGATATATCCTCTAACTATCCTAATTCTGAGAAAGGTCTCTAGAGTTACTTGTATCATCTTTCCATGTAGGAATGTAAACAGTTCAACTGTAATAAGTCCCTTATGGCTTCTTTTTCCTGTTTACCTTTTCATGTTTCTCTTGATTCTTGTATTTGAAAGTCAAATTTTCTATTCAGCTCTGGTCTTTTCAACAAGAATGCTTGGAAATCCTCTATTACACTGAAATTCAATTTTTTCTCCTGAAATATTATACTCAGTTTTGCTGGGAAAGTGATTCTTCATTTTAATCCTGGCTACTTTGACCTCTAGAATATCATATTCTAAGTCCTCTGATCACTTAGTATAGAAGCTGCTAAATATTCTGTTATGTCGATTGTGTTTCCACAGTACTTGAATTGTTTCTTTCTGGCCACATGTAACATTTTCTCCTTAACCTGGGAATTCTGGAATTTTGGTACAATATTTCCAGGAGTTTTCTTTTTCAGGGTGTGATCAGTGGATTCTTTCCATTTCTATTTTACCCTCTTGTTCAAGAATATCAGGGCACTTTTCCTTGATAAATTCTTGAAAGACAGTGTTTAGGCTCTTTTTTTTTGATTATGGTTTACCAGGAAGTCCAATAATTTTTAATTATCTTTTCTGGATTTTTTCCAGGTCATTTGTTTTTATAATGAGATATTTCCCATTATATTCTATTTTTTTATTCTTTTGGTTTTGTTTTTTAATTACTTGGTTTCTTATAAAATCATTAGCTTCCACTTGCTCCATTCTAATTTTTAAGGAGTTATCTTCTTCAGTGAGCTTTTTCGTTTGGCCAATTCTGATTTTTAAGGCCTTCTTCTCCTCATTGGCTTTTTGGACATCTTTTGCCATTTATGTTAGTCTATTTTTAAGGGCATTATTTTCTTCAGCATTTTTTGGGTCTCCTTTAGGAAGCTGTTGCCTAGTTTTCATGATTTTCTTGCACAACTCTCATTTCTCTTCCCAATTTTTCCTCCACTTCTCTTACTTGATTTTCAAAATCCTTTTTGAGCTCTCTCAAGGCCAGAGACCATTTCATATTTTTCTTGGAGGTTTTAGATGTAGGAGCCTTGACCTTGTTGTCTTCCTCTGGCTGCATGTCTGTATTTTCCACATCAATAAGTGTGTAAGAAAACATCTTTTCACCAAGAAAGTAACCTCCTGTTGTGTTATTCTTTTTCCCCTCTTTGCTCATTTTCCCAGCCAATTATTTGGCTTTTGAGCTCTTTGTTAAGTGAAGGGTGTACTACCCCAAGTTTCAGGTGGTTTGTGCAGCTGTTATCAGAGGTATCTCCAGGGACCTGGCGATTCTCACTTCCTCCAAAGTAGGATGATCAAAAGAGAGGTGTTTACTCCTTTTCTAGCCTGAGCTCTGGTTCATTAGCAGCCACAAGCACTCTTTTCTGCCATGGAACTGCAAGGAGGGTTCCTTCTCCATAGCCACCACTAGCTCTGCCATGTTAGTGCTCCTCCTCACCCCAGAACTGCCACCCAGGCCTGAGAACAAGATCAGCCACTTGGTTCTCCCACCATCTGTAGGCCAAGAGCTCCAGAAGCAGCTGCAGCTGTGGCAGTGGCTGCCACTGCCCTGGGGCTGGGGCTGTGGCTCTTGCCATAACATGCTCCCCTCTCACTCAGGTGAGAAAGTTTTCTCACTGAAGTTGTCTTTGGCATTTGTGGGTTGAAAAGTCTTTGTGTCTTTGAAGTTGGGCTGAGTGGGTTTGAAGTGTCTTTGAAGTGAGTTCAGAAATCTGGAAACCACCACAGCTGCCAGTGATTCAGTTCCCTTAGGCCTGCTCCAGTCCCATCTGTGCTGGTGTGGGACAGCCTGAGCTGCTCTCTGCTCTGAGCAAAGTGTGATAGACCCTTCCTGTCAGCCTCCCAGATTTTCTTGGGCTGGAAATATGCTTCACTCTGATATTTTGTGGCATCTGTGGCTCTAAAATTTGTTTAGAGTCATTTTTACAGGTATTTTGAGGGGTTTGGGTGGAGAGCTCAATTAGATCCCTGCTTCTACTCTGCTATCTTCGTTGCACCCCTCTCTGCTTTTTTGTCTTAACAAATTTTACCCCTAATCTTTATTTTACATTTGTGTGTATTCCTTGCTCTTACTTCCTATCCCTTCAGACGCCTATACTTTACTTCTACCAACTACCTTGCCCTCCTATTATTTAACCTACCCCCCTTCCAAAGATCCCTGCATTATCCTCTACCTCACACCCTTTCCCCTTTTCCTCTTGTTTCTATCTGAATCTAGAAGACTATTACACACACATATATATACACACACATATGTGTATATGTGTGTATAAGTGTGTATGTATATGTGTGTATATGTATGTATACACACATACATATGTGTGTGTATAAATGTATGTTTACATGTGTACATCTGTATATGTATATTTATACATATCTTATTCTCTCTTCCCAATAATCTAAACCCTACTATATCCCCCTTATCCCAATCCATCACCTTCTTATTTCTTTATAAATTTAGAAGGCTTTTATTCCCTTCTAAATGTATATATTGTTCTCTCTTCAACTCACATTTGATGTGAGTATTGTTCCCTTTAAAAATACTTTCCTTATCCTCTCTCTGCAATACCCATCTCCTTAGTCTTTTATTTCTTTATGAATTTAGAAGGCTTCTATATCCTTCTAGATATAAATATAGTGTTCCCTCTTTCATCCATTCCTGATGAGAGTAGGCTTCCAGAACTACCAGCCCTCCTCCTCCATTTAATTCCACTGTCAGTTCTTCCTCTCACACCTCATTTGTATAATTATTCTTTTTACTTTTCCTAAATGGTACTTCTTTTTTAGAATCACATCATGTTCACTTCTACCCCAGTCTTTCTTTGGAACTACCTAATTACTAATAACGATCTTAGACATGTTTTACATATCCTCATATAAAAAGTAAAATGTCCGTCCTTATTGAGTCCCTTGTCATTAATCTTTGATAGGTACCTAATATTTTTCTTGGATCTTGTATGTCAAATTTTCTATTAATTTTAGGTATCTTGTGAAAAAAATCTTGAAAGTCTAGCAATTCATTGAATATTCATTTCTTTTCATTCAGGATTATGCTTAACATTCTTGGGTATGATATTTTCAGCCACAATCCCAGTGCTTTTGCTCTTCAATATATAGTGTTCGAAGATCTATGGTCTTTCAGTGTAGCCACTGGTAGTCTTCTGTAATTCTAAATTGCCATATTTGAGTTGTTTATTTTTTTCTTGATTGTAATATTTTCTCCTTGACCTGGGGGTTTGAGAATTTAGCTATAATATTCTGGTACATTTTCCTCATAGGATCTTTTTCAGATGGTAATTGGTGGATTTTTTCTTAAGCCTACTTTCCCCTGTCGTTCTAACACTTCAGGACAATTTTCTTTAATTATTTCTTGTATTATTGTCATCAAGATTCTTTTTATCATCATAGTTTTCAAGTAAAATGATTATTCTTATGTTTTTTCTTCTTCTTGTATTCTCCAGATCAGTTTTTTTTCTTATGAGGTGTTTCACATTCTCTTCTATTTTTTTCATTCTTTGTATTTTGTTTTATTATTTCTTGGTTCCATGACTTCCCCTTGCCCAATTCTAATTATCAAGGAGTCATTTTGTTCCTTAAGATTCAAGATCTTAGAGGTGGATCTAAGATGGCAAAGTGAAAATAAAGACTACTGGAGCTCTCTTATAAATTCTGTCAGATACCTCTAAAAAAGTGAACCTGACTATAATTGAGAGAGGTAAAAGCCAATAACAGACTGAGTGTGCCAGATTTCCAAGTTAGGAGAGTACACAGGGTCGACAGGATGGATCAGTGGGCTGGGAGAGCGCTGCACATGTGGAATTGCACTCAATGACACCAGAGTGGGAGCAGCAGCAGAACTCAGCCAGCGCACCAGGCTGGGAGAGCTCTGAGCATGTGGAACTAAACCATACCAGAGCAGAAGCAGGAGCAGGCCCAGAGCTGTATTGCCAGCTGTGATGGCCATCCCCAAGCCTCTCAGCCCAGGAGAGGAGCCTGTTGGAACTATGTGAGACAGAAGCACAGAGCCTGCGGCCATGCAGCAACTACTCCTGAGGCTTTCAGCTAATGGTCTAAAGGTTTGAAAATCACCTTCTTAAATTTCCAGGAGCCATGCTGACGAAGTGAAACATAGCTGCTCATTCCTTCCCTTCCTCACCTTGACCTAGAGAATAGTGCCCTAGGGGAAAAACATAGAATAGAGGAGCCAGAAGTTGGGGTTCAATAGACTTTTATCTCAGGAGGCTGGGGAGCTGGGCCCCTCTTATAGTGGTAGGAGACCAATGCAGGAAGGAAGGTGTCCCAGCAGACCCCACCTCAGCGCCAATACCATGACACCAGACATGCCTTCACACAGTAAGAGAAAGCAGCAGATACCAGCACAGACAACGACTGAGACCACCTGTGCTAGAGTGCAGCCCTAAGGGAAGAGAAGACTTCCAACAGCCAGACCACCCACTCTCCTGTGGCTGCAACAGCAACTACTCCTGAAGCTTTCACACTTTACTCTGTGACACCCAGGAAAACTCAAAAAGGCCTCACTGGGCCTCGATCCTTGGTATATGCCAGCCAGTTTCAGTTCAGCACCAGGTGAGCTGCAGCAGTATATAGCCTCTAGCTGACAAAATCAGAGGCCATCACCCACAAAGCCAGTAACCAGGGTCAGAGTTCCCAACACAAGAAGCTTAAGAAAGAGTTGCCTGTCCCAGAAGCAGAGGTTCTCTTTAAAAGCCAGGAAAAAGGACACCACTATGAAGAAACAAGCTGGAAAAACAAAGACCATTGAATCATATTATGGGGACAGGGAAGATCAAAATACCAATTCAGAAGAGGAGAGTATTGACACTACACCCACATCTGAAACCTCAAAAGGGAATATGAACTAGTATCAGTCCAAAAACATTCCTGGAGGAGATCAAGGAGGATTTTAAAAGCCAAATTAGAGAAGTAAAAGAAAAATGAAAAAAAAAATCACTGAAGAGAACAATCTTTAAAATGCAAAAATGGTGGAATGGTTAAGGAGCTACAGAATCTAATTGGAGAAAATGACTATTTTAAAAGTAAAATTGGCAAAATGGAAAATGAGGCACAGAAACTAAATGAAGGAAACAATTTGTTAAAAATTAGAATTGAGCAAGTAGAACCTAATGACTCTTTAAGTCATCAAGAATCAGTCAAACACAGTCAAAAGAATGAAAAAATAGAAGAAAATGTAAAATATCTCATAGGAAAAACAACTGACCTAGAAAATAGATCCAGGAGAGATTACCTGAGAATGATTGGTCTGCTGGAAAGCCATGAAGAAAAAAAGAGCCTAGACAGTATCTTCCAAGAAATCATCAACAAAAGAGCCAAGTCTATCAAAGTAAGTCATATAGACATTCAATGAAATAAGGGAATGCCATACCTTCCTGATGAAAAGGTCAATGGAAAACTTGATCTTCAAAGACAAAACTCAAAAGAAACATAAAAAGGTAAATGGGGGAAAAACCTAGTTATACAATAAAGGCAAATCGTTTACATCCTTATATAGGATTACATGGTCACATATATGTGTGTGTATGTGTCTGTGATATATATATGTGTGTGTGTGTATATGTGTGTGTGTGTATTATTCTTGAGAAAGGTAAAGTTACTATGACAATTAAAAGGAATATACATGGGTAGTGGGTATGAGTATAAATTAACTGATGTGATGATGAAAAATAATTAAGTGGTAAAAAAGGATTATTCTGGGAAAAGAGGTAAGGGGGAAGCAGAAAAGGATAAACTACATCACAGGAAGAGGTACAAAAACATTATAGTAGAGGGAAAGAAGGGAGGGAGAAGAGTGGTGTTCAAGCTTTACTCTCATTGGATTTGATTTGATAAGGAAATAACATATTCTGTTAAGTACAGAAATCAAACTTACCCTACAGGCAGTAGGAGCAGAAAGAAAATGGAGGAGGTTAGAAGTTATGGTTATGGTTAGTCATATGAAAAAATGCTCTAAATCTCTATTGATTAGAGAAATGTAAATCAAAACAATTCTTAGGTGTCACATCTCACCTGTCAGATTGGCTAATATGACAAAACAGGAAAATCATAAATCCTGAAGAGGATGTGGGAAAATTGGAACACTAATCCGTTGTTGCTGGAGTTGTGGACTGATTCAACCATTCTGGAGAGCAATTTGAAACTTTGCCTGAAGGTCTATACAAATATGCATACTCTTTGATCCAGCAATGCCACTTCTAGGGTTGTATCCTAAAGATATCATACAAGTGGGAAAAGGACCCATATGTACAAAAATACCTATAGCAGCTCTTTTTGTGGAGGCAAAGAATTGGAAATCAAGGGGAAGCCTATCAATTGGGGAATGGCTAAACAAGTTGTTGTATATGAATGTAATGTGATACTATTGTGCTATAAGAAATGGGGAAAATACAGACTTCATAAAAACCTGGAAAGACTTACATGATCTCATGCTGAGTGAAGGAAGCAGAACCAGGAGAACATACATGATTATAGACACATAGTATCTCTGATGACTTACTTTGATAGACTTGGCTCTTATCACCAATGCAAGGCTCTAAGTTCTAAAAAACTCATAATGGAAAAAGTAATTCATATCCAGAGAAGGAATTATGGAATCTGAATGCTGATTTAAGCGAACTATTTGTTCTCTCTTTCTCTCTCTTTTTTTTTGTTTTTGTTTTCTTTCTGTGTTGTTTCTTCTTTCTTGTGGTTGTGCGTCCCGTTGGTTGTACTTCTTCTTTGCAACTTCACTATTGTGAAAATATGATTATTGAGAAGGTGTATATAGAGCCTATATTGCATTGCTTGACATCTTGGGTTGGGAGTGGAGAGGACAGAGAGGGGGAGAAAATTTGACTCTCTAAACTTGAGGAACTGAATCTTGTAAAGTAAAACTAAATGCAAATTAATTAATTAATAAAAAAGAAAAAAATCAAGAATCTCAAGAGGAACAATGCAAAGAAACCAGGATGAATAAGTCCTACCTATGCCATATCTCAAACTATATTACAAAGCAATCATTAAGAAAGAATTTAGTACCCGGTTAAAAAATAGATCTGTCAGTGGAACAAAATAGGCACAAGATTTATGGGAAATATATATATGTATATATATATTATATACATATACATAATGTATATATAATATACATATATAATACCCTAATATTCAATAAACACAAAGACCTCAACAACTAGGATTACAACTGGACCCAAAAAAACTAATACCAAAACTAGATAACAACATGGAACTGATTAGATGTGGAACTTCTCATACCTTATACAAAGACAAGCTCCAATGTTAGATATAAATGTTTATGTCATAAACTCATTAATAAAACATGCAAAAGATTACCTATTAAATGTATAGTTAAGAGAAAATTTTATAACAAAATAAAGTACATATCCTTTAAGAAATTGATATTAATTAGAGCTCTTACTATGTCACCTCCCTATTAAATAAGAGTGTTGGGAGGGGCATATTATAAAGGGTTTTGAAGACCAGAGTAATTTATATTTGATCCTGCAATAGATAGAAAACTACTTCAGTTTGATGAGTAGTTCTGGAGGTGATATGGCCTGACCTATGCTTTAGGCAAGTTATTTTGGTATCTGAATGAAGGATAGAATCAGTTGGGAGAAACGTGATAGGGAGACCAAGCAGCAGATTATTGATATAATCCAGGAGTGAGGGAGTCTAGGTCAGATAGAAGGCTGAGAGAATAGAGCATTGGGCCTGGAGTCAGTGAGACATGAGTTCAAATGCAACCTTAGATACTTACTTGCTATGAGAACCTGGGAAAGTCACTCTGTTTGTTTTAGTCTACTGGAGAAGGAAATGGCAAACCACCATAGTATCTTTACCAAGAAAGTCATGAAGAGTTAGATATGATTGAAAGATGGAACAAAGAGGTGATCTTTTTATCTCTATTTCTGTCTATATCTTTAGTGTACATTTGTACCTATCTATAACCAATATCGTCATCTATGTCTATATTGTCTGTGTTTGTATATATGTATTCACATTTATATGTATATAGAATTATCTCATTTTGTGGTAGTTATGAGATATCTTTGTTAAACTGGAATCAGACAGTAGAAGCTGGTGAATACTTTATTCATAATCCATATGTCCTGTGAAATGTTTAAAATAATTACGAATGGCATTTCTCACCATTGTTTCCTATTTTTCACAGAATCTAGGGTTTCTGTCATCTCCCATGATGTAAAAATGGTTTTGTTTATTATTTTGACAGAGAGGCATCTTTATGTTTTGTGCTTGATCAAATTTGTAATATCCTTGTGTTAGACATCTTTTTATCAAAAAAGATAACCAGGAATTTTCCACATCCTCCTTCAACAGATGTTATCTCTCTCATTTCTTTGCTTTTCAAATCTCTGTAGTCAAGTTTCTGTTTGATGTTGCATTGTTTATTTTATTCTTTGGATTGCTTTGATTCCTTATGTCACTTTGAGTGTTTGTTTATTGCTTTCATTAACTGATAGAGGGAATCTATTCTTATTCTAATGTATTTCTAATACATTTTTGATTTCTGAATTCCATTTTTGGGGGAGAAAGTTATAAACTTCCAGTATGATTTTATGTTTGCAGATGAACATTGTCAGATTAATAAGAAATGCTATTATTCATCAATGGAAAAATTGATTATATTAATTTAATTCATAACACATGATTCTAAGCACTGTTGGGGTGGGGTACATAGGTCATAAGATCAGAGGTTTAGAGTTAGGGGATAAAAACTTATATATCATTTATTCCAGTGCCTTAATTTTTACAAATTAGGAAACTGAGATAAGGGAGAAGTGACTTTCCCAAATTCACATAGAAACTATGTAGCACAGCCCTATTTGAACCTAGACTTTCTCATTGTCAATTAAATGCTCTATCCACTGTACCACAACTACATCCACAGTCACTAGGAGATTGATATAATCATTCACCCTAGAGAAACTTAATTGATAGAATAAAAACATTGTTAAGACTGTGACATACAGCTGGATAGGCAGCCAATCAAATTACTTTAGCAAGATGTATATATTAAATGGGCCCTGAAGTTTGACAATGAACTGGTAGATGGGCAATGAATTTACAAGAAGAAGGAGGAGGAGGAGGAAAAGGAGGGGCAGGAGGAGGAGGAGAAGGAGAAGGAGAAGAAGGGGAAGAAGAAGAAGTAGTTTAAATTCGATGTCACTTAGGAAATATACAATGCTTTCAATGATGCCCAAATTCTCAGTAATACAAATGACTATTTCAACATCAGTGTTCTCCCACTAGTGCTATATAGCTATCGATCATGGATTTTCATGGCCTGAGAAGAATCAAAATTGCAAATAGGTAAGCCAAATGTTAGTGGATAAATTCTTGGTGAGCATGGTACCTAGAGACATTAACAAGAGTATGTGTACCTGTAAAATGAGATGGAAAGATCACTGAGCATGGGTGAGTGACAATAGATTCCAAATGTAGGTTCATTTATATACTTATGACATTAGTTTTTGTTTTGTGTTATAGAGGAATATCTCCAAAATTTTGGATAGATCCTCTGTGAGACAAGGACCAAGATAGTATGGATGAGTTTTGATCTGCATGAAAACCTGCCCCTTTTCGACCTTTCCAGAATTCTTCCATCTTATTTCCCTCCCTGTATTCCACAATGTAGCTACACCTGATCTGTTTTCTATTCCTCATACACAACAGTTTCCTTATTCCATTCTTTCATACTAGGGGACCCCTACATTTGGAATGTCCTCCCTTTTAACTCAACTTTTTCTTACCTAACTTCCTTCAAGACTCCTGATATTACCCCCTTCACAAGAGGCCTTTCTCATTCCCACACCTCTCTTAGCACCCTTCATTGACATTGTACATGTCTTAATGTGTAAATAATTGTTTTCATATTCTTTCACCCATTAGAATATAAACTTGAGAACTACGACTGTGTTTTTGTCTTTGTATTCTGGATGCTTAGAACAGTTCTTGGAATATAGTAAGTATTTAATAGATACTGTTAACTTAATGACTGGACAGAACATACACTTTGACAAAATTATAAATGCTACATAGTATCTATGTGAACTTTGGGAAAGTCACTTCTCCCTTATCTCAGTTTCCTAATTTGTAAAAATAAGGCACTGGAAGAAACAATATATAAGGTTTTTCCCCTAACTCTACTATGGAAAAGAATCGATAATAAATGCCAAGCAAACATTTAGGTGAATTTAATTGCTTTAATTATCTTGAAAATCATCTCAGAAATGTGAGAGAAGATGTAGGAAAAATGGGCTACTAATGCATTGTTGTGGAATTGTGAACTGATCCAAACATTCTGGAGAACAATTTGGAACTATGCCCAAAGGATTACAAAATTGTGCATACCCTTTGATCCAGCAATACCACTACTAGGTCATAAAAAAGGGAAAAGGGCCCACATGTACAAAAAAATGTACCCTTTGTGTGGTGGGAAAGAATTGGCAATTGAAGGGATGCCCATCCATTGGGGAATGGCTGAACAAGTTGTAGTATATGAATGTAATGGAATACTATTGCTCTATGAGAAATGATGAGCAGGCAGATTTTAAAAAAAAAACCTGTACTTACATGAATCCACACTGAGTGAAGTAAGCAGAACCAGGAGAACATTGTACATAGTAAAAGCAATAATGTACCATCACCAACTTTTATAGACTTAGCTCTTCTCAGCATTACAGTGATCTAAGACAATTCCAAAGAACTCAGGATGGGAAATGCTATCCTTATCCAGAGAAAGAACTTAGGAGTCTGAATGCAGATTAAACCATGCTATTTTCTTTTTTTTAAAAAAAAAATTCATTCTCATGTTTTTTTTTCCCTTTTGTAACAATTCTTTCACAATTATGACTAATGTGAAATTGTGTTGAATATGATTTTACATGTATAGCCTATGTCAAATTGCATGCCCTCTTGGTGAGGGGGGAAGGGGAGGAAGCTGCAAAACATTTGTAACTCAAAATCTTATAAAAGTGAAATAAAAACAATAAAAAAAGAAAAAGGCTACAAAAAGGAAAATCACTTCAGAAAAAAAATGATTAGTCAGCCTTAAACTTTCTTCATCTCAGACATCAAAGTTCATACTTCTTTTAGCCTCTTTACTCTTTCCCCTATTATTTACATACTTCCTCCAGAATTTTACATTATGGACTAAGTCTTTAAAAGTAGGGGAGGTTCCTGAAGTAAAGAAAAACAGTTTAACTTAGAGTATCCATATAGTCACTGGCTGGCACCCACAAAACTAATATGACTTACTACGGAACAAATATGATTTTTTTTACAAAATGTACACAATTTTTAAAAATTAAATGAAAAAAGTCAAAAATTTTAAATGTCCCTTTTTAACCCATCTCTCTGTGTATACAAATATACATGCATCTGTTTATGTATATATAAGTATATATTTATATATGAGTATAAAATTTACCTCTTTATCTACTGATAATTTAGATTTTATATATTCCCTTTTTATTTTATTGTTTGAAAAATCTTTCTATCAACATAAATGATAGAAAACTGTTTAACTATTTACAGCCTTGGTTTGTAACCAGTAATTTTTAAGTTGCCTGACTTCTCTGTGCCTTTTCACAGCTATTCCCATGACCCTTCTTCCTGACATCAGCCTCTTTAAACCTCTAGTGTTCTTAAGAACTTTGATCAAATGCTTTCTTATTCATTAGGCCTTTCCTGATCCCTTCCTATTGGTATTGTCTTCTCCTCAAAATAACTTTGTACTTAATCTTTCAATTCTCAGAATTACTTTGTACTTACTTGCGTCCATGTTGTATATACCTGTAAATGTTTAGACTGTATCTTCTGATATAATGTGGCATCTCTTGCATCTAGTACTAATCCTGGGACATAATAGGATCACAAGTACTCTGCAATTACTTGATTGACAATGACTTATTATTGCTATTTAGCATTTATTGTAAACTGCCATGTGCTATATAGAAGCAGGAGAGTATAGCGTACAGACGGCTGGCTCCAAATACAGAAGGACTTAAATTCAACTAATTCCTCTGAAACATGTTGGCTGAGTGACCTTGGACAAATAACTTATTCTTCTAATTTTATAGGCAGCTCTTTTAAAAGATAAGTGAGAATCAGAGAATCAGCCAATCAGCATTGGTAGAAGGGGTTTCATCATAGGGAGTTCTTTATGCCAATGAAATTCTACACTCAGTCCTCGATGTGTTGTTAGCTCACTTGTCATATGTAAAACAATCAGGAGATTTAAAATTAAAGGGGACATTAAAGATCACCCAGTATAATCCCTCATTTTGTGGGTAAAGAAAATGAGATTCAAGAAGTGAAGCAACCTTCTCAAATTTACAAAGGCAAAAGTTAGCAAAATTATTATTTTAAGTCAGTTTCCTTCACATCAAATCCTTTGTTCTTTAAGTGCTTCCCGTTGTTTCTGGGGTTTGGTTCTGAGGACCTTTCAACCAAAAATATGTTATAAATGCCTAGAATAATTTAATACACTTCCAAAAATATTCTGCAATTTTTTTATTAAAACGTCATTAAAAAAGTTTTAGTGTAAGGTCCTTGGTCCATCATTGAGAACCACCAGCTAGACAACCACTAAATGGGAACTACTACATACAAGTCTTATGTCTCCCAACTAGATTCTGTGCTTTGGGAGCAGCCAGAAAGTCTGTATTTCCTATTCTTAGATCAGCTACTATTTTTGTCAGATTTAGGCAAGTCATTCCACTTTCCTGGATGGAATAGGGTTTATATTAGGATCATAAATAAAGAGAGAGAGAAGGGAGTAGAGTTTATCTAGTAGAAGTCTCACATTTTTCAATTTAGATAACTGAGAACCAGGTGGGGCAAATGACTTCCCCAGAGACACACATTTGGTAGCATTAAAAAGAGAAATTAAACTTGGGTCCTCTAACTGTGCAATCAATGCTCTTTCCACTGTAAGATGTTACCTTAACCACATGTTCTTACAATTTTTTGTTTGTTTTCATCCGTGCAACAGTAGACCACCAGAACAAAAATGTAAACAAAAATTATACTAGTTTGCGTCAGGTATCTTCAAAAGAGAATAGCTTGATGGTATAGTGGAAAGAGCGCCAGGCCTGGAGTCAGGAAGACTCATCTTCATGAATTCAATCTGACCTCAGATGTATGCAACCATGCGTAAGTCACTTAACATGTTTGCCTCAGTTTCCTCATCTATAAAATAAGTAAGAGAATGAAATGGCAAACCACTCCAGTATCTTCGCAAAGAAATCCCCAAATGGGGTCATGAAGAGTCAGAAATGACTGAAGTAAATGAACAGCAATCTTCATAAGGTCTGAATGATATCTCTAATTTTGAGATACTTATGTAGAAATTTACATATTATCACCATCAATTTTTGTTGGACATAAAGGCAAATTTAAATTGAGTTTTTGGTCCATATCTACTCTCAATTCATTACATTCCAAGAAAAAAAAAAGACTTTCCATAAGATTCTGAGAACTGTGAGAAAAACACCTTGACTACTTAAAGTACTTTGTCTGAGAAGCTACATGGAGTAATGAATAGAGTACTGACCTTGGACCCATGAAAATCTGGGTTCAAGTGCAAGAGCTGACACAAAATGGCTGTGACAAGCCATTTAATTTCTTACTGCCCCAGTATTATCACTTTCAGAGATTGTGCCAAACTCCATTGGGTGAGAGAGTTTCTTCTGTCCGTTTCAAATCTAAAGTTGTATGCAATGGTGAATTATTGTTAATTATTAACATTTTCCCTATAGTGTTATTCTTATTTTTCATAATGATGTATGTCTCATAACAGGATTGAATTGTCTATGTCACCTTATCACAAGCTAGAAGAGCCAATTAAGGTTGAAAATAGTGTTAGGATCACAGAAGCTCAAAGCCATAATCTATTGAGGTGTAGAGAAATTGTCATAGGCATCCACTGGAGAAAACATTTACTCTGAAAAAAACCATGGGTATTTAAAGAATTGTAGTCCAGACTTCATTACTAATACTAGTAGCTAGGTAGCATATATTGTAAAGTTTGTAACCACAAATTAGCATAGGTCTAACAACAACTCCCTGCCCTCCTAGCACAGAGTGAATGTGAATAGAAAATAGTAAATGATTCTCTTTTAGCCAGCAACCTGGAGGGTCTTCCCCTCAGTTTGAATTTTTTTGTTTGTTTTAAAGGGACCATCTCTTGACTCACTTCTTAAAGAGGCCTATTCACTGAATAGGCATTACTTCACTCAAAGCGAGAACCTAAAAAGACCTTAGCTTCAAAGGGCTAGGGTCTCCTGTTGCATCCTGGGCCATCTCCGGTCGTCCTGATGAATATCTGGCCACTGGACTCAGATGACTCTGAAAGAGAAAGTTAGGCTGGTGACCATGCCTTTCCTCACTTAAATCAGAATCAACTGCAACGTCATCATCTCCTTGATGTCATAGTCCTCTTAGAGAATGAAGGACAAACACAAGCCATCATATTTAAAGATTTGACTAATGTAATCGATGTCTTTAAATGGATAGAATAAGTTGTATAATTTTCTTTTTCATATTAGAGATCAAAGAAGTTATACTTGAACATATGTTAATTTATGGTTTTCTAAGTCAATATGTAGCCTTTAGGGATCCATTTCTCTCTGAGTATGATACCACTGATCTAAAACATTGGAGGAAACTCAAGAACTGATAAGGTCATAGAGCCATTGAATATAAAAACAAAACAAAACAAAAACAAAAATTCAATTTAATTCAATAAACTTTTATTAAGTTCCTAGTATTTGTCAGACATTGTCTTAAGCACTAAGGATACAAACAAGAAAAAGAAATGCAGGCCCTGCCTTCAAGATGCTTAAAATCTAAAGAGAGGAAGAAAGAAATATATAAAAGAAATCTGAAAGAAGAGGCTCCAAGGGGTACCCAGTAGAGAGGCATGATATTTTGTACGATGGAAACTAAGCAGAGTTGCTGATGAATAATGGAGAGTTACCTGCAAAGTTCTGAGCCCTCTATAAAAGGAGGTATTAGGAGGAATTAATTGTTCCATGCTGTAATCCTCCAATCAGACAGAAGAAGCAATTGAGAGAATTAAGGCTATGTTGAGTTTCCAAAAACTGAATCATCTGCATAGTGATGAGATTTCAGTTGATCAGCTTATCCTGGGGGATGCATGATATTCTGAAGAAATGCTGATGGAAATGGAGAGTGCAAACATTTGAGTATCTGCCATGTACAAGGAACTGTACTAAGTTCTGGGGACATTCAAAAGAGAATAATATCATATTCTCTGCCTACATGTTGCTTTCCCACTAGTAAGGGAAATAAAGAAATATATATCCTATAAGAAAAAAATATATAAAAGTTTAGTAAGAAAGATCCAAATTGAGCCTTATCTAGCATGAATAAAATAGTTGTCTTTGCTCCAGAGAGCTAATATTTGGTGGGTGTATTATCTGTTAATTGTTGATTGAGACTTGTATCACTGGAATCAGAATATATGAATTAGGTTGATTTAAAAAGTAGTTTGACTTCTTAACATTAGGATCTATAAGATGGTTTGACTTCTTAGTAAGAATAACTTCCCCATTTTGGGGGGGGGCAGCAATACAGCCTGGACTTTTTAAGTCAGTGGGACAATAAGATATTCTTTCTGACCATAAGCCTAGCACAGGATCACTTTGTCATACATGGCCACTGACAGAGAATTTGAAGTCTTAGAGATAGTTGCCTGGGGAAATTGTTAGGGTAAATGACTTGGCTAGGTTCGTATTCCAGTATATTTCAGAAAAAAAAGACTTGAATACAGTCATTCTTAATTCTATCAACTCTACCTCATGGCCTCTGAATAACAATATACAGTTGTTTTCCTTATATAACACTTCAAAAATTTCAAAGCACTCTCCACAACAATTCTGCTTCAGTAAGTGGGTGAAAATCAAACTTGGTATTTTGTACTCCTCTAGGATTCTTTGCGAATGAAATTATGGACCAGTCAAAGGGGAGGAAAAGAAAGCCTTAATGATGCATAACTTTGGTAGCCACCAAATATCTATTACCTCTTTAATCTCTCATTTTTTCTACCTCCAGAACTGTGAGTTATGTAAGAATTATATATATGTGTGTGTGTGTGCATATATATATAATATATGTGTACATATTATTATATTTGTATTATATATGTATATGTATATATGTATATATATGTGTGTATATATATATATATATATATATATATATATATATATATATATATATATATATATCCTTTGTATCTTACTACTATTACCATTTTATCTTTGATTCTCACACCTAGAAAATTTGATCTAACTTTCTTTGGGAATGAATTAAATTTTGATAATACTCTTTTCTGCTAATCCTAAAACTTATCTCCATTCTTTAGAGGAAGCATAACATCATTAATTCATTTACAATTAATCATTTAACAAACATTTGAATTCTAATTTATTTCAGGGTACGATGGTAAGTTAGAAGGATGCTAAGTGGTACAGTGTACAGCACCAAGACCGGAGTCAGGAAGACCTGAGTTCAAATCTGACCTTAGACACTTACTAGCTGTATGACTCTGGGCATGTCACTTAACCCTGTTTGCCTCCATTAGGGTATAAAATGAAGTAGAGAAGGAAATGGCAAACCACCCTAGCATCCTTGTCAAGAGAATCCCAAATGGGGTCCAGAAAAGTCATACATAACTGAAATAACAACAACAGGACTAAAAATGATAAATTCTTATAAATTGTAGGAGTGCATAAAAATATAAGAATAAAAAAAATCTTCAAAAGGGTAATAAATAGAGTGCATGTTATGACAAGGTATTTCTCAGATGGAAAGCTTTGGTTTGGAGTTATCTGTGGATTTTGTGTTGGAAATTTAAAGACCAGTTTAGTTTAGTTCAGAGAACCTCATCACCAGAGACCTGGCTACTAGGCAACTTTGTTTGGAGGGGCCACAGGAATTCATGAAGACTCTCTGCTAAGGCTTGGAGGGATTGCAATCTCTCTTTGTTCTGCGGGTTTTTACATGGCTAAAATTATGGAACTTTCGGGACAATTTTTAATATGGAATCATAGATCCATGAGGGAAGTAAGGGGCATGCATAGGATATCTCTTGAATCAGGAAGACCAGAAGTCAAATCCAACCTTAGCTGCCATGTGACCCCGAGTGAACCCATTAATCTCTGCCTGGCTCAGCTTTCTCATCTGTAAACTGGGAATAATAATACCACCTACCTCCAAAGGTTGTTGTGAGGATAAAATGAGATAAAATTTGAAAAGTCTTTTGCAAACCTTAAAGAGCTATATAAATCCTGATTATATTGAGAGCTAGAAGGAATTTGGAGGCCATGTAGTCCACCTTCCCCATTTTACAAAGAAAATGAAAAACAGAGTGCTTAAGTATATTGACCAAGTTTAGAAAGTGAGAGAGCCTAGATTTAAAGTTTGCCAATCTTTTGATGTTTACTTTTCTGTATTTAGCTTGGCATGTCCTTATTCAGCAGATACAATTTTCATTGTGACCATGCTTAAAAGTTTCCTAAGCATTGTATAACCATAGCTTGTATTCCAATAGTTCAGTCTTTCAAAAATCCATAATCATTTCCACAGGGATAGACAACCAAGCAGGATGATTTTTAGGAATGTGAAAAAACAAACTTATTAACTGTATATGAGAGTGTCACAATGACCTCTGTGTGAGTTATTTGGATGTTTTCCATTCCTTCCTAGCCACTTTTAATTTTCAACATACCTTCTTTTGGACAAAGATGAACTGCATAAGAGAATATTGATGAAACAATATAAATCCATCACCGCTATGGGTTAGAAAAATAAATTAGAGTATATGTCCTATTGGTGAGCATCTGGCCATTTGAAAAAAGACATACTAATAAGTCTTATTCCTAGCAAATGCTAATGGAGTAAAATCCAAAGAAAACTATGCATACCATTTTAAAATTCTAGACCACTAGAACAAAGTCAGGAGGGGCACCTAAAATTCAGAAAAATAGGAACTCTGTAATGATAATTGTTTGAAAAAGACAAATAATACCCCTTGATTCATAAAAGCTCTCGGACTCCTGTTTCCAAATCCTACATTCATTTCTTCTAACTCATTATAACAGAGAACAATCAGGTGTACCCTTTAATGAGCAAACTGAAGAATCTGAAAAGTCACACTTCCTCTAGGGATGTCTTGG
>CM053627.1:177744194-177754903 GCA_028646595.1 Phalanger gymnotis
GGCAATGGGGCATAGAGATTTATCTTGCCCTACAAGAAAGTAAGGGAAAGGGGGATGGGAGGGGAATGGGAAGACGGAGGGGAGGGCAGACTGGGGAACAGGGCAACAAGAGTGTAGGCCATCTTGGAGTGGGGTGGGGTGGAAATGGGGAGAAAATCTGTAATTTAAACGCATGTGAAAATCAATGCTGAAAACTAAACATATTAAAAATAAATTAAAAGTATAGATTAAATCCAAACGTTCTGATATTCAGATTTAAAGATAAGTTAGAGTATAAATCACCTCCAATGATGTAACTTAGTCTGTTGTTCATTATGTTAAAATTTTAGTTTGTGTTTGATTTAAATTGAGTTTTAGGTTTTCTTTTGGACTTCTTTTGGCCATATTGGCCATCAGAAATTTTATGCGTTCTCCTCCTTCAAAGTTGTCCTATTTCATCTAATTAATTTGCTTCTCAGATCTCTGTAGCAGAATCTTACCCTTTTCTCTGTTATGGACTCCTTGGAAATGTACAGAATCTTTAGACACCTCATAATAATGTACTTAAACCAATAAAATATATAGCATTATAAAGGAAAATTGCATTGAAATACAGTTTGTTCTTATTCAGGCTTTTTCCAGTTGTGTCCAAGTCTTCATGACCCCATTTGGAGTTTTCTTGGCAAAGATACTGGAGTGGTTTGCCATTTCCTTCTCCAGTTCATTTTAAAGATGAGGAAACTGAGGCAAAAAAATATGCCTATGGTCACATACCTAGTAAGTGCCGAAGGCCTGATTTGAACTCAGGAAAATATGTCTTCCCGATTGGCACTCTACCGATTTTGCCACCTAGCTGCCCATATGGTTAAAAATGCACTTATAAAATTATTATTTTTTTGTAAAAGAATCTTGTGGAATCCATTCAGGTTAAAAAGTTATACTGCATTCTTTTAAACTTATTTTGATTAATAATTTTTCTGTGTGCATTTCTTTCATTCTTTGTATTTCTTAAAATTTTAGCTTTTATTTTTAGTTATTGCTTCAAGGAATTAAATTTTTCTGATAAAGTACTTTTTCTTATTTTCTTAATTTTATTGTTGTCTTTTTTTAACAGCAGATGAATTCCTGCCAATATCTATCCCCCTTCCTCTTAAAGTGAGTTTCATAAGTATATATATATATATATATATACATATATATATATACATATATATATAAATATATATGTGTGTGTGTATGAATATATATATATAATATCTTAAAGAATAATGGGAGGAGGGAATGAAAAATTAGCCTGATTCATCCATACAACAATTTTTTTTTGTTCATTAACATATCTGTTCTTCCAGTTCTGCAAAGGGATGGATAGGGATGTCTATTTTGTATTCCTTTTTTCAAGAAATGTTTGTTATTTTGTTTTGTTTTCAATTTTGCAACAGTCACTCTTGATGGGGGTCATTCTGTCCATCTACATTTGCATTTTCTCTATAGCAATTCATGTACATCTTTTCATACTTCTTTGTAATCATCTATTCATCATTTTTATAGCACAGTATCATATATGTGTGTATGTATGTGTATGCCCAATTACAATTTCTTTATCCATTCACCAATTGAAGGGTGTCTATGTTGTTTTCAATTATTTTCTATTACAAAGAGTGCTATTAAAAATATTTTGGCATATATCGAAGGCAGCAAGGGTTTGCAATGGATAGAGTACATTGCCCAAAGTTAAGAAAATCTAAGTTCAAATCTAGCTTCAGAAATTTCCTATGTGCTTAAGCATGAGCAAGTCACATAATATCTGTCTACCTCAGTTTCCTCAACTGGAAAATGAAGATAATAATAGAAACTACCTCACTGGTTGTTGTGAAGATCAAATGAGGTAATACTTGTAAAGTACTTAGAACAATGCCTGATACATACTTGCTACTTAAGAAATGGCTTTCCTTCCTTACATAGGTCATCTTTGTTTATCTATGATTCCCTTGGGGTATAATAAGCCTAGGTACATGAGCATGTAAGTAAATTTATTTGCATAATTCCAAATTAGTTTCCAAAATAGTTGTACTGATTCTCATCTCAATGAACAATGGACTATTCTGCTTCTCTTCCTACAACCCACCTGGAACTTTGTTCTAGTCCAGGGTGGAGAACTTGCAACCTTGAGGGCATATGTGGCCCTCTAGGCCCTCAAGTGTGAACTTTTGACTAAATCCATTGTCAAAGGGCTGCACTTGAGGACCTAGAGGGCCCCATATGGCCTCGAGGCTGCAGGTTCCCCAACTCTGTTCTAGCCACTTACTTTAATTCTGTGTATTTTCTTTTTGTTTTTTAGGAATATTTTTTGTAAGTATTATAGAGTGGGATTTTATTTTCTGATTCAGTCTTTTTTCTTTACTCTTAATGGATTGTCTTTCACATTCAAAAGTTACAGTTCAATTTATATTGTCCTTCATTTATCTTTAATATTTTTTCTTTCTGAATTAGGATTTTCCCTTTTCCTCTCAAAAGTCAATACTTTATCTCTACAGTAACTTTTGCTTAACTTACTTCAAGGCCACAATATTATCATGGGATTTCTTCTCTTCAGTCTCAACCCCTCCTGTGTTCTCCTATTTGTTTCCCCTTTCTTAATTTTTGGAGTTTGTTTCACTTATTTATTCCTTTTTCCTTCTTCATTTTATTTACTTATCTAATCTTTCACTCATTTTTCTCATTAAGTGGTTGATTTCCTTTTCCTCTCCTCCTCTAAACTTTTTTGTTTGTTAATCTTAAATTTTCATTTTTGCACCTTTTGCTAAAAAAGATTACTTTCATTATTTTTCCTTCCTTTTTGAATATTCTAGTCTTTCATTTTTTGATTCATGACACTTTTGCCCTCGCTCCTTCTTTAATCTCTGTAGTCCTCACAAAACCATCCTATAACCACTACATACAAACTTTTGAACTTCAGAAATTTTACATTACTGCTTTAAGGCTCAGTTTCTTTATCAATGAGTTTAGTAACACAGTCACAAATTTATTATGAAGATTAGATGAGGTAATCTATTTAATAATCTGTACTTAAAGTGATGTCTATAGGAGCTTATTATTAATAATATAGATAAAAAGCAAAGAGTAAAAGTGTGTTGTTGAAAACTTATGTCAGTATCATGACTCAAATTAAAAACCAGCACACATCCACATGCTTCATTCTTTTCAATACTAAATAGAAATCTCCTGAGAAGCGATATAGTGCATTATCACTACATGATAAGAAAATTAAAAGTATAACATCTTAATTTACCAGCCCTTCTTGTGATCTTTATATCTGTAAAACTGCAATGATACTTTGAAACTTCAAAAATATGCAGTCTAACAGAACTCACTAAAACGCAGACCCATGAATGCTTCCTTTTGATTAAGATAATACTCAGTGGAGAATCTTTTTTTTTCCTATTTTAAATCCTGACGCTAGTAGAAAAAATGCTGTAAGGAAAGATTCTTAGTTGCCATTCTTTAACAAACAAAATTCGAAGTTGAATGAGCTGGCCATTTAAAAGAATTTTTTGACATGAAAAAGGCTCTAATTAGCAGAGTGGATCAAGAGAAAAAGAGAGAAATTGTCTGTTAAGAAACACTATGACTATGTGTGTATACAAATATGCATATGTACACGTATGTACATATACATATGTGTGTATATGCATAAGTATTTATATGTGTGTGGATATATGTGAATGTATGTTTATTTATGCATGTGTGTGGATGTGGTTTGGATATATACACATGTACAAATATGCAGAGCGAGAAGCTATTTCTTAATACACACACACATATACATACACACGCATACACATACAGGATTCTGCCTCTCCAATTCTGTACTTTTCCCCCCTCTTCTGGGATATACTCACACCCAGAGAGCCCCCCAGCTCTCATTGTCAGTCCTTGTTTTTCTGGTGTCAAAAAGGGAACTGAACCTAATTCACACAATGTTGGCAATAGATGATAGCTTAAATTATCACCTCTCCTAAGGGAGGATTTGCATTTTAATAAAGATTAAAGCTTTAAGGAAAAAGAGAGGTAACCCAATAAATGCAATTGTGGACATCAGCCAGACTAGGTATTCCCATTGCCTAGGACAGTGCTTGGCCTATGGTAGATGATTCATAAATGCTTCTAGGTTGATAGATTGATGATGAGTGAAATATCTACATTTGGAAAAAGTAAAACATCACACTTTCTTGGTACTCATGCTATCTAATCCATGTAAATGATATATAATACTGAATATAGGAATTGCTGTATATGGAACACATTCATAAATACATGTAATCCACACATTCATAGAAAATATATTAAAGAATTCAAGGAGAAGGTGAAGAACTTCAAAAGATGAGAGCCTCAAAATATTTATAAATTCTGTCAAAGTCTACCAAAAATTTAACATGCACTAGGCATTCTGGTCACTTAAGTAAAAATATGGCATCCTTAAATATGAGAACAAAAGGTCTTTTTCTAGAAGTAGTTTTCAGCCTCCATAGGAAATATGGCAGCACAATAAAAAGAAATAAAGATAGAATTTATTAAAAAATTAAAGCAATGAGTTCACAATGGGAAAATAAACAAATAAATTAAAAACACTAGAATTTATGGAAACAATAATGACAAAAACCCAAGTTGAAAAGAAAATAGAATTGAAATGAAAATAGGATTATATGTGTACGTATATTACCCTATGCTGCCTCTTCATCATTTGTGTTTCTCTGCTTCGCAAAAATTTGTTCAGATTCACTCATTCAGAACATGTTTCTTTAGCACCTGTGAAGTGCAAAACATTCTGATTGGTGCTAGGGAAATAAAGATTTTTAAAAATGGATGCTGTCAAGGAATTTAGATTATACTGGGGAAAATAGTAAAGATTCATCAATAAGAAAAATAGATTCAGTATTAACACAAGTTAATTCAGGAATGTTTAAATTTCTGTCTTTGGCAGAAATATGCACTCACATAACCTAATAATAACATTAAAATAGTTCATAAAGATTTTAATGAGAAAGTCATGGTGGAATACATTGAGATTTATTGGCATCTGCAAGTCAAGGCTGACTAAGGATACATTTAAGGCAATTAACATCTGCATCATGCAAGTCTATATATATATATATATATATATTTCCAAAAATGTCAAATTGATCATGACAAACTTTGAAAGAATCCTCACACAATATTAATTCTCATACAATATTAATCAAACTTAGGACTCTGCTTAAGGCAATTATAGAAAGATTACCACTTCCTCAACAAAGAAATAACAGCAAAATTGAAACATTCTAACAGCAAATGAATAAAACAGGTAAAAATGATATAGAAATACTTTTCGAAGAACTAGCTTTCGTTTCATGAGGCAACAGTAATGATTTATAATACACATAAAACTTTGGATATACAGCTGAACCAGTTTACCTCTGGGTGAAGTGGATGAAAATTCTAACATCCAAAAGAGCCAACAAAACTTCTTTGGCAACATAAGCATAACTTAATTAAAATATATCACAAACAAGTATTAAGCAAACGAATGAATCACGCAACTTTTTAGATTAGTGGTTTGTTAAAAATGAAGTTCATGATAGTAATCTGGGAACAGATTATTTCCACCAGAAAATACTGGGGTTTAACCTAAATAATCTTATTGAAAGAGTGGGTCAAACCTAACACAGATTTTGATGGAAATCTCTTCTCAATGGTCAGAAAAATCTGAGAGGCTACCACATTGCTTATAGATAATAAAAGTATAGTTGTTTGCTAAGGCCATTTCCACCCAAAAGCTGAATTGTGGATGAAGATATTATGGATGTAGATACACTGTACTTTTTAGTAACCTGTTTGAACAAGAAGAATATACTCACTATTATTTGAAAAGAAAAAAATAGGATATTTTTTAAACAATGTTAAAATAAACCTAAATAAATGACTGTCCAATGAAATTTAAATTCAGTCAAACATTATGGAGCATTTGTAGAGACTGGGGGAAGAAGAGAAAACAGAATATTCCCAGAAAATCAATTTGATTTAATTTTTCACTTTGTAATTATTTGCTCTTATGACAGATATAAACAATCTTGATGGTGTAACATGCTTTTTGCTATATCTTCTTTTCAAATAAATCATGCAATATGATAACTTAGTGAATTTTAGATATTACTTAGTCTAAGCATCTTATTTTAAAGGTTAGGAAACTGAGGCTATGAAAGGTTAACCATCTTCATAAAGGCCATGTAGCTAACTAGTCAGTAGCTGAGTTATAAGCCTTCATGGTATCCAAGGCCATGCTCATATTGCACTGTCCTTCCTCACAGTACAATTAATTTCAACAACTTCAATATTCATTCTTTGGTCTCCACTCTTACTTCTTTTGCATCTTTAAATAATGATAAGAAAAGAGATTCTGAGTTATCAGCATGTGCATATGATTGTTACAACTGGTGAAAGATCTGTTCGAATAGGATAGATGGAATAGGATAGATAGATAGACAGATAGATAAATAGGTAGATAGATAGACAGAGACAGACAGACAGACAGACAGAAGACAGACAGACAGAGAGATAGATAGATGATATATGATAGATAGATGATAGATAGATAAATGATAGATAGATAGATGACAGACAGGTGATAGATATAGAGATGTAGATGATGAGGATGATAAACAGACTGATCAATAAACTAAAATGCCCAAATTGATAACTATCTATAAACATATACTAAAGAAAGCTATCAATATCAATATACCCCCACTTGGGAGAGAAAATGAAATAAGAGACAAAATATCTGGGCCTAGAATATATTCTGGGTCTCCATCTAATTTTAATTTTGCAAATTCCAAGATATGAAAAGATTCACATTCACATTTCTGCTATGTTTTATAAGAAAAAACACACACTCATGTATTTCTCTTTGTATAGCACCTATTTCTGTCATATAAAAAATAGGTATGCAATCCGCAATTTTGAATGGTTGATGGCTTTACTTATGTTATATAACATATAAATATCATAGGAAATGAAAGCTGTGAATTGAGGTTAAAAGAAATCAAACAATTAACTTCATTAATAATCTATTAATACTCTTTTCTTCTGCACTGTGTTGTATTGTGTCTTATTTTCAAATAAAACAATATATTTAGAAGTAGTATATAATATTAATGAATGAAAAGTTGAATTATTAAAAGGAAAACTTTTTATTGAGAATCATAAATGCTGTTAAATAATGGACCACATTTAAATAATAAAAATAGTATGCTGGATAAGATGCTGAATGTAAAGTCAGACCACTTTGTTCAGATCTTGGCCTGGCAGTTACTTTCTATATGACTGTGTAAAAGTCAGCTTAACCTTTTAGAAACTAGTTTAGTTTATTTTCTAAACGAAGTGTGAATTGGATGACTCGAGGGGATTTTTCCAACCATAAGTCAATGACCTAGTATAGTTTCATTGCTTGTAAAGTTGGACATGACTGAAAAGCAACTGAACAAACAACAGCAACAAAAAGTACTTTAACTCAATTGAACTTCAGAACAACCTATTAAGTGTGTGGTTCATGCGTCATTGTCTCCATTTTACAAATGAGAAAAATGTTTCACATAAGTCAGTTCATAAAGTGGTAGAACTTGGAATTCAAACTTGGTTATTTTTACTACATATCCAGGTGCCCTTACAGATTTGCCTAAAACTAAAATGGAACCAAATGTCAATTTTTCAACCGCAAAGAAATAATATAAATATAAATGTAAAACCTAAAAGTCTTAAGGTAACATACAGATGCAATTTTGTAACTTCTTCTTAAGTTCTTTATGCTTCATGTTCCATACTTATTACTGTTTTACTCATGAAATTAATTTCATCTGGAAATATGAATTGATTATCAACTAATGAATTAAAACAGTACTTGTGATTAGTATGGTTCCTGTGCTATGCTGAATTTCTTCTATGACCTTCAGGAAATCAACTAATCTCTGTGGCTCAACTGAAATGTTTTAATTTCATATATTGGCAAACTACTAGGCCAAGCTTTTGATTTTATGAATTAAATATTTAATAGCCCTTTGATGACATCATAATTTTGAAATATTACTTTTTCACTAGATGGCAGTGTGACTTTTTTTAGAAAAATCCATTTCATATTATTAATTCATCAATATAGAATTATGCATGTTAAAATGGAAAATACCTAGAATAACTGAAAGATCTAACATATACAAAGACTAAGACTAGTCTTAGGAAGGCAAAATGAATTGGGAATTTAAAATAATTTTGTAATACTTAGAAAAGGTCTTGAACATAGTAGGTATACACATACACATTCACAAACATACACACAAAAGTATTGATTTGGTGTAGTGAACTGACCACTGTTCCTTGAGTCAGGAATGTCAACTGAATCTTACTTTAGACTCTAAATAGCTTTATTACACTATGTAAGTCACATAACCTCTCTTAGCCTCAGTATTCTCATCTATAAAAAGAGGAGAGTGATATCATCTATCTCTCAGAATTGTTGTGAGGATTAAATAATTTCTATTACAGTGCTTCAGATACTTTGAAATGTAATGCGCATAAACAAATCAGTTGATACTTGATTGAATGAAGTCAGACAAATAAACTTACCAGTACAAAATAATGGGTCATTGTAAAGTGTAATAATATTCTTGTCCAGATAATTTTTCATATTTTATATGCTATTTCCCAGTTAGATATAAACTTTGGAAAATGAGCCACATTTTAGTGTTTCAGGCCAAGATAGCACTATTTTGTTTATTGGGTTTTATATGTATAATCTCTACCATCAGTTTATCAGTATATCATTTAGTTAGGGAGTTAAGAGATACCAAATACAGCTAACAATAAAAGACCAAAAAATGCAATATATGTGTGTGTGTGTGTATGTATATATGTATATGTATGTGTGTGTGCACAGAATTTGTTTTATAAAATGCACAGTTTGTTTTATGAAAAAATAATTCCAGTAAGAGTTTCAGAAAAAGTACCAATAAAAAAGTAATCATTTTGACTTAATCAGGAAATAGTTCTTTTTTTTATGGCCAGGTATCTCTAAGATGATACCCCTTATTTCTGTGCAATTCCTCATTGGCAAAACCATGATCTGCTAATAACAGGATGTACCACCCACCTAATCCTCTTTAGGTAACCTTATTTTGGGAGTGTATTATATTCTACTATCCATAACCATACAGTGTCTCTGAGACAATATTCATGTTTAAAAGACCAGCTTTTGTTTTAGGGAGAATGTTAGGATCATTAAAGCACTAGAAATTTCCCTAAGGCAATGCAGGTTGGTCTCCTTTTCCTGTCCAACTGCTACTGTACACTTTTGTAAAGTGGGGTCTTGTGATTTTATAAATATAATAATTAAGACACAGAAAAGGATTGGAAGAATAATGATTTGTGTTCACCAGGTAGGTCAGTAGCAAATCAAGATGCTTGAGCTCCAAGACAAAATCTTTTTCTACCACACTCTGAAGCCATTAACAATTCTATTATCTCTTTATCATTACATTATAGATTTAGAGCTGGAAGGATATTTTGAGATCATCTAGTCCAATTCGCTCATTTTATAAATGATAAAAGTGAATGTTAAAGAAGTTTAGTAACTCTCTAAAGGTCACATATGCTGTAATTAGCTGAGATGGGATTTAAATTTGGGTTTCATGATCAGATCATGCTTTCTTGATGCTCCAAGTATACATCAACTGAATAGAATTAAAAATTAATAGATGCAATAGACTCAAAGATATATTTCCTTTTAAGGTGATTGAACAGTTGACTCATCTAATGGCTGGTTTTGTGAAGGCCTGGAATGGAGATGGCTCCTATATGAGAAAGTGACATAGCAGGCCCCTCAACTGCATTTATACTAGTGGATTTAGTCTTAAGAAATAGAACAGTCTCTTGCTGCAAAGAGAGAATATTCTTGAAGGATTGCTGGGCCACACACACATACACACAAGTATACATACATACATACATACATACATACATACATACATGTATGCATGCATGCATACATATATACACACATACACATACACATGCACATAGACACAGACAAGAAACAAGATTTGGATAGGAACTATTATATTCCAGAGGAGCAGGAAATGGTGTGTAGTGATTACTGCCTGTGAAAGGAAAGAAGAATGGAGTTAAAGGAATATAATGACTGGTGACATTGTAATTTGAGGTAGGCATACACAACATTTGTTCTTTGTTGGCTTTAGCATCCTTTATATAGACCAAATTGTACCAGGTCCAAAATTGCTAATTATCATGGTGAAAAGAAAGCATTTGGATTTTATCAGTCATTATAAATTATTATAATGTCAAAACAGATGAGATAGTATTAGATCCTCTATAAGGTAAAGTGAAAGAAGGAAACAGATTCATGGGATTCAGAAGAAAGATGGTTTTCTTAAATAATGAGAGCAACATGGAAGAGGCTGACATGAAGGAAACTGTCTCTTAAGTCCAGTTCGATTGTATGGCAAAGACAGTTTTCTTGTTAACTAAGACTTTTATAGTGAGGCATACTTGATAAAGAGATGGCCTGGGAGTCAAGAAGACCTGGGTTCAAGTGCTTCCTCTGGTATTAGTAACTATCCTGGAAATGTCACAACCTCTCAGAGTCCGAGCAAAATTTCTGAGAGTATAAAATTTCAAAACCATTGCTA
>CM053627.1:177763497-177780827 GCA_028646595.1 Phalanger gymnotis
GACCATCCAGGCTGTCCTGGGCTGGGGCCCTGCTTCCCTCTGCCACTTTGTGGGTTCTGCAGCACTAGAATTGGTTCAGAGCCATTGTTTTATAGGTTTTTGGAGGAACTTGGTGGGGAGCTCACGCCAGTCACTGCTTCCCAGCCACCATCTTGTCTCCGCCCCTTGTACAAAAATCTTTATAGCAGCTCTTTTTTCAGTGACTAAGAATTGGAAATCAAAGGGATGCCCATCAATTGGGGAATGGCTGAACAAGCTGTGGTATATGAAGGTAATGGAATACTATTGTACTATAAGAAATCGGGATGACATGGACTTCATAACTAACCACTTCACCACCTAGATGCCAAATTTATTGGTTACTGCTAACCTAACTAATAAATTGATTGTAATCAGACCATTGTTTCTCAGTTTACCTTAATTTTCAAATGTAACACTGACATGTTCATTTCCTTTCTAAAAAGAAATTATATAGAAAACAAATAAACAATTAATTTGGAGTGTGGGCTCTGAAGATTAGGGAATCAGGAAAGGCAATGTGGAGGAGATAGCCATTAGTCTAAAATTTGAAGGGAACTAGAAATTTGAAGAGACATACGTGAGAAGGAAGCGATTCCAGCATAGGGCAGTCAGGGCAAAGATATTTAGAGAAGATAGAGAATGCCGCAGATCTGTATCAGCACTTCTGTGGACTTCAGTTTCATCATCTTTAAAATGAGAGGGTTATACAAGACGACTTCTGTCTCTTCTAGCTTAAAAATCTATGATCCTTATAACATAGATTTTGGAATATTTGGTTTAGTAGATTGTATAGTATTTCATGTGAAGGTTTACTTTTTCATCCTTTGCTTGTGTTTTACTTTTCAATTTCCAAATATTATGGTGACTACAAAACTTTTAATTATGAATTTCAGCTTGAATTGTATCTCTATATGATATATATTAAAATATACATAGAGAAACATCCATTGAGTATCACCCAGGAGGGCACTGAGGCTCATATTCTGTTCTTCTGGCTCAGTAGGAGATGTTACAATCACTATATAAAGATAAAGATCCCCCCTGAGCAGTATTTATGGCTCTGAGGCTTTTGTGAAATAGTTTAGCATTTCATAAGCAACAGATCACCAGTCTGAAGAGTTTGTGTAAAAAAGTTCATTATGCTGAACGGGAGAAATGTGTATTATTCAGTCATTAAAACAAACTCACATACATTTGGATGAAGCCATATTTTTGTCGAAGACAGGTTTATTTTAGTTTTACTTTATAATGAGGCAGTATAGAGATTTACCAATTACCACAGCATGTGTTGGGCTGTATTTTATAATAAATGAGCATGCACTGAAGAATGCTACTGTAAATTATTTCTCTATGTTTTTAAAGTGCAAACACTTAAATATAGTAGGATTCCAGAAAGAGTCCACCTGCATGAGGCACATAATAATGAAAGAACATAGTTTTTCCTTCCAGGACCTTACAATATAGCAGAATGTCATGAAAACCTTTCACAGTAAACTGGGGAAAAATGAATCTACTAGTACATTGACAGAGAAAGCTTGAGGAATGTCAGTGTAATTTACACAACATCAATACATGTTCTGTGTATGTATCATTCACTATGACCACCTATGAGGGAATGTTACCAGAAACCACTGAAACAGTCCTTGGGCCATATAACTATTTTCCTGAACTAATGTTTTCTTCTCCTGACCCCAAGATGTCAAAAGAATGAGATTCAAAAAATTAGTATGGTTCTTACCAGCTGGGACTATGTTGCATATAACTCGTCTCATAGCAGATAAACCAGCTTGGGGAGGTGTGAATTAGATCAAGCAGGGCCATCTCCTGTCTCTCTTATTTTATATTAGTCTGTTGGCATGAAAAGGAGAGAGGACAAAATAGAGCAAAGAGTAGCCTAAGGAAATTGAATAGCTTTTGAGTTCCTGCTCAAATGAGTCTTTAGGGTATTAACATTGTTATTTAATTAATAACAAATTAATTTGTGAATTTTGAGAATAGTACAAATAATAATAGTAGAGATGTGCCTGGACTTTATGGTTTGCAAACACTTTATTTATGTTATCTTATTTGACCCACACAACAACTCCATGAGATAGAGTCTATTATTGTACCCATTTTAAACAAGGAAAATAAATCTTTGGAGAAGTTGAGTTATTAGATGAGGGTCACACAACAAGTCAATATCTGAAGCAGGAATTGAAGCCAGTTCTTCACCATGTAATCACATATTCTTTCCTCTTTATGGGACAGACTTAAAGAACATCTAGTCCAGGGTTTCTCAAACATTTTTTGTCATGGACTCTCTTGGAATATTGGTGAAGCTCTTTTCAGAAATGTTTTAATAATAAAATAATTAGGATTAAAAAAGAATTTAATTAAATAGAAAAATTATTATCATTTTTTTCAATTTCATGGATACCAGATTAAGAAGGTCTGACTAGTACATCTCATTAGTTTACTGATATGGAAACTGAGGTCCCTTGGGGTTAAGTGACTTGCCTATGGTCACATACAGTATAACTAGCACAACAAGGATCATATAAATCTATACAAACACACACATACACACTACAGTACACTTATAAAAAGAGTGCCTTGGGAAAGATCTGTCATGTATATGTATACATTTGGAGTGTATTGATGGACCTGAACTGAAACTTTCAGTATGTACATATGTATCTATGTGTGTATGTGTGTGTGAATTTAATCTCATGGTACTCTCTTTCAAAGCAAGCATTGTCATTGTAGTATTTTGCAATATGTGCCTAAATGATTAACATAGTTTTTGTTTGTTTTTAAGGAATGTATAGAAAGTGTATGGTTACCTACAGCAAGAATCTTCAAATTTGGCTTTACCTTATAATTTAGCTTTCTTTGCCTGTTTTTGTCTTTTGGAGTTAGTTCATTATCTGGTTAAAGATTAAGATCAAGAAAATTTATTGGGCTTTCTCATATATCTGATTATTATCAGAAGATAAATTTGTTACTTTGTGTTTCTTTTTTAAAGTTTATAATTTTTAGAATAAATATAGTTCTTAATTCAAAAGTAGGTTTACTTAAGACTTAATTATATAGAGACCGGTCTTTTGCATAATATACAAATCTTTGTCCTTGTTCATTTCTGAGTGTGTGTTGTGTGTGTGTGTGTGTGTGTGTGTGTGTGTGTGTGTGCGTGTGTCTGTGTATATGGGGTAGGGGTTTCTCTACCACTTTGTTCTCAGCAACCAATGTTGAAGCCTAAGCTGTTTTTTTTTCATGATAATCTTTTATTTGCAATACAAGACAAAACAAAATGAAAAAACCTTATTATTAGTACTACCATAGATAATAGCCAAATTTTCCATTGATTAATTCATAAGCATTTACACTGTAAAAAAAAATCACTTAACCATTTTTTTCATAATAACTGCAAGAAATATGTTACGTCAATTTAGATTTATTATTTGTGGTATCATTTTTTATTTGTAATGTCATCATTTATTAATTTATTTGAATCCCTGGTTCTGCTTAAGCCACAAGTAAAACCTGACCTTCTCTAGGAAGCCATTTAGATGCAATCTCTTCTTTTTTAATAGAAAGAATACAAATATTAATATACTTCAGGTTCTCTACCACTAAGTTCACTCTTTGGTAATTAGATAATAATCTCATAATGGGAAACCACCATTCAGAATAAAGTTTTTTAACAATATAAAAACCATGGTTATTAGCACCCTCTGTCTCCTTTCCTACATTCTACCACCATCATTGCAAAGACTCTTGATTCAAACAAAGGCAAGACTCAGTCAAAGGCACTTGATTGCCTTAGTGCTGAGAAGCACTTCAAAAGAAAAAAAAACCAGCAAAAAGTCCCACTTTGATTGCCATTACATCATGCCAATTAAATTACTAAAAATATTTTACTGAGTTAGAAAAATAATAACAAAGTTCACTGGGAAGAACAAAAGGTCAGGAAATTCAAAGAATCTATGATAAAAAGATGTAAAGCAAGGACATCCAGCAATATCAGACTTTAAACTATTTTTAAAAGGCAAAAGCATTGTTTAAGTATAAAATTGATAATTTCAATTATTTTAAATTAAAAATTTCTTGTGTGAATAAATCAATGTAGCCAAGAACAGAAGGAATGCAGAAAATTTGGGAAAAATAACTTTCAAAGACAATCTCTCAGATAGGATGTGATTATGTTAGAATACTGCTGTGGTATGGGATATGATGAGCTGATTCATTCAGAAAGAACATGGAAAGACTTGGACCTATGAAGAAAGATGCTATCTACCTGCAAAAAAAAAAAGAGATGAGAAGTAGAAATATGCATGGTCCAGTCTTACATATATGTGTATGAGTGTATATGTGTATGCTTACAGATATCTATGTGTATATACATACACATACATTTAATTGCAGTCTTCTATATGGCAGAGAGGGGAGGGAGAGAATAAAAACAAAGTATAAAACACACAGCAGACAACAAAAGAAAACTTAGAAGGAAGCAAAGAAAAGCTGAATCGCTTTGAAAACAATGTGTAGTGTTTATTACGAACATTTACTTTAAATGGAAATTGATTTTTTTTATATTGAATCCTCTCATTTTGCTACTTACATGCTATTTTTTCTCTTCTCCCTTTGCATTTTTAAATTAATAAAAATTTTCCCAAAATGTCCAGTCAGCAGATAAAGTATCTTGTGTAAGGAGACTCAAGAGAATGAAGTTGAGAGTAAAAGATAGACAGATTGGAAGAAATATTTATAGAGAACTTTTGTTTTGGTAATAAATAGTTGTGAAGGGATTAGACAACTGATGTGAAATGTACCTAGAATATGGGAAGATGCCAGAGGTATGTCAGAAATCTCAAAGATTTCAATATCAGCAAAATAATTGAGTGAGAGAACATTAGCAAATACATACACATATGCCTACTGTATTTATTTAAGCATGTTATGAGAGTTATTTATATAAAAATGGAAATCACTCATAAATGTATATGTAGGTTTTTACCTTATATTGCAATAATGATTTTGCAAATGATATTCAACAATGAAAGATATCTTCACTTTCTCATAATTGAATAAAAAGTTTGTGAATATAAGATCCCATGGTTCCTGTCGTTTGTTGATTGTGAATGCATTGATTTAGTAAAATGTAATTTAGTAAAATGCAGTGCTACAAACATTTTAGAGGAAGGCATCTCCCATAGAAATATCAAGACCATTTAGGATTCTTTATCAGATAAAACAGAAATAACTTATTATTTAATTTAATAACTGATAACAAATAGCATGTGAGGGACAAATAATAGAGATACTTGCTTTTCAAAATCATTCACCTATGTATTGGAGGAGATCTATCATAAAGTCTAAATCAAAGGGCAAACCTCTGTAAAGAGTCCTTCAAATGTTCCTCTTTACAATTGATGTATCAATTAAATCAAGCCCTAAGACATTATAAAACCTCCTAGAAGACATTTACAATCATTCAAAGGAATCTGACTTGTCTATCCATACAAGAAAGACCAAATTGATGAAAAATGTTTATTTCATACATTGTAACATCTACCTAAGTGAATATCCTACAAAGTTTGTATAACAGGACATATGTATATCTGGCATAGACTATATAGACGGATAACAAGCAGGGTCCAGATTTAGGATGAACAGTGGGCTAGATTGCTATTGAAGAACTCTCTCTTCTACTGACCCCAAGAAGAAATACTCTTCTACTGACCCCAAGTTTTCCATGAAAGTAACCATTTGTCAATACAGTCTTCATGCTGATGCTGCTATAAAGCCATGAGATCTAGCACACCAATGACTCTGAAAATCTAATATTCTGTGACAAAAAGAACAATGGAGAAACGCATGTTGATTATGAAATGCATGTTGATTATAAAATATAGCCAATGAGGTACTTTGGAGAACAGTAATAAAATATGCCATTGACTAATTGTATCATAAGAAGGTAGACTAATAACTTGGCAAGAGTGAGAGATGACAAGTTTACAGCCATAGTGGTCCATCCTTAAATTCAGG
This sequence comes from Phalanger gymnotis, assembly GCA_028646595.1. Classification (NCBI taxonomy): domain Eukaryota; kingdom Metazoa; phylum Chordata; class Mammalia; order Diprotodontia; family Phalangeridae; genus Phalanger; species Phalanger gymnotis. The sequence goes on from CM053627.1 coordinate 177,769,549, forward strand.
ATGTTGGAAGAAGGCAAAGAAGTTGTCTGTAAAATTCTGGGATCTTTGATCTTAGATAAGCCACTTAAGCTCTCTATGTTTTGATTTCTTCATCTGTAAAATGGTGATAAAGTTAGACTAGACATTTAAAGATTCTTTTTTTCCATTTTTTAATATTTTAGGATTCTATGATCCATTGACATAAACAAAAGACTAATTTAATTGACATTACTTCTATAAAATTGGGTTCATCCTTCATGGTTATCTTAAAACAAATATGGATGATTCATTCAGAATGGCCTGGTAGGGGTGGATTCAAATTTACTTTGCCGTTGAAGGAAACTCTTTGATATATGAAATCACAGAACACTTTGGGTATTGAATCATATCAGGTATATAAATTTTATTTCCTTTAGTTTTTTTTTGATGAATTAAGAGGTACTTTAAAATGAATGCTTGGTAAGAATTGACTTAAAATTGATAAAATGGCCTAAGTATATTGTTTTTTTTTAATTTTATTTGTTTTTAGTTTTCAACATTCACTTGCATAAGTTTTAAATTTTTCTGCCTCCTTTCCCTTTACCCTCCCCAAGATGGCATGTAAGCTGATATAGACTCTATATATACATTCATAGTAAAATATTTTTACATTAGTCATGTTGTATACAAGAATCAAAATGAATGAGAAGAATCATGAGAAAGAAAAAAAACAAAATAAAGTAAAAAAGAGAGCAAATAGTATGATTCGATCTGCATTCAGATTCCATATTTCTTTCTGTGGATGTGGATAGTATTTTTCCACATGAGACTTTTGGAGTTGTCTTAACAACTTGCAATTCTGAGAAGAGCTAAGTCTATCAGAGTCAGTCATCATACGATATGGCTGTTACTGTGTACAATGTTCTCCTGGTTCTGCTCATTTCACTCAGCATCAGTTCATATAAGTCATTCCAGTTTTTTATGAAGTCCACCTGCTCATCATTTCTTATAGCTCAATGGTATTCCATTACATTCATATACCACAGCTTGCTCAACCATTCCCCAATTGATGGACATCCCCTCAATTTACACTTCTTTCCCACCACAAAAAGAGCTACTCTAAATATTTTTGTGCACATGGGTCCTTTTCCCCATTTTTATGATCTTTTTGAGATACACCCCTAGAAGTGGTATTGCTGGGTCAAAGGGTATGCACATTATGACATAGTCCCAAATTGCTCTACAGAATGGCTGGATCAGTTTACAATTCCACTAACAATGCTTTAGTGTACCAATTTCCCCACATCTTCTTCAGCATTTATAATTTTCCTCTTTTGCCTGACAGAACTGTTTAATGAAAGATGCTATTTACATCTAGACTGTCATTTTATTTATTCATACCTTCCACTTGTAAAAATAACTATAATGTATGAATATATATTCATATTATCAACCTTCATGTTTCCAAGCAGTATTCCCAAGCTGGTAGGATTGTTGAGTTCCATCTGTGTGCACCAGTGGCTTGAATATAATATTTGTTACACGACGTAGTAACATCATTTATCCAGAAAGCACAGGTGAGTCACCTTACCTCTGCTTCCTGGATATTTGATGTTAGAAAAATCACTTAGTCCATCTGGGCTCTAGTTTTAAAACTCGTATGTAAAAAAGTGGAATAAGATTGGATTATATGTTTTCTGAAGTTCTTTTATCCAGTTATACAATTCTATGCTTCATTGATTTATTGTTATGAACAAGAACAATTTTATTAAGTGTCTCATTACTTGGGACATCATGTATATAATTCTGTGGAATTTGGAAGAGAGGTTTTCATGAATCAGATTCAATATTATAGATGTTGCTAGATTTTATCCTTTTTAGGTTATCTTTTATCTAATTCATCATAGTGCTTTATTAGGTCTTACATTGATTGCTCATTTCCAAGTAAATCAAAAGAAATACCAGAGGGTTCTTGAATCTCCAAAATTTTACTCAATTGTTAAAGCATTTTAAAGGTTGCTTCTTTTGATTCATGAAAATAAATGATGCTAACGAAGAGCAGATTTTTTTTTTCTTGGAAATATTTGTCATAGTGAGACAGGACATATCTTCATTCTTTGTGACCAGTCAATAAATACTTTGCAGACTCTGGAAGTTAGTAAACATTCTCTAAAGTTTAATGAATTTTAACAATGTATTGATGGTCATGATTCTGGTTGAGTAGGAATTACTGAGAAACAACTATTATGTGAAAAAAAAGGCAATGATACATCCTTGAGTATTTGAGCATATTTATCTTTCTTAATATATTAGTTACCTCCCAATAAAACTTAATACCTATTAGCGCTTTCTCACACATCAAGGAAAAATATAACAATAAAGCAAAACCAATAGAAACCACTACTCCATCTGTCAGTGTATGTAGCATTTTGTGTCTATAATCGTGCCTTTCTGTTTTAACAATCTGGCTAGCAGCTTCTGTGGGGGGATAAGATCCTCCCACAGCCAGCACCCAGAAAGCTGCCCGCACACTGCAAAAACACAGGTTCTTTTGATTTGCCTTAATAAGGAGAGCAAAGTGAAGGGGTTGACAAGCTTACTTTAATTCAGCACTCAAATATCATTCACTTAGTTCAGGAGAAAAAGCCTGCACCCTGAACTTCGGCAAAATACAAACAAATTACGAACATCGATAGACAGACCTTGTCTGATTCAAATCCCAATATATAGTTACCAGAGTTCCATAAAGTCTCAGCATCCGGGTTTACAAGCTGGAGGGCTCCTTAGCAACAGCTGCCTGGAGTTTCCTCATCAACACCATCTCAAGAGCCCTTAAACAAATTACAAACAGACAGACCCAATACAATTCATAGTTACCAACATCTAGGTTCAGCCCAGGAGCTCAGAACAAGGGCTGGCCCAGAGTCACACACCACCACTGCCGTGGCAAGGAGCTCCAGAGAGGAGAAGGCCAACTCCTGGTTTTATATCTTTTTCAGGGTCAGGGGTGAGTCACACATGTGACTCACCCCCATGACCTAGAATCACCACAAAGAGCAACTTAAATCCACTTGGTCTAAAAGCCTCCGCTGTCCCAGACATGTCACTCAAACTCATGTCTAAACTAAGCCCTCCTCTGAGGCAAGGAGGCACCAAGGACACCCAAATCTAATCAAGGAAGCAAAGGCCAAACTCTCCAAGGGCACTTAGTTGAACTGAGTGCTTAAGAGCCCATTTTGCTTACTAGCACACTTTGTGCCAAGAAGAGAAAATCTGTTTTATCATTTGTACTCTCTAAGGAATATTGCTCATTACTTTTAATCTGATATGAACTACTTTATAGTAATATTATCATTTTCATTATTGGAGTCATTGTACATTCATGATTCTCTTGGTTCTACTTTCTTGTCCCTACATCTATTCATACAAGCATATGTGCATGGATGCATATGTGCATATACATATATATATATATGTGTATGTGTGTGTATATACATATACATAATTTATCATATTGGTTGATTCTTGTTTGTAGTAATATTCCTTTATATTCAAATAGCATGGTTTGCTGGGCCACTCTAATGGATAGGAACCCACTTTGTTTCCATGTTTTTGTTTGTTTGATTTTTACTAGGACAAAAATGATTTGTGCCTATTCCAAAATTTACAGCCTTTTCTTCTTCTAACTTTGACTCATTGAATGCATTGTGTTGTGTGGCCTCGGCCCTGGCCTCTGCATACTTTTGCTACGGTTTTGTCTCTGGCCAGTGACCCACATATTCTGAACACGCTTAAAAAAGAAAACAATAAAACATCTAAAAATGGAAAGCATTTACATGGAGAATTATAACTAAATGAATTTTCAATCATATTATATCCCTGTCTAGAAAGACATGACCTAAGCCATCCGAGAAGTACAGATTTACAATTGTGCAAAACCATTAAATGGTATAATCACTCTGAGGTCCTAGATTTTGAGCTGACAGTAACCTTAATGTATGGAGTCTTACCTTCTCATTAAACACTTGAGGAAACTAAATCCCATGGAGTTAAAGTGACTTACCCACATTCAAGTGGCAGAGGTGGGATTTGAACATAACTTATTCCAACCTGAAATCAGATCCACTTTTTACTACGTCTTAGTAGTAAACAGTTGACTAAAACAACAAATACTACACGAAACCTGACAATAATTGCTAAACATACTTGTGATATATATACTGATGATATCATTGATTTGTCACTTAGAAAAAAGACAAAGCAAATAAAAATAGAAATAAACACATTAGTCACTACAAGTTATTTCTATTTTCTTAGTCATATTAAATTTTTGTTCTGTCAGTAATGGAAACTTTTAAAAAAGAGACCAAAATTATTACTGAGAACTGAAAAAACTTCATTTTCAAACAAAAAAACTGATTTTAGGAAGATATATAGTCTACAACTAATGTTGTAGCTTTGATTTTGTTATAAATTTCTAATGCAAGTGTTTTACCTGCACATCCAATAGTTAAGGGTTGTATTTGGCCTTTGAAAAGGTCATATCATTATATATATATAGTGTTTTGAGTACTCTAGACTTCCTTATTATATTCAGCTATTATAAAATTAAACAGAATATATTGCTCTGAAGTGTGTAGGTATTTTTTATCTAAAGACTACATGTGTTACAGAAATTTTCTCTCCTCACAGAAAAAATAGCTCTTTTATTTGAATTATTTCTATTTCATTGGTGAGCGCATGTGTGTGTGTGGGGGGAATGGGGACCTCTTGTATGTATAATAATTAAACCGAGCATTTCTATTTTTTCCATTATCTAACTCATGATTTATCAGAAATGGATGCATTGTACATTGAATTTTCTTCCACTGAGTAGAGGAGGTAAGATTCATGCCTACGAAGGAGAGAAAATGGAATTTTTGCCCCATAAACAGTACAAATCTCAGTTGCTGAATAAATAACAGCATCATGTACATGCATTATCTTAATTTCTCATCTCTTTTATTTTTGCAATGTGATATTATAAAATGGTAATTTTCTAGGTACATTTCTTTTACCTACCAAGAGAAATATTCCTGTTATTATAATAGAATTAAGATTGTAAAGAATAACAGCTGTATATATTGAGATTGTACTTCAGGAAAAGCTGTGGTTATTAACCAGTGTTTGACATGCTGTATCCTGACTGGGATTATATTATCTTAGATTTAAAAAAGATAAATTGCAGTTGCATGTTGGGGATAGCTACTGCACTTTAATATCAGAAAGTCATGGATTCAAGCTCTTGCTTGGTGACCCTAGGTGAATCTGTTATTCTATCAGTTTCTCAGTCACTAATGGAGTGAAATAAGGCTGTGTGCTGATATTTTCAGCAATATTGCCAGAAACCTTCAATAAGGGTCAGCTACCACACTGAGGTAAATTATTTAACTTGAAACAGCTACAAGACAAGAATAAAAAGGAGGAAAAGTTGGCACATGATTTTTTGTTCGTAAATAATTTTGCATTCAATGCATCCTCTGAAATTGAGATGCAATAAAATACAGATCAGTTCTCTGCTGCTGTGCTAATTTTGGCTTAACACCATCAAGAAAACACAGCTTCTTCATCAGCCAGCACCACACCATTCATCCATGGGACCATTTGTGGATACAGTTTGAATACTACGGGTAAGTTCATTTACCTTGGCAGTATACTTTCCAGAGATGTTCATATAGATGATGAAGTGGAAGCATATGTTGCCAGAGGTAGCTCAGTGTTTGAGAAATGCCAAAGGAAAGTATAGGAGAAAAGAGGTAATAGACTGCCTATCAAATTGAATGTCTACAGAGCTGTTATGCTGACCTCATTGTTGTACGCTTGTGAAACCTAGGCAGTATACCCATGCCATGCCAGGAAAAGGAATCATTTCCATTTGAATTATCTTAAGAAGATTCTGAAGGATACCTAGCAAGATAAAAATACTAGACACTGAGATCCCTTATTGAGTTAAACTGTCAAGCATTGAAACTCTACCCAGAGAGTTCAACTCTAATAGGTTGAGCACATTGTTTGAATGTCAAACATATAATTGCTTACAAGACTATTTTATAGAGAACTCACTCAAAGCAGCCACTCATATCATGGTTAGAAGAAGTGATACAAGGAAACTCTCAAGGTCTCTCTGAAGAACTTTGGAATAGATTGCAGGACATAGGAGATGCTGGCAAAGGAATGCCTAGCACACCATTCCTGCATCAAAAAGGTGCTGTGCTCTATGAGCAATGCAGAATTGCAGTAGCTCAAAAGAAATGTGAGATGTGAAAATTTAGAGACATCTCCACTTCAAATGTTCATATGTACTATTTCTGCCTGACTTGTGATAGAGTGTTCTGATCTCATATTAATCTGTTCAGCCACAGTTGGACACACTTTACCTTGACTTCAACATAGTGATGTCATTTTGGTCCTCTTCAGGAATGAAGGACAACAACCAACCACCAACCATTCTCTCAGAGCTCTAGGCAGTCATCTGGAACTGCAAGTTACAGATGATTTATGAATCTGAAAGCTCTCCAAAAGGATGAAATCTTTGGCTTTCATAAAAAAAGGCAATTTTGCAATGGGAAAATTTTGCAATACTATCAAAGTATGCAAAATTATCCAATTCAGCTTTTGGATTGTGGAGAACACAATCTCTGTTTCTGTCTCTGTCTCTCCCAGTATCTCTCTCTCTCTCTCTCTCTCTCTCTCTCTCTCTCTCTCTCTCTCTCTCTCTCTCTGTCTCTCTGTCTCTGTCTCTCTCACTGTCTCTCTCTGTCTCTCTGTCTCTCTGTCTCTCTCTGTCTCTTTCTCGCTCTCTCTGTCTTTCATTGGTCAATACAGTTTCAGTGTTCAATTTAGACCACAGGCTTTTCCAGAAGAACAGAATAGGTCTTCTTTAGGTGGCGAGTGAGTATTTACATGAGCTAATCACTATCACTCTACTTCCTACTGGAATGCCATTTTCTGTCTATTTTGAACTTCCTAAATTTAATTTACTTCCAAAGGCATTTATTAAGCATCTACTGGGTACACTGCGGATACAAACTCAACAATCATAAAAGTGAAACAAACCCTCAAGTTTGTTGTACACTGTACCAGAAACCAGTGTACCAGAAACTTTGTAATCTATGGGAAGTTAATGTCTATCTCCTTAAACAGCACTAGCTTCCTGTATATGAAGGGCATGGGTAGTTATTTCCAGCTCAATTACTTATTAATTGTTAGAGCTACTTAAGCTATTGCATATACTCCTGTATTTGTTCAGTCGTGTCTGATGCTTTGTGACCCCATTTGGGGTTTTCTTGACAAAGCGATTTGCCATGGATCATTTTACAAATGAGGAAAGTGAGGCAAACAGGGTTGAGTGACTTGCCCAGGGTTACACAGCTAGTAAGTATCTGGGGTTGAATTTGAACTCCTGAATCCTGGCTTCCTACTCTCTACCACTGTGTGTTTCCCCATGTACCCCTGTGCTAGGCTATTGTTTAAGATATTAACTCTATTAACATAGTTTGGTGTAATGAGTAAAATGCTGGAATTGGACTCCAAAAGAACTAATTTAAAATCTTGCCTATGACACTTGCTAGCTGTGTGAATATTAGCAAACTTTTTCCACACTCTGATCTTCAGTTCCCCAATCTTTATATTTTACATTAACAAAAATGTTTTTTTTCTTTTACATATTTTTCTTTTTATTAATTTATTTTTAGTTTTAAACATTCACTTCCATAATATCTTGAGTTCCAAATTTTCTCCCCATCTTCCCCCCCCCAACCCCAAGATTGAATGCATTCTGATTAAGCCTTCCACCAATCTGCCCTCCCTCCTATCACCACTCCCTACTCTTATCCCCTTCCCTTACAATTTCCTGTATGGAAAGATAGATTGATATACCCCATCATCTGCATAACTCCCTCATCTTTAACATGAGGCAATTGGAACAGATGAAACCTATGTCCCCTTCTAGCATCACATCTATAATCTTGTCCTATGAGTTCTTTAGTTATAGGCAGGTTGGCATATTCCTTGACTTGGCACATGTGTGAGCACCTCCATCTGACAAAGCTACTAGTTTTTCTTGCAATAACATTACTGACTTTTTAAATCATAGACACTCTTGGTGAGACAAATGACATGCTCTATAGGAAGTATTTTCAGTTCTTTTGACTTGATCACAGAAGGATCATTTACTGCTCTGAAACATTGCAATTTCCCCTTATATTTTTAGGTAGATTCAGAATTCTATAAAGATGACCCAGAACTACTGTAGCAACCCAATTAATAGAGATTACTTTCCAAAGCATCCAAGGTTGAAAAATGTTTCCATCTCATCTTCTCTGTTGCTAAAGGTCAAATGCAGAAGATGGAATTTCAAAGATCCCAGCCCAACTTCAAGTATCCCCAGTGTAAGCAAATCCCCTACGGTCATAATCACCATGCTACCAGTGCCATTTAGAAATTTACTGCATTTCACAGTCCACTGGCTCAGGAAAAGCAATTTTTATTTTTACCTCCTGTATCAACCTGTGTAAAAATCTTTCAATGTTGGAGAGGCAGTAGGAGGCACACATTAAAGAACTTTTTTTTTGAAAATTTTACCTTTAGAAAATGAGGCTTCAAAACACTTTCTGTTTCAGAATGTTGGCAGCTGAAGAGCCAGTGGGAGGTAAAATAAAGAGCAGGTTAATACACTCTAATAAATGTCAACACACTAAAATATTCTGAAACCAAATTAAAAGAAATTGTTAATGTACCATGAGTGTTTCACATGCTTGGACTAAGCCTGCTTATGTACACTATATTTTAAAATATTTCAAATTTTCTGGAGACACCCAATGATCAAATGGAACATGCATATACTTTTTTCTTTAGCTCTACATTTCATCAGTGACAACTTTGCAGGAATGAAAATGAGCACTTTTTGAAAATGATTTAAAGATGTCCAGTCATGTCAATGAACTAAAAGAATATTTGTAATGGTAGAAAGGTGGTGTCCCTTTCTTGAATTGACATTTACTTTCTAGCTAGTAGGTGCTAAAGGCAGGAACTGAACCTACTTACTCAAAGGTTGGCTTTCGATCCATTTTGCCAGACTGCTACCTGAGAATAACATTTATAGTATTTACCTCATGGAACTGTTTTATGAAAACCCCCTTTAGACATTGATGTCATAAATAAAGATGACTTGTATATTATTATAATTAATACTATCCCAATTATGCATGTTTTATATTCTTTTGTTCCACATGTGATTTTATCAGCATAGTGAAGTTGTGATGTGTAAACTCCATTTACACATGCAGATCAATAACTTTACATAATATGTAATCTCAAATTTTGATAGTCTGGCAGTGCCTAGATGGGGGCTGGAAAGCAAGGACTTGCTCAAGGTCTCCCCCAAATCCCTCCAAACACCTGTAAAAATGGCTCTGAACAAATTATAGAGCTGCAGAACCCATAAAAGAGCAGAGGGAAGCAGGTCTCCAGCCCAGAGCAGCCTGGGTGATCACAGGGAAGGGTCTATCTCATAGGGATGGCTGCAGAGCACAGCCCAGCATGGGCTGCAATGGAGCAGACCAGACCAGGAGTTGGCCTCATGAATCATTGAGCTGTGGCAGTTACTAGACTTCTCAACCCACAAATGGCAAAGACCACAGAGCAGGTTAGGGGGAAAACTGCTAGATCAGGTTAGAAAGTAGTCCAGCCCCAGCCCTGGGGGTGGTGGAAGTGGTGTGGAGGTCATGGAAGCAGCAGCAGGAAGCTCCTGTGGCTGCTTCCAGAGCTACAGAGTTAGCTGCTTCCAGGGACCATGGCTCACACAATGGGAGAAATCAAGTGGCAGACTAGAGCAGGAGTGCAGGGCTTGTGTTGCCCTGCTTTGATCTGGGTCATAATACTGGTTAGCAGCTCTTGGGGGAGGAGGAGTGCTGCTATGGCAGAGAGTGGAGTAGAAGTGGAGTGGAAGTAGCTCTGAAAACAATCACACAGCCACTAAAGCTTGGGACAAAGCACTCTCTACTCTACAAGCAATCATACCCTGACAAAAAGCTCAAAGGCCAAATAGTGGGCTAAGAGCACAGCCAGGTAGCAAAAAAAGGACACAGACGCAGACTCAGCCTCTAGAATCTTTTTTCGTAACAAAGAAGACCAAAACATACAGCCAGAAGAAGTCAATCAAGTCAGAGCACCTACATCAAAAGCCTCCAAGAAAAATATGAATTGGTCTCAGGCCAAGGAAGAGCTCAAAAAGGATTTGCAAAAGCAAGTAAGAGAAGTAGAGGAAAAGTTGGGAAGAGAAATGAGAGAGATGCAAGAAAACCATGAAAAACAAGTCAATGACTTGCTAAAGGAGACCCAAAAATATTGAAGAAAATAGCACCTTAAAAAATAGACTAACCCAAATGGCAAAAGAGCTCCAAAAATACAATGAGGAGAAGAATGCCTTGAAAGGCAGAATTAGTCAAATGGAAAAGGAGGTCCAAAAGACCACTGAAGAAAATACCACCTTAAAATTTAGACTGGAGCAAGTGGAAGCTAGTGACTTTATGAGAAGTCAAGATATTTTAAAACAGAACCAAAGGAATTAAAAAATGGAAGACAATGTGAAATATCTCTTTGGAAAAACCACTGATATGGAGAATAGATCCAGGAGAGAGAATTTAAAATTTATTGGACTACCTGAAAGCCATGATCAAAAAAAGAGCCTAGATATCATCTTTCGAGAAATTATCAAGGAGAACTGCCCTGATATTCCAGAGCCAGATGGTCAATATAAATTGAAAGAATCCACTGATCACCTCTTGAAAAAGATCCCAAAAAGAAAACTCCTAGAAATATTGTTGCAAATTTCCAGAGCTCCCAGATAAAGGAGAAAATACTCCAAGCTGCCAGAAAGAAAAAAAAAGAGTATTGTACAAACACAATCAGTATAACACAGGATCTAGCAGCTTCTATATTAAGGGATTAAAGGGCTTGGAATATAATATTCCAGAGGTCAAAGGAGCTAGGATTAAAACCAAGAATCACCTACCTAGCAAAACTGAGTATATTGCTCCAAGGAAAAATATGGATTTTCAATAAAATAGAGGACTTTCAAGCTTTCTCAGTGAAAAGACCAGAGCTGAATAGAAAACATGACTTTCAAACACAAGAATCAAGAGGAGCATGAAAAGGTAAACAAGAAAGAGAAATCATAAGGGACTTACTAAAGTTGCCTTGTTCTGTTTAAATTCCTACATGGAAAGATTATGTGTGTAATTCATGAGACTATTCTCTATATTAGGCCAGTTGAAGGATAG
>CM053627.1:177789302-177809630 GCA_028646595.1 Phalanger gymnotis
TTTTTTTTATTTTTCTGGCTTGCTTCTTCATGGCATTTGCCTTTTTCCTGGCTTTTTAAGTGTATCTTGGCTTCTGGGACACAAGGGGCTTTGTCTTAAGCTTCTTGTGCTGGGAACTGGGGGGCCTGGTTACTGCTTCATGGGCTGTGGACTCTGGTTTTGTCAGCTAGAGGCTATAAAATGCTGCTGCTCACTTGGTGCTGAACTGGAGGTGTCTGGTGTGTACCAAGGTCAAGGCAAGATGATGTCTTTCTAAGTTCTTCTGTGTTACAATGAAGCTCTGGGGTGAGATGTGTGTGGGGTGGGGGTGGGGGTGGGGGTGGGTAGCGATGCTCTGGTTACTAGAAGTCTCCTCTTCCTGTAGGGCTGAACTATAATATGGGTAGTCTTAGCCATTGTCTGTGCTGGTGTCTGCCAATTCTCCTGGCTGTGAGAAGGTATATCTGAGGTCCTGGTGTTGGAGCTTGCCAGCTCCACTCTGCTAGTCTTCTGAGGTGGGGCCTGCTAGAACATCTCCCTTTCTGCAATGGTCTCCTTCCATCACCACAAGAGCCCATCCCCAGCATCCCAATTTAAAAGATTACTGAACCCCCACTTCTAGGCTCCTCTATTCCATGGTTTCTCCTAGGGCATTATTCTCTGGGTTAAGAAGGGATGGACTAGAGCTCTTAGAGTTTACTGAGTCATCATGGCTCCCAGAAGTTCAAAAAGGCAAGTTTCAAACCTTTAGACTGTAGGCTGAAAACCTTAGGAGTAGCTGCTGCCATGGCCACAGGCTCAGTGCTTCTGTCTCACATAGCTCCAACAGGTCCCCTCCTAGCCTGCAAGGCCTGCAGATCACCCCATAGCTGGCAATTCAGTCCTGGGACTGTTCACACTCCTGCTCAGATATGGTTTATTTCTGCATGCTCAGTGCTCTCTCATCTCTGTCCATTGGCTGGGTTAAGCTGCTGCTCCAACTCTGGTGTGGTCAGGTGCAGTTCTGTGTACCTGGTGTTCTCCCAGTCCACAGAACTGTCCAGTCTGCCCTGGGGACTATAGTAGGCTTGAAGTCTGTCACACTCAGTCTCCTAGTGCCTTTGACCTCCCTCTCTCAGATATGCTCAGATTCAACTTTTTTAGAGGTATCTGACAGACTTTGCAAGAGAGCTCCCGTAAGTCCCTGTTTTCAGTCTGCCATCTTGGCCCTGCTCCCCATCACTTTTTTTTGGTCTAACAACTTTTATAGTTTAATTTTAAATTTAATTTTAATTTTAGAATTAATATGCATGCTAATCTTTTGTATGTGGGGAATTTTTCCCTCCATTATGTAAGGTGTATATTTTTTTAGGTCATTTTCAGGCTTTCCTGAAGCCCCAAATAATTTTCATCTTGAGGTTCATCAGTTTTCTGACATTCATTACTATAGCTCTTGCAGTGTATATTGTTTGGAGATGTTTCAGTCTCAGTTATATTATAGGGTTATGGATTTGCTGCTTGAAGAAACTTTAGTAGTCATTCAGTTCTACCTCTTCATTTTAAAAGTGAGGATGATGTGTTCCAGAAAGTTTTAGTGATTTGCCCAAGGCCTCACAGGTGATAAGTAGAAGAGCAGGCATTCAAACCCAGATCATGATATCCTAAATTTGACATAACTTGCACTAGATTTTGTATATGTGTTTGTGTGTGTATGTATATGTGTGCATATATGAATATATATATATATATTAATATACATAGAATTTGGAATTTTACATATCTTAATATAATGTATCCACATTTGGAATTTGAATGAATGAGTGAATGAATGTGTGAAAAATGTAAACATTCATTTTATGTTTAATATGTGCTAGGTACTGTGTTAAAGGTTGGGAACATAAATAGAAAAAGCTTCAAAGCCTCCAATCTCAAGAAGTTCACACTGTATTTGGAGGACAAAACACATAAATGAAAGCTCAACTTCAGGGTTGACACAAAGGTCTCCAAAGCCCAAGACAACATCAATATCATGGATTATAAGGTCCAGATGACCTGAGATTACCTAAATAGATTCAATGGCATTACTAAGAGAATGAAGAGCCTTGAAACAGAGCAGATGGAAGGGCCTGGATAGTATTTGGAGGCAGTGACAATACAGATGGTAAGTAGTGGTCCTCTATTTCTCAAAAGGAATTAAGGTGATAAGGATGCTCCCCTCTTCTAAGTCCTATAACCAGGAAAGGAGATAGAGACAAAGGAAGATAAGCCAATGTCCTCCTCATCCTCCACTCCCACTTTCCTGCCTCGTATTGTGTGTTGTCTTCCCCTTTAGATTGTAAGCTTATTGAGGGCAGGAACTCTTTTTCTTTTTATTGTTTCCCTAGCACTTGGCACAGTGCCTGTCATGTTGTAGATACGTAAGAAAAGTTTATTGGATTCTATTAGATTTGTGGATGCTTTTGGTATGGCAAATCTTTCTGCCCTAGGCATCCTGAATGAGTCATAGAAATGAAGTGGCAAGGGACGAAAGTAAGTTTTCAATGCCATGCCAATTAAACTACCAAAATACCATTTTATAGGAAAAAAAATAAGTAAGAAAAATAAGAAAATTTATCTGGAACAAAAGGTTGAGAATCAACAGAATTAATGGGAAAAAATGCAGAGGTGGTGGCCTAATTATACCAGATTTAAAATTATATTGTGAACTGGCAATCACCAAACCTATTTGGTACTGGGTAAGGAAATAAAGTAGTAGATCATTGGAATAGGTTGTGTACACAAGACACAGTAGTAAATGACTATAGTAATTGATAGCTTGTTTGATAATTCCAAAAACTCAAGCTTCTGGGATAAGAACTCACTATTTGACAAAAACTGTTGGGAAAACTGGAAAATAATATGAAAGAAACTAGGTATAGACCAACATCTCACACCATATACCAACATCAGGCCAAAATAGGTACATGATTTAGACATAAGGGATGATACCATAAGCAAATTAAGAAAGCAAGGAATAGGTTATCTGTCAGATTTATAGAGAATGAAAGAATTTATGAGCAAATAAAGAGATAGAGACCATTATTAAATGCAAAATGGATAATTTCCATTACAACAAATTAAAAAGATTTTGCACAAGCAAAAGCAATGCAACCAAGATTAGAAGGAAAACAGAAATGTGGGAAACAATTTTTATAGCCAGAATTTCTGATAAAGGCCTCAATTCTAAAATATAGAGAAAACTGAGGCAAATGTATAAGAATCTGAGTCATTCCCCAATTCATAAATGGCCAAAGAATATGAACAAACAGTTTTCAGATGAAGAAATTAAAGATATCTACAGTCATATGAAAAAAATGTTCCAAATCGCTATTGATTAAAGAAATGCAAATTAAAACAACTCAGAGGTACAACTGCAGACCTATCAGATTGGCTAATATGACAGGAAAGGAAAATAATAAATGTTGATGAAGATGTGGGAAAGTTGGAACACTAATGCATTGATGCAGTTGTAAACTGATCCAACCATTCTGGAGAACAATTTGGAACCAAGCCCAAAGGTTTATAAAACTCTGCATATCCTTTGATCCAGCGATACCACTACTCAGTCTCTATCCAAAAGGGATCATAAAAAAGTGAAAAGAACCCACATGTACAAAAATATTATAGCAGCTCTTTTTGTATTGGCAAAGAATTGGAAATTGATTGGATGCCCGTCATTTGGGGGATGGCTGAAGAAGTTATGGTATGTGAATGTAATGGAATATTACTATTCTGTAAGAAATGTTGAGTACTTGAAGTTTTATCTTCAACAAGAAGAAAAAGTACTCAAAATAATTATTCTGAGGCTGTGTTCTCTAAAGATTATCTGAAATATTTTTTTTTCCTTCTCTAATTTGATCATAGAAAGGTTAATCTTGTTATCCCTTTTGCTAGTGTAATGGTAATTAGGATGGGACTTTTCTCCTATTTTCTCTTTTGGAATGCTGAGGTAATTAAGTACCTTTAATGAGTTTTGCCTTTCAATTGTAATTGCAAGCAAAGTGGAATTCTTATTGTGTTTGTCAGCACTAAGGAATCTTGAATGAAATCTGAAGACTTTGATGACCTGTTTACCTCACCAGAAGGCCTAAGTCATGTGGGTTTGAGTCTCACACAACATGGTTGTGATGCCCTTTGACCCTGGAGAAATGTATATGAACTCAGAGATTAGCGTTTTGCCTTTGGGGGCACACTCATGCAGGCCAGTGAGGATTTGGCTCTAGATCAGCCCTTTTGAAGCCATTGACTGGAAGGTTAATTCCCTAAGAATCTTTTACACGTGGATTAAATAGACTATGACAGGACCACTGGACTAGTGATTGAAGTAGGATACTACCTGGGGAGCAAAATTATACATAGCACCCCCTTGCCAGTTAATCCTAAAATAACGGTACCCAATTTTTCTGTTTCTTTATGGAAGGTAGGAGACAAGGCATTGTGGGATACTGCCTCCACAGAAGAAAGAAAATATATTCACCAAGTGAATAGGCATCCTGCACCATGCATTCCATAGACTATTCCTATTAATTCTTACCCATTCTTCATAATGGCTTTTCTACTATCCACAATAGATGTAAATTTAGATTTCTAACACATTACAGAAAAATCCAGAAGTCCTGTCAGGAAATGCATTCATTAAGAGCTGTATCTGTTCTTTGCTTCTCTTACCTCAAGTGAAAGGATAAGATGCCTTTCTCCTGAATAAATATAGATTAGTCCACTCTCCAGTCAAGACAAGAAAAAAAAAAGTATCCAGAAAACACTTCCTTTGTATATGACTTAGATCTAGGTAGATAACTTGTAGAAACATTTCTAACATTTCTTTTCTACTTTCTTTCATTCTATCTCATATCTGACTGCCTACATAGGCCTTGGGTCTCCCTGTACACTTGACATCTGGAATGTATGCCTTTCTTGTTCCTATATAGGTCACTTTTCATCCACAGCTTGTTGTATACTCTGACTTGTACTAACTTCTCTGTTGCCACCAGATCTTGCTATAATTAACCCCTTCAGACTTTATTTTCCCTTTCCTGGCTCTGGAATTTTCTTCCTTCTTGACTACTAAAATTCATAAAAATTATAGATTTATAGCTTAAAGAGGCCCTCTAGTCCAACTTTCTTCCTTTACAGATGAGGAAACTGAGACTCAATGATGTCAAGTGAATTCTTTTTTCCAGATCACTCAGCTATTAGTATTTCAACCCTAGTCATTTGATTCTCAAAAAAGTGAGCCTCCCATTGCAATGAAATTGGTCCTTGCTATAAGTTTACTTTCAGGTATCTAAATTCTACAGAAAGATAACTGATTATTTACCAAATGTTTATTCATATGAAGATTTATGAAGATGGGATTTTTCGAAAAGGTTCGCTTTAAACACAAACCTAAAAATAATCTGTCCATCATGAGAAAAGTCACTGGTAGACTTTCCTAATTAAAGTTCCATAACAACCTCAGTTTTTTTTAAAAAAATAGAGCTAAGGGCTTAAAAGAGGGAGACTTGATAGAGTTAACAACCATTTTCATTTATGACGAAACAGCAATGCATGGAGCAGATTTATGCTTGTGGTAGAAATTAAATTCTATTCCTCCAACTGCTAACATGCCATTCTATTGCATTAACTACTTCCTTCCTCAGTATTCAAGTCAACCATTCCTGGACTCAGGTGACCTCTTGCAGTTAGTAAAACCCCCAAACCTTAACCACTTGAGGTAAACCACACGTTTACATGTTTATGCATTTTAAGAAATTTGGCTTCTGAATGGTACTTATTACAACCAAATGAAGAATGCCTAACCGTGATTTTTCAAACACCATACCAACTGACCTTTTTAAAAGAAATAAAGACTAATGAGAACTACCTAATCCATAACATATTTACTGGTGGTTCATTGAATTTTTTTTGAACCTTTGGGTTTATCATAATAGCTTTTGAAGCAGTTTTATGAATTATCAAGTTCTGCAGTGACTTTCAGTCCTCATAGTAATTAATATATCTCAATGAGTTTTACAGCTTTTAGATAATCATATTTTTTGTCTACCACATGGTGAATAATTACCTTCCAGCTCCAAATCTAATATCATAGTACCCTGTTATTTTATTTTATTTTTCATCTTTTTATTGATGCCTTTTGTATTCATATCACATTTATTTTAATTCTGCTCCACTTCTTTTCTACCCAATAAGTCATCCATTGTAACAAAGATTTTAAGAGGAAACAAAAGATGCAAAACTAACTAACATATTGACTCCCTCTTTTACTGCATAAAGCATTCCTTGCTAATGGCATTCTGCCTCTGCAAAGTAAGCGAGTGAATTTTGTCAATTTTGCTTTTGTTGTCAAGGTGTGGTCATTTTCATTGCACAGCATTCAGATTTTTTAAATTATTATTTTGTAGTCCTTGTGTATTTTATTTTTCTTGTTCTTACATCCATGTGTAAGTTGACTTACCTTTTACCACACTTTGAATTCTCCATATTCATCGCTTCCAATGATGTACTGATATCCAATTACATTCATGTGCCACAATTAATTTAATCATTTTCTATAGTCCTTGTATATTTACTTCATTTCCACTTCTTTATATAAGATGTTTCTCTCTTTGAGAGATCTACTTGAGATATGTACATATCAGTGCAAAATCTATCATTTTAAAATCAGCAGCATTTTGAAAAATTTGAAAGAAAATTACTTTTTTCTGCATGGCAAAGACCTATCATGTTGGTAAAAATGTTTCTCACATACATTCTTATATGATAATGGAGAAATCCCAAAATTTTATAAAGCAATGCTACTGTTTATAAAAATATATATGTGTTCAGAATCATCTATCTATAGTTTTTAGAGAAAATGGTCCTATTTAGTAAATCTTGCTCAATAATCCCCAAACCATCCAAGGCCAGATTTCCAATTTCAACTTCTAGGACATACCTAGAAATCAGAAATTGAGCAAAAAAGAGGAAAGAATGAAAAGAAATCTGAACGTTAAACAGCTGTCACAAAGCACTATCCTAAATTCAGAGGATATTTACTTAAACTTTTTCTTAAATAAAAGTTTTATACATTTGGTAATCCAGTTTCTTCCTCCTAGGTAACATTTATCCACATGTGAGAAGCATAAGATATGAAGGAAGGATGTATTGTGGCTCAAAAATGACATCCATAGAAATGACAGGTGACAGCTAAAGAAGAGAGAGCAGAATTGCCAGCAGCTGCACAGGACCATTGAACATAGGAGCAAACCATTCTTCACACCTCAATATGATCATGAGTCATCAAGAAAAGGTTAATTATTTTTCAGACTATTCTACTTAATAAGTTGCATTACATTTTTTCTAAGTCCATAAAAAATGCTTAATTCTCATAAGTGTTTCTGCTGAAAGAAAAATGAGAAGACATGGCATTTGTATACCCTAGATAGTGTTGGAATATTTTATCTTATGTATTTAAAAATTATGCCCCTAATATAATGTTATTCACGAGAGACTTTGATTGTTCTCCGCAGTATAGGTAACTTAAAGAATTTTATGAACTTGAACTTTACATGACCTTAGAGAATATCTAGGTCAAACCCCTTATTTTACACTTAAGGAAAAAGAAGTCCACAGATGGGATGAGTGGTGCAATGCAGATAGTTTATGGAAGATTCGGGATTTTATCTCAGCTACTCAGATTCCCAGTCTAGTGGGCTCAGAGCACTGTTGCTCAGTTGCAGTTATGTCTGACTCTTCATGACCCCATTTGGAATTTTCTTGGCAAAGATACTGGAATAGTTTGCCATTTTCTCCCATAGCTCATTTTACAGGTGAGGAACTGAGGCAAACAGGTTAAGTTACTTGCACAGAATCACATAGTTAGCAAACGTCTAAGGCTGAATTTGAGCTCGAGAAAATGAGTCTTCCTGACTTCAGGCCCAGTACTGTATTCAATACACCACCTAGCACACCTCATTGTCGTGGTTGTTGTACAACTCTTCATGACCCTGTGGACAACATCATGCCAATATTATCCATGGGGTTTTCTTGCCAAAGAACTGGAATAGTTTGCCATTTCTTTTGTTAGTAGATTAAGGCAAACAGAGGTTAAGCAACTTGCCCAGGGTCATATAGCTAGTAACTATCTGAAGCCAGATTTGGATGCAGATCTTTCTGACTTTAGACTCAGCATTCTATCCACTGAGATGCCCACCTGCCACAGAGCACTGAGTGTGACATAAGAGAGGTCATGAAAATGTTTGTAACACTCCAAATGCAGTGAGTAGACCCTTCATTAGCTTTAACTAATGATAAATGTGGTAGAATATAACTCTGTGAAAGAACAGACTGAGTCTTGCCTTATTGCTTCTTGTTTTGGGGGGAAGAATACCTTTCTCTTATTACAACCACTACAGTTCTGTTCATATATTTGTCAAGTTCACAAGTAGTCAATCTGTGGCATGAGGCAATTGCAGCTAATAGACAGTTACATTAACCCATGCTACCAAGTTCCTATTAATCAGTCTGCTTGGCACAGGTTTCAGTCACTAGAACAAGGCCTTCTAGGCATTCCTTGCTATCATAACTTATATAATAATGTAACCTAGCATATATAGAGAGCATTAAGGCTCATAAAGAGTTTCTTGTGTGTGTGTGTGCGTGTGTGTGTGTGTGTGAGTTTGTGAGTGTGTGTGTGTATAATCATCTCATTACATCTTCCCAATAGCCTTGTCTGGTTGGTACTGCTATTATTACTACTTTATATAAGAGGATATTGAAGCTAAAAGCAATTAAGTGACTTTCCTATGGCCACATATTTATTAAGTGTCTGAGGCAAGATTAGAACACAGGTCTTTCTACCAATAAGTCCAGAAATATTCAACAAGAATCCATGAGAGATGAAGTGCCAAATAGAGATTTTTATGCATAGAGATGATAATTATATCAATAGGAGCTTAGGAGAGAGCGAGAATATAACTAAAAGGAAGGTGAGTTTAGGATAGCACCTTGGACTGAGGTGGGAATATGAATGATGAGTCAATAAAGGAAAGTGAAATGTTTAGAGAAACAAGACAGAATAGCGCCATGGAAGTCAAGGATGAAGAAAGTATCCAAGAGAAGAGGATAGTTCACACTCGAAAAACATGTAAAGTTACCTATTTGTGACAAAGTATCCAATTTCAATTAATCCTCCCAGAAAAAAAAGTTTATATTTAGAAGAAATGGTGAATATTTATTATTTCCACTTATTGTATGTATTCTTTCTAAAGGTAATGTCAATCTCAGTAACACAATTTTGGACAAAATAATTAGAAAGCAATACTTCTGTTTAATCTATATTGATGAAAAGTAATTAGAAAATTATGAAGTCACTATTTTTTTAAAATTTCTATTTATTCAGCTCACTAACACGAATGTCTAATAATTCCAGATTAGAGTTATTCCATAATGATAACAAAACACTAAAAATAATATTTTACATGTATATAATATTTTAAGGTCACTTGACCCCAACAACCCTGTGAAGAAGACACATCACATTATTTCCCCTGTTTTATGGGTAAGGAAACTGAGAATCAGAGACTTACACATTAAGTTATGTGATGGAGTGAGAGTTCAAGTTCAGAAACCAGCTTTACCTTGATTCCAGATCTTGAATTCCCTTCACTTCTTCCACACTTCCCTGTGGAAGCATATGTCTATCACAGGAACATACAAAAGAAGGAGAGTGGAATGTGTAATGAACAGATTAGTTGACTAGCGTGTAGGTTGATATAGACAGTATATTTTTTTCCAGAAGATCAGTTAAATGATGAAAATGTTCCACTCACCCCAGGTCTTTCCTGTGAAAAGCTTGGGGTGGCCCTTTGATCTCTCAATTAATAGCAATGTTTCAATTAAATCAACTTTATATATTAGGCTTTCCACTCTATTACATACAAAGTAAACATTTCTGTCTAGATCCTAAATCAAATTTTGATTGGGAATTGAACTTTGAATGGGAAAGGGAGGAAGAAGGGAAAGAGAGAAAAGAGAGAGAGGGGGAGAGAGAGAGACAGAGAGACAGAGAGACAGAGACAGAGAGAGACACAGAGACAGAGATAGATAGAGAGGGGGAAATTACTAGAGTATTCTAATATTGTTTGATGACCAGAAAGTGTATGACACTAAAACGTCATTAGCTTTATGGTGAAAAGTAGAACCTTGTTTTATACAATGCTAAGAAACATTTTGAAATGCCATGCATTATGAAATTTGAAATATATATATTTAATAGTTATCATTTTGAGCAATAGTTATCATCTAAATGATATTCTTGCAGTTTAAAAGATTCATTCTTCTCAGGAGAACAATTTACCTAATAGCTGAGAGGTAGCACTGTATTGGAGCACTGGATTTGGAACCAAGAAGATGTCAGACACAATACCAGAATAACCCTAGAAAAGTGAATTAACTTCTCTGAGCCTCAGTTACCTCCTCTGTAAAATGAACACCAAACTTCCAAGGACCCGGGGAGAAATACTTGAGATACTGTGTTAGGCACTTTCCAAACTCTAATGTGTTTTTAAAATGTCTATTATAATTATACTTGATCATAATTTAGAGAAAAAACTTTTAAAAGCACACAGAATAGCATAGAATAGGGAAGATAAATGTGTATTTGCTTGCTAAAAAATGGTAGGGCTTGTGTGTTACACTTTGCATAATTTGCAGTGTGGTATAATGGAATCCAAAAACCTGAATTCCTGGCCATCCAACAATGGGCAAGCTGTTCAGTATCTCCAAATGTTGTTTTGCTCATCTAGGCAATGGGGAAAATAAAATTTTCCTACTGACCATATTGGGTTGTTGTGAAGAAAGTGTTTTGTAAACTTTAAATCATTATGTGAATGTGAGTTATTGTTGCTGTTGTGAGAGGTAGCTTCAATTGGGGCTATAAGACTTGATTTTAAATCTTATGTCTGATACACACTAGCTTTTTTCACTTCATCTCAGTATCTCAGTCAACTCTACAAGTTCTAGACATCACCAATCTGCATGGATAAAAAGAGTTTCACTGACTTCACTACACTAATGGGGTTACAGGTATTAATATGATATCTATGTATTGATATTGACTTTAATATGTCTATTTCTATTCTATTCTATAACTAACTAGTTGGCTTCTTCAGAGCCCCTTTCTCAGTGCTTCATATATAATAAGTGTTCAATAAGTTCTTATTGAATGAATGAATATTCAATTAAAATAATGGAGAGCTGCAGGGGACTCAATAAAACTATTTTAAGCATACAATTGTACTGGGAAAAACTCACTGAGCATTTTTAGTCTCCTGATAGTTTTAAATTATGAATGTATCCTGAATAAACTTACGAGGTCACATTGAACAAAGAACTAATAGATTATCAACCACGCAGCACAATATCTCAATGAGAGAAAAATTAATTCCCTGGCAAACATTGTATTCAAACACTAAACACAGTGTTCCGACATCTGAAACACTGTGGACCCAAAATGCCTGTAATTAGGAAATTGAAATCAATATGTGTATGCCGGCACACACATTAGGCTTTATGGTAATCTAAAATTGGAAAACAATTAATATATGTTTAAAGTAATTTTTAGTCTTCTAATCAATGTATCATAATGGTACAATTAAAAACTCCAGTTCTAAGAATGCACACACAGCATATCAAATCAAAGATTCGGGAAGAATAGCAAATTATCACAGAATGAAATACATCTTTTTCAATAAAGCATATAATTAAAAAGTGCTACCTAATTAAAAATGAATTATATATTACTCTTCTAGTTTGAAAAAATTTCAGTATTTAAAACATGGTTGCTGGAAACACGGTGATGTAGTGGAAAGAGAGCTGAAGCTGGAGTAAGGTTTTAATTCACCTTTGAAACTCACTGGCTGGCTCTGTAGCTGTGGGCAAATCACTTAAGGTCTCTGCACATCAAGCAATTCTCTTAGACTAAAATAGGTTGTGCTATGCCCTGGGAAGAAGTTCCTACACCCAAAATCTCAGGAATCCTTGACTTATGTTGGTGTTAAACCTGTTAACTGTGTAATATAATACAATTTCCTAATCTATAAAACATAGGAATAAAAATGAAACCATGAAAAATTACCAATGCACACATGCATATACATCATATTCATACATATGTGTATATACATATATTCTATTCATACATACAAGTGTGATATCTGTGTGCATGTAGTTTTTTATTTGCATATATGTTTGTGAGATATGCACATAGGGGCATAGGGGGTGTTAAGGCAGGATTAGCAGCTCTGGTGTGAGGGTTTGCTAAGTCTTTTTCCGGGCTGATCTTTGATGTCTAATTGGTCACTCACCTCTTACCTGTGGCTCCAAGAAGCTTAACCATGCATAGTAGCCATACCTGGTAAACTATCTCAGCAGATGGGCTAAACCAGTTTGAGAGTCATGGACAGACCTCAAACCTGTCAATGAATTAGGGAAATGTCTTCTCCAAGCATTGTAACAACAATGTGGCTAGCAGCTGTTGTGGGAGTGAAAGACCAACAACACCAGCACACAGGAAGGCTGCCAGCACAGATTCTTTGATCTGCTTTTCTAAGGAAAGAACCTTTAAGGGGTTAACTATCTCAATTTAATCAAACATACACATACCATTCACATAGCTCAGGGGGAAAAGACAGCACCCTTAACTTCAGAGCAAATACAAACAAAAATTACAGAGACAATATAAACAGATCAACATTTCTATTACCTAAATCACAATATACATAGTTACCAGAGAAACACCAACATTTGGGTTTCCCAAAGCCAGGGGCTCTTAACAATGGTTACCCAGAGTCTGGTCAAATCACATAACATCTTCCAGTGAGTGAGAGCCCCAAGCAAAATGTTAACTTCTGAGTTTATGTACCCTGTTCAGAGTCAAAGGGCGTTACAACCAGGGGACTCAAAACCACGTGATGCTTCTACAGGTGTCACAACCATGCATCTCAACCTATGTGAACTAGGCTTTCTCTTGATGTGAGCAGGTCATCAAAGACTCTGCTTTAGTCAAAGAAACAAAGGTCGAAAAGAGAAAACAGTAAAAAAGTTGCATCCTAATTGCCAATACAAGCATTTGGAGACATCCTCCAGTCGAATAGATGGATAAGAACAATTTAATCCAATGGTCATGCAAGTGGCTGAAGTAGATGCTGTGGACCACTCAGAACTTCATCAGACATCAAAGATGCCAAGGTCATTCATTGCATTTTGGGCCATGGCCTGTCATTCTGACTTTTGTCTTGCCACTGGACATCTATGACTCTAGACAAGAAAGTGAGGCTGATGACTTTGTGCAACTCTGCCTCACTTAAATCTAGTTCACAGGAAAGTGAAGACATTACCCCATGATGTCATTGGTCCACTTTGAAAACAAAGGACAAACAACAACATACACACATATACACATATATTTGTATACACACATATGTGTGCATGTATGCATATAGATGTGTATATACATGTACATATGCATATGCATACATATATACATGCATATATATATGTCACCTGAGAGTTCATACATGTACAGAGTACCTCTTGAAGAATTTCCTTTCCCAATTAGTTTATGCACCTGTTGTAATGCCAATCAGTGATTAAAGGTCTTTCCAGCCCATTCAATAGACCTCAGGTGAGGCCAACAAAGGGAGGCTTGATTAGAGGCAGGCCCATACCTTTGTGATGCCAATCAGTGATTAAAGACCATTCCCAGACCCACAATAGACTTCAGGTGAGGCCAATTAAGGGAAGCTTGATTAGAGGTTTGTTTCTAGGCAGACCTTCACTTACTAGGCACTAAGCCTCAGGCCCATACTCTTGCTGACTGGGTGTGAAGCCCTCAGGCCCTAAAAAGAGTATGTATACCCAGAAGGTAGCCATTGAGAACTGAGAATTCAGAAGTCAGAAGTGAGCATTCAGAATCCAGCACAAAGAGAAGAAGTAAGAACTCTGAGACAACAGAGTTGCAAAAAGAGGGTGGTAGAGAGTGAAGTGGAAACGAGGGAGCTTCAGAGACCAGAGAAATGAGGGGGGATAAAATACAGGAAAGCAGAGAGGATTCCTGAGTATTTACAGGGAGACCCCAGCAGAGTAGAAGGTTATGGGATGATATGGTTCCTTGCTACAATACTGTGTTATAATGTCCTTGTTGCTACATTGAGGTGGGCTTACTGGTTTTGGAATATAATTATTGCTATATTGAATTGTAGTTATTGGTCTTGGGACTTGGTCCTCTGGTGTCTAAATAAATGTTATACTTCCTCTGCCAACTACCTAGAGAGTTTTTCATACTTTGTGATTCTAAACCATACAGGTATGTTCATGGTCATCCTCGAGGTCACAAATTTTGCCTTACTGATATACCTGCTCAGCAATTTATGTACATTTATTATTGGGGAAAAACAGGAACCACACTCATTTTTGTGATGCCTTTTGGGACTTAAAATGCAGAATTTAGCCAACCACTTGGTAACCTAATAGTAGAAAGTCCCTAATCACAACCAAAAGATAAAAATAATTTAGCAAATGATTCAAGTACACCGTTGTAACAACCATTCATTGTAAATAGCTAGGAGACACATGCAGTTTTATGTCTAAATAGACTTCTTTAACAATTGTAAAAGTCTCTGGTCACATGTCACTGTCTCCTTCTCTTTAACAGAAGTTGTCTTCTCATTCTAATAATAAATCCTATAAGTTACATTCCAGATATTGTCCCCTTTTCTACCATGAATGATTCCTCTCTTTTTCTAACCCTCCATTTCCTGTGAAATGCTTTAGCAATTTATCCTAAGTTTCCACAGAATGCTGTTCAGTGGCTGTATACTCTAAGCAGACCCAAATAGAAATAAGAGTCAAATCTATAATATTAAGGCTGAAGCTATTATCAACCAGTATGTTTTTCCTTAAAGTACTAATAAATTTCTTTGCTTTTAGATTTATCTTTGCCCCATGGTCTTTAGGCCCCTTCCGATGAATATTCTTATCCAAAAAGCTTCCATTGCTTTTAGTTGAAAAAATTCCCTATAAATATGCATGCATGCATGCATGCATGCATGCGTGTATGTATGTATGTATATACATACACAACTCAGACTTCTATATAAAACTTATATATACACCCATATATATATGCGTATGAATATATATATGTATATATACATATATATATATACATACATATACATATATACACAGATATTTTTCTCTTAAACCACTAAGGAACATCTTATTATGTTTCTATACTCACATAGAAATTTCCAGGAAGGGCCCTGTGTCTCATGAGATATTGGTAAAATATTCTTTCTTTGTCATCCTCAACAGATATATATATATATATATATATATATATATATGTATATATATATATATATATATATATATATATATATATATATGCATGTCCACATGTACATGCAAGCCATGTGCATGTGTTGTAACAACAATGTTCCTAGCAGTTGCTGTTGGGGCATAAGACCAATAACACCAGCACATAGGAGGGCTGCTAAGTTCGATTCTTTGATCTGTTTTTCTAAGGGAAGAAACTTTAAGGTGTTTACAATCTCATTTTAATTAATACTACATATATCATTCACTTAGTGCAGGGGAAAAAGTCAGCACCCTGACCTTCAGAGAAAACACAAACAGAAATTAAAGGAAGAAATTATATAATCAGAGCCAAATAACTCAAATCAAGAGACAGGCTTCTAGTTGTCTGACCAAGACAATACCTATATAGTTACCAGAGAGATAAGCACCAACATTCAAAGCCAAGGGCTCTTTAATGGCTACCCAGAGTCTCCACATGAACACTTTCAATGAGTGAGCCCCAAAAGCAAAATGCTGACCTCAGAGCATATATACCCTGTTTAGGGCCTTGGTGTTTAGCACCTACTTAGCAAAAATGCATTGGAAAGATCGTTAATCATGACTTAGCACCACATCGTATATATTATTTCTAATCAATAACTCTTGATCCAAACAAAGTCAAGGCTCATCAAAGTCACTTCATTGCCTTAGTGCTGAGAAGCATCCCAAAACAACAGACAAGAAAAAGTCTCATTTGGCTTGCCATTACATATATGTATTTTCTTTTTCAAAGATTTAGAGAGATTCAGACTTGCTTGGATATCCTATAGACTATCCTCTTCAATTTTAATTTCTTCTCCATGGATTTACCCATTTGTTCTCAAAGCTTTTAACTGACTTTTCTCCCTCCTGAGATCTTAGCTACTTCTAGTCTTTTCCCCCTTTTAATCTCCTATTTCTCACTTCATAATTTTTTACCCTTTGATGACATACTACCACCACCACCCCCAAGAACCAAAATTCAAAGCTGTCTTAGGTTCCTCCCATGTTGGGGAATTTATTTTTCACTGGTTTCATTCCTTGTTCTAAATGACTTACTGGGGAGAGGAAAAAGACCTCAGCTGGATGCTAGCCCCTTTTCTTTATGTATGGTTTAAATCCAAACTGGCATTCTGGCCTAATTTCTTCTTTCCCCGAATTCTCTAGGTAAGTGCTGCTATACCATGCTGTTACCTCAGGACAAACATGCGCATAATTTTCTACATTTTTCTTCCCAGGATTATGGGTGCTGGCAAGAGGTGAGGTTTTTTGCTTGCTTCCACAAAATGGTGGATGAGGTGAGGCCAAGGCAAAGATAAGTTATCAGAGACTGCAGTAGCAGCAAGAAAATTCCTGAGTGGTTCACAGAGCAGCTCATGGGTCTGATTGTGCAGCACTGCAAAAATATGTGGGCTGGTTGGGGTACGGGTGCTGAGTAAGCATATAAGGAATTAGAATTACCCTTCTTTGCTTTTAATTCTTCAGATGTTTACCTCACTAGATTTCTTAGTGCCTTGGCCTGTGACAGCACTTGCAATTACTTTACCTCTTGAACATAATTCTTATTTTAAGGGGTTTGGAGATTATGTGAAGATTGGAGAAAGTATCTAGTCATCCATCTTTTTGGTCCCATGACTACCTCAGAACCATCTTCAATTTCTCCCTCTCTCTTACTTCCTTACATTTAATCAGGTGGTAAATTGTATTTTGCCTTTGCAATATTTCTTTAGTTGATTCCCCACGCCCACTCCATCCCTTGCCTTCCCCTTCCACTCTTATTGTCACCATTTTCACTAAGGTACTCATATCTTACTTGAACTACTATAACACCTTTCTAATAGTTCTCTCTACCTCCAATCTCTGATTAGTTCTATATATCCTGTGTCCTGTTACTACATTAATTTTCCTAAAGAACATTTCTGATGCCTCATAAAAAATCTTCCAGTGGTTCTCCACTGCCCGCTTTAAAAAGTACCAAGTCCTTAGTTTGATATTAAGGGATCTCCATGTTCTTATTCCTGCCACATCTAAAGCCTTTCATTTTCTTTTGGATGTTCTCCGAATATGTTTAGAGATTTGCTTTCATGATCCATTTTCTCAGAGTTCCTCACAGTTAGAATGAACTTGTCTTAATCTTGACTTTCTGAAGCTCTATCCATTCTTGAAGTTTAGCTCAAGCGCCACTTTATCCATATCCATATCCAAACTTTTCTTAACCAGAGGAATTTGTCCCTTCTCTGAACTCTGAAAACACTTCTTTCTCACCCCTCTAATAGCAATTTACAGTGAAGTTTACATATCTAGGCATGTTGCATCTCCCTAGCTACACTGCAGCAGCTAGGTAGCATAGTTGATAGAGTGCAGGGCCTAGAGTCAGGAAGAGTTGTCTTTCTTTGTTCAAACCTGGCATTAGATGTTTACTAACTCTGTGATCCTGGATAAGACATGTAACCCTATGGGGTCACGAAGAGTCAGAAATGACTGAACAGCAACAAAGCTTCACTGAAACCTTCATAGGACAGAAATTTTCTTATTCACCTGTATACTACTTATACAAAATCTTACACAGTGCTTTGCACATAGTAGGTGCATGAAAATAGTTATTTATAGAATTAAGTATGTATCATGAAGCATGTATTTCATAGGAGTATAAAATTGCAAAATGCTGTTGAAACTTTCCAGTGTTCCATTATCATGCTCCATTTTATTTTTTCCTCTCAGGAGCTCAGTTCTTTGCCACTGCCAAGAGTCTCTGTGGTACAGAAAGCATAGAACTTCAGCAGGAGTAATCAGCCTTGCAAGTGGCTGGATCAAGGCCATGCTCATCCATCAGATATAGTCAACAGACCCAAACTGGCACATCTTGCCTGGCCTCGGGGAATCAATAATGTAAAGAATTGTCTCATAAAAGGTCCAATTGGAAGCATTTCTTTCACCGCTGTTAGTCTCATTCACATAGTAAACCTGTAGTTTTTATCAACCAGTGCTGGGGTTCATCCAATGCTAGTGATCTGACTATCTTTTTCCTATCCTGCGGAGGAAATTATTTCAAAAAGGCAACCTGGGATGATGCCATCTATTGGGTATCAATGTAGGAATTTGAGCCTTTAATTGTTCTATCCCTGCAAAGTCCGGGATTTTTTCCTATGCCTGGCTCTTTGTGTGATTATGACTTTCTCTACATTAGCTTCATTTTGTTTTTGAATAAGAGAGTTCTGAAGAGGAGAGGTAGGTAGAGGTATAAGTCTCTGTGCATTTGATTAAAAGATAGTTGGAGCCAGTCAAGCTGTTAGTGTTCTCAGATGCTGTTGAATATTTGCCTTTCCAAAGTGGATGCCATGTGCTTGGCAACTGTGTCAATTGATGGTCATTAATTTTATGATTCTCACAAACTCATAGGGCAATATAGAACATTTAGTACCTTTCCCTTGTTGCTTTCATATCCTTCCTCTTCCAATATTCCCATCATTCCTCAAAATCATTCCTCTTTCAAAATCCAAGGAATCTTTCCCCACATATTTTGTAGCTATGTGCTGATGCCCAGGTTCCTCTCCTTTCTGGATGAATTCAGTATTTGACTCAAGCTGCAGCTTTGACATCTACTTTTATTATGCTTTGGGGGTATTGATAAATATGATGACAATAACTAATGCTCTGACAATAAATCTTCAAACCTTTGA
The DNA here is from genome assembly GCA_028646595.1 of Phalanger gymnotis. Taxonomy (NCBI): domain Eukaryota; kingdom Metazoa; phylum Chordata; class Mammalia; order Diprotodontia; family Phalangeridae; genus Phalanger; species Phalanger gymnotis. The sequence continues at coordinate 177,808,358 of CM053627.1, forward strand.
AACTCTAAGTGATTTCCAATTCTAGCCCACATGAGTAATACACACATCAGACATCTAGTATTGCAAACATGCCTTATTTTGAAAATTCTGTAGCTCAAAATTTTGCTCTCCAACCACATTGTCTTAATTACTATGCAATTTAAAAAGCTCTGGATTTTGCAGTAAAAGATCTGGGTTTTAAATCATGGCTCAGTCATTTACTACTATCTGCAAGTCTTTGGTCAAATCACTAAAGTCAAAAATCTCTTGGGCCTCAGTCTCTTCACCTGTAAGGTCAGGGGATTCAGCTTCAATTTAGTTCTATGATCCTAATTCATATCCCTCACATGTCCCATACTTCACCTTACTCTCATCACAAATTTTAGAATCTTGACTCCTTCCTATTCTCAGAAACAGAGAGCTTCAGAATTTAAAGAGACCTCAAGCATATTCTAGTATAATTTCTACCTGAAGAAAGAACAGGGGAGATGATATCTAAAAAAAAATTAAATTAAAGGGTGAGAGAGGAATATATTGGGAGGAGAAAGGGAGAGATAGAAGGGGGTAAATTATCTCATGTAAAAATGGCAAGAAAAAGCTGTTGTAATGAAAGGGAAGAGGGGTAGGTGAAAGGGAATGAGTGAATCTTGCTCTCATTGGATTTAGTTTAAGGAGGGAATAACATACACACTCTGGATGTCTTACCCAATAGGAAAGTAGCAGAGAAAGGGATAAGAGGGTGGGATGAGAGAAGGGAGGGAATATTGGGGGAGGTAGTCGAAGGCAAACACTTTTGAGAAGAGACAGGGTCAAAGGGGAAAAATGAATAAAGTGGAACAGGATAGGATGGAAGGAAATATATTTAGTCTTTAACAAGATGACTATTATGAAAGTGTTTTGCATAACTACACATGTATAACCTATACAGAATTGCTTGCCTTCTCAAGGAGGGTGGGAGGGGAGAGAAGAAGGAAGAGAATATGGAACTCAAAGTTCTAAAAACAAATGTTAATAAAAAAAATTGCTTTTTTACATGCAACTGGAAAATAAGATGTACAGGCAATGTAGTATAGAAATCTATCTTGCCCTACAAGAAAGTAAGAGGAAGGGTGGAGCCAAGATGGCGGCTGGAAAGCAGTGACTGGCATGAGCTCCCTACCAAGTCCCTCCAAAAACCTATTAAAAATGGCTCTGAACATAATTCTAGAGCTGCAGAACCCACAAAGTGGCAGAGGGAAGCAGGGCTCCAACCCAGGACAGCCTGGATCGTCTCTGGGTGAGGTCTGTCCCTCAC
>CM053627.1:177810130-177837927 GCA_028646595.1 Phalanger gymnotis
CTCATTCATTCCTACACATAGTTCCCCAAACAATCTTACTTCGATCTTTCTCTTATGCCAAAAATGTTCTCTTCCTTTCTCCACTTACTGAATTCCTACTGATATTTTACAGTCCAAGTCAAATATCACATCCTCTAGGAAGTCTTACATAAATTTGTCTTTATCCTAAGACCTCCCTTATGATTTAGTTTAGCCTCTCGTGTGTGTGTGTGTGTGTGTGTGTGTGTGTGTGTGTATGTGTGTGTGTGTGTTTGGAAGGGAAAGAATCCAGATTGGTAATATTGCTGACAGTGAGGAAATTATTCCTATCAATACAATTCAGCAATTTTTCTTCAAGTCTCAGAGAGTTTTCCTGGGGCATTGAGTACTTATGTGACTTGTCTAGTTCTTAACATATAGTATATGTAAGAGGCAGGATTTGAACTCGGATTTTCAGTATTCTAGGGCTATACTTAACATGTCTGGTTGATTTTCCAAGTTTTATTTTGTTTTATATATACATCTGTATGCATTGTATACATACGCAAATATTTCATATACCTATATCAAACATTATATACAATATATGCATTTGTATTATATCCCCTTCCTAACTTGCAAGCTTTATTAAGTGGTTTGATTTTATAACTCACCTGCCACATAACCAAGCCATTGCAAACAGAAGCACTCAATAAGTGCTTATTGAGTTAAATTTAACTGAACTATTTCTGACTCTGTCTCTGACAGATATTAAGGAAAGATACCTGGAAGAAAAAAAATTATTGTCTCATTGTCCTGGTGATCCATGGGGAGCAAGAAATAAGCAGAGGCTAGGCTGCAAGCCAATACCTGGAGAGTCAAAGCAAGGATTGGAGTAGAGTGTTATGAGTATATCAAGGTGACAACTCAAAGCAGGAAGAAAATGGAACAAAAGTATACAGAAGTAAATAAAAGATAATCTAGCTGTCAAGAAGCATGGAGAAAAAAACTATTTACATGATACTAGTCACAGTGAAATAAAGTAAAATAACTTCTGGGACTCTGAGCAAAGAACTCAATTCTCTCAGCCTCAGTTGCTTCATCTGTAAAATTGGAATGAGAGTGGATGACTAGATGAATCCTGGAGTCTATACCAGCTTTAAATCCTGTAACACAGTAGCTGTTCAAAGCCAGGCTCTTTAGAAGGTAAGCAAATAGTTCACGTCAGAGACTGAAATGTGAAACCAAGCTTCAGAGAAGAATCTTCTCAAATTTTTTTCTCACTAATTCAGGAATAGACAATTTAAAAAAAATAATTAGAATGTGATTTCATTGTGCATAGGGATTATTGTATTCTTTGACTCTATTCCCAGTACTTTGGACAATATCTAACAAATGTTAGGGACATAAAAATATTTGTTGATTTTTTTAAAATATGCTATATTACTCCTCTCATTCACTTACTTGAAAAGTTTTTCATGAATCTCCACTACCCACAGGGTAAATTAAAAACTCTTGTTCCTGACGTTCAAGGTCCACATATTCAGTTAACAAATTCATTTTCTTATTCTATTTTCCAGTCAGTATACAATTTCTAGGCCTCTTTTTCTTCCTGATCTTTTAACCTCGCTTCCCTCGCCAACTTCTCTACCTATTGACATTCCACCCATTCTTTACAGCTCAGGTCAAAATATACCTCCTTTATAAAGCTTTTTCTTACTCCTTACAGGGAGTGAATTCTCCCTCATAAGATCTATCATAGTACTCTTCATACTGCTCTTGTGCAACATGTCACATACTACTTAATATGTGCAGATTTCTGTCTCCTCACCTCTGCCCTTTAGTTTCCCTAGGTTATCTCAAGGTTCAGCTTAAATCCCACCTTTCACAGTGAGCTTTTCCCTGAGTCTTTTATTATCCTCCATTTACTCAGTATAAATCTTGTATGCATTTACTTACATACATGTTTTCCCTCTATTTCCTTCAAACACATCCTTCAACAACTCCTCATTTACCACCCAGCTGCTTTCATTTTGGACTTTTTTGATTATTCCACTACACCACCGAGCTGGGTTCTTACCGCCTCAGCTTTTCCCCATTTACGATTTTTTTCTCTTTTAGACTGTAAGCTCCTTGAAAGCAGTGACTATTTTTATTTTTTGTGTTTGTATCCACAGAGATTAACAAGTGCCTAAAAGATAGTAGGAGCTCAATAAATGTTTTTGACCATTGACTTGACTATTAGAGAATAAGCACCTTGAAAACAGGAACTATTTTTTTATTTCTTTGATCTCCACATCTAAGCACACTCTCTGCCACATAGTAAGCATTAAATAAATTCTTTGTGATTGCAGTCAGCAGTGTTAATTAACTATGGCTTTTCAGCCCATAGTCTGTTCTGGCCTGAAGATTCAAACATATTTTGTGGGATAGCAACATGCCACATAAAGATAGTGCTAACATACTAGCTTTTTAATATTAGAATCTATATAGTGCTCTTGCTGCTGCCCAGAATTTTTTTTCGAGGAGGTCAGATGAAAGGCATAGCATATACCACACATCAGGAGGTATGTCCATGCTAAAACTGTAAAATATTTTGAGCCCGATTATTAATATTTGCTTTCTTTGAGGTTGGATATTCCTTTATTATGTTTCATCGACATTGGATTCCACAGAAAAAATACACCCAGTTCTGTTGCTAACAAGCTTGAGCTTGGCTAATGAACTGCAATCCTCTGGGCCTCTATTTCTTCATCTCTAAGGGTAAGGAATCTAACCCTAATCTTTAAGGTCCTTTCCAGCTCAAAAATTTTATTAGTCTGAGCGTTTAAGATTAGGGAGAACAAAGCAGAGATGGGTCTTCATGATATAGGATTTGAAAAAAAAAGTATTGCAGGAGCTATCAAACCATTCATCCTCTTCTTCCTATCCTCAATGATTCAGTTAGTGTAGGTATTCCCTACCTTGATACAAATTGTCACAACTCAACACTTAGTATAAGGTTTTTGAAAATTGTTGTGGCTGAAGAATGATCCCCCTAGCAGTCATCCATGTAATATGGCTCTCTCTCAACTTTGCAAAATTGGTCCTCAGACCAGTTTTATATTCACAGGCAACTAGTTGATAGAGTGGGTAGATTGTTGAACCCACAGCCAAGAAGACCTCAATTAAAATCCAGCCTCAGAGATTTATTAGTTATGCAACCCTCAGGAAAAAAAATCAGGGCAATAATAGCACCAATTTCCTTGTTGTGAAGACAAAAATGAGATAATATTTGGAAAGCACTTTGCAAATCTTAAATTGCTTTGTAAATGCTGGTTGTTGTTATTATTATTATAATTTCCTCACTAGCGCCAATAATTTATTCCTTTATTCCTTAGAGTTCTATTTTTCACATAGTGAGGATATAGGCATATGGGTCCTCTATCCCAGGGCCCATTTCAAGAGAGTTATGCTAACAGAATAGAAAAAAAAAACTATTAGCAAACTTCCAATAGTCTGAAGAGGTCTGTATAGGTGCTGTATGTGTATGTGTGAGTATATTTTTGCATGTGAATATACATGTATGTATAATCTGTATTTCTAGAAACATATGCATATGTATGTTTTTCCTACCTATAGATGATGAATTCATTTAGGGCAGGGACTGATTCAGTTCTTTCTTTGTTTCATTAGTGCTTGTAAAGCCAATGCATTTGTCACATAGCAAGTGCTTTGTATATACATTGAATTACGTTAAGTACTTTTCACTTCATGATTAACTCTCTTCTGCAAAGCTTTTTCCTTGATGTTACTCTAGGAAGGCTTTTAATGTCTCTGACTTCCAAAATCTGTTTTCTCTATCATGGTCCTGCCAAAATGAAAGATACAAATGTATGACCATGCCACTACCTTGCTCAATGAACTCAATAACCTCAATGTCTCCCTAGGATCAAATATAAAATTATTTTTTTGACATTTCAAACTCTTCATAACCTAGATCCAGATTATCTTTTTAGCTTTATTATGTACTAGTCCCCTTCCTTCATACTTTGGATAAGCCAAACTGTCTTGTTGTGCCTCACAAACAACATTTAATATCTTTTCTCTGCCTCTTTACATTCGTTATTTTCCATCAATGCCTTGATTTCCTCCTTTACTTCCATTTTTTAGAATGCCAATAGTCATTCAAAACTTAGCTCACAAGCCACTTTCTATAGGGTATCTTTTCTCTTCCCTCACTTGCTAGTGCCTTCTCCCCTAAAACTTTACCTTGGATTAATTTTGTATACTCTGATTAGTTTTTAACGTTATCTCATTTTATATAATAGGAGCTTCCTGAAGATAGGACAAGACATTGTTGCTTTTGTAATTCCGGTGCCTAAGAGGTAGCATTCTTTAGTAGCAGATAGAGAACTACCCTAACTGTCAAGAATGTCTGGGTTTAGATCCTGCTTCTGAAACATGCTGCCTATAGGATCCTGAGCAAATTACTTAAATTCTCAGCACTCCAGGTAATTCTGTAAATGATATGAATTGATGGAAGGAGTTTCCTCAATGGGAGTTCTCAATACCAATAAAATCAGACCTCTGAACAAAAAAAAAATCTCATCTTCGTTCACATAAGGCTTTTTGCATGAATACTTTTTTTTTACTTAATCATTTATTCATTATATATGGGAGCATCTGGAACAAGTACTTCTCTATCTTCTGTTTCTCTCAATTTGCATGGGCCTTAGACTCACTGGCCTGGACCTTGGGCATGTCTCTTCTTTCTTCCTCCCCCGGAGGCACAGACAAGTAAACTATTTCCCTGTCTTACCCACCAAAACTTTTCCCTAACTCACTTCAGGTCTCATACTTCTTTCACCTTCCAGGAAATCTCAGTAGTCATCACAGGAAATCATTCCTCTTTTTTTCTCTCTCAACCCACTCTTTACATTTTTACTTGCTATGTGTGAAGCAAATTGTCCATGGTAATGAGGAGTATTCATTTCTTCCTCCCAAACTGGTGTAAATGTTTTTGTTTGTTTGTTTTTGCCTATTGTTTTCAATTAGTCAAAAATCTGACATGACTTTTGCCTTACTACCAGAACAATGGCAAGGGAACAGAAAATTAACATGATTATCCCAGACTTCATAATTTGTGAGACATAGTATCTAGAGACCATGTGTATGGTTCAAAAATTGGTTCTGAGTCACTAATAAAAGTTCATCTTATACTAATTTCCTATATCTGATAGCAATGGACTAGGTCTGGATGCTTGTTATGAAAATCCTCTTCCTTCCTTCAACACATACTTGCATATAGGTCTTATAAGGATGCCTTTCTCTTTCAAAACTGCCGTTTATGTTGATTTTAAGTAGATAATAATAAATCACATGTACTGCAACTCACACAATCTGATTTGCCCCAGGCCATTCATATGTCACTTAGCCATTCACAGACCTGTCTTCCAGCTCAAACGAAAAGAGAGACAAAGAGACAGACAGACAGATGATAGATAGATAGATTCATAGATAGATACATAGACACATAGATGAATAGATGAATAAATAGATGGCTATATATATATAAATAGGTGAATAAATAAATAGCTTAATCAATTAATTGATTAATTAAAGGGTGTGTAGATAAATAATTAAGTTGTAAATCTTCCAATAACACTTTTATCCCCACAACAAGATCCTCTTCCAAATGTCTTACTGTGTCAGGAGGTTGACAGTTGACTCTAAGTTTACAAAACATATGCTAATGAAAGACAAACTATGCCAAGTAAAATTTGCCCCTGGTAAGACTTTGAGCTTTATAAGGGTTGTGCCTAATACAAGAAGAAAGGAAGAGATAGCCTCTCTCCTCAAGGAGCTTTCATTCTAATGGAAAAAAGGCAACATGCAGAAATAAGGCTGAAATGGAGAGACAAAGATACCCAGGTAGGGGACATGGATGAAGAAATAAACAGTACAGCTAATAGAAGAATGAGACATTGCTAGCCTTGTTGCCCTGATTAAATTGAGGTTCTGAGAAGAACCATCCAATGGGGTGAGGAGGAGCTGTGGTATTTCCAGTGTATGAATTCCAAGGTTGGAGTGAAGTAGAGGATCTGAATCTGGGGTGAGGTAGAAAAGATCTGGAGTGCAGTCTGGAGAAAAACGAATTCAGGAGATCTACGTTCAAATCTTACTCTGCCTCTTATCTCCTATATATTAAAAAAACATGTTTTATGGAGATAATTAAACCTTCAAAGATTGCCATTGGGACTTGCCTCTGGTAAATCTCAATAGAAAGAACAACTGATTTTGTAGAGGACTTGGTTTCAAGTTAAGACTCTTTTACTTCCTGTCTATGCGACTTTGGAAAAGTCAATTAACTTCTCCAGCCTTAGTTCTATAATCTGGGAAATGAGAGGATTGAACTAGTTGGCATTGGAGGTCTCTTCTGGATCTAAAGCTATAATTCACTGATTAGAGGACCTTTAAGTTTCCTTCCATCTAAATCTACGATGTATGAATCTTGTAGTTCAAGGATCAATCTAACTGAATTTGAAGAGGCTCATCACCTTCAGAATGATGAGTTTTTCAAGCATGGTAACAAAGATTGGTTGCTAAGAAATTGTAATCTCCTATAGAGAGAGTGCCCACATTGATAGAATAATGAATCTATGAGATGATCAATATGTATCAAGATATTCCCCCTCCCTCCACTACACACACACACACACACACACACACACACACACACACTTCCTGCAAGGTAGGTTAAGCTAATCATTCCTCTCCTCTCCTCCTCCCCCCAAAGGAAGCCATACACAGGGCTTGATTGGCCCAGGAGTCCAAGAGTCAATCCATGTTGTTTTGCCATGACTCAGTTTCTTCATGCCCTTAGGCCATACTGCTATGGCTTCCTGGTTATTGGAAAAACATGAAATCTTTACAATGAGATACAGAATTGGCAGATGTCCCAAGTCTTCTGAGTCACCATAACCTGCTCTGCTGATCAGATGCTTTCCATAAAGAGATAAGAGGGATGAGGGTATTTACATGAGATATGTTATATTTTTGTCAATTATCATTCTATTATGTGGCTAAATAAATCTTTTTGTTAACTATGAAATTACCTACGGGCATTTGATTTCAATCTAACATTAAATCCAAACTACCAAGGCACTGACCTGATTTGGGCCCAATACCCAAGAGATCCAAGTAAGTACTGAGGAAGCATGATATATTCCATGTTAGTCATTCAACAATGGAGGGAAAGGGTGATTTCATTAAACAGAAAAGGACTATGGAGGCAGAGATAAGGAAACTGTGAATTTTAGATGAGGAACATTCTAAGTCACCGCTGCTTCATAGTGCTTAGGGGAGTGTAAACTAAGCAGTCACCAATCCAGTATTCCTGAGACTGCAAGTGTGTGCGTGTGTGTGTGTGTGTGTGTGTGTGTGTGTGTGTGTGTGTAAATTATATTGTTATTTTATAGCCAAACACCAACCCATTAAGGAGGATTTTATCCAAATATGTAACTAGGTTAATCTGATTCCTCTGAAATAACTTCATGGATTTGTTTTCCATGCACCAAATTCCCAGCTCAAATTACAATAAGCATGAATTGTTGCATTTTACAAGTTAATTGGTTTGATTCTAAGCTCCTGAAAATAGAAGCTCTGAGTGGAAGTGCCTCTCAATCATATCTTTCCAAAGAGATGCATTTCAAGAACTAAACATTACAAAGCCTGATGTGAATAGCTGCGAATGCAGAGAAATGAACTAGTGAGCAAATGACAAAAACAGGATTATCCTGTCCCTGTGAAATCCATTGCAGCCAGAAACTAAATCAAGAATCTCTGCCAGCAAAAATCAGTAGAACTACTTAAGTAGATAACAGCAAATCTTTATCTCTCTCTCCCAAGCCTTCCTCCTTCCCAGGCAGTATATTTGCTATTTTAGATCTGTAAGCAACAATGGTAAAGATATGCTCTTTGCTATACATTTTATTATTTGGCAGGAGTTAATCCAATTACTGTTCACATATATTAGTGCTTCACTTTAACTACTGCAGCAGTTAGAAGGCAGTTGCTTACTCTCTTCCCCATTCTAGCTAAGATAAAAGACCACTGAATTTCCATGAACTTTTCGGGAAAACTCTGATTTTCCATTAGCTCTTAGGAGACTTCCTGAACCCTTAATTATAGTCTGGCTAATTATATTCTTTCCAGGCTCTAGTCTATAGAGCAGTGCCCAAATCTCAATAATTTCTTCCTTCATTGGGCATCTTTCCTTCTGTGACTGATGGGCTTGTTTGTAACACTTTGTGGATATCTCATGTGGCACTTTGAGTGCTTCAGTTGTATGAAGTGTCCAAACTGACTTGTGCACTGCCTTCCTTAAGGCTACAGAACAATTACATCAAGATATTACTTATTTAGTGAGAAAGTATAATATTTGAGTTGTCTACCTAGACACAAGCCAATGAAGTGGTGTTGTTGGAGTGTGTGTTTGAAGGCAGGAACAGGAAAGGGATATTTAATAGCACTGAATCATGTGTCCCTTATCAACCACCACCAAATAAGTAAAAGTCCATACTGGCCAGATTCTAAAAATAGACAAAGAGATGTAGAAACAGTGCTCAAAACAATTTTAAAATAATTTTAAAAGTAGGAGTTCTATGGCTCCACCTATACTATGCATCTGAAATTTTTCTTTGTCAAATGACCCTCCATATTCAGAGATGAGAAGCAAACTATCTATAAGTTATTAAATAGTGAAGAATTAAAAGAAAATGCTTAAAGACTCTTTCATGGGTCACTAACTAAATGCTCATTAAACTCCTCTTTATTACCTTCCATAAATGTTGATGTAGCTAGGAGAATGTCTGAACCAGTCACACCTAGACATTAAAGAAAGGGGAGAGGTATTTGTGTTCAGTGCCCCAGTTATGGACATTGTAATTAAATGAGGAAGGCAAGGATGTGATGAGTAGAGAAGTCAATCTCTCTGACTCTGTGGCTCACCAAACTACCAAGCCTTATGATAGCTGACAATCCCCAGGCCTCAAGACTCTTTCCTCTGTGGTTCCTCACTTCTCCCAGTCTGGTCATATCTATAATACTGGGTTTGAGAATGATCCTAGTTATCACATGTATAGTCTCAGAAAATGGTCACCACTATCTCCAGCCTGGTCTCAAGCCTTTTGTTGTAAGCCCCAATCACCACTGACAGAAACAAAAGTCATGGCAACTGGCCATAGAAATACAATTCCCAAAGGCCATTTCATCGACTTTCAATCTGTCTGCATTGATCCTAGTGGACAAGAAGTCTTTCTCAATGGCAAACAAAAAAGAAGTTAAGAATTCAGAGCCATTGCATACCAACATATAACTTTCTTCATTTTTATCTCGTTTGCAATGTGTTTTACCCTTTGAAAATGTCTAGTGACATATTGGCTCCCTACAGAGCTAAAACATACTATGGGGTTGGGGAAGTAACTGTACTTACAAATCTTTTGCAGCACTTTTTCAATGACTGTTACTTCAATTATAAAGAAATATTTTGTCAAATGTGAACACCATAACAAATTTAACTCTAGTTTAGTGATTGGAAAATTATAGAAAATGTTCCAAAAATCGCATAAGGTTTTACTTATGCTCTCATGCATACTCTTTGATTCAATTACAGTGTCCTCCTGGTTGTTCCATCTCTCTTCTCTGGGCATTTTCTCTGGCTGTCCTACATGCCTGAAATGCTCTCTGCTCCATCTATGGATATCTCTGGTTCCCATTAATCCACAGCTAAAATTCCTCCTTCTACGGGAAGCCTGCCCCAATCCCTCTTAATTACAGTGCCTTCCCTCTGTTAATTATCTCTATTTTTCATGTATATAACTTTCATTGTATATATTTGTTTACATGTTGCTGCCTCCATTAGACTGTAACCTCCTTGAAGGCAGAGACTATCTTTTGCTTCATTTTGTGTGGCAAGCAATTACCATTTTAGTAATGAAGAAACTGAGTGTCAGAAAAAAAAATCAAGATGTACCAAGAACTGTCCAAAGTAGCTGGTCTAATATATGACTAAGGTATGACTAGAGTTTGGCCCTTTCTCCTCATAGATCAGTACTTTTCTTCCAGTATAATTTTTCCCACTTTTCTGTAGTATTCATTAAGCCAAAGGCTTGTTACCTTAAGTGAACCTTTATAGGAATCTCCTGGTATAGTTGAACTGAGTTCTGAATTTGGGGTCAAAGGATCTTGATTTTAATCCCATTTCTGTGACTGTGAGCAGTAAAGCTGAGGTTTTACTCAAGGAAATCAGTATGGACCTTAGTTTTACATGTAAAAATATAGGTTTTACTTTGTGATCGCCAAAAATGATCTATGGTTCTCCAAAGTCCCTTCCAAATTTAAACCTACAATCTTTGATCAACTTCTCTGCTATATTCCCTATATAATGCTATTCACCAATACTGTCATTTTTATCATTAAATTATTTTCAGTATCTGTTTCTTTTTCTGATTCTCTATTGTCACTATAATTCATGTTTTTAGACCTAGTTACCCTAACATCCCCATTTGGTCTTCCTGACTTTATTCTCTTCCTACTCCAACCCACTCCATATCGCTGCCAGCATTTTTTTCTAAACCACTCTCAGCAGTTTAATTCTAATGATCAAAAGCTTGCTACTGCATCATCAAATCTTCTTTGGTTGTTCGTCAAGGTACCGATATTTATCTAATCAATTATACACAAAACCAGAAGACATAAAGTAGTAAAGATAAAATAGAAAGTTGGCCATTAGCAACTCCTCACAAGAGGTTTAATTATACCAAAACTTCAATAAGAAACATAATCCCATAGAATGCTTGGCAATCTAGCCTTGTATGATTCATAACCAATATAAAGGAAATGATCACTATGTACATAGCACATGTTCCAAATGAAGTCAACATATGTTTTGCTATTTAAACAAAAAAGTAGACACAGGAAACAATGACTAAAAGTGTGTTAGCAACTGTCATCTGTGAACAAAGAATAAAAAGGACCAAAGGATTATTAATTACTCAAAACTGTCTTATCTTTAGATCATGAATATTTATTTTTCAGGAAGTATATGTTAAGTGATGAATGCTGAAGAGTAGTATGCAAAATGAAATTGACTATATTTTAGCAAACAGGATTTTATCTTAGGTTTTCACAACATCCTGTCCACAATTCCAGGAATATTTACAAATGTCATAGATACTCTACTTTGAAAGTTTGAAATAAAAGGATTACTCACTATTAGCAAGATTCTCCAAATGTTTGCAGTAATACATTAAAGCAAACTCATTACTTTGAGCTCCCGCATACTATAAAGTCTCATGTCATTTAAAAATCTGTTAAGTATGCATTTTATTCTTTCATTTGGGCCCTTGACAGACATGTTGAATGGCACAGTGTAAGTTACTAAACCCTGAGGCTCCCCAAATAGGATCTTCCTGCAAAATCAATTCATTAATAAACACTCTTTGAATTCAGGCATTCAAAGAGTTTAGAAACCTCTTAAATGTACTACCTTTTCATTCATATTTCTCTATCTTGTCCATCAGGATAACTGTGACAACAATGTTACTAGCTGCTGCTGTGAGGGCTTAAGGCCAATACCACCAGCACACAAGAGTGCTGCTAGCACAGGTTCTTTGATCTGCTTTTCTAAGGAAGGAGGCATCAAAGGGTTAACAATCTAACTTTAATCATATATATATATATGAATATAATCATATATATAATTTTCTTACTTCAGAGGAAAAAGTCAGCACCGTGAACTTCAGAGCAAATGCAAATAGAAATTACAAACAGAGAAAATATCAACAGAGAGGCTTCTAGCTAGCTGACCAAACTTATACATACATAGTTAGCAAAAAGAGAACCACCAACATCTGGGTTTTCAAAGCAAGGGGGGCTGCTTTAAAAGCTACCCTGGGTCTTGTCACCAACACTCTTTTGATGAGTGTGCCCCCAAAGGCCAAACGCTAACCTCTGAGTTTAATATACACTTCTTCAGGGTCAAATGGCATCACAGCCATGCACCTCAAACCCAAGTGACTTCTCTTGACATAAGCAGGTCATCAAAGACTCAGGATTCAATCAAAGATTCCTTATTGCTGAGAAGCATTCCAAACAAAGACAACAAAAAATCCACTTTGCTTGCCATTACCTTTGAAAGGCAAAACTCATCTAAGGTACTTGATTACCTCAGCATTCCAAAAGAGAAAACAGTAAAAAAAAGTCACACCCTAATTACCATAACAATGACAAGGAATATCTTGTCAAATGTTTTGGTAAAATCTAGACAAGTGGATTATATCAATAACATTTCCCAGATCTCTCAGTTGAGAAGCTCTGTAAGAAAAGGCATGAAAGTTATCACATGAGCCCATGCTGGCTTTAAGTGATCACAGTATCCTCCTCTGAATTTTGATACACTATCCCTATAAAAACATGTTTCACAATTTTGACAGCAATAGAATACAAATTTACTGGCATTTAGATCAGAGAATCCAGAATCTTCTTTTCTTTTTTTTCTTTTTTTTTTTTTTGAAAATTGAGAAATGATTTGTCTTTCTCTAGCATTGTACCTATCATATTATCTTTAGAAATCAAAGAATATATTTACATAACAGGAACAAAATAGGAAAACAGAAGTAAGGTAAGGTAGAAAGAAAACTGATTGGAATCAGAAGACCTTGGTTTAAATTGCACCTCAGATATTTGCAACTTCCTATGTGATTCTGAGCAAGTAACTTAGTCTCTCTGGCCTTCTGTTTCTCACCAGCAAGGTGAGAGGGTAGAACTGGAATACATCTAAGGTTCCTTTCACCTTTGTCCTTCTGAAAGATGGTGAGTATAAGCAAATTATAAGACTTTACTAATGACCATTTGCTTTCCCCCAATATTACACAATATATTTTAAAAGATACATAAACCCAGAAAGAAGATTGTCCAATCAATGCAATAAGAATGAAAGAAAATGATGATGTTATATTGGCATCTCTGGAATACTAAATGAACAAGGGAAACATCTCCAACAGGTTGGGTAGATATTGCACAGAGATTTTATGTGAAAACATACTTGCTTAGAATGAGAATCATTTGTGGAAGATTTGCTATCTTCTTTGTTAGAAGATTGAGAGACTGCTGAATTAGAAAAGGGGATGATGTAGAGGAACTGTCATTTTCTTGGGAAAATTCTAAATAATAATATTTATATAATGCTTATTATGTGCCAGGCACTCTGCCAAACACTTTCCAATTGTTATCTCATTTGATCATCAAAGCAACCCAGGGAGGTAGGTATTATTATTACCTTCATTTCATAGATGAGGAAAGTGAGATAAACAGAGATTAGTGACAAGTAGTGAGCTATATCATAGGAAGACTGAGGAGAGAGAGATAGATAGATAGATAGATAGATAGATAGATAGATAGATAGATAGAGAGAGAGAGAGAGAGAGACAGACAGACAGAGACAGAGACAGAGAGAGACAGAGAGATGATAGATAGACAGATAGATAGGTAGATAGATAGATAGATAGATAGATAGATAGATAGATAGATAGATAGATAGATAGAAAGAACATAGAAATGGACAAACACGTATTGTATTCATTCACCAATAGAGGTAACTTAAGACTGTGCTCTTAAGAGGTATCATATATGGCATAGATATAGTACTGAGCCTGAGTCAGGAAGACTTGAGTTCAAATATGGCCTCAGGCACTTGCTACTTTTGTGACCCTGATCAAGTCACTTAAACTGTTCACTTTGGAGAGTGCAATTTCATTTGAATGATTAGACTGAAAACCAGAATGAAGGAGGTTTAGAAGAGAGAATGGAGGAGGAGTCAGTTTTGTGCTTTATTATGAGAGCAGTGAGTACAAAGCAAAGAAAGACTGGGACTCAGTACAATACTGGCATCACAGCATTTGTCTTGAATCTCCTTCTTTTATATGTTTACTATGGGGCATATTTTGTGTGGGGATTGTTTGAAGGGTTATGCACATGTGTTTGTTAAACCTTTGCATGTGTATTTCACCAAATATAAAATGGGCACAATAATAGCACCTACCTCTGAGCCATTTCATCCTGTTCCTCAGTTACTCATCTGTAAAATGAGATGGAGAAAGAAATGGCAAACCACTCTAGTATCTTTGCAAAAAAAAAAACCCAAAACATAAAAGACCTAAATGGGGTCACAAAGAATTGGACACAACTGAAACAACTGAAGAACAAAACCTCCCAGAATTGTGAGGATCAAATGAGAGACAGTATTTGTAAAGTACGAGCACATGGTAGGCACTTAATAATGCTTTCTTTTTCTTTCCCTTGCTCCTATTCCCCTTATGAACACCAAAAATAGCCATATTCCCCAGCACACCAATTTGATTTCCAACCCAGTCTTAAGAAAGCCCAGTCAAGTCTCACTGTCCATGAAAACAAGTAACTATTTCACCTCAACAGCAACACTAATGTGATAAACAAGTGATGACAAGCTACCACCAGAGGACAGGAAAGCCCAAGAACCCAAGGAAAAGCAGTCCTCTGCCATCCTGCTTGTCATCTAGCCCCTGCAGTCATTGTCCATTGTAGAGATGTACTTTCCAGATGCCTTTAAAGAACCTGTAGCCTCTCTATGCAGCAGCTATAGCTGCTGAAGGCTTAGAAAAGAAAGTTCTTCCCATCAAAGACCATGGTCTAATGGTCTAACATCAGAAGCAATTGACAGTTGAGTATGGGGTAGATTAGATTAAAGATAGATTTGGGGAAGGGAGAGACCCATCTATAGTCTATTATAATAATATTCATTAGGAGAGTCAAAGGCTTGTGGTAGGGTGACAAAAGTAATGATTGTGTGAGTTGAGAGAAGCAAACATATACAAGCAATGTTGAGAAGGTAAAAACCACAAGATTTGACAACACATTGAATTGTGTGGTGAGTGAGAGGAAGAAGTTAAGGATGACATGAAAGTTGCAAGCCTAGCTGACTGGAAAGATGGTTGGGCCTTTGAGAATAATATGGAAGCAAAGAAGACGGGAAGGTTTTAGACATGTTGATAGAGTCTTATGGTAAATCCACTATAAGATGTACAAAATGAACTTAGAGATGCTGGACAGTAGATCTTGAGTGAGAAAAGACTATCTGAATATATGGATGAGCTGATGAGAGTTCCAAGTATCATAATATAAAGTAAAATGTTTTATCCAGAGAAAGAAATGATAAATGGAAATGTGTATGGAATGATTTTGTGTGTGTGTGCGCGCACATGTGCACACATATACATATTTACGTGTGTTGGTAGCCATCTCTAGGGCAAGGGGAGATGGAAGGAAAAATGGGAGAGTTACATGATAACTTATTTATATCTTTAAAAGGAATAGAAAGTTGTACATAATAGATTTGAAGTTATATGTACAATCATTTCCCCCCTATTCAACTGTGTTATAGAAATGTTTGTTTTATTCCTTAAGTTTAGAATAAAATAAATAAAATTTTAAAAAATTAAATAGTGTCAGATACCCATGTCCTTGAGGGACAACCAGGTTACTGGGAGTGACATGAATGAAGAACCACCAACATGGACTGAGAAGCGGTTGGACAGATAGTAGGAGAACCAGCAGAGGTTATTTCCTACAAAGACTTAGGACAGAGTATCCAGAAACAGAAGATTATCAATCTTGTCTAATGCTTAATGAAAACAAAATCAAGAGGGATGATTTTTATCAATTAAAAGCTCACTGGTTACTTTGGAGAGTGCAATTTCATTTGAATGGTTCGATTGAAAACTAGAATGAAAGGACTTTCGAAGACAGAATGGAAGAGGGGCAAGTTTTGTGCTTTAGTATGAAAGCAGTGAGCACAAAGCAAGAGAGGCTGGGACTCAGTACAGTACTAGCATCACAGTATTTGTCTTGAATCTCCTTCCCTTACATGTTTATTATGGGACATATTTTGTGTGGGTATTGTGTGAAGGGTTACGCACAGGTGTTTTTTCAACTGGGATGTATAATTGGTTTGTTAATTCCTTGCCCTAATACAAAATATACCACTGTAGAGAAAGGAATTATGATCTTTGTAAGATACAGTATAGCTTCACTGAAGTACAATGCCTGGTTGAACATGCTTTGAGTTTCCATTTCCAAAGTAGAGTGCCTGAAAGGTTGTGATAGGATGGAGAGGGAGGGGTAGGAAAGAGATGCCCTGGGCAATCTTTGGTGCATTGAGGACTCTCAGAGATGAAATTATGTATCTTCCAGAATATCAGAGTATCAACTTAATGACAATTTTTCAAATAACAAATCAAATGTGAGGGAAAATGATCCACAGTATTAAACTAATATTGTTTAAATTAAATTGACTTTAAGAACTTAGGAAACTAAAATAACTTTTCTCAGTTTCAGAATAAATTTTTAAATTTCTTATCCCTATGTTACAGGTCATCAATTGAAAGAAAATATGCAGTACTAAATTAGATGTTACATTTAGTTCAAGGTTTTTCATAACAGTGCAAACAAATAGCATATTAATTTTATATAAGGTCAAATGGAAGCTCCATCAATATAAGTGATTTACTCAAGGTTATGCAGAAGATCAGCAATAGTAAAGAGAGAATCTAATAAAAGATTGTAGGCCTATCCTTTAACCACTAGAGACCACTTCCTATAAAATGAAAGTGCTATAGTGGTTCTGTAACATGTGTCCAGAAAGACATCGAAAACTCTCATGGAAATTTGTTTTGTATGCCTTTTCTTTCTGTCTAAAGAGTTATGAATGTCATATTCAACCTCAATTCCCATTAAGTATTCAACATAGTCTAATTCTAAAACCCTAAAATACATTGTTAAACTTCACATTTCTCTGCCATAGGACTTAGAAGATTTATGTATAATTTCAGGGGAAATGGCCCTTAGAATTGAGGGAATGAATTCATGCTGAAATGTTTGATTAAAGTGAGAAAAAGAAATACTCACTCAGTTGCTAAAGTTCTGAAAAAGGTTTCGAATGGTCTGTAAATTAATCAAAATAGATTAAAGTACAGTTGGCCATTCATAGAATACTTTGAAAAAACATATCATTTAGAAGCAATTTTACCTCTATATTGTACTTTCCTTTTTACCTATCCATTCATTTCTTATTCTATGTGCTCTCATTTTCTTAAGGTCGAATGGCTACACTTTGGAAGGGAAAAAAAGCTTTCAGATTAAAATTTAGTATTTTTTTTTCTGTAATAAGGAAAATTGAGCTTAAAACAGATTCTATGCCAAGTTATAACCATGGACATCATACCATATTTTCCCTGCAGTAATGATTGAATATATTGCTTGCCACTGTATCTTACCTGTAGTGTATTAGGAACAGGATGCCATTAACACAAAGGTTAACCTGCTTCTCTTTCAGTTACCTGTGGATAATTCTCTGAGTTGGGCTGACTAGTTTAATATTCATTTACAAAGTGTCAGGCTTCTTTATTATTTCTTTTCCCTGTTAGGAAAATGTAATAACTTTTTTGGAATGGAGTTGTGAAACATGACTTCAGGTATAGATTCTAATTATAGCTTCTTCTGTTCACCAAAAGACATCCAATGAAATATAGTTAGAATGATGGCTCTGAGGTTGTTTGTAAGTACATGGGAACTCACCTTTTTTGAATAGTTTCTGGCTGAGATGATATCTTGATTCTAAATTCTCTACTTTGTGCTCATTTATTGGAATATTAATTCAAAAATATATTTAGTAGATGCCTACTGTAAGCAAATATTTTACATAAAGAACATATTTTTAAGAAATACTCTTGCTAAACATCAACCTCCAGTAGTTTGAGTAGTATTAGTAATAGAGGCAAAAGACTAAACAAAATGATAAACATTTTTTTTAAATTGACAAAACTGAAATTTATCATTGATGCTCTTTTAAACGTCACAATGACCCAGAATGATATTCTGTCAGACTCTAAGCTGCCTAAAGTCAAGAACTGTTTTTCCTTTGTATCTTCTATAGACACTACTAACATACCTTTTGCATAGAAAGTACTCAAACACTTGCTGAAATGATAAATTCAACAATGACAAAAACAACTATTTAGGATAAAGTTCTTACTAAATTATGCATCTTCTTTATGGATGTAGTTACATGGCTGATTGGTATTCAGAAAAAAATGTAGGCTTCATAAGGACCTGAGGCTATGTATTATTCCTTTAGACATTAGACACTTATTAAGTACCTACTATGTCAGGCAGCTAGGTGGTATGGGGGAATAGAGTACTGTGCCTGGAATCAGGAAGAACTGAGTTCAAATCCAGCCTCAGATACTCACAATCTGTGTGACTCAAGGCAAGTCATTTCCCCCTGTTTGCCTCAGTTTCCTCATGTGTAAAGTAAACTAGAGAAGGAAACAGCAAGTCAAGAATACTTTGCCAAGTAAACCCCAAATGGGGTCACAAAGAGTTAGACATGACTGAAACAACTGAACAACAACAACATGAAATATGTCAGGCACTACTGGGCTAAGGGCCCTAATTAGAAGTCTATGTTGGCTTTGATTTAGTGCCCATCTTTTCACCTACTTATAAACCTGCCCATTGGCATTGAAAGGAAATCCTTTTTTCTCTCCATAAATGAAGTTGCTTTGCTCTTCTCTTTGATTTTGCATTTGTAGAAATGACCACTAAGTGAACAGGATAGTGCATAGCTCCTAAGATTCCAGCCCAAGGATTCCCAAATGAACTATGAAGTCACATACTTTATTTAGTTTTTTTTAAATGCTTTTTTGATGCTTAGTTAATTTTTAATGCCTTTTAAAAAGGTGTCTTTTTCTGTGTAGATGTAGTACCCCTTTAGGTACCTCCCTCACCTTAGCTTAGTAATTATGGACAAGCTATGGACAGGCTCATGGAAAAGTGGAATGGGTCTGTTTCCAGGCATTTGTGATGGAAGAGTCCTTCCTGATGACTCAAGGGTTTGTACTGAGACCTAAAAAGTCATCTGTCATCTTCCCAGTCCTGGTCATCAAAGAACCAGGTATAGCTGTCAGGCTATCAGAGATATTGAGAAACAGAAATATCAGGCCAGAATGGAGAGGGAGAGAGAGAGAGGAAGAGAGAGAGACAGAGAGAGAGAAAGAGAGAGAGATCAACTTGGTAATAAATAGCCAAACTATTTGCAGTTCCAGTGTAAAAAGGCTTATAATTAGCCTTTCCAAAGAAAGTGTTTGCAAATGCTCAAATTAGGCTTGAATATTAACCTCCCAACTTATTGATTGTAATAGAAGTGATGAGTTGTTGGATTCTGTATTAATCTTTCTGTGGTTCTTTATTAACCCTAATCCACTATTCCATTCTGACTTAGAAACGATGACTTGCTTTCAATGAATAAAAAGCCTTTTTCAATCAATGAATAATTAAAGGACTTTGGATTGTCAGAATGGAGCAATCACAGCATAGAGTAAAGTTCTATCCTGACCATGAGATGACTTTCAGTAGGCGGTTCCTTGTCATATTAAAAGAAAAGTGGTATTTTGTTGACTATGGATTGATAATGTCAATTAGATTGTAAATCATCTAAATTTGGGAATTAGAACATGAGAGTTATAGCTTACTAGCAGTGACTTATACTCTCCACACCACTCTTTTCCCCACTGCAGCCAATTTACAGAGTTCCAACTCTATAAACTTATTATCAATGAAAGAATGTGATTGAAATGCCTAGGACATGTTGTTGTCACAAGATAGAGCATAGAATGGTGAAGGAAGATTTGCTAAGCTATTAAAAGGCTCTCAGTCCATTTTTATACTTGGTGTAATGATCAGTTTTATTTGAGGTTAGAAAACTTAACCATCCTTATCATGCTGTACCATAGTCCTTGTTAACTTTTCCTCTTTACATATAACTACTTGATATGTCTAATTATTCTCTATACCCAGATAGAGAATGGGTTTAAATAGAAAAGGAAAGCATTCCCACTAGTGCCCATTATTGGCATGATACTCAGTTGCCAATAGAAAATGAAAATGGTTGTGCATAGTTCTCCATTCACTTAAGAAAGTATTGCTATAGTCTCCAAAAGAAGGCAGAAATCTCAAATACTTTCATTCATTCATATTCATAAGTGGCTCCCAAGTCTTTGCTTGGCAAAATTCAGAAACAAAATGAGGATGATCTTTTTCAAAACTCACACTCCCTTCTTATGGCTCAACAACTACCTTCATCAACCTGGTTGAAAGAGAGAATGTCATGGGAAGACAAATGATCCTAATCATTCCTAGCAAGGTGAAATTTTTAAGGACCCCCTGAACAAAAGACAATAAATGGAATTATCATTGAATCTTGGCCAACCTGCATTGGCACAAAGAGTTTTCCCACCAAATAAGACAACTCCCTAGGCCAGTGAAATCACAGGCCTGGGAATCCCTTTCTCCCCTTCCCCCTATATACATATATATATACATATATATATGTGTGTGTGTATATATGTATATTCACACATACATACACATATATATGTGTGTATATGTGTGTATGGGTGTATGCCTATATATATATGTATATGTATATGTATATGTATATATATACATATATATATATATATATAATCGGAAGGATCTTAATGTTTAGAAAAGTAATTCTAAACTTCTTTATGCTACTCATATTTGGAGAGAGATTAGTAATTGTCCTGAATTGTGAAAAAGTAATAAATTGAAGCTTAGAGATGTCAGATGAGTCATCTAAGTTATTACTCAACCAGCTTCCACATGATTAACTTCCTTCTTTTGAATAGTAGCATATAGTCTTCCTAATAACATTCAATTCAATCTAATAAGCATTTATCAGCCTCTCGTAAGTGGAAGATGCTGTGATAGGCACTGAAGACACAAAGACAGAAGAAAACACTTTCCCTGATTTCAGGGAGATTAAATGAAAAATCAATCCATGTGCCTACATTTCTTTTTTTTTTGGGGGGGAGGAGTTGGCAGGGCAATTGGGGTTAAGTGATTTGCCCAAGGTCACACAGCTAGTGCATGTGTCAAGTATCTAAGGCTGGATTTGAACTCAGGTCCTCCTGACTCCAGGGCCAATGCTCTACTCACTATGCCACCTAGCTGCCCCCATGTGCCTACATTTCTAAGTAAAATGTGGCTCAAGTGAAACTATGTTGCTTGTCTTAGTGAATTGTCATTTCTCCAGTTAAACGGGTAGGAATTCCCTAGAGAAGTCAATTATTTTCTAAGAACAATTGAATCCTCTAGGAATTACCATATTTTGGAAATGGCCTACTAAATATTTGTCTAAGCCATCTTCCTGACATCAGGATTTGGTTCATTTGCTTTCATTACTCTAAATGTATAATTTTGGTCTTTTAAATCTATTTATGATCCAAAGTATGTTTTATTTGCAGGTAAAATGAATTTATCCCTATGTTGACATTCCCCCAAATGTCCCACAAATAACTAAGTGCATTAGATGTAATAAACTCTTGTATGTTTAAAATAATTTTCCAATATTGACGATTTATCCTAAGGTGGTTAATAATTCATTAAAGAAAACTCACTAATCAGGAGTTCCTATACTGCATTTTCAAAGCTAAGTGCAAATATCAGATTTCATAATATAATACAAGGAATTTTTCTGAAATAAGCAGAATCTTTTAACAATCATGTGTTTCATAAAATTTCTCCTTATTTTCTTCTCTAAAAAAAGTTTAATGTTTAAATCCCCCTCAGGAATTCTAACTCCATTTAGATTCTTTCTTTCCTTACTGTCCTTCCTACTCTTCTTCCAATGTTCATTGCTGTGGCCATTCTTTACTTTTAAGGCCTTTCTAAATCCAGGTGGTTCTTTTTCTGGCAACTCAGGGAAAGTCTGTCAAAACCTAGAAGCCATTTTTGCTCCCAACTGAATGAGTGTGACATGGACCAAAACATTTACATCAAAACAGGATCTTTTTCTTAATTGTTTCATAAGCACTAACAGGCAGTAGTCACCTTCTTAAATTCTGAGCCAAGGTGTTTAAATTGTTTTTGTCAACTTATCCATATAGAGATGAGTCCATAGTACCCCTGAAAAGGGAAAGCATTTTTATGTGGGAAGGGGCAAGCAAAACAGTGCAACAGGAATCACATTCCCCCAATCACATGCAAATCTCCAAAGAAGGTGTGCTTAGCAGAAATGTTTAGTGTTTGTATTTCAATTTATTACTTGCTTATTTTATAAGCTAAATAATACAAATTTGAACCCAATCCTTAATCTCTGATCAATGGATTTGTGTTATTATGTGTGATTTGTTCAGACAAATATATTTGTTTACTGGTAATATTAGATATTTCAAAACTAAAGTCAGACCCATAGAGGCAAAGTTATTCAAAATGTTGAGATATATACATAAGTGATTAAAGAAATAGTGTATTATTTGCCTAAAATAATTGAATAATCATGGCAAACGTATGTCATTATTTTTCATTGGGAATGGAAGCATTGGTATAAATACAATCTATATTTAATTTTGTATATATTGACCAATTCTGGCTGATTAAGGAATGGCCATTCTACATAGTACTTTCTATGTCTTCTTTTGTAGGAACTTATTTTTAATCCAATAATTCTAATTAATTCAGAGACTATAACTCAATAAATAATAACGTATTAGACATTTCAAATTTGGATTTGAATAATGTCAAAATGACACAATTATAATCATTACTTATTTATTTCAAACAATTTTTATTGAAATGTAGCAATAAATTATGCATACATATGTAGAATCATTTTCATGAGCCTTTTTCTGATGTGAGAGATTTGAGTAATCTTTTTATGAGCTGCTAAATGAATGAGCCAGCTAATTCATTAAGGCTATATTTTTGCTTTATACATAGTTATGTTTACACTTATGGCTGCTGAGGAAAAACGGAGTGATGCAACATTTATCTTATATAATGATTGATAAATATTCCATATGAACATATGTGTTAGACAGAATACTAAGATGTATTTTAACAAGTTATTTTCTGATGAGAAAATAATTTAGATAGAAAAAGGAGATCATAGAAACATAGCAAACAAATAAATGAGGTGTGACTCAAGTTCTAATAACATCTAAAGGTGTTTTGGTCAGCCAGAAATAGTTTAATATTGCTGTTAGTCATGTGTACTTCAAAATAATGAATAATCAGTCAATATAATATTCTTAAATTATTTAGTAAATGCACAAAGATAGATCAGACATTTGATAATAACAGAAACTCAGCAGTGGGTAAAATTGATTGAATGCACTTTGAGCATGAATAAAGGACTTTATGATTTATTGACACTCTGCAGATTAATCTGAGGCTGTATTGAGCAGTGAAGCAAAGTGGCAAGCTGGAATTGTGGAAATTTTAAGAACAGTCTGTTGGGAAGAAAAATAAGATTTATCATTCTTGGCATCTTTTGGGAGGGAGTCTTTCCAAGGGTTTCAATAAATTTTATGCAAATTTAAAATTTGACCTATTAGTCAGTCAATGGGCCTTTTTTGAAGACCTACTCTGTTCCAAATACTGTGCAAAGCCCTGGAGATGCAAAGAAAGGCAAAAGACAATGCTTGTTATCAGAAAGCTCCCCATCTAATAAGGGAAACAAATTTCAAACAACTATGTACAAATAAACTATATATAATATGCATTGAAGATAATCAACAGAGGGAATCAGGAAAATGTTCTCCTGTGAGTGAAGGAACCCAGGAGTTAAGTGAAGGAACCTAGGAACCTAAGAAATGAAGGAGCCCAGAGTATCCAGGAGGCAAAATGAGGAAGGAGAACATTCTATTCATAGGGATCAATCAGAGAAAATGACTGTATTAAATAGATGGAGAATCTTATACAAGGAACAGCAAGGAAACCAATGTTGCTGTATCACAGAGTATATGGAAGGGGGTAAAGTATATGAATACTGGAAAGATAGGAGGGGGTCAAGTCATGAAGGGTTGTAAATCCTTGTAATAAGGAGCTAGCATAGATTATTGAATAGAGGGAGGAGATCTTCACCTTTGGACAATTAACTTGCCAGCTGAGTATAGGATGGATTTGAATTGGGTGAGAGTTGAGGCAAGGAAACCAATGAGTAGGCTAGTGTAATAGTCCAGACATGGAGTGATGCATATACAAGAGATATTAAGAGGGTAAAAACAGCAGAAGTACAACAAATTAAATGTGAGGAGTGAGAGATAGAGAAGTATCAAGTATAACACCTAAGTTTCATTCCTAAGTGACTGAGAATATGATTGTAGCCTTGACATTAATAGGAAATTTTGGAAGAAAGATACTGAATTTGTTTTGGACATGTTGACTTAGGGTGTCTATAGGAAATCCAGTATGAAGTGTTCAACAGTGAACTGGAGATGTGAGATTGTAGGTCAGATAACTCAATTTAAGAATGATCATCATAGAGACAATAATTGGACAATGGGAGCTAAGTACATCACCAAATAAAATAGCAGAGGGGGTAAAAAGAAGGCCCAAAATACACATATATGTAAAATATACATATATACGTATATATGTATATAATTGTGTATATACACACAGACACACATATATGAGTGGAGGAGCAGGTAGACATTTTGTGAGATATATTGACTATGTCTTATAAACTACATCATTCAGGTCTCTCTTTGCTATAATAGCACACAATCTTGAGGCCTTTTCTAGCCACCCAGGAGATTGGTTTCTATGCTATGAATATTTGCTTCTTATCTCCAAATTCATATTCATTCTCTCTGTCTCTGTCACTGTGTTTCTCTGTCAATCTGTCTATTTATTGTCACAAGAAAAATCAAAGTCCCACTCAGATAATGTAGAAAAGCTTTTAACCTTGTCCTCATTTTCAGCTTCTCTGTATTAGTCTTTTGTGGCAAAATGTACAAAAATGATTTCATATTTGATGACAGATAGACCTATCTACATACTAGAAAGTTCCTATCTACTGAATATCTGGTTTAGTGAGCTACATTTAGAAAAGTAAAGCAAAGCTTTACTTATCATAATCAGTTTAGCAAACTTCATCTAATCTAGGTTTGTAAACATAGAAAATTTACCTAATCATAACGTCCCTGTGATTGGTAAGGGGTGAGGGGAGATCTCACTGTCTGGGCCACCCAACAACTGACTCCTTCTAAAGTTTGCTCACATTCATTCAGTCCCTGTAAATCTGCCCAGCAGCAACATACAAAGGCAGAGAACTCCATGCTCTCAAATAGGGTACACATCCCTCTGTATTCCTGTGATTGCCAGTGGGAATAAAGGGCTAGGAAGCCCAGTACCTGAATGTCTAAGATGAATAAACTGCCTGACTTGTGATCTTTGAACAGCTATACTGCTTATTAGTATCTCACCCATAATCTCATAGAGCTCCATAAATGTATGTCTTTTACTTGTTTTAAATATTCTTTCAGAGTATCAATGAAATACAGTAGCACAATTAACTAAAGTTCAATTAGGAAAGATATAAATTAACCAGTATCTCCCCTTTTCCTTGACTTTTGTTTTTAGAAAATAAAGGCCATTTACATAGAAAATGTATCATACATAGATAAGTAAAATAACATCCAGATTATATCCTATAAGCATATATAAATTTTGAATTATTCAAACTTTCTGCACTAGAAAGAGCTGCAATGCTATTATTCACTAATACATTTACACTTTAATTCATCATTGGACAGATCATTACTTATTACTTTACTTGTAGCAAAAAAAAAAAAATGGCCCACAGGAACCTTCTCTCTTTTCCCAATTCCATATTCTTTTGGAATTCCTACACATATGATCTTCTTTCTCTGGCTATTTTAGGTCTCTTGAGAAAGAACCCTGTACTAATGAAGCAAAGGTCCCAAGGTTGAAGGGGTTGTTATTTGTTGCTGTGTTCCTATAGCAACCAATGAATACATACACATTTATAACCAGATTGTTTAATGTAAGAATTTGTAGAGCATAACCTCCTGTACAAGAGGAATGGTTTCCTTTTTTATCTTTGAATCCCCAGTCCTTAGAACAATGCCATGCATGTTGTAAACACTTAATAAATACATAGGATTTAATTGATTGAGAACTATTTACAACAGTGCTAAGTAATCTACAATGGTTGATACAAAGATAAATAACACATGACCCCAAACCTCATGAATTTTATAATTTGGTGGGCTATTGATGTCCAGAAGGATGGTACTGAAGCATATATGACCCCCAATAATTCAAGGGATTATAACAATATGAACAACTACATGACATTTATATAGTTCTTTAAGGTTTGCAAAGTACTTTATATTCATTAGCATATGTGATATCACAATTTTATTAGGTCTAGTAGTTGTTATTATTTCTATTTTGTAAACAAAACAGAGGGAGGGTGGTAAACAGGTTTTTCCAAAAAGGTAAGTGATGTGTCCATAGCTAGTAGGAGGCAGGTGCAAGAATAAAGCTTAAATTGTTCCTGACTCAGTCCACCGTTCTTTTTACTATAACACAGGCTTATACATTTCAGCAATATTTTATCAGTTGTTGTGACAAAAGATAGATAATAATTACTAACAAGAACAGCTCTTTCATCAAATATTTCAGTTATTTGAGATATTACATTTAAACAAAACATTTTGAGGTGGCTTTTAATGAAAGGAATGCACAATTTTGTTTTAAATAATAACAATAATAATATAGTTAGCATTTATATAGTGTTTTAATGTTTGCAAAATACTATTTTTTAGATGTAAAAGATTTAGTTTATTTTTAGTTTTCAACATTCATTTCCACAAGATTACAAGACTTCGAATTATAGTTTTTCTCTGGGTCTCTACCCTCCCCCCCCACTCTAAGATGGCATGTATTCTGATTGCCCTTTTCCCCGGTCTGCCCTCCCTTCTATCACTCTATCCCCACCCCATCCCCTTTCCTTTTATTTTCTTGTAAGGCAAGATAGATTTCTACACCCATTGCCTGTATATCTTATTTCCAAGTTGCACATAAAAAACATTTTTTATCATTTGTTTTCAGAACTTTGAGTTCCAAATTCTCTCCCTTTTTCCCTCACCACCCACTCTCTTTGAGAAGGCAAGCAAGTCAATAAAGGTTGTACAAGTATCATAATACTTCCATAATAGCCATACTGTGAAAGACTAACTATATTTCTGTCTATCCTGTCCCCCTTTATTCAATTTTCTCTTTTGACCCTGTCCCTTTTCAAAAGTGCTTGGTTTTGACTACCTCCTCCCAGAATGTGCCCTCCCTTCTATCATTCCCCCACACAAACCTCTTCTGCTCTACTTTTTAGTAGGGTAAGATACCTAATTGAATGTGTATGTTATTCCCTCCTTAAGACAAATCTGATAAGAGCAAGATGCACATTCACATTCTCCCTCACCTGCCCCCTCTTCCCTTCTATCATAACTAGTTTTACTTACCCTTTAATTTTAATTTTTTAGAGATCATCTCTTCATATTGAACTCACCCTGTGCCCTCCCCTCTCTCTGTATATATATATATATATATATATGTGTGTGTGTGTGTGTGTGTGTATGTGTATGTATGTATATATATATGTATATATATGTATGTATATATATGTATGTATATATATTATATATATATATGTAACATATATATTCCCTTCAACTACCCTAATACTGGGAAAGGTCTCATGAGTTACAAATATCATCTATCCATGTAGAAATGTAAACAGTTCAACTTTAGTAAGATCCTTATGATTTCTCTTTCCTGCTTACCTTTTCTTGCTTCTCTTGATTCTTGTATTTGAAAGTCAAATTTTCTATTCAGCTCTGGTCTTTTCACCAAGAATGCTTGAAAGTCCT
>CM053627.1:177838427-177870265 GCA_028646595.1 Phalanger gymnotis
GAATGTACTGGGAGAGAGAGAGAAAGCAATAGGTTGAATGGGGTAAATTATCTCACATAAAAAAGATAAGAAAAAAAAGCTTTTACAGTAGAAGGGAAGTGGGCAGAGGAAAGGGGTGGTGAGTGAAGTTTACTCTCATCAGAATTGGCTCAAAGAGGGCATATTGTATACACTCAATTAACTATAGAAATCTATCTTACCCTATAAGAAAGTAGGAGAGGGAGGAGATAATCAGAGGTGGAGTTGACAGTACAGAGGGCTGATTGGGGGAGTGGTGTCCAAAGGCAAAATACTTTTGAGGAGAGACAGGGTGAAAGGAGACAGAGAATAGAATAAATGGGAGGTAGGATGGAGGGAAATACAGTTAGCAATAGAAACTGGGAAAAAATTTTGAAGCAAGTTTCCCTGATAAAGGTTTCATTTCTCAAATATGTAGAGAACAGAGTCAAATTTATAAAATAAAAGCCATTCCCCAATAGATAAATGATCAAAAATATGATCAGTTTTCAGATCATGTAATCAAAACCATCTATAGCCATATGAAAAAAAAACTGTTCTAACTCACTGTTAATTGGGGAAATCCAAATTAAAACAATTCTGAGATATTTCCTCATGCCTATTAGATTGACTGATAGGACAGAAAAGGAAAATGACCAAGATGGGAGGGGATTGGGAAAAATGAGACAGTATTGCATGGTTGGTGGAATTGTGAACTGATTCAAACATTTTGTATAACAATATGGAACTATGCCCAAAGGGCTATAAAATTATGAATATCCTTTGACCTAGCAATACCATTACTAGGTCTTTATCCCAAAAACAAAAAGGAAAAGGACCTATATGTCCAAATATATAACAGCTCTTTTCTTGGGGCAAAGAATTGGAAATTGGGGTGATGTCCATCAATTGCAGAATGACCAAATGAATAATGGCATGTAATTATGATGAAATATTATTGTCCTATAAGAAATGATGAGCAGGATGCTCTTAGAAAAACCTAGAAAGACTTCCATGAGCTTATGGAAAGTGAAATGTACTGTGTACAAAGTAACAGCGATATTATAAGATGATCAGCTGTGAATGACTTAGCTATTCTCAAGAGCACAATGATCCAAGACAACTCTGAAGGACATACAATGAAAAATGATATCCATCCCCAGAGAAAGAACTGATGATATCTAAATACATATTGAAACATACTTTATTTACTTAAAAATAGTAATTATGAATACTCCATGATCTATGAACACAGCTACTAAGCCCATGTTACAAAATGATTCTTTCTTTATAAACAGAGCAGGACAAATGTGTATACATTTATTTAGACCAGCTCTTTCCTTTGTAGCAAAAAATTAAAAACAAGAGGTGCCTATCAACTGGGGGATGGCTGGACAATTTGTAGTATATGAATGTAATCAAATTACAGTATTAATTAATTGGATTGCTCCATAAACAAATGACAAAAAAGTGATTTTAGAGAAACCTAGAAAATCTTGTATTCACTAGTGCAGAGTGAAGGTAGCAAAATCAAGAGAACAATTTATATAATAACGAGAAAAAGATAAAAATTTGACAAATAAAGAAAAAATTTGAAAAACTTAAAATTCTAATCAATGCATTTTCCAACCATAGCACCAGAGGACTGATCAAAAAGCTAGTTATCTGCTTTCTGACAAAGGTGATGGACTCAAGATGCAGTATGAGATGTATATTTTTTTGGTCATGAAAACAATGTGAATTTGTTTCCATTTACCAAGTCTTTTAAAAAATATATACAAATGAAGAAACATATTCATTTAGGCAGAAGATATGGGAAGATAGAAGTTAGTGCTATTGCTGTCAAAAAGAAAAAAAAAGAACATAAAAAGTATCATTGAAGTTTTTTTTTTCAATGTATTGAAAAAACAGTAATGATTTCAGAACACAGCAGACAAGCAAGACAGATTTGAGTGTAATATGCTCAATATGTGTGTGTGTGTGTGTGTATGTGTAAACTTCAAAAAAATAAATTTGGGGTTTCAGATGTAATCCCCTTTTAAAAAATTCTATGTGGTAATGCATATGGAGGAAGAGATTTGTGAAAATACACACACACACACACACACATATATATATATATTCACTCATACACATATATGTATGTATATATGTAATCTTTCTTACAAGATGAGTGCAAACATCTGGATTGTCTAGTTCCTTATTTGAGACTATTCATGAGCACAGGTTCCCAGTCCCCTATCCCCCAAACATTGGAATATATTTCTTTCCCTTCTTTTCTTCTGAATGATGTATGAATAAACAAGAGATAAAGAGCATCATGAGGTGAAAAATGGACAATTTTGATGATATTTGATTATAAAGTTCTTGTACAAATAAAACCAATGTAGCCAAGATGAGAAGGAAAGCAGAAAATTGGGAAAATAATTTTCCTAGATATTCTCATATTAAGGTCTCATTTCTAAAATATATAAAAAACTTTGTCAAATTTATTAGAATAAGAGTCATTCCTCAACTGATTAATGGTCAAAGGATATGAACAGGTAGTTTTTTTTTAATGAAGAAATCAAAGCTATATGAAATCATATAAAAATGCTCTATGTCATTATTGATGAAAGAAATGCAAATTAATAGAACTTTGAGACACCATCTTACACCTCTCAGATTGGTTAAAATGATAGATGCTCTTTGATTGGGGAATGGCTAAACATGTTGTCAAATTGTGGTCTATGATTGTGATGGAGCACCAATGCACTATAAGAAATGGTGAAGTAGTTGATTAAAAAACAACAACAACATGGAAAGACTTGGACATATGAAGGAAGATTCTATCTACCTCTAGAGAAAGAACTCATACTTAGAAATATGTATAGTTTGATTTGAAACATGTGTATATATACATATATATGTATGTGTGTGTTTTAATTCATGTTTAATTGTAGCTTTCTCTAAGGTGAGATGGGGAGGGAGAGAGAAAAAAAATTAAAAGTGCATAGCAGAGAACAAAAGAAAACTTAGAAGGAAGCACAGTAACACTGGGTGGTTTTGAAAATAATATGGAATATTTATTACATAGTTTTTCCCAAAAAAGTCTGAGATGGACATTCATAGTTTTATAATGATCCTCTATGTACTGTTGTGTGCATGGAAATGTTCTCTTTTCTCTCCCTCATTTTGTATTTAAGTTTAAAATGAATTTTAAAAAAGCAAGGAAGGAAGCAATATGAGAATATGTCCCCAAACCACACATTCATGAAAATGCAAAATCTACAGGAGTTGCACATCACACATTTTCTGGACTTTCTCAATGAATTGATGAGTGATGTTGATTTTTTCCTTTTCTTTTTTTTGTCTTGAGATAAAGTATTATTTCCTCTGTGGAATAGCTCTCTAGGAGTGAGAAGGGGAGTGATTTCGGGAAAAATTATGATGACAAAAAAGACCAATAACTTTTTAATATATATGCAAATAAATAAGAAATTATAGTTTATCACCTTACCAACCTTATATCAGTCTTTAGTTCTTTGTTGTGGTCAGAGACTATAAACACTTGAAAGCAGGAAAAAATATTGGAGGGAATTTGGGACATGTAACTAATACAATTTTCATTATTTAAATATTTGTTTTTATCCTGGCAAGGTGTCCCAACCTTTTCACAAGTCACTGAGGTCCCGGAGGAATGCTCTAGTTCTCCTTGCAATATGGACAACTCTCTAAATCCTTTTCCCCAGTTCTTTCCTCTGGCTCTTGATCTGATCTAACTTTCCTGAAGGATTTCCTAGTCTTCCAGAAGGGAATCCAGTTCCCAGGAGCATCTGGGTGAGTTGGGATTTCTGAAACTGATTTGCTGCAGTTTTCCCTGTTACTTCTTCTGACTGTCTTCATTCCTATTAAACAAGGGGAAATTCCATTTTCAATGAGAAGGGATATATACAATCTACAGGAACATTCTGTCAGTCACCTTTCTATCTTTAATAAATATAAATAAAAAAATAAATCATCCAGGTTTGGGGATAAAGAAAAAATGGAGGCGGAGCCAAGATGGCTGCATGAAAACAGCGTCTTACCGGAGGTGTCTCATATACATTCCTATAAAATAGTGAATTTGAGCAGATTTGAGAGAGTTAGAAACTGCGAGCAGTCTGAGTGGGGCAAATTTCCAAGCCAGGAGAGTTTGAAAGGCCGAATCTGTAGGCTTGGAGAGTACTCGGCCTGCGGAGCTGCTCCAGACCAAAGTGGAAGCGGCCATCCGGGAAACCCATGTGGGAGACAGGCTGGGAGAAAGCTGGGCACCAGAAACCAGCAGAGATTCCCAAGCCTACCAACACAGGATGGCAGTCTGTGGAAGTGATGAGGTAGTGCAATGCCACCAGCAGTGAAACACCAACTCCTGAGGCTTGCAGCCCAAAGTTATGAAACTCAGCTTCTTGAACTTCTGGGAGACATAATGGCCAGGTAAACGGCTCTAATCCCTCCCCCCCTCACCCAGAGAATACCTGGGGGGGGGGGGAAGAATGCTGGAACAGAGGAGATAGAAGTGGGGCTTTAGTGGCCAAATAGTAGAAGTTCATTAGTCCCAGAGGGGCAGAGCCTGCAGGGGTCAACACCAGGAACCTAGACATACTCTTGTTCCCCAGGGGAAGTGCCAGACACCAGCTCAAACAATAAAGAGCCAAGACCATTGCTGAAGAGTAACAGTGCTGGAGAGCACCCCTACGGAAAGAGACATCAGGGAGCCAGACCCCTCCCCCACACCTCAGGAAACTGAAGGCTATAATTCATGAAGGCAACAACTAGACTCACAATCCCCAGAATAAGAAAGCTGGGACAGAGAGCCCTGAGCCCCAAAGGCAGAAATTTGTTGTAAAGCCAGGACAAGGTTAATCAACATGAAGAAGAACACGACAAAACCGAGGACCATAGACTCTTTTTATGGAGACGGGCATGATAAAAATACCAATTTGGAAGAGGACAGCAATGACACTATAGATACATCTGATACCTCAGAAGGTAATGTGAACTAGTCTCCAGCCCAAAAAGAATTGCTGGAAGAGCTAAAGGAGGATTTTTAAAACCAAATTAGGGAGTAAAAGAAAAAATAGAAAGCAGATAAAATACTGTAAGGAGATGTATTTCCTGGACATCCTGTCATGGTCACAATTAATATAAACCAATACCTTGAGAAATCAAATGAGATTTTATTTGTCAAGTGTTTAGCACAATGCTTGGCATATAGTGGGTGATAATTAAATGCTTATTCTCTTCAGTTCTCCTTTCCCCTTAAAAGGTAGAATAACATAATGGAAAGAGAATTGGATTAGGAAACAAAGAACCAGGTACAAGTCAGGACTGTAACACTTATTAACCAAAGTTTCTTTAAAATCTCTTAACATCAGTTTCTTAGTTTATAAAATAGCAATAGTAATCCTTCTACTTCCCAGTGTTTAAAGTAAAGCACTAGGGGAGCTATTAAGAAAAAGTTAAAAGAATGTTATATATAATTATTACTCCTTGTTGAAATCTTAAATGGACAAATAAAGCATACTTACACGTGTGTGGTTATGTGTGGGCATGTGTGTGTGGCATGCACTGCATCAGCTTTTTATCTATATCTCCCAGTTTCCATATCTATAGTTAGCTGATAGCTCCATAATAAACATAGCCAACCTATGTACCTCACCTGCACCTCAGTGAGAAAGATAAAACTTTTTTTTTCCCTTGACATGAAATGGAGCATGATTATACATTTCTGCCAGCCTTATGAATATGAGGAGTGGAGAAAAAGTCATTGTCATTGGAAAAATGGTGAAGAACAACTAAGCTAGAAATTTGCACGGTTATGGCACAATTGGGAGACTGAAGCGAGAAGCAGGGTGCAGACCAGGTACACAGAGGTAAACAGAGGAAATAGACATCCCTAGATACAGTTTCGAGTCTTCATTAAAGTTTTCAGCTCCAGAACTATTTAGGAAAACCTTCAAATTACACGGACAAGATATCTTTTAGCATGAGAATTGAGGAATTTGAATACTCCAAAACTCTGGCAGGGAAAGTACTTACACTATTTATTCATTTAGGACATGTGGCTAATACCATTTTTGCTATTTAAATATTTGTTTCTATGGTGGCAGATCACTTTAGCAGTGAAAATCATACTTCCTCCTAAGCAACTTCTCCTCCTTTGCCTCTTCCATCTGATTGAAGTAGACGGTTCCTCCTAGAAACTTTAATTAATGAGATTGCTCAGGCAAGTCTCCTCTTCATTTCCCACCAGGTTATACTTCTTGGGATTTCTCTATCAGACCTCCAGACCAATTATCTCCTCCACTCCTTCCCTTTTTCTGCTTCCTTTTCTAAGTAGTCTTCTCCATCAGAATGTAAGCTCTTTGAGGGCAGAAACTGCCTTTCTGTTTATATTTGTAGTATCAGCCCTAACCGGGCTGGACATAAAGCAAGTTCTTAATACATGTTTAATGAATAAATATCCTAAATTAATAATGTTTAAGCAGTTTTCTTTTGGTGAGTCTGTTAGCATGATAAGTAAATAAAAAATCTGGAATGTGTAAAAATTGTGGAGCTTCCTAGTTCAGGATGTGAGTGGAGACAAATGAGCTAAGAAATTATATTACCAGCAAGAGTCCTCATGATTTGAAACTGAGTCTGGTTGGGTACACATAAGGGGATTCATAGGTTACACACAAAAAATAAGGAAGTTAAATTAGATGATATCTAAGAGCCTAGGGGCAATAAATCTCATTTTCCTAGGATCCTTATTAACAAACATGGGGTACCAATAGAAGCTGAATTGAAATCAGGCCCCTCTACCTATAACTTCCCCATTGTTTTCTTCCAGATCTAGGTCCCAAGTCTTCCATGAGGTCTTCTTCTTACTCTATGCCATTCTCATCCCTTTCATCTCTTACCCATAGAATGCATCACACAATTCATCAGGCAATCTCAGCCTCGTATTGTTCTCCAGTTTATATACGTATGTGTCTACACATGTATGTCTACACATATGTATGTATATGTGTATACATAAATGTGTGGTTTTCCCCATTTCCACTAGATTATCCATGAGACTACATTTTTATGTTGTTATTTGGTCATTGGCATTATTCTGAACACATAATAAGGATTCCATGAATATTCTATAATTGAATAACAGCTAAGGGCAGCTAGGTAGTGGAGTGGATAGAGTGGCAGGTCTGGGGTCAGGAAGACTCAGCACCTGGAGTAGGACATGATAAAGCCATTCCAACATGTTTGCCAAGAGAACCCCAAATGGGGTGACAAAGAGTCAGATATACCTGAAAAAGACTGAACAACAATTCCTGTAATTTTTCCTCAGTGGAAAGTCTGTTGGATATAGGCATCTGAGACAAAGGGCTCCTAAGTTCAGTTA
This sequence comes from Phalanger gymnotis, assembly GCA_028646595.1. Taxonomy (NCBI): domain Eukaryota; kingdom Metazoa; phylum Chordata; class Mammalia; order Diprotodontia; family Phalangeridae; genus Phalanger; species Phalanger gymnotis. The sequence continues at coordinate 177,845,830 of CM053627.1, forward strand.
AGTTCATTTCAATTCAGCAAACATTTATGACATGCCAATTCTGTTCCAATCACAGTAATCCATGCTAAGGATACAAAGATAAAAACAAAACCATTTCTGAGCTTAAGAAACTTACAGGGGGAGGGACAGAGAGTACACATATAAACAAATGAGAAACTTGTACATAGTAAATATTAAGCAATTGGAGAAGTACCAATAACTGGAGGCATAAAGGCAAAAACAAAGACCTCTTCTAGCATATAAAATTTATGTTGAGGTTTGTAAGGGGGGTCTCAGAGTTTCCAAAAGCAAGTGAGGAGAGTCAATGTAAAGGTAGTGGCAGGAGATGCCATGCTGGATCTGTAGAATAAATAGACCAGTTTGGATGGAATAAAGCATTAATGAAGTGAAATATGTCACAGTCAATCTGCAAAGATAGGTTGTAGCCAGACCATGAAATTGATAAATACAAAGGTGACCCCCCAAGAATGGATGGCTAGTGTTAGTCATAACTTTGGTTAGGGCCTTTAAATAGGAAGATGTTTTCAAGAATGGCAGACTTCTGGTTCTTGCCCTGAACTGGGTTATAGCCTCTTTGGGGCACCATGTAGAAGATTTTCCTACCTGCAGAATTGCTTCTGATAATGGCTGCGGGGATTAGTGAGAGTTTCAATGGGAGTCTTAAGAGTTAGGGTTCTTTGGGGCTTGAGTGTGTTATAAAGAGTTTGCTATATACAGGAGCTCTTTGGCTCAGATATATGATAGCCATCTTTCATCCATGTGACACCAACAAGCATAGGGAGGACATGCTGATTCCTTGGACAGATTCTGAAAACTTTTATAGAAATCCATCATATCTCCAGTATGTGATAAAGTTTGGAGGGTAGTAAGGAAGTTATATAAGTACCCCATCTTTGTGGACAAACAAAATGACAGGACAAAACAAAACAATGCAAAATCTTATTTCAGGCACTGTCTTTGACTTTTAGCTCTTCTGGTTCCTACCAATATGTGATTTTTACCTCTCAAGGCCTCAATTTCCTCATCTGTAAAAATAAAATTCTAATGTTCTTTACATCTCTAATTCTTATACAGCAATAACTTCACCTAGATCCATAGTTTCAGGTACATTCTTCCATCAGGCATTGTTTTCTAGCTGTTATCCAAACATTTTCTCAAATTCTTATGTTAAAAGAGCACAGAAAAATGCTAAGAAGATAAATTCGAAGTGCTTGATGTTTCCTGTGCTGGGAGTCTGGAGAGATCATTTTCTTTTTTAAATAACTATAGTGATTTTATTTTCTTTTAATATAATTTTATTAGGATTTGTCAGTTTTCTAAGAACTGTGCCAAGTTCCTTGCTGATCAATTGGAATGTGGGTTACATTGTTTATAATGCTTTTTCTTTCCTTATAAATCTACTAAACATTGCCCTGATTTATCGGTTCTATAAATCTTGAAAATGATGCCTTCATAAAGATGTATCTCTTAATCAGTGACTGAAAACCTGTCCAAAAATTCATTGAAATCTCTCACAGTTTTTCAGCTCAGTCACATTATTCTCCTTTCCAAAATTATGGACCAAGCTTCAAGCTATTCTTAAACACTGACAGCAATCCTGGTGCTTTGCAAGTTGATGCTTCCTAGGCAGTCAACACTGAATCTTGCTCTATTGTCATTGATTCCTACAAGTGTTGATGCCATCAAATCACATCACAGTGTTATGGTCCATTCCATTGTTAATATATATTTCTTCTTCTGAAGTCCTTGAAATTTTATTGAGGTTTTCGTCGAGCATTTCCTGAAGGCAGGGAATTGACTTAGGATGATTCACATTATTCTAAAGGAGGCACAACGAAGGTAGGATTTTTTCCATTATATTTAAAATGTTTCCCAATTCTGTTAAAAAGACCTGTTCCAGAGGAGAAAGAGAGAAGGGGAGCAAGAGAAAAAAATGAGAAGAGAAAAGAAAAGAAAAGACTTCCAAATATTATTTTATTTCTGTCTAATTATTTAGTGTGGCAGTAGGATTCCCAAAGGTCTCTGAATCTGGCCTGGGTATTTTGTGGCAGTCATGTTGTTAGCTCAGAAGTCAACTATTCACAAACACACACATACACACACACACACACAGAGAGAGAGAGAGAGAGAGAGAGAGAGAGAGAGAGAGAGAGAGAGAGAGAGATTGAGGTTGGTTGGTTGGTTTTGGAGGGGGGTTATTTGAAACATCTGAATTTCTGGGGAAACAATATCATCATGAGGAAACACACCTGTTATTTCATTTCATTGCTTGTATGAGGACAATAAAGGTTACCGTGGCATATTGCTGTGTTGACTGCCCAGAAACCAAACACCTTACATTCTTTTCTTTACCATTGCAGCTGTTCCTTCATTTCTTTATGCCATCTGGTAGGGAGAACTAACAGCATAGAATCTAATGACCTGTTAATACAGATCTCAGGGGTATTATGATCATTCCAGTTCCTGAAGCCACCAACAATGACAGGTAGCTTAAACATACCTATATGTTTGCAAAATGTCTATGAGTAGTGCTCCAAAAACTTACCATGTGTTGAATGATGGATTTTAAAGAAGCATTACTGATATGCTGGGAAATTGTTCTCTAGCTCTATAGAAGACATGCATGCATTCCTAATTTAGCCAGGATATCGGTGGGGAATTGTGAGAAATAGGTGGGAAATTGGGTAGAGTGCTAGACTTAGATTTGGGAGGACAAATTTAAATACTTTCTTAAATCCTAGTTACTAGCTATGAATCACTTAACCTCTCAGTCTCAATTTCTTCATATTTTATTTGATGATGGAGGATTGGATAGGTAGTGATGATGTGAAGAAAGAAAAAAAAAGTCAATGAAACATTTTATCAGCAAAGCAAGATTCATGACCTCAAGGACAACCATGAACATGAACATGCCTGTACAGTTCAGAATTCTAAAGTATGAAAAATTCTCTAAGTAGAAGGCAGAAGAAGCATAACATTTATTTAGACACCACAGGATCAAATCCCAAGACCAATAACTACAATTTGACATGGCAGTAATTATACTCCAAAACCAGTAAGCCGACCTCAATGTACCAACAAGGAAATTATAACACAGTATTATAGCAAGGAACCAAGTCATCTTGTAACCATTCCCCCTGCTAGGGCCTTCCCTTAAAAAATCATTCATGATTCCTCACTGTTTCCTTGCCTTCATCTTCTCCCACAGTTCTGAAAGCCCTGGCAGTTCTCAGGGTCTTTTCAGTCTCCTAGATTCTCTGGTTTCTCAGTTCTCCAATCTCTTGATGCTGTAGATTCTCAGCTCTTTGATTTCCCGCAACCCTCTGGCCTGCACTCTCAGCTCTGCAGTCTCTCTTGATGCTAGCTCTCTCTTAATGTCAGTTCTTCAACACCCTCTTCATTTTTGTTGCCTTAATGTCTTCTTGGTGTCTGCTTCTCAATTCTGGTTCTCTCATATTCTTGACTCTCCTTATATACATTTTTTTTAATAAATTCGTCCTCATGACCATTTTTTTTCCATTTTTTTGAGGGGGGAAGGCAGGACAGTTGGAGTTAAGTGACTTGCCCAAGGTCACGCATCTAGTAAATATGTCAAGTGTCTGAGGCCAGATTTGAACTCAGGTCCTCCAGACTCCAGGGCAGGTGCTCTACTCACTGCACCACCTAGCTGCCCCTCATATACAATTTTAGCTGGCATCTGATTGGCTAGAACTCAGGTCTCTGATTGGCTGAATTCATCTATATCTGATTGGTTAGAACTCAGTGTACATAAAATTGGCTATGGTCTTAGCACCTCTCCTTAGGGCTATGAGGGTTTCACATCTCTCTGACCTAATTAGTCAAAGAATGTGAATATAAGTAAAGGCCCTATAGAATGGGCAAGGAAGATCTTTAATTGCATTACCATCACAAACATAAGAGAGAGAGAGAGAGAGAGAGAGAGAGAGAGAGAGAGAGAGAGAGAGAGAGAGAACAAGAAGTTCACAGTTCAGACAGGGCACAAAGAAGCAAGATAGTTTTGCTATTACTGTGAAAGCAGTTACATATCTCACCTGGTTCCCCATTTTAGACATATAAGAAATCATTATAAATGTAAACCTTTGGAATAATCTGAAAAAGAAACTTTTGTCATTTACTCTCTATGAATTCCAGATTAATTTCCTGCTTCTTACTACTCTATTTAGGAAGAGAGTGTAAGGTTTCCTTGATTGATTCATGTAAGGGTAGAGACCTCTTTCCTAAAGCACTAAACAGATTCAGATAATGATAAGGAAGACTTGTGATTAGGAAGAAGGGCTGAGTCTTTGAAGGGAATGGTCATAAAAGTATAGATTTTTTTTTAAATTTGTTTTGGAAAAATATTCTTCAAGGATTTGCAGAAAAGATTAAGAGATTATTCTGTTGGATAAAGCAAAATGTTAACTTTTCCTTATCTGTGATGTGAACTATTCTTTGTTATATTGTAAATTTTACTAGTTTGAGATTCTTCTAAAAGTTACTTTAAAATTCTTATGTTGAAGATATATCTGAAGGTATGATGGGATTCTAAATCTGGGCATTGTCTACGAGGAACAATTCTTGCATTATAATTAACAAAATATTTTAAATTAATATTAACAACATTAAATTAACTAAATCATTTCTGGCAGACATGCCTACAAGGCAGAGCATAATATTACTATTTTCTTTAACAATACCACATTAATATTAATATGCACTTAAAAACTTTATGTAGTAGAAATTCAGTTTCATATACAATTTTGTTTTTGTTCTTTATGCATAAGGGAAGGGAAAAGAAAACAATATGAGTTATTATAGCATCTACTATATATCTTCCTTCCTTCTTTCCTTCCTCCTTTCTTTCTTTCTTTCTTTCTTTCTTTCTTTCTTTCTTTCTTCCTTCCTTCCTTCCTTCCTTCCTTCCTTCCTTCCTTCCTTCCTTCCTTCTTTCCTTCCTTCCTTCTTTCCTTCCTTCCTTCCTTCCTTCCTTCCTTCCTTCCTTCCTTCCTTCCTTCCTTCCTTTCCTTCTTTTTTCTTTCTTTCTTTCTTTCCTCAAGTCCATAATAAAAGAAAAAAATGAAAATTTTAAATTTAAAAGGATAAGAATGCGTGGATAGAATCTAATATATAAGAAAGTGTACCCACACCAAGAAAATCATAGATCTATGGAAGTATGAATGTAGACATTTTAGATAATAAGTAATCTTTCTCAGTTTATAGTCATATGATGATTTATCTGAGGATAAAAAGAAAATTGAGGCTCAGAGTTTCAGTGAATTGCCAAAGAAACTACATGTAACAAGACAGCAGAATTTGAACACCAGTTAACTGACTCTTTAGACACTGCTCTTTCTATTTCCTCATACTGCCATAACTTTCTGACTGCAAGAAGACCTTTTCCAGAAGTCATTATCAAGACAGATCAAAGGAAAAAAATCACTCTCACCCAGAATAGTACAATTCTTCCTCTTGTTCCTGGTTCTCTTCATACACTTCAATTCCATTCCTTCCTCTGGATAATTTCAATGTTAGCTTTAACTGACAACTGTTACTTAACAAGCTATAAACTAAGACAGTTTCTGCTAAGCACAAAATGAAGTTGGTAATTGCCAGTAATTACTGTGTTACCATAATTAATATATATAAACCAATTAAATAATTAAGGTCTTAAAGAGGTTTGTTTCTGTCTGAATTATTCAGTTAGAGTATATACATGAGTGTGGAGAATTTGGAACAATCTATATTAATGGTTGTGTGTCAATCATGTTTTGCTGTGATCACATTTCAGACAGAATATGCTGAAGGTTTTTGTTTTGTTGCTTTGAATTTTTTTTTTTGCCTGTCTAGACATGGCCTCTGTTTGATTTCTAACCACAAAACAAATCACATTATTTTAAGCTGCCCTCCCAGTGGGAAGAGGGCTTTCACAGTTATGAAACACTGACTTAATTTTAATGCATGATTATAGCATTTCTATTTGCCTGAAGATTTTGGTAATATGATGAGGTTTGTTTTTTTGATAAATCAAATATAAAATAAATATGTTATTGATATTTATCTTGGTCACTTTTGAAGACTCACTGCTAAAAATGTTAATGCTATGCTGAAAGAAAAAAGGAGATTAAGGATTTACCATTCAATCTTCTTGCCCTCTGACAATGGCTAAAATAAATATGTAAATTTCTTTGCTTGGGGAAAAGAAGTATTTTTTTTCCTTTACTGATATATCAAAACTCCAATAAATGTGTGATCTTTAGTCAGAGAATATGGGTTTGAATTCTGGTTCTGACACCTCATACTTTTGTGGCTTTGGGTAGGTTTTTCACATTTTGGGCATCAGTTTCTTTATCCATAAAGTGAGAGTGGGAGGAGTTGGAATAGGTGAATTTTTACCTATGATCTTATAGATCTCATTAGTGTAGATACTCCTTTTATTTGTTCAGATCACAACTCAACTATTATTTTCTCACTCCACTTAATTCTTGTTTATTTGTTGTTGTTTGTTGTTTAGTTGTTTCAGTAGCTTAGTGACACTTAGTGAACCCACTTGGGATTTTCTTGGTAAGGATACTGGAGCAGTTTGCCATTTCCTTTTCTAGCTCTTTTTTTTACAGATGAGGAAACTGAGGTAAACAGAGTTAAAATATTTGCCCAGGGTCACACAGCTATGAATTATCTGAGGCCAGATTAGAACTCAGGGAGACTCCAGAGCTGGCACTCAATCCACCGTGCCACTTAGCTGCCTGGGACTCTTGTCTATGTCCTTCCATAAATTATCCATAGAGGATTTGCCCAAGGCACCCTGGTACTATTGCTTACTTTCACTACATGGCCATTCTACAGCCTTTTCTACTCATCAGTTTCTTATGTTTTCTTTGCAATTTAAAATCAATGATCTTTTTTTTATGTCCCTACATACATATGCCAACGCTGTGATAGGTGATGAGGAGAAAAAGAAAAAAATAATGAAACAATTAATACACTCAGGGATCTTACAGTTTATCCAGAGAAACAAGAAGTACACTTATGAATATAGCCCCATTCATTCATAGGCTTGATGAGAAGTGTGTGTGTGTGTTTCGTTGTTTGTTTGTTTGTTTGTTTGTTTTTTCCCAAGAAAGATGGCGAAACTAAAGGATTATGGGAGAAGCAAGCTGAGCAGGATCGAGGAAGCCTTCAGAGAGTATCCACGTACAAATGAGAAAACATATGTAATGTGCTATGTAAATCTTAAAGTTTGATATGAATGCTAATTGCTGATATACCACCATGTAGACCAATATCACTATTATTGCTGCTGCTGCTTCTGCTACTGCTACTATTAAAAGTAATTTCACAAAGGATCTGGCATTTGGAGGAATCGGAAAGTTGTTATGTTGGTGATTATGTATAAACTGGGTTTTAAAAGAAGCTGGGGATTTCAAGATGTGGAGGTTAGGAGGAAATTTATCTCACCAATAAGCCTATAGGATATGGGACATGACAAGTGAAGTACAGCAAGACAACCAGCTTTTATCATTATCATTATTATTATTATTATTATTATTGTTATATTTCTATTACTTTTGTGACCTACTTACATGTGGTATATGTCTGCATTGTCTTTTGGGATCTCTGTAAGTATGATACTGCTTAGATTGTACTGGTACCATGATACAAAACCATACAGAATTAATTAGAGAATTTGGTAGCAAAATAAGAGTCTTTTCTTTCAAGAGATAATGGTGTGGAATCACTGGAAGCATTACACTAATACTATTCTAGACCCAGCTTATTGTTCAGATATATAAGATCTATTCACTGATAGACTAAATCCATGGACTTATCTTCCAAATGTATGCATAATCTTGGTAATTTCCCCTTAATTTTCCCCACATGGATTGTGGGGCCATTTACTTTTGAGTGGTCGCTGATTTCATTGAAGACTACATGTAGTGCTTTTGTGGTTAATGCAATTACCACAACAATATGCCAAAGGTTACAAAGTCATTGCTATAAATAAAATTTAAGCTAATAAAATTATTGTTAAAATTATAGAGGCACTGGCTGCCAGTTTCCTTTCCATATTTATATAGAATTCATTGTACAACATTAAAATCCATTAACAAGCATTTATTAAGCACATAACATGTTCCAGTCTCTACATTATGTGCTGGAGATACAAATACAAAGAAACAATCTCTACTCACGAAGAGCTTACATAATAGCTCATAATTAATTACTAATTCATTTATTTATCAGACAGATTTATCTGTATGCACAGATAAATCTGATAAATACAGATGGGAGGCATTCTTCTTTACAGTGAACTTATTCTAACTTCTGTATTCTAAAAGCTGTCCTGAAATTCACAGTGAATTTTTGAGAATCAACATAGCCCTCAACTGGTCTTTTGAACTGCCATATCATTGTATTCTTCTTACTAGAAGATTTCCACTATTGGCCATTCCAATTTGAAGCACATGGACAATCTCACAATCAGTAGGGAAACTCTCTTCTTGAACTTTTTGCAAGGTATGCTTCAATTGTTGATATTTACAAGATTATTTTTAAGTTAGATTTTTATTTGTATTTTTAGGATAATCATGTGTCTGGGAACACACACACTCTCTCTCTGTGTATGTATGTATGTATGTATGTATGTATGTATGTATGAATAATACCATGTGAGACATTTTTCCCCCAAACATTTAGAAAAAATTTTGAGATAACTTGAAAATCTATCACTGAGGGTCCCTAAAATTTTGTGACTTCAAGCAGAGGATAATTCCTTATAGATTGGATGTGGTCTAGTTCCTTTAATTGATTTCATTTTAAGTGCTATTTCTATCTCCTTGTAAAGCCAGTTAATAAGTGAAAGATCTTTCCTGCCCATTGAATAGACCTCAGATGGGGCTAACAAAGGGATGCCTGATTAGATACGGGCCCATACCCTTTCACTAACTAGATGTGAGGCCCCAGGCTAGTTAGCAAACTAGTTTGCAAGAGGAGTGAAGCCCTCAGGGCCCTAAGAGGAGTTGCTAAGACCAGAGCCAATGGTATGTGCACTGTGTTCTAGTCAATCAGATGAAGGCTAAGACTGTACAAAAAGAGAGCTCAGAACTGGGAGCTAGAGAACTGGGATCAGTGGAGAGCAGCAGGATTCAGAAGCAGACATCGTGAAAGCATTGAGTCAGCAAACACAAAGGGAGAGTCAGCATCTAGAGATACTGCAGAGTAGAGAGTGCTAAACAGGAGAGAGTTGCAGAGATCAAGGAACTTGGAATCAGCAGAACTACAGAAGATTGTATGGAGCAGAGAGCTAAGATTCATGAGTGATCTTTTGATCTTTTTTATAGGAAGGCCCTAGCAGCTCAGGGTGGGGAGGGTGAGGCTACAGTATGGCTTGATTCTTTGCTGTAATATTTTGTTATAATTTCCTTGTTACTACAGTGAGGTGGGCTTACTGGTTTTGTAATATTATAGCTACTATATCAAATTAGAGGCCCTCTGGAGTCTAAATAAATGTTATACTTCCTCTTCTACCTAGAGAATTTCTCATACTTCATGATTCCAAACCATGTGTGTGTGTCCATGGCCCTCTCAGAGGTCATGAATTTTACCTTACTGCTATACTCCTTACCTAGAACATGGAATACCTGTGATCAATGATGATAAAAGTCTTTAAAAATCACAGAAAATGGGTTTCATTTCTCATACTATTTTTTTTCTTTCTCCCACAAATTTTAACTATGTGCACAGTACATCTAGCTCTGACAGGCAAATTTGCTTCTTATCTTGCTGGGAAAAATGAATGGAGACTAGTTATTATGATACTTCACAGACTCTCCTCAACCACTCCTCTCCCCAACCCACAGTCCCATCAGACTCCATCTATCATTCCCTCAGTTCTGATAGATTAACTTTTACCTTATGTTGCTTAGAACTAAGCTTCCTTATTTTTCCCAGTCATGTCAGCACCATACTGCATATGTCTCTACTCCCACCACATGTGCTTTCAGGTTCATGTTATGTCATATCTTTTTCCATTAGAATATAATCTCCTCAAGGACAAGGTGTGTCTTGTTTGTTAGCATTTGTATTCCCAATGCTTAGTACAGTGCCGGGAACCTTTTAAGCACTTAGCAAATTCTCTATCTTTATGTCTATCTATCTATCTATCTATCTATCTATCTATCTATCTATCTATCTACGTGTTTGTCCGTCTATTTTATTTACCTACTTACCTGTGATCTTTCTATCCAAATTTATTTGTTTAGGCAATTACATTTATTATGATGTGCAGTGCCTCCTAAATATCTTTTTATAGCAAGTGATGATAACATGCAGGAGTATCTACACTGAGTTCCTTGACTACTTTTATTTCTTAATATTAAATCATATTTTCCAATGTTTTCCATTATTTTCCATTGAGTTCAGATTTTTTTTATTTTTTCAATGTTCAAAACCTATTTTTATTTATTTATAGGATCTTTGTTGGTGCATCAGATTAGATTAGCATTAAGGTCATCTGTTTGTATACCATGCAAGTCATGGATACCATAAAATGATATTTCAAGTGACCCAGAAAAATCATGTCTTGTTGTTTTTGGGTGCACTATAAGTGCAACTGATCCAATTCCTATCTGTAATAGTTTTGGGAGAGGGAGAAGAACTTCCGTACTATATTACTTTTTAATTACAAATTCTTTAGATCTTTTGTCTTCATGTTCTTATTGACAATGACAATATGGATGTCATTCATTTCCTTATAGTACATGAATTCCTTGGTCATTTAAAAAAAAATTTGTGAAATAAAATAAGCATTTCTGTAACAGCACAATAAAAAGATGATTAGACATGAAACTGCTATTTTTTAAATTACATAACAAAGTTGTGATGTAACTTTATTTTTTTTCTTTTTTTACATATGCAAAATTATTCTGGACATATTTCTATTCATCACTTCTTTCTCTGGATGTAGACAATGTCTTTCTTCACATGTCCTTTACAGTTAATTTGGGTATTTTTAATAGTCAAAATGACTTATTTGCTCAAAGTTGTTCTTAAAACAACTTTGTTGTTACTGATTACAATATTCTCTTGCTTCTGCTCATTTCACCCTTCATTATTTTGTACAAGTCTTTCCATGTTTTTCTGAGATATTAAGCACATAATTTCTTATAGCACAATAGTCTTCAATCACAATAATGTATCAGAATTTGTTTAGCCATTCCCCAATTGATGAGCATCCCTGAATTTCCCAGCTCTTTGCCACCTCAAAGGGAGGTGATATATGCATGCATGGGTGTATGTATGTGTGTATTTATGTATGTATGTATGTATACAACCATACATATGTATATGTGTATATACATATGTGTTTGTTTTTTAGAGAGCCTATCAATGAAAATAAGTTATTTTGTAAAGGATGTAAAGCAAAAAGAAAAAAGTACATGCAATTTCAGTCTAACGAAACTGGAATATAAGATGGGAAGGTGAGGGAGAGGTTAAAATGTACCAATGTTGAAATTGCAATGCTTTATGTCTATAACATTAGTTTCCAAACCAAAGTAATTAATTTCCCTTTTTCATAATAAGTTTATCTGTGTTTCAGATTAGGACTTTTACCATTTTCCTTACCAGACAATACAAAATAGTAATTTTAGTTATTTTTAGACTATTTGTACATATGCTGACTTGAAACATTGGCTATTTTGGAAAGCTTTCTTTCTTTCTTTTTTTTTAAGTTTTAAAGCTGACCAAAAACAGCAAAAGAATTATTTGGTCTTTGCCTTGAGAAATGCCTTTTCTGTTAAGTTTGCTTCTGGAAAATGAAAGCGTCACAGTTTGCTAGTATTTCCTTCCTAAATGAATTTGCTAAAATTATTTTCATTTAATAGGTGTTCTCTTCATATTTTGTTTCATTAAATTAATTCATTGTTTTTAATCATAGCATGAGATGTTCAAGGGAAAAGCAAGAAATTTGGTGCCATTAAAATCATGTAATCATTAAAAGCAGATATAGCACTTAGGCATACACTGGCAAACAATTTTAGTTCCACTCTGCTGGTGCCAACATCTTAAAATGTATTAATAAGTTGTAAAACCAAATCAATGCCTATACATTGTAAATATAAAAATGCATGGTAATTTGCACATTTCTCTTCACTATTTATCGAGTTTTCAGGCCAATAGGTAAGGGCTGTAAAATGCCCAATGGTACATTTAAAATTCTTAATGCCTTCTGTAATGGACTGGCCAAATACAGATTTATCTACCAGACAGATTCTTGTTCACCATGGAATCTCAACTGTAATGAGAAAATTTATCTAGAACATCATTTCCAGTGATATGTGTGACCAGTCAAGTAATTTTTTCAGCATTTTTAATCAATTCTCATTATAAACATTAGTTTCTAAGACCAGCACAATCACACATCACTCACAATAAAGAGCTTTCCTTTCAAAGTAAAAATTACAAATTAGATAGTGCAGACACCTATCAATTGTTGCCAAGCAAGTTTTATTCGATCCTAATGGAAGAATGCTATCGGTTTCTTGTTTTTCTTATTTACTTTTGTTGATTCAATGTTATAGCTCCCTGACTTCTGACACCAGCCCCAGGAAGTAGCTACCAGCTCACTAAAAATAACTGGAAGGATGTGATTTCAGATCTTCACTCCACAATATAGTCAACACAAGTGCAGAAAAATCAGTAACCTTCATCAATTGAGAACTAGGAGAATTGAAAAGCAAGCCTATATGGGTAAGGCCTTTAGTTGATGTGACTCCAATTAGTTCTCCAAGATGAATGTCAAATGTTTCATCAAGTTTAAATTGAAGAATGGATTATATTATTTAGGCAACTGAAATAACATGAAGATAAAGAAACAAAACCAAAATAGTTGAAAATATGAAAAAATGGGCTTTCAAAGGTTTTTTTTTTTTTCTTATCCTCTAAAAGTATGAGGGTCGTTGAGTTAAACCATCATTTTTGGATCTTTTCGAAATGAAAGGATACTAAGGTGAGTAATAGTATCAATACAGTGTTTCAAAACATTAAACTATAGCATCTTCTTTTTGGCATATAGGAAAATTGATAATTATTTACAAAATTCATTAAATATCCCTACCTCTTTGGAGACTTGGTTTACCCTCATCTCCCTTACCAACCACCACCTTTCTGTCTCTAATTCTGACACCGACCGCTAGATGGCAGTAGGATTTTAAGAAATAGAGATGTAACTATTGCTCTTAAAGGGATATATGAGAAATGATGGAATTTAACACATGATGCATTTTATTTCTATTTTATTTTTTGACTTCTTTACTATTGACTAAAATGAATAATATTGCAAAAAAAAGCCTAAGAAAAAAGCACAAAACATACCTCTTCATTGTGTAAGCAAACCTCTTGAGGCAAGAATGAAAGGAAATAATATCTATCATTGTTGGGTAATATTTCCTCTCATCCGAACCATTACTTTCTATTCACTTAATCTGGGGTCATCTTATTCTTCTTCCTTTTTCTTATTGTTACAAAAATGTTAATATACATTCTATTGCTATAAGACTTCTGTAGTTTCAATTTTCGTTCTCTAGCTACTCTTGACTTTGGAATAAATTAATGAAAAGCATTTATTATTTAGATTCAAATATAAATGAAACATAGGTTTTGCTTCATGAAACTCCTGTGTTCATTAAGAAATTGTACATTTTGGGGAGTTGTGGCCATGTAAGATCCCTCTGAGGAATGTTTCAAGGCTAGTGAATGGGAAGGGAGAAAATTAATTCATGCAATCCAGAAAGAATGGTTGAGTGAATCTGATCATGGTTCTTGGTTCCAGAATTAGAAGACCATAAAGTCCAGGCCAGGGAAGGAAGAGAAGTTTGTGGAAGAGACATGAATGAAATTTGGAGGGTTTGTCCTAAAATAATATCCTAGGAAAGGTAGTTACTGATCAGAAGAGTGGAGGCTTCTTTGAGACTTGGCATGTCATAGATGACTGACATAAGAAACTTTTCCCTTTATTTATACTATCTCACTAGGTGATTTATTTACCTTTGATGGGTTCAATTATGATGTCTGAAAGTAATTCTCAGATTTATTTATTCAGCTCTTATCTCTCTCCTAATATCCAGTGCAAAAATCACTGGTTTCCAATTAGACCTCAAAGTAGATGTTCCAAAGATATTTCAAGCTCCAAAGAAAAACTCAATATCTAATATCTCCCACCATTCCTCCTTCACAAACTTCTCATTACTGTTGAAGGAACCACAATTCTCCCAGTCACTAACATTTTCAGGCTTGGGGTCATCCTTGATTCCTTGTCACACTCACTCCACAGTCTAATCTGTTGTCCAGCATTGTGCTTTCTATCTTTAAAACATCTCTCTAATATGACTCTTTCTTTCTGCAGATACATCCAAGTACAGGGCTTTATCACTTCTTGCCTAGGCTATTCCAGGAATTTTCTAATTGGTTTCAACATTTTAAACTTTTACCCACTCTAATCTATCATCCATCAAGCTGCTTAAGTGATTTTTTTCCCAAAGCGAAGAGTGACCAGGTCACTTTCCTCCCCTTAATTATCTCCAGTGGCTCCCAATTATGTCCAGAATCAAATATATATTTCTCTGGCTCATGAAGTCCTTTACAATAAGCTCATTCCTACTTTTACAATCTTTTTGCATTTTGCTTACATCCATTAATTCTAAGATCCAGCTACATTGGCCTATTTACTATTTTTCACATAGAGCATTCCTATTCCAACTTTGAAGTGACAGTCCCACAGGCTTTCTTCTCACCTCTGTCTCCTAGTTTTCTTGTCTTTCTTCAAGATTTATTTCAAATCCTGCCTTCTGCCAAACCCCCACTTCCCTCTGAGGTCACTTGACATTTACAGTATTTATATTCTCCTTGAACATAGCTATTTATATGGTGCCTCCCCTATTAATATGTGATCAGGCACCTGTTTGAGGATTTCTATGTATTCTCAACAATTAATGCAATCCCTGACACACAATAAGGGCTTAATATATTCTTATTGCCTAATCAATTAAAGCATAATCTTTGTAACCACACTTCTAGCATTTTATTCCTGTAATTCCCAATACTATGTCTGCATTTGCTATGAAAATAAACCTTTAGTTTGTTCTTGCTTTCAATCTGGCTGAAGTCAGACAATTTTAGGTAAGGCAGACAGGGAAAAATAGAATCAGTGAATTTACCATAGGCTGATAAAGAAAGCTTAATGCTACTGAATTATGCAAGAAGATGAAAGCCAATTGTAATTTGGAATGAAAGCTAACCTGTTTCCTTGTGGTCATTGTTGCTGTTATATATAGGTGTGTGTGTGTGTGTGTGTGTGTGTGTGTGTGTGCATATATATATATATATATATATATATATATATATATATAGCATTTGTGAAGCCAAAAATAGACCTGACAGGCTTAACCTTGAATCACATACTTATAGTATGCCTATCAATGACTCAAGGTAGGCCTAAGTAACAGAATTACACTGACAAGGTTGATAAAGGAGAACATGGAATTCTTGCAGTTGTAGGATAATGAACACTTACAATTCGCTTTTAAAAAACAATCTTATTCCATCATCTAATCTTGTTTCTACCTTGTTTTAAAGGAAGGCTTCTTCAGAGCAGGCCCTTCTTTACCTAAGAATAAACTACAAAAAACCCACTAATAGGAGAGTTTTTTTTTAAACATATAATTTTTATATCTTTGGTTTTTATAGCCCCTTCATTTATGAATATACATTTCTCTTTTTCCCTCATCAGCAAGTGGTCATTTAAAACAAAACTTTGAAAAGCATTTAGTTACATTCCTCTCCTCCCCACACACACACCTCAGCAAAATGACAAACAAGTTGACTGGTCTGACAGAATATATAATATCCCACATCAATAGCCTTCTAGCTTTTCAGCAAAGAGGGTAAGAAGAGAAATGGTTTTACTCAATTTTCTCTGAAACAAATTTTGGCAATGCTAATTACGGAGCATTCATTTAGGCTTTTGTTTCCATTTATGTTGAGGGAGAAATGAACCCAGGGATGTAGAAATCCCAAACCAAAGTTCCCAAGGCAAGGCTGCCTGGAATGAATTTGCATACCCAAGCATTCTTTAGGTCAAGGAGGCAAAGATTTATTATGCTTTTTCAGCAGGAAGAGCTTTTAGGGAACCTGGAACCATACGGGGCTACAGGGAAAGTTTAAGTACAAGATTTAGGGATGAAACCTGTCAATTAGGTGTTCTGGGGTGGGATTAGGGAGTGGTTAAGGCATGATTAAGGGGTGGTCAGTTCCTAAAGGAACATGCACTTTTTGTATCTACTGCCCAGGTATCTTACCCAGAGTTCACTGGGAAATAGCCCAAGGCAGGGGAGGGGGGCTACCTGTGGGTGTGGGTTTTTCTGTGAAACATCATTAAGTCACCAAAACTTCATGGCTGACTGGGAATATCCCAGTGGACTCCATCACATGTCTTGCTAGACAAGATTAATGTAAGGGAGTATACATTTGACTATGTCTAGGATGCATGTTGGACTCAGCATATCATCCAGGAATCAATTAAAAATTGGTTGGGCATAGCTGCTTACTGAGAAAGAAGCAGAGATAACTTTGGGGCATGCTGCCATTTAGCTATAGAGAGTCTGCCTAGGCCAATACTTTGAAGCTAGGGAGAGATGTGATTTTAGAACTGGAGTTCAGGCACAGGCACTCCAGCATTTACATTGTTGTGGTATATTATTTTCTCCATTCTTTTTTTCACATAGGTCTTTCTATGCCTCTGTGAATTATCATTTGCTCTTTCTCAAAAAAAAAACCCAGCAGTAATATTCAATAATATTTAAATGCCAAATGGACGCCTCCTTTGTTTCCATTTTTTTTTATTCTCAGAAAGTTCTAGTATAAATATTGTGATGTTCAGAGGAAATTTTTTTCATCTTGATCTCTTTGCAGGATTTATAGCTAGCAGTGTCAAGTCTGGGTCAAAGGGATAAGTATTTAAATTATCTTTATCATAATTCCAAATTGATTTTCCAGATAGGTGTATTAAGGAGGTATTGAAAAGACAGATTTCACCGTTTTCCTAGAGACAACTAGGTGGCTCAGTGGATAAATTACTGGTCTGGAGTCAGAAAGACCTAAATACAAATCTAGCCTCAGACACTTACTAGCTATATGACCCTGGGTAAGTCATTTAACTTCTGTCTTAAACCACTGGTGAAAAAAAATGCAAACCATTCTAGTATCTTTAAAAAGAAAATGCCTGGAAAGTATTTGAGTTCTATGATCCACAGGATAATGAAGAATTGGACACAACTGAATGCCTGAACAACTGCTTTCTTAAATTTCCCTAAATTTCCTGATCTGTCTACAACCTTGAGTGTGTAAAATGGCACATGGTAGTTCTACATGGAACACTAATAAATGAATTGTTTCTCTGAATCCTTAAACTCCAAATGATCCATTGTACCAAATGTGGAAATCCCTCCTAGAACAACTATGTATGAGACATAATCCATTAAAATTAAACTATAACATCTCATTGTAGTTTGAAGGTAACCTCAGATTCCTGAATCATTCCAAGGTTGCCACTAACTTATTATATTTGAATTCTGTAGAAACAAAAGAATAAAGATAGGGACCAGATCTGCTATTTCACCCACATGAGAAACTCCTTGGTGAAAAAAATTCTCCTATGAATGAACAGGTTCTGCAATTAATAGAGCTAACTAGAGCCCTGAGAAGTTCAGTGGGAACTGAAGTCACACATCTAGTATGGTCACACAGCTAGTGTGTATCGGGGACAGGATTTGACAGGTCTTCCTGGTTCTCAGGCCATTATGTTGCATTGATTATCTCTTGAAGAAAGATAATCCACATGCCACCAATATTTACTTATGAAGAATTGAGTGCCAAAAAGGTTAAATGCCTTGCCCAAGGTCACATATAAAATGAGGGGAATGGACTTGATGACCTTCTAGCTACCTCTATGTGCCTTCTAGCTCTAGAGCTCCGATCCTATGAACATAATTAGTAGTAACTGCCATCTGCTAGCTTGTGCTTGCCAGCTCTCTGCAGCTCTCTGCTGAATGCAGGGGAGCAACTATTTCAGAAGCACTGCTCTTTTAATCCCTGTTTATTTGCTAATGTCCATAACAGCAGCAGCTACAAGGTGTTAGTCAGCTATGCTTCTTGCAAAAATATCTGTAAATTTATCTGTGAACAGATTTCATCCTCTAAAAGCCTCTTCTAGTAGACAGTCTGTGAATGCTGTCCCCCTCTCCCTTATAAACTCTACCTCCTCTTCCCTTCCTTCTTTCTCCCTTCACATAAACATACACATCATGTTTACCTCATGCGTAGCCTTCTGGAAATGATTTTTATGAATATTGGAGATTGTTCCTAAAAGACAGACACATATTTCATCACTAGGCTTTCTTTGGAAGCATTTTTGGTTATATAGGAATTACCAGAATTTAGTTAGGCTGGTTTGGAAAATGCAGGACCACACTGAAGTTTCAGAGTAGAAACCTACAGTTACACCTTCCACATCCCAACTTTCCTCATTGCAATTCTGATACATCATGGGTCAGCATAAGAAATTAAATGGGAATTTTGGGAGAGTTTTGCAAAAGCCACAGATGACACATGAAGACCAGCAGATGTGACAGAAAAAAATTTAGAAACTCGGAAAAGCCTAAAATATATGTATAGTATTGTATAATATCAGCATATTTTATCTTTTAATGCTATAATAATTCAGACCTTTTCTCTAGTATGAAGGGAGAGGCAAAAAATTTATGCAGCTTTTCCAGATCATGGTGGCACTGCACCCCTAACCTCGACAATATGGAAGGGCTAACTGTAGTGGAAGTTATCTATGCCAAATCTATTAATCCCTTTAATAGCTCTGGGTACACCAAGCTGTGCTTACTTTTACTTATTGAGGCAGCTCTCTAAAAGGTACCATGTGACCAAAGACCTAGATCTAGAAAGTACTCAGAAATCATCTAGTCCAATGCATTCATTTAAAATATGCGAAAACTGAGGCCCATGAAGGTTGTTACTTTTCCAATGTGACATAGCTAGTGGTAGGGAGTTTCTAATCCATGTCCTTTGATTCAGGCTTCTTCAGCTGGCAAAGGCCTTATCACTATATGTCTGGAAACTGGTTAACTACTTATTAAGGAAGTTGGCAGAGCAGTTTCATTTTTCAGGTAGGAGTTGTCTTTGAAGATACTCTAAATATAAGCTACTAGGGGCAGAAATAATTGCATTTTTCATTTTCTTTATCTTGTATAACACTTAGAAATGTGCAAAAATGCTTTACGTACATGATCTCATTCAATGCTCATAAAAATTTGTAAGACAAATATTTCTGCATATTATTATCTCCATTGTAAGAATAAGAAAACTAATCCAGGACTGGTTAAACTACTTGCCTACAGTTGTAAAGTCTGTATGTTGAGTATGTTCCTGGAGACAGAATTCGAAACCAGGTCTTCCTGATGAGAAGATCAGAATGTAGCATTTAGCAAAATGCCTGCTACACAGCAGGTTCAAAGTTACCTTCCAGCTCCTCCTTCGGTTCTATAATTATATGTCTTAGTGGTCTTGTAACCAGGAAGACCTGGGCTCATATTTTGCCTCTGACACATAAAGGCAGTGTGACTCTGGCCAAGTCAATCAAACTGTCAGTATTTTCAGCAGCTTTCTAAAACAATACATTTCAAAGAAGTCACAGATCTGCATTAGTGAGGCAAATTTCTGTATTTGTGCGTTCCCTATATAAATGAAATCTCAGATCCAGCCTATATCCCTATCAATATTGATAATCACTATAATTATTATTCTATCAGAAAATCATAGAGTGAAATTCAATCCCAAAAGGGCATGTACATTTACATATATATATATATACACATATATACATATATATATATATATATATATATATATATATATATATATATATATATATACCTTCAATTGATGTGCAGCCTTAAACTTTATCTGCTTTGGTTTTTTGGGCATCTTTTCTTTGAGTGTAGAAGCTAGAAAAATTGCCTAGTTTTAAATGGTACAAAAGATTTTGTTTTAAGGGCACATGGAAGTAATACCCTTTAAAAGGTGCAAAAAAGAAAGTCTGAATGTTGCCAAAATATCAGTTTAAATGATTATATGTGTTCCATTGAATTGCTCAGTTGTTGGGTTATCATACAGATGTAGATTTTGATGGTCCCTTGATATTTCTGCCATGCAATATCATATATCCTTTTGAAACATATTGGCTTTTACTTCACACAATCAGATAAAGTAACAAGCTGAACTCAAATTATCCATACCATATGCTGTATAATTATAGCTTGACAAATCACTATAAAGACATGTTTTATTTTCTATTCACTTTATTTTCTAACTGATACATTTTAGAAAAATCTTTTACTATCATAAACTAGCAAACCTATGGAATATATGGTATGAAGAGGAAATGAAAGGGGAGGAAGGAAGATTTTTTCTATGTATAATAATACTTCAGTGATTAATATCTTAAGCTTCTGGAAGTATGGTTTCAATTTTCCCTTAAAATGCCTATCCAGCAGTTTTGCTGGCACATAGAGTTTCTTGTCAAATATTTTTACTTGTTCCAGGTTTTGTGGACAGCTAGAAAGCGATGTCTATTCCCACTGTTTCTTTAGCTATGCTCCTCTGATCATCAAATTGGGTTTGAATTGGTTCCATTTCAGCGCATAAATACTATACACAGTTCAACTGCTTTGAAGTGGTATTGGCAATTGTTACAAGTATGTCATAGGAACAACAAAACAGAGAAAGGTAACTGGCAGGCAAAATTAAACAGAATAGAACTGTAATCTTTCTGATTTAACAAGGAATGCCTTGAGTACCTAAGGACATTAGTTGCTTTTCCAATCAGACATCAGTTTCCAGCTGACCCTGAAAAATTTTCTTGGGGTGGGGCAAAGAGAGGAAGAGAAGAGTGAATTTAAATCAAATATTCTTGGTTTCATCAAATCTCTAAAATTTAGTGAGAAAACATTTATTCTAGGTGTATGGTATTCTATGAAACAATCACCTGAATGACAAACTGGATTTTTCATTTATTATCCATAGGTTTTGGAGTCATATAACTATGACCTCTGTCTAGATCTAACTTTTTTCTTAAAATAAAATTTTATTGTTATTTTGTATCTTAAGTAATCCTATTTATTTCCAGTATCCTTCCCCTTCTCAATCTCAAAAACGCATCAATAGTATATTGTATATTATTTGTTCTTTGTTTTTGAAGAGGACCAAAGACTTCATGTCTTGACCTGTGAGTGAATTGGATTTAAGTGAGGCAGAGTTATACAAAGACATCAGCCTCACTCTCTTTTCCACAGTCATGAAATTCAGTGGCAAGACAAAAGTCAGGATGCCTAGAGATGGGCCAAGATGCAGTGGATGATATTGGTGTCTTTGACGTCTGACTGAGTGGAACAAATTGCTCTCATCTGTCCATTCTGACAGGGGAAGTTTTACTATGATTGGGGTAGACATACCCCTAATTCACCAGCAGGTTTGAGGCCCTCAGTTACCTTCAGCCTGTTTTAGCCTGTCTGCTTTGATGGTTTTACCAAGATGGGGCTGCTGAGCATGCTAAAGCTTCTTGGATGTGCAAGTGGGAATATGATGAAAGATGGACCCAAATGTATATGAGCAGCCCCAATATCAGAGGTGATGTGTGTGTGAGGGTACATGCATATGTGTGTGTATGTATGTATATGTATGTATGCATATACAAACACACACATACACACATATATATATGTAACATATATATATATATATATATGAATGAAAGAAAAAATCAACACCACTGATTGATACATTGAAGAAGTCTGAAAATATATGCATTATTTAATAGCATAAAGATGTGGGTTGGGGATGTTTTCTCATATTTTTTCATGCTTGATCTTTATAATTTTGTTACATTCACTCTTTTAAGTCTGTCATTATTCTTTCCCCTTGCTGTTGTTACTCTGTATATGGGTTTCTTGGCTTGGCTTATTTAATTCTGTCTTAGTTCACATGCATCTTTCTATGCTTCTCTATATTCAATACATGCATCATTTCGTACAATACTATTTCATTACATCTATATACCACAGAAGTTCCCAACCTTATTTAAAAGAAGACACATCATAGATTTAGTAATTTATTGTAAATTTGTGAGTTTTTTCCTGCTTTGAAACCTTGATGGGGCAATATTATATCATGTAACTATATAGTATTGTATCGTAAGCAAGTTATTACACACACATATTCTTGCAGAGGCATGCTCGACTTCTTGACAATACACAAGATGCTTCCCTGCCAACACTTGTTTGTTAAGACCTGGCAGTGGACTTGAACACTGATTGGTTATAAATTGCATTTTGTGTGGGTTTTTTTTTTTTTGAAAATAATGTAATCATTATGACTTTAACTCGGTTATACAACAGATGAAATAGATATGAATTTTTTTCAAAATTTTCTTATTTTCTCTTCTTTCCTTATGTTTCCACATCCCTCTTATTTGTATTCAATGCCCCCCAATTGCACCTGAGACTATTACCACACCCCTGGATCATTCTACCAGCAATATATTAGTATTCCTAAAGTTCCACAAATCTTTCAACACTGATTATTTCAATTTCTTGTCATCTTTGCTAATTTGCAAAGTTATCTAGGTATAACTTTAATTTTTGTAGCACATTCCTTGACTTTTAGATGTCTGAATATCACCAGTGAATTTTTAAGTGCCTATAGTTTCTGTCAATAATAATATTAATGCTATTAGGGATCTCAGTATTAAAGACCACGAAAATTTATAAACTTTTTCACAGCATATAACTAAATAGATATTTCTTTATATGTATAAAACATATATAAAATTTGGTATTTTAATACTCTAGTGCTCCTATGATCTCATCATATGCACATGTTCTCTCCACCAATTCAGATTACAATTCCTTTATGAATGTCCTTCCTCTGCAACATCTACTTACATTCCTATAAGTTTGACATATGGTTCTGAGTTTGATATTCAACTAACTCTAATGCTGTCCATTGTCTGATTATGCTGTGAACCTTCCTTTTGTTCTCCTGATAGTATGAAAATACTTAGTGCACAAGCTATTGGTTACCTCTCCATTCTGACAAATGACTAGCTTGTTTCTTTGTCATCATTTATTTATTAGATTTATTGTTGAATTTCCAAATGTAACTATTCTCCTGACCTGGCTTTCATTGTCCCCTACAGTCTTAAATACACTCTCCAACCTTACATCTTTTTTCTTCTCCTAAAGATATTAAAGATATCTTGCATATAGTAGGCACATAATAATTGAGGGTCTAAAAAAGGCTTGAAATACTGTCAAGTTCAGTATTCCATAGACAGCAGGTGATTTCTACTTGTTTGACTATAAGGCGATCAAGCCTTCCTTTTTTAATCAAATTTTTATTTAAGTATTGTAAGACCAAGGTAAAGTCCCAACTTCTTCCACAGAGATCTTCTCAAATATATTAGTACCCAGTGATTTATTCCTAGTATTAGTCTTAGCCCTCTGGGCCTCTATCCCCTCACCTATAGAATAAGGGGCTTAAAACAGATAATCTCTAAAGTCCCTTCCAACTTTAAATCTATGATTCTTTTGTAAAATATTTACATATTGTCTTCAATTGGCATTGTGTGAATTGATCAAACCAAGAGAAATATAAGCTCGTTGGAGGATTAGGGGCGGCCACCCAGCTGAAATCTCCCAACATTCTCCTTCAAACAATTTTAAAATAACACCTCAAAACAAATTGTGGAATGGTGCAGCCAACAAAAGGTTGGGGTGACCTATTTTTCTGGACTAAGAAAAGAGGTCTGCAGAAGTTTGAGACATGTGGGTAAAGGACAGTTTGGGGCCCACACATTCAGTGGTAGCAATTGCTGTGGCAGAAACATCAGCTTCAGGAAGACAGCCCAGAAATGGTAAGGGTGTCAAAAAATTGGGTATAGACAACTCTGGCAACTCCATTGCCTTTATGCAGTTGTGGGTCATAATTGCAAGGTGGAGAGGAACACTGGTAGTTGGTTAAAAAGGAGCAGGGGTCCTGGTCACAGGTCCAAAGCAGAGTGTGAGGTACTACAGGGCACTAGGGGTCCTTCCTGGGTAAAGACCAGAGCATACACCAGGAGAGCAGTGACCATACCTCTCCCAGGATCACAACAACTTGGAAGCACTAAAAACTTGCACACCTGGGGGGTGGAGCCAAGATGGCCGCATGAAAACAGCGTCTTGCCAGAGCTCTCTCACAAGTTCTGTTGGATTCCTATAAAAAAGTGAATCTGAGCAGATTTGAGAGAGTTAGAAATTGCGAGCAGTCTGAGTGGGGC
>CM053627.1:177870765-177888757 GCA_028646595.1 Phalanger gymnotis
CAGGGAAGAGCAAGACATACTTTCAGAAAAATAAAACAATGTGGAAACATACAAACAAAGCCTCAAAGAAAAATGCTAATTGAATGCAACAAGAATTTCTGAGTTAAAGAAAGAGATAAGAGTGGTAGAGGAAAAATTGGGAAATGAAATGAGTGAAGCAAGAAAATTCTGAAAAGAGAAGTAAAAGTGTGCTAAAAGAGGCACAGAAAATATTGAAGAAATAACATGTATTGTCCTGGGGGAAAATGTAGGGCAGAGGGAGAAAATTTGAAACTCAAAATATAAAAAGAGAAGAATGTTAAAAATAAATAATAATTTTTTTAAGGCATACACACTTTTGAGCTCTAGAACCATGTTTTCTTCTTCCTTTACCCCACAACACTCAGCACAGTGCTAATTACATAGAAGCAAAGGATATCCATATGGAACTTTCTTAATGTTTGCAAAGATTATTTTTTTTTACCACATATTGTCTCATTTGATCTTCATGATATTTTGGAATACTGTTATCTTGTTTGTCCCCCTTTTAGGCAGCTAAGTATCCCAATGGTTAGAATACTACATGTGTGGCCTGGAATACTTGAGTTCAAATCTAATCTCAGGAACTTGGTATCTGTGTGACTAGGACAAGTCACTTTACCACTATATGCCTCAGTTTCCTCAACTGTAAAATGGAGATGATAATAGCATCTATCTCGCAGAGTTATGAGAATTGAAAGTGCTTATTATAAAGTCCTTAGCATATGGACTGGAACATATTGGGTACTTAATAAATCCTTGCTCCATTCCCCTGCCACTCTTCATAGGACAAAACCGAGGCTCAGAGAAATGAACAACTTTAGCAGGAAAACATAGCTAATAAGAGTAAGTGGGGTTCGAATCCAGGTGTCACATGACTCTGAATCCAGCAGGTTTTTTTTTTCCTGTTACACCACTGGCTAAATTGACATCAAAAAGAGCAAAACTATTGTATCTCCAATGCTGGAAAAAGATTGTCCAGACTTCAATTCAAGAGTGATTTGACTTGCATGGCTTTTATCTACATAATTTATGCCTCTGTTCATTAATAATCGAGCTAACTTATGTATTGTATTTTACCTTGGTGAAAGAATAATCTGTTAGTTTTGAGCTGCTTTACATAATAAATGAAAGAACACAGTTGAGAATAATTAGGAGGCTTTAAGATATTAGTTTTCTCTTGGGGAGGGAATAACTAATAAGCTATCTGCTTGGGAAATGTGTTCTTTTTTCAGGGGCAAATTTATTTATCAATTTGTTTTTAATCCTTTCCACAAAGCAGCAAGGCTTATCATAAGCTATGTGTTATTGTCCATGGATGTGCATCACCCTACCAACACCAATAAGACTCATCTCAATAGAATTTTATCTGATGTGTTTATTAATCTGAATGCAAAGTATAAATGGTAGTCCAGGGTTGCCTAACTTAGGAATAACAAGTGACAAGTCACAGTACTTCAGCACAATAGTCCTCTTTAGAGTCAGTGTTGACCAGACCAAAAAAATTAAACAAAACAAAAACATTATATAGATAAAAGTTCATAAAATAAATTGGTAATGCTATGTAAAATTTATATAATTTCTTTACTATTTAAACAAACATTCCAAAATTTCCACTTATAGACACTCTTGAACCAGTTCTCTGATTACAAGTAAGGAATAATCTATTGCTGATTTAGGTTATTTTCAGTTTGGAATGCAAAAGTTTATATAGTTTCTTTCGTAGGCATTGATAGTTACAGAAATCTAGATTTTATCACACCAAATGAACTAGATATCTGATTCAGTGTCTTTTTGAAAGCATCTAACGCCAAAAAAAACCCCTAGATAGAAACAATATAATGTACGTCTCAGAGTCCACAGAAAGAAAGAAACAAAAAAATTCTTATTTTAAACATCTTGCATTACATGGCAGTTGCCCAGATTAGATAGCAAGTGAGTGTGGAGTGTGGAAAGGCAGGAGGTGTAGCTGAGCAGAGTGAAAAAAAAAAGGTTTTGTTATCACTGGGTGCTGGCCGTTTGGAGCTATGTTCCTGTTACTTCAGAAGAAGCCAAACTCTGGACCCAGACTTCTTAAGTCTTTTATCTGAAGACTGTTCCTACTACATTCCATGAGTCCTTTTATTCCTTTAAGAAGCCGCTAAAGCACCATCATCTGCATAAACCTTTAAACAATCCCCATAATTCCTACTTTCTTCTCTCTCAAATGACTATATGAATTTGCATATCTTCATATTCATGCAGTATTTATTTTTATATTTACTTGTCTTCCTCATTAGAGTGTAAGCTCCTTGAGAATAGGAATTGTTTCTTTGTATTTTTGTCACTTTTATCATTGTTTGGACCACTGGCTGGCTGTAGTTAAGTCCATAACTTTTTGATTGGTTCTTATGATGAACTGATATAAGTGGAAAAGAGCATTCGATTTGGAGTCAGAGGACTAGAATTCAAATTCTAGCCCCGCCATTTATTAGCTGTATGACAGCTGTGAAGTCATTTTAGTTTTCTAGGCCTCAGTTTCCTCATCTTTATAATAAAGTTGTCAGACTAGATCTCTTCTAATGTTCCCCTCCAGTTCTAAATCCATGATTTAAAGGTCCTATTCTGTTTTGATCATTCCCTAAACACCACACATGGGGTAACTGAAAAAAAGAAAGAAAAGATTTGGATTTTCATTCCTGGAGGAGGAATCAGATGAGCCCTACAATCCCTACTTTTGAAATATAATTATAAACTGATTACATCTGATCTGTGTTTTAGAGAATTGGTTGATACAAGTTAGATGCTTTAATGTTTAATGATTTAATTTTTAATTCCAAATTAAGGAATGAAGCACCATGAAATGTATCCATATTTATTGGCTTGTTTGCATGGATGATTCCACTATGCCAACATTAGAGCAACTAGGATTCGATGAAATATAGTAGAAAGGAAGTGGAATTTTTCAACAAAGAGGAGATCTGAGCTATTCTGATTGCATAACTTTTTCACTAAACACACACCTTAGGCTTAGCTGTGCCTCCCAAAGAATGAGGAAGATTGTGAATAAAAGGTTTCTTGCTTCTGAGATCCTCCTTTGTGCTCCCTCTGGATTTAGAGTGGTATTAAATAACTTGTAACTTATCTGGGGGCAGGCAACTGAACTCATATCTGCATTTCTTTTTCAGAAGAAGAAAATCCAGGGAGCACTTTGAATCTAGCATTGGTGCGTAGTGCCGGTAATTGATTTCATGGCATCATAGATTTATAGATATGTGTGAAAGGCCTTCCAGTTCAACCTTTTCATTTTATAGATGAGAGTTCCCTCAAAAAACAGAAGTGATTTTTCCAAAGTCATACAGCTTATTAAGTGAAAGAGAAGGATTTAAATTAGAATTGGATTGCTATTTTTAGCATCAATTTCAGTTTCTGAAAATGCTCTTTTGCCAAGTTCCCTAGGAGGACCAACCAGAATTAGGGAAGATCTGTTATTAGATGGTAATTTACAAAATATTCTTTCTCCTAATATTTATTCTTCCTTCTTGATATTTTATTGCTTCTGTTTATTTTTTTTTCTTATTAACAAATTTCCTAAAGTGCTTCATATTCAAATGGCCCAATAAGGAGCAAATTAGTTACATTAATAATCCAGTGAGAATGTAATTACCCCTAGCACAGGAATTGGAATCATGGAAGAAGTACCAAATTTCCTTCATATTGGGTGATCTGATTCTTCAATAAACATTCTGAAAATGAACATACTATTAGAAAGATAAGGTAAAGGAGGCCAGAACCTGAGGAAATTTGATTAGCATTAAAAATAACCTTAATTCTTAAATTTTGAGAAAATAGAAAACAAAATAAAATGAACTTCTAAAGGTTCTAAAGCAAGTTGGTAAACCTGAGGGGAAAAATTTCATCTGATGCATGGTGGATTATTGTCTTCATGTGGGATAGGCTCAAGAAAGAGGCTCTAATGAAGACAAACACCATGGATGTACGTAAGGAGACTTTTTAAGTCCTTATAACTGATTTAGTTTAGGTAGTAAACTCAGAGGAGCAACAAAATAGTTTAGCAAACAATATATTGTGTTTGAAATACAATTTGAGCTGCACAGCATCTGAAAATTGGAACTGGGAATACAAGTAAGTTATCAAATTTATAATTGACCCCAGTTTTACCCTAAATTTTATAGTCAGTAGCCTCATTTTGGTATATTACCTCCTACATGGTCCATTCATATCTAATTGCTCAGATGACAATATACATTTTCCTAGCAAAGTTAATAAACATTTAAAGTAAATAATTAGAAAAATGAGTTTATAGCTTTTGCTGTACCTAAGATTACACCTCTCTTCTCTTTTTTTGTGCTTCTTGTATTCCTAACAGCAAAATACATATGTCCTAAAGGGGACTTTGAATATTTTTAACATTGTCAATTTCCTCATTATGAAACTAATGAAAGCTAAACAGAAGATTACATCATGTGATTTTTAAAAATCTTTCCATGTTTGGTGGCTATCATTTTTAATTGTGAACTAAATGCTTATGAGCTTTCTTACCCTCTATGTGACCTTACTTATGCATTCTTTTCTAAGGAGAATGGCCTTTGGAGCAGAAAGGATAGAACAAACTACTCAACCTATTAGAGATGGTTGTCAATGTAATAGACTGCTCCTAGCCCATTCAGCTGCAGGGTGAAAGGGCCTCTCAGATCTAGATGCAGATGGGAGGTAGTTTCAGTCTTAAAATGTTTGCCTACATTTTAAAGCAAGAAGAATCAGGCTCTTTCCCATCAACTCTAATTTCATGCCCCTACCATTTTGAAGTTTAACCAGTGGGTAGCTCACCTAGTTAAGGTAATTCTCTTTAATATAGTTTCTTCCTCCTGCTGCCTAAATGGAGACTGAGGGAATTCTCATTATCCCAATGTCCTTCAAAATTGAACCATCTGTCACTGAAGTGTCCAGAGAGTAGCTCAGCTTAACTCCATGTGTCCTCCATTAGATTATATTTTATACACTAATGACTACACATACACATATGTATATATACATACATATGTATGTATATATGTATATACATATACATACACACACACACACACACACACACACACATATATATATACACACATATGTCCTATTCTCTGAGAATTACACTGTTAAGAAAATAGATTTTGGGGTGGGGGGGCAGCTGATGACCAGCTGTCTAACTCAGAAATGCTTAAACTCAGACTTCGTAATTCTTGAATTCAGGATTACCCAGAAGATAACATTAAAGGCTGGAAATATCCCTTCTCAGCATCCCTAATCTCTGACCTATTTTCATAAAAGGAAGCAGAAAGATAGATAAAGGCAGATAAGATCTGCAGATCCAGAAACTCTCCTCTCAGAGTCACCTGAGCAAGCATTTTTCATCATATGCTTCTCCTACAAGCCACCATTTTCTGTTCACAGAGGGAAGCAAGGGAAATCATCTCCCTAACTTGCCGTAATGCAGAAAAGCTGCAGAAGAGAGTTCAAATGTTGAGTGTAAACCTACATGCTATGTCCTTGTCCTGTACTGCTCCAAATGGAAATGGCCAGCAGCAGGGCCTACTTACAAGGAGCTGCGAATATGTTCATGAATCTCAGGACAGAGGCATTCAACCTCCATAATTCTGGCTAAAGAGTATAAACATCTACTTTTTAGTCTAGAATAAAGTGCAAAAATCGTGCATATGATGGCAAACTGGATATCATCATCCAAGATTCTTAGTAGTTCCCCAAATTTTCACATTACTCTATGCCTATCTCTCTCTTTCCCTTTGCTCTTACTATCCCCACTTATATCCTTATAGCTTCTCAAATATAAACACACTGAAAAGCTCACCATGGTGGGGAGGAGAAGAGGGGTCAAGATTGACGAGGAGCTATCATTGCTCCTTATACTAGCTACACCTTTGTTTCAACCAAGTTTCTATGACCTCTCCACACAAAGAACTGTTTCTCCTCTTTTCTGCTTTGCTATTACAATTCGTGTTAGTGCCTTCAAATTCTTGTCGCCTTCTCCAGCAGTGGAGATACTTCCCATCTTTGGTTTGTTGTGTCCAATTAAACATCCTACAAATTTGATTGAGAATTGAAAAGATCAAAATACTTCCTCATCTATTCCTGAGACTTTTAGTATAGATCAAGATATAAAATGGTAGCCAGCCTAGATCAATTTTGTTCTTAAATGAATACTTTCATTGTTATTGCTATACTAAGTAATAGAAATTAAGTATAAAATATGACTTGTTTCTCTTCTTTCAATGTCTGAGAATTGTAGTTCATGGGAAAGAAAGGGCAGAGGATAACTCCAGCATGCTGTCCTGGCACCCCCCTTGACAGGTATGATGTAGAGATATAACTAGAGCTCAAAATACCTGCTTGCAGCTAACAGGAAATCACCATGGCAACTACACTCCTAGAGGAGGTTGCCATAAACATTTAAAAACTCACTTGCTTTGTAGCTTTAAAAACAACATTCCTTCTTAAAGTAGTAACTATTTTTTCTACAAGGGGTACAGGATTCTCAGCTTTCATTTGCAAAGCCCCTTGGGGAAATTTTAGATACTTTGTATAAATGAGGGAACATTAATGATAAGTTATGATCTCTATCTTTACATCTTTCAATTTCTGTACGAATTGGTTTAAAGACGTGTTTTTCAAAGAAATAAAGGAAATAGAATTATGGGTTCTACTGTAGACCAGACCATTTTGACTTCTTTTGTTATTAATTATTAGTTGTTTTTCTTTTTGTGTGACCACAATAACATGGACACCTTTGGTATGACGGCTGAAATTTGTATTACAAATCTGAAATTTCTATGTCGATGTTTACTTTTTTTGAGCATTTTAAAGCACCTCTTACTTAACAACAGATCCAATGACAGAAAATTTTGAGATTGTTTATGTTCAATATATCGTATTCTGCTAGAATACTGAGCCTTTTTTATTCCACTACAGCCTCCCTAGGAAACCAAGAGAAGAATATCAGCATTTTACTTTCTCTGCATTAGAAAGCTAGAGAGTTAACTTGGGAACCTCCTAAGACTCCTTCCAATAAGGGGAAGACCTTAGAATCATGACTCTCCATCATGTAATTCAAGGACAAGTGACCTGTGGTGAATTTTGACCTCAGAGTTACACAATACCAGTATCAGTGAAATTGAGGTGTGCTCATAAATCCAAACATTTTCATTTTGAAGTTACTGTAGATTTTATTGAGTTTTCTGACCACCATATTTCATGGTAGTTTTTTTAAATGATTTGCTAACCAATAAAACAAACTACTTCTTTCTTTGAAATACTTTAGATGGTTTTCTATTAAAACATTCATTCTGCATCTTTTGAATATATGAAAAAGGATTGCAGTACTTCATGCTCATTTTACCATTTTACTTTACTCCTCTGAAAACTGTAAGCTTTGTTTCTTTTTAGGTCATAAATTAGATTGAAATCCTTATTTCACACTGCAGTAAATGGGGATGAGACCATCGGATACATGCTAGTGGTTTCCATTATTTGCAATGACACTTCGGAAGAAAAGCAAGCAATATGTATGAGTGTATTTTTTTCCAACAGCACATTCAAATGATAGATGGATGAAATGGAACTCAAGGCAAAAACATGCCTAGGTGGATAAGACTTATTTTATTAGGAAGTATTCACAACAGTGGTGGGGTCTATGGAATGCATAGAGTAGTTATCATTCCTGTACACTAAGATATGTGCCAGAAGATTGAAAGGCCCACAGACTCAATTCAATTTATTTGATTCAACATTTGCCTCATTTTCAAAGTTTTTACGCTCATGTTACCTGAATCCTTGTATCTACTTGAATTATTATTACCCTAATAATTATTATATATATAATATAACCATATATAATATATATAATCATTTCCCTATATATAATATAATTATATATAATTATTATATATAATATAATTATAACCCTAATCTTAAGGGGGTAGAGCCAAGATTGCAGAATAAAAGCAGAGACTTGCTTGACATCTCCCCCCAAAACCCCTCCAAATACCTGTAAAAATTACTCTAAACAAATTCTAGAGCTACAGAACCCACCAAATGACAGAGTAAAACAAATCTCCAGACCAAGACAACCTAGAAGATCCATGGGAAGAGTCTATTGCACCAGACTGGGAGCAGAGAGCAGTCTAGTATGGTCCTTACTGGCACAGAGAGGGCTGGAGGAGGCCTTAGGGCATTGAATCATGAGCAGCTGTGGCAGTTTCCAGACTTCTCAGCTCACAAATGTCAAAGACAACTTAGCAGGTCAGTGGGAAAACTCTGTGGGGCCTGGATGATAGAAGAGTGCTGTCAGGCCCCAGCCCTGGGGTAGCAGAGATGATGGTAGCAAAGATGATGGTAGCAGAGATGATGGTAGTGGTGACAGTAGCAGCAATAGTGTCTGCTCCATAGCTCCAGGCCCACAGATGGTGGGGGGATCAATCCAGTTATGAGAGCAGGATTACAAGAAGCTCTTTGTTGGTACTGAGGCAGGATTTTCTTGCTTTGCCCTCCTTGGATCTAGGTCTCAGACCCAGGTGGTGGTCCTGGCATGAGGAGGAGTGCTTGTGTGGTATCTATGGAGAGGGAGTCCTCCTCACAGTTCCAAGGCAGAAAAGGGCGCTTAGGGTTACTCACAGACAGGGCTGCAGGCCACGACAGGAGTAAACACCTCTCCTTAGATCATACCACCTCAGAAGAACTGAAAATTTACCGAAATGGCTCTGAAAACAGCTGCTAAAAACCCCTAAAGCTTGGGACAGAGCACTCTCCACTCTGGAAACAGAGTCATACCTCGAAAAGAGCTCAAAAGTCAAATAATTGGCTGGGAAAATGAGCAGACAGCATAGAAAATACTCTGATTATAGAATCTTACTTTGGTGACAAAGAATAGAAAATATGCATCAAGAAGAAGACAACAAAGTGAAAGATTCTGCATCGGAAGCCCCCAAGAAAAATATCAATTGGTCTCAAGGCATGGAAGAGATCAAAAAGGAGTATGAAAATCAAGTAGGAGAAATAGAGGAAAAATTGGGAAAAGAAACGAGAGTGATGCAAGAAAATCATGAAAAGTGAGTCAATAGCTTGCTAAAGGAGACTCCACAAAATACTGAAGAAAATAACACCTTAAAAATAAGCTAACCCAAGTGGCAAAAGAGGTCCAAAAAGCTCATGAGGAGAAGAATGCCTTAAAAAGCAGGATTGGCCAAATGGAAAAGGAGGTCCAAAAGCTCACTGAAGAAAATAATTCCTTAAAAATTAGAATGAAGCAAATGGAAGCAAATGACTTTATGAGAAATCAAGAAATTATAAAACAGAACCAAAAGAAATTGAATTATTTACCATTCTGTCCCTAGCTTTTTTTCTTCCCCTTGAGTAGATAACAGAAATATAGTTTGGTGCTACAGATGCAGAACATATAATATGTAAGGAGAAAGGTCAAGATGTAAGTAATACAGGATTTGGAATAAAAACATCCTGAGATGTAATTGTTACGTAGTAGTTAAAAGACTGAGATAGTAATCAAGAGAATTTGCATTCAAATCTTAACTCAGACACTTATTAACTGTGTGATTCCACAAGTTATTTAAACTCTCTCTTCCATGGTTTCCATGGTTTCCTCATCTGTAAATCTGTAAAAATCTGATTGGACACCTTCATCTCTATGGTCCTTTCCAGATCTAAATTTAGGATCACATGATCCTATGAGATTCTTGAATCTGGAAAACATACTAAAAAGTAGAGATATCACCTTGCTAATAAAGGTCTGTATATACAAAGCCAAATGTATTTTTTCATAGTAGCAACATAAGGCTATGAGAGTTAAACTATATGGAAAGCTGAGCGCTTCAGAATTGGTACTTTTGAATTGTGGTGTTAGAAAAGACTTTTGAGAGACCTTTGACAAGGAGAACAAATCAATCGATACTTAAACAAATAATTCAGATTATGCACTGGAAGCTCAAATACTGAAGCTGAAGCTTAAATACATTAGCCGCACATTGAGGAGACAGGGATCATTGGAAAAGATCCCAATGTTGGGAAAGATTTAAAGCAAAAAGAAAAGAGAATAACAGGGGGTGAGATGGATAGATAGTGTCATGGAAACAATAAACATGAACTTGGACAGATTTTGGGAAATACTGAAGGATCCAAGACCTTCTTATAAATATGGTCTGTGTGGTCATGAAAAGTCCAACACGATTGAACAACCTAATGATAAAAACAAGATCCACCTTTGGGACCTTGAGAGGTTCATCATTCATATTAAATAAACAAGTATTTGTTTAAATATCTGTGTCATATGCACCAGGACTACAAAGACAAAAATGTAACTGCCCCTGCCCTCAAGGATCTTCCTTGTAATATATACTGACACTTCCAAAGGGCTGTCTCAGGTTGGGGCATGTGAGTAGGAGGCTAGGTTAAGTATCTCCCACTCAACTTGGCCAGACTTTTTTGCCTCAGACCCTTGGAAGAACTATGGGTTTGACAGCTATGGGAAAGTAAGTTAAGCCACCTACACAGTCATGTATACTGGCAAACCTTCTTTTACCAATTAAACATTAGTTGTCTGAAATGCTGTAGCTTGTTGGTTCATCTCTCTTAGGGAGTTCATTTAAATGCAGTAGGTTAAGAGTCCAATGGAGACAGTGTTACTTTGACCTAGTTCTCTTGGGTAAGAAGAGAAAAAGGTAAGAATTATAAGCTTACAGTAGGCACTCAACTAATAGGGTTAGGGAGGAGAAAAGAAGGAAAATGATTGTCCAAAGGCTTAGATTTTAGATTTTTCACAAACTTTTGAAGATCCTATATAGAAAACTATGTAAAGTAACAGACCTCATTTACTAAAAATCCTTTCTATATTTTTTGTGAATTGATGTGGTGACTTCCACAGTTAAAAAATAATTGTGCTTTAAAAAAGGGACGCTAATAGGTGTCCAGAGACAAAAATTCTGCAAGGTAAGTGTTGTTATGAGCCACCATTTGCAGTTGAAGATATTGAGGCAAATAGAAGTTAAATGACTTCCCAAGATCACACAACTAGCATCAGAATCCAGATTTGAACTGAGGTTTTCCTAATATTAGGCCTTGCATTATTCTGTCTTACATATCTGGCAACTAAATTTATCTCCAGCTTGTAGGGTCCTTCCAGCAGTGAGCTGGAGTGTAGAGAAGAGGATGAGTCTATAACTGTTAAGAATCTCCAAATATGGCATAATCTAAAGATGAGGAGGGAAGCTCAGCCCAGGCCTAGTCACATTAAGTTACTCCCCTAATTTCCAGCACTTTCCAACAGAAAAGTAGTGCAAGACAGTTGGTGGGCGGTCTAGAAGATAATAATAGCCTGTGTATCAGTCTCTCCTGCCTCGATCATCCCCCAGCAATTTATTTTGTATTTATCAGCTGTGTTCATTTTGAATCCATTTAGTAGAATATAAACTCTTTGAAGATAGAAAATGTTTTACTTTTGTTTAAGTGTCCTCAAAATCTTGTTTCTGGCACATAATAAGTGCTTAATGGTATATTTTTCTGAATTTAATTGAAAGAGTTATACCATATGATCCCTAAAATCTTTGGCAATTCTAGTGTTGGACTTTGAGAATATATAAGATAGGATATGGTTTCAAGGTCTTTTTCATCCTTTTTCCCAGAAAACATCTACCATTTTTAAGATGACCTTTTCATTTCTCCCCTCAGAAATGATCCTTCTTAGATAGCAAATAAGAAATGATTGGCCCTAGCACCAAGTTTTCTAGAATAACTCATTAAGCAGTTAAGTGTCTAAGTTCTAGATTGTGCCTGAATTAGGAATCCCTTAGTATGATTCTTGCACCAGACATTTACTACCTGGGTGACTCTCAAAAATTCACTAACTTTTTTTAGCTTCAGTTTCCTGATCCATAAAAATGGGAATAATGACAGCATCCATTTCACAGTATTTTGCAAATATGGAAGTGTTCCATAAATGCTGTCGTTATTAAAATAGGAAGCTATCAGAAGGGTAGCTTCCTGAAGAGTGGGGGATGATGGATAAGGATATGTAAACTCCTCATTTTGCTCCTCATAGAATGCCAGAATCTCTATCAAAAGAGATCAGTTTCCTGAGATTACTGTCTATTTTGAGGTCAAACACACAAACACTCCAACTGATAGATCTAATTTTCCTGCTTATTTCAGGAAAAAAAATTCTGAATTATGGGCCTACTGTGTTCATCTGCCAAAACTCTTGTGAATTCAGTTATTCTGTATATGCATATATGCACTATAAGGTAGATAAAACATCTTAATTTCAAGATTTTTCACTAAATTCACTAAATAGTCTGATAACTGCTTAGACATAAATTGTGCTTTGATTTTTTCATTGCTAAATTATGGGTGACATTATCTATCCCTGACAGTAATCCTGTAAGGACTTTGAAACAAAGACATTGATAATATAGAATATACATTGAGGAGACAGGGATCATTGGAAAAGTTCCCAATGTTGGGAAAGATTTAAAGCAAAAAGAAAAGAGAATAACAGGGGGTGAGATGGATAGATAGTGTCATGGAAACAATAAACATGAACTTGGACAGATTTTGGGAAATACTGAAGGATCCAAGACCTTCTTATAAATATGGTCTGTGTGGTCATGAAGAGTCCAACACAATTGAACAACCGAATGATAATGCCTTAGTTAGTTTTGTTGGACTATGCATATTTTAATAAGAGTTTTCTTTTCCTTTTTAAAAATTTTTCATGTGCCTGTGTATGTGTGTATGTGTATGTGTGTGTGTGCACTTGCATATAGGATTGAGAGATTAGAGTGAGCAAAAATAAATGCTTGTTAACTGAAAAAAAATCATTAAAAACTATTTTGGCTCGCGTGGGATAGTGGAAAAACCATTCTGCTGAGAAGAATTTCTGGCATGAAGTCTTTTAGTATTTAAATGTTTGACCCTAGTTAAGTCTCTTAATTTTTTCTCAGCTTCAGGTTTTGAATGAACCTTTCTAGATGAACAAACCTTGTATTAAATGCCTGACCAGTGCTATTTTATAATAATGCCATTAATACTTTAAAACTGAACTTAAGCACCATAAAATGCTGCTGAATAGATATTGAAGCCAATCACCCTTTTATACCATTTACAATATTCTCTCTCCAACTAGCTTGAATCCTTTGTCTTATTGGCAGTTACACAGAGGACTTGAAGGTTATACCAGCTGAACATAAGCTCTGAGACATTCTACCATGCATACTGTAAAGTTTTAGGTATGATGATTTTAGCAAGTATTTCCTCTTTATTCCAATAAGCAGTCTAAGTACAGAATAGCTCAGAAATAGAAGGTTGGCTATTGGTACGTGAAACAAAGAAAAATATGAAAGGATTCCCACTCCTTTACAACTACTTACTGTTTCTGTCATAATAGT
This sequence comes from Phalanger gymnotis, assembly GCA_028646595.1. Classification (NCBI taxonomy): domain Eukaryota; kingdom Metazoa; phylum Chordata; class Mammalia; order Diprotodontia; family Phalangeridae; genus Phalanger; species Phalanger gymnotis. Next base: position 177,884,235 of record CM053627.1, read on the forward strand.
GGCAAACTGGTGGACAATGGATAAAAGATTGCTAAGAATAAAACAGTTTTCAGTATTTCTATAAACATTGCCTTAGCTGTTAGGACTGAAAAAATGAGATCCTTGTCCAAAGCCCATTGAGGAGAATAAACTATCGAGTGGACTGAATCTTATCAATCTTGACATTTTCTCTATAAATGAATCCAAAGGCCAAAAAGAAGTTGCAACTAAATGGGAACTTTGGCAAAAGTTCTACTTAGAGAGGCAAATAAAGGGATTGGTTTTATCTTATGCCCAAAGGCAATAAGATTCATCATTGAATATTGGTCACTTTCTATTAAATTGCTGATGATAGGTATTTTAAAATGTCTCTAAAAAAGCAATTGAAATGTATATGTCAGCATCTATTTTAGAGGATGAAGAAATGGAGAAAATACTTTGAAGAGTTCAATATTAACTTCTATATCAAATTAAAATATACACTGATACTTGGTAACTTCAATAGGAAGACAAGAATAGACAAAATTGGTAAAAAAAAAACATGCATTGAAGAACATAGTTCAAAAGAAAGGTCAAAGACCTATGGAATAAAAATAATCATCATGTCTATACATTATGAATACATAATTTGAAAACATAATTAGAAGACACTGGCCATGGTAATCCTTGAATAATATCTGAAAATGAAATTGAGTATGTTACAGGTAGAAAATGAATCATTGATTATAAGAGTGTGATGGACTAATCAGCTGCCTGTGTGAAGTCAGACCAATATCTTAGAGTAAGCATACAATTTATACACAACTAGAGTACAAAAAAAATGGAAAAAAGCTATACAAATATTAACACAAATCCCACATGAAATATTTCAGTAAGTTGATATAAATATAAACTAATGAATGAAATGACAATTATTTTGGATACCATAAATGAAATTTTTAACCAATATAAACTAATCTCCATCAATAGGATTTTGAAAGAGACTAAAAATCTATTTATTCAGCAAAAACCTGAATTTTACCTAAGAACATATATTTCTATATGAACTTAAGAGATCAGGGGTGGGGGCTGTCTCTATATCTGTGCATATGTATGTGTATATATTCTGATATGTGTTTGTTACACATGACATAGATGACTGCTCATAATTTGAGTGGTATTTTAAATATAATATAATACCCTCATTGCAAAAAACTAACTGTATAGTATTTTTCTATAACATAATCATTTTATTGTTTTTGTTGATTAAATATTTTGAAGCCATACCTGCCTTCAACTTACATAACCTTCCTGAACATATGCACACAAATCAAATGTCAACCCCAATAGAAACTAAGTTCCTTTAGCTTAACGACTGATTTTTTTTTATTATTGTGTAATGAACTTACTGAAAACATACACACATATGTGTGTGGAATATATACACACATATACATACATGTGCACACACAAATTCCCACAATATGTGTGTATATGTAGGTATATGTGTATGTATATGTGAATATATGCATGCATGTACATGTATCAATAATAGTTCTTTGAGGAGGAGACCATTCTGTGGCTGTGGTCACAAAGACACCCCAAAGTCCTTTGTAGGAACTCTGTAGATTCACATCCTACTACATTACCAACATATAATTGTGATAGGTTTTAGTATCAGAATAGTTTCTAGGAACCATAACATTTGGCATTTAGATTATTAGGTACCTGTCTTATGTTTGACCCTTCTTGAAATTTTCAACATTTCAAAAGTCAGAAAGGACATTGGAGGCAAATATCAATAATTTTTGTATCATGAACCTCTTCTCCAACATTCTCCAATATAGACTTTTCTGCTTGGAGACTTCCAGAAGCAGCCTGTTCTATTTTGGGCTTCCTTCAGAATTAGGAAGTTGTTTCTTCTATCAAGTCAACATCTCTACAACTCCCATTTACTGCTCCTATTTCTGTCCACTAAGGTCAAACAGCAGATCTAATTCCACTTTCACAAGAAAGGCCTTTAAATACCAGAAGAACATTTTGTCTAAGTCTCCAAGGAACACAGAATGAGCCTTGCAGATAATCTAGTTCGACCTATGCCTTTATTTTTAAAATAAATTTATTTATTTTCAGTTTTCAACATTTACTTCGACAAGATTCTAAGTTCAAATTTTCTCCCCATCTCTCCCCTCCTCCCATCACAGGAAAGCATCATTTTTATTACCCCTTTCTCCAATATGCTCTCCTTTTTGTTACTCCCCTCCCTCCCCCCTTTCTTTTTACTCCCTTCCCTTCTATTTTCCTGTAGGGCAAGATCGATTTCTATACCCCATTGCTGGAATATCTTATTTCCAAGTTGTATAAAGAAACAATTTTTAACATTCATTTTTAAAGCCTTGAGTTCCACATTCTCTCCCTTTCTCCCTCCCCATCCACCCTCATTGAGAAAGGAAGAAATTCAATTTAGGTTATACATGTGTAGTCTTGCAAAACTCTTCCCTAACAATCATGTTGTGAAAAACTGAGTGTATTACCTCTATCCTGTCCTGCCCTCCATTTACTCTATTTTTTTTTCCTTTCACCTATCCCTCCACAACAGTGTTTACTTCTGATTGCCCCTTTCCCTAATCTGCCATCCCTACCATTATCTCACTTCTCTTATTCCCTTCCTCCCTGATATCCTGTAGGGTAAGATAGATTTCCATGCCCAACTGAGTGCGTATGTTATTCCCTCCTTAAGCCAAATCTAATGAAAGTAAGGCTCACTTATTTGCTCTCACCTCCTCCCTCTTCTCCTCCTTTGTAGAAGTTTTCTTATCTCTTTTACATGAGATGATTTACTACATTCTGCCTCTCTCTTTCTCTTTCTCCCAGTACATTCCTCTCAACATTTAATTTTATTTATTATTTTTTTAGGTATCATCCCTTCAAATTGAGCTCACCCTGTGCCCTTTGTCTACATATATGAACATATATATATATATATATATATATATACATACACACACATACACACGTGTATGTATGTATACAGGGTATTCCTAAAGTCTTCACACATAGGAAAAAATACATATTTTCATGAAATGAATGAAATTTTGAACAACATTTTATTTAATTGGAATATTAACAAATAACATCTTCAATATGATTTCCATCATTTGTGATACAAAGGTTGATATACTTCGCAAGATTCACATGAATTAGATGCAACAACTCCACATTGCCTATGTGTCCAGACTTTAGGGACACCCTGTGTATATGTGTATATATGTATGTATGTATGTATGTATGTATATTCCCTCTAACTATTCTAATACTGAGAAAAGTCACTTGAATTACAAATATCATCTTTCAACATAGGATGTGAACAGGTCAAATTTAATAAGTCCCTTATCCCTTCTCTTTCCTGTTTACTTTTTCATGTTTCTCTTGATTCTTGTATTCAAAAGTCAAATTTTCTATTTAGCTCTGGTCATTTCAATAAGAATGCTTGGAAGTCCTCTATTTCATTGAAATTCCATTTTTTTCCCTTGAAATATTATACTGATTTTTGTTGGGTAGGTGATTCTTTGTTTTGATCCCTTCTCCATTAACCTCTGGAATATCATAATCTAAGCCCTCTGATCTCTTAGTGTAGAAGCTGCTAAATCTGCTGCTATCCCAATTGTGTTTCCACAATACTTAAATTGTATCTTTCTGGCTGCTCGTAATACTTTATCCTTGACCTGGGAATTCTGGAATTTGGCTACAATATTCCAAGGAGTTTTCCTTTTATAAAAAATTTATTTAATATATTGAGTTGTCAGCACCGATTTTCACAAGACTTTGAATTACAAGTTTTCTCCCCATTTCCGCCCTCCCCCCCCACTCCAAGATGGCATATATTCTGGTTGCCCTGTTCCCCAGTCAGCCCTCCCTTCTGTCACCCCACTCCCCTCCCATCCCCTTTTCCCTTTCTTTCTTGTAGGGTAAGATAAATTTCTACATCCCATTGCCTGTTTATCTTATTTTCTAGTTGCATGCAAAAGCTTTTTTTGTTGTTTTTGAACATCTGTTTTTAAAACTTTGAGTTCCAAATTCTCTTCCGTTTTCCCTTCCTACCAACCTCCTTAAGAAATCAAGCAATTCAACATGGGCCACACGCATGTCATTATGTATAACGCTTCCACAATACTCATGTTATGAAAGACTATATTTTGCTCCTTCCTGACCTATCTCCCTTTATCCAATTTTCTCCCTTGACCCTGTCCCTTTTTGAAAGTGTTTGTTTTTGATTACCTCCTCCCCCATCTACCCCCCTTCTATCATCCACTCTTTTTTATCTTCTTCCTCCTTCTTTCCTGTGGGATAAGATAACCAATTGAGTGTGTATGGTATTCCTTCCTCAGGTCAAATTCAATGACAGCAAGATTCACTCATTCCCCCTCACCTGCCTTCTCTTCTCTTCCTACAGAACTGCTTTTTCCTGCCACTTTTATGCGAGAAAATTTACTCCATTCTATCTCTCCCTTTCTCCCTCTCTCAATATATTCCTCTCTCATCTCTTAATTTGATTTTATTTCTTT
>CM053627.1:177889257-177905899 GCA_028646595.1 Phalanger gymnotis
GGTAGTCCAATAATTTTTAAATTATCTCTCCTGGATCTATTTTCCTGGATCAGCGGTTTTTCCAATGAGTTTTTTCACATCATCTTCCACTTTTTTCATTCCTTTGGTTCTGTTTTATAATTCTTGATTTCTCATAAAGTCACTAGCTTCCACTTGCTCCAACCTAATTTTTAAGGTAGTATTTTCTTCAGTGGTCTTTTGGACCTCCTTTTCCATTTGGCTAATTCTGCCTTTCAAGCCATTCTTCTCCTCATTTGGCTTTTTGGAGCTCTTTTGCCATTTGAGTTAGTCTATTTTTTAAGGTGTTGTTTTCTTCAGTATATTTTTCAGTATTTTTTGGGTCTCCTTTACCAAGTCATTGACTTGTTTTTCATGGTTTTGTCACATCACTCTTATTTCTCTTCCCAACTTTTCCTCTACTTCCCTAACTTGCTTTTTCAAATCCTTTTTGAGCTCTTCCATGGCCTGAGACCTATTCATGTTTTTCTTGGAGGCTTTTGATATGGGCCCTTTGACTTTGTTGACTTCTTCTGGCTGTATGTTTTGGTCTTCTTTGTGACCAAAGAAAGATTCCACAGTCTTAGAGAATCTGGGTGCATTTTTGCTGCCTGGCCATGTTCTCAGTCAACTTACTTGACCCTTGAGTTTTTCAGCAAGGTATGACTGCTTGTAGAGTAAAGAGTACTATGTTTAATGCTTGATGGGATGCGCTGCCACACCAGGACTCCTCCTTCCCCAAGAGCCCCAAACCTGGACTGGACTCAGATTTTCTGAAAGCTCTGCAGTCCTGCTCTGATCTGCCACTTAATTCCTCCCACCAGGTGGGCCTGGGGACAGAAGCAACTGCAGTGGCAGTTCTGTAGCTGTCCCACCTCTGCTGGCCCTGGGGCAGTGGCTGAACCATGAACTCTTTCTTTCACTCTGCACCCAGCAGCTTTTCCCACTAACCTTCTCTGTTGTCTTTGGTATTTCTGGTTTGAGAAGTCTGGTGGTGCCAGGGCACACTCCACCTGGCTCCTAGTCTGATTGGTCCACACCACCCATGCTGGGCTCTGCTCCCAGCTCCGTATGAGATAGACCTCACCCAGAGACCATCCAGGCTGTCCTGGGCTAGAGCCCTGCTTCCCTCTGCTCTTTTGTGGGTTCTCAGTTCTTCTCTGTTGTCTTTGGTGTTTGTGGGTTGAGAAGTCTAACAAGCACCACAGCTCACTCAGGGCGCTAGGGCCTGCTCTGCCTGGCTCCTGGTCTAGTTGGTCCACAAGGCCGATGCCAGGCTCTGAACCAGTCCCAGCTCTGTGCGCAAAAGACCTCACCCAGCAATCATCCAGGTTGTCATGGCCTGGAGCCCTGCTTCCCTCTGCTATTTCTGCAGTTCTATAATTGGTTCAGAGCCATTTTTATAGGTTTTTGGAGGGACTTGGTGGGGAGCTCACACTAGTCCCTGCTTTCCAGCTGTCATCTTGGCTCCCAGGAGTTTTCCTTTTGAGATCTCTTGGAGGAGGTAATCAAAAAATTCTTTCCATTTCTACTGTGTCCTCTGATTCTAGAATATCAGGGCAGTTTTCCTCGTTAATATCTTGAAAGAAGATGTCTAGACTCTTTTTTCGGTCATGGTTTTGAGGAAGTCCAAGGATTTTTAAATAATGTCTCCTGGGATTATTTTCCAGGTCAATATGTATGTATGTATGTATGTATGTATGCATGTATGTATATTCCCTCTAATTACCCTAATACTGAGAAAGGTAACTGAATTACAAATATCAACTCTCCATGTTGGATGCAAACAAGTTCAAATTTAATAAGTCCCTTATGGCTTCTCTTTATTGTTTACCTTTTCACATTTCTCTTGATTCTTCTGATCAATTCTGCTCTTCACGTGAGATATTTCACATTGCCTTCTATTTTTTTTTTATTCTTTTGGTTTCGTTTTGTAATTTCTTGATTTCTCATAAAGTCATTAGCTTCCATTTGCTCCATTCTAATTTTAAGGAATTATTTTCTTCAGGGAGCTTTTGGACTGTTTTTCCATTTGACCAATTCTGCTTTTCAAGGCATTCTTCCCCTCATAGGCTTTTTGGACCTCTTTGCCATTTGTGTTAGTCTATAATTAAAGGTCTTATTTTCCCTCATCATTTTTTGAATCTCCTTTAGCAAGCTGTTAATTTGTTTTTCATGATATTCTTGCATCACTCTCAATTTCCCAATTTTTCCTCTACTTCTCTTAATTGATTTTCAAAATCCTTTGTGATTTCTTCCAAGGCCTGAAAAAATTTCATATTTTTCTTGGAGGCTTTGAATGTAGGAACCTTGACTTTGTTGTCTTCTCTGGCTGCATGTCTTGATCTTCCCCATCAGTAAGTGTATAAGAAAACATCTTTTCACCAAGAAAGTAATTTTCTCTAGTCTTATTCTTTTCCCCTCTTTGCTCGTTTATCCAGCCAATTATTTGACTTTAAGCTCTTTCTTAAGTGAAGGATGTACTGTCCCAAGTTTCAGGGGTTTCGGGAAGATGCTTTCAGAGGTATCACTATGGATTTGTAAATTCTCAGTTCCTCCAAAGTGTTATGATCAAAAGAGAGGTGTTTACTCCTTTCCTGGCCTGGGCTCTGGTCTGTGAACAACCACAAGCACTCTTTTCTGCCCTGAAACTACAAGGAAGGTTCCCTCTTGTCAGGGGTCTAGAACCGGGCTTCCTGGGAGGAAAGGAGAACACCTGGAGTCACCGCCTATGGCGGGAGTGGCTTCAAAGGTTGTCGCTCCACCCCCGAAGGAGGCGCTGGGGAGGTCCTCTGCTTTCCCTAGATAAGGTGTGGAGAGGAGGAAAGGGGGAGACATTTTGTGAAGACTCCAATAAAGCAACCTCTTGCACACTATAGTGGTCGCTGTCTGGTTATTGCCCCTTGGTTGCCAAGGGGACCGGAGACGTCCGAAGCCCGGTTGGGGAGGCGGCTGCTCACCTAGGAGGGTTCAGCAGGTGTGTCCGGCGAGAACGCGGGACACCCTCTCCATAGCTGCCACCACCTCCACAATACCAGAGCTCTTTCTCATCCCAGGACCACCATCCAGGCATTCAATTCAAATCAGCCTCTAAGTTGTCCCACCATCAGTAGGCCTAGGGGTATAGAAGCTGTGGCTGCTGTAGAAATGGCTGCTGCTGCCCTGGTGCCGGGCTATGGCTATGGCAGAAACATGATCCTCTCTCACCTAGGTGAGAGAGCATTCCCACTGATCTTTGAAGCTGTCTTTGGCATTTTTTTTGGTTGAGAAGTCTGGAAAGTGCCACAGCTGCCAGTGATTCAGTGCACTGAGGCATGCTCCAATGTTGTCTGTGCCATCATGGCCCAGGCCGGACTGGGCTCTGCTCTGAGCAAAGTGCAATAGACCTTTCCTGTAGGCCTTCCTGATTGTCTTGGGCTGGATATCTGCTTCACTTTGTCATTTTGTGGCTTCTGGTGTACTAGAATTTGTTCAGAGTCACTTTTCACAGATTTTTCAAGGGGTTTTTGGAGAGAGCTTAATCAAGATCCTGCTTCTACTCCGCCATCTTGGCTCCACCTCTACTGTTTCCTTTTATGGTATGTACCAATTTGCTACATGTTTGGACATTTCGTTGTTGTTGTTGTTGACATATAGTTTCAGACTAATAGTCTCATAAAGTTTATTTCAGATAATCTTCAGTCATTCTGAAAATCTAAATGAATTTGTCCAAGAAACGGCATAGTGGTAATAAGGGTGGCCCTTTTTGCTGTTCTTCTCTTAAGGGCCTTTAATGATTCTGGCCTTCATTTGAATGGGACAGGTAAAATGGTATCTTTTTGTCTTTGAATGTTTCTCCTAACCAAGATAATATAATGGTAATCAGGACAGGACTTTTTGTTGTCTTATCTTTCGGGATGCTGAGATAATTAAGTACCTTTGATGAGTCTTGCCTGTCAAATGTAATGGTCAGCAAAATGGAATTTTTAGCTGTTCTTTGTTTTAGTGCTTCCCAGCACTGAGGTAATCAAGTGCCCCAGGCCCCAGAGACCTATATATAAGATCTGGGGTTGGTGTTTGAATTTTGTGGCTCACTCATGGAAGGATTGTTGAGACTCTGGGCCAGCCATTGTAACTGCCCCTGACTTTGCTAACCCAGACCCACTGTTTTTTCTCTCATAACTGAATTGTGATTTGGTATGTTTATATTGTCCCTCTTTGTAATTTATTTGTATTTGCTCTGAAGTTCAGATTGCTGGCTCTTCCTCAAGAACTAAGTGAGTTTACGTATGTATATTTGATTAAAGTGAGATTGTTAACCCTTTAAAGTTAATTTCCTTAGTAAAGCAGATCAAAAGAACCTGTGTTAGCAGCTTTTGTTATTGTTCTTGTTGGGTCTTACACCTCAACAGCTGCTGCTAACTGAATTGTTGTTACAACAGGTTGCAAATGGGTTATTTAAACATTAATTTAAGGAACAATAAAATGAACTGACTAGAGCTATAGGCTATTTTAAGAGAAGAGTGGAAAAAAAGACTACAGGGTCTTAGCTCAATTTTTGTCACTCATTTTATTGGTCATGGTATTTTATGTAGTGTCTAAAGTAGATATTATAAGAAAAAGATGATCTGGTATCTATTCTCAAAAATCTCAACTTTGCTTTGAATTTTTTAGGGCCTTCCATTAAGAGGCCTTATCATAGCTATATAGAAGAAAAACAAAATGAGAATGTTATTCTATTTATAGAAGCAGTCGCTCTGTCATTTTTTCTTGATTTGTGTGTTCATCTCACTACTCTCTATCAATATCCTTGTTGTGAACATGTTATAACATTTTTGTAAGGCCTCGGAGAGTAGAAACCAAAAATTTGAGTTCAAGGCCTAGATGAACAGGCATCCCCCAGGGGCAAGACTCCCATCCCCTCTCCAAGATCTCCAGTGTTGATGATCCTACCTCAGCACCAGGTAAACTGCCAGACACCTACAGCTTTCAGTTGCTAGCACCCGAGGCCCCAGGACACAAAGGATGACATTGTCAATATACCCACATCTGAAACCTCAAAAGGAATTAGGAACTGGTCTCAAGCCCAAAAAGCCTCCTTGGAAGAGCTCAAGAAAGATTTTAAGTCAAATAAGAGAGGTAGAAGAAAAAATGGGAAAAGAAATGAGAGGTGTGCAAGAGAGAGTCAATAACTTGGAAAAGGAAGGACAACAATTGATTGTAGAAGTCAAGCACTTATAAAGTAGAATTGGCCAAATGGAAAAGGAGGCACAAAATCTAATAGAAGAATAAATTTGTTAAAAATTAGAATTGGGCAAGTGGAAGCTAATGACTCTATGAGATATCAAGAATCAGTCAAACAAAACCAAAAGGATGAAAAATAGAAGAAAACATAAACTACCTCATTGGCCAAGTAACTGACCTGGAAAATAACCCAGGAGAGACAATTTAAAAAATTTTGGCCTACCTGAAAACCATGATTAAAAAGAGCCCAGACAGTAGCTTTCAGAACATCACAAGGAAAGCTGCCCTGAGGTCCTAGAATCATTGGATAAAATAGTTATTTTTTATATTATTATTATATATTTTATTAATATATTATTAATATATATAATTAATATAATATATTAAAATATTATATATTTTATAGTTATTTAAAGAATCCACTGATCACCTGTTAAAAGAGACCCCAAATTGAAAACACCAATGAATATTGTAACCAAATTCCCAAATTACAAGATCAAAGAGAAAATATTGCAAGCGACCAGAAAGAAACAATTTAAATATCATAGAACCACAGTCAGGATTATGTAGGACCTTGCAGTTTCTACATTAAAAGATTGGAGGGCATGGAATATGATATTCCATAAGGCAAAGGAGCTTGGATTAAAACAAAGATCAACTACCCAGCAAAAATGAGCATAATCTTTCAGGGGAAGAGATGGATATTCAATGAAATAGGAAACTTCCAAACCTCCCTGATGAAAAACCAGAGCTCAACAGAAAATTTGATCTTCAAAAACAAGATTCAAGAGAGGGATTAAAAAGGTTAACAGGAGAAAAAAAGAACAAAAACAATATGGTGTTAATAAGGGCAAACTGTTTACATCCCTACAATGGAAGAGGACACTTGTAACTCTTAAGAACTATATTGCTGTTACACCATTTAAAAGCAGTGTATATAGACAGAGGGTGTGGGTTTAAGTTGACTTTGATGTGATGACAAAAATCTAATTAAGTGGTAAAAAGGGATTGTACTGGGAAAAGAGGAAAAGAGGAGACAGATAAGTATTAATTATATCACATGAAAAGATATAAAAACCTATTATAGCAGAAGGAAAGAAGGGACAGAGATAAACATTATCTGAACCTTACTCTCAGCAGGTTTTGCTCAAAGAGGGAATAATATAATCAGTTAGGTATAGAAATTTAACTTATGCTATAAGAAATAGGAGGGAAAATAGGAAAGAAAAGGGAAGGGTGCATGTAAAGGAGGGCAGACTGAGGGAGAGGCTTTTGAAAGTAAAACTCTAGTGAGGAGGGAAAGGGAGAAAGCAGAGAGAAAAGTATAAATGGGGAGGTAATAGGATGGAGAGAAAGACACAGCCCAAAATCATAACTGCAAATATGAATGGAATGAACTCTCCCATAAAATGGAAGCAGATTACAGAGTGGATTAGGAACCCTATTTGTACAATATGTGCAAAATGAAAAACAGAAACTACACAGGGTTTACCAGGTGGATAGCTCATCCATCTCTAAGAAGGCAGCATTTAACTCCATGAAAAGTAAAGTTCAAGAAAAGCTTAGAGAGATACAGGATTCTTGGCTCAGTAAGAAGGCAGATGAAATTCAGTTTTACTGTGATGGTAATAATCCAAAGTGATTTTATGATACCCTGAAGGCAATTTGTAGGCCAAAGACCCATCTCAACTACTCAGTGCTGATGTAGCCACGTTGTTTAATGATAAGGACATGATCCTGGAGGGATGAGATGAACATTTCCATAGTGTTCTCAACAGACAATTAATCAATTAATCAAATAATCAATTAATGCTGCAGCCCTTGACCATTTACCTCAGGTTAAAGTCAATCTCTCCCTAGCTGAAGTTCCAACTGAAGAAGAGGTTTTGGATGTCATTAGGCTCCTTTCATGTGGCAAGGCACCGGTGCTGATTCTATTCCAGCTGAGATTTACAAGGTGGGGGGGGGTCCATTGCTCATATAAAAGCTGACTGAAATTTTCCAGGTTATATGGCAAGAGGAGTTTATCCCCCAGGACTTCAAGGATGCCTCCATTATCCATCATTATAAAAGTAAAGGAAATATATTGCTCTGTGACAATCATGGGGAGTGGGGTGTCTCTCTGTTAATTCTTCCTGGAGTCCTCCTTTATAGGCTGATCCTTCACCTGGAAGATGGTAATCTACCTGACAGCCAGTGGGTCTTCAGAAAGGACCAAGGAACAGTTGATATGGTGTTTGCTGCCCAGCAGCTCCAGAAGAAATGTCAGAAGCAGAACGAAGGTCTGTATACAATGTCTGTAGATCTGACCAAGGCCTTTGATACTGTTAGTCTTGAGGGCTTATGGAAAATTATGTCAAAATTTGGTTGCCCAGAGAGGTTCATCAGCATTGTATGTCATTTTCATGACTGCATGATTGCCCAGGTTCTAGATAATGGGCAATGCTCTCCTACCTTCCCAGTCACCAATGTGACAAGATGTGTACTTGCTCTCATGCCTTTTAGCATGATGTTTTCAGCCATATTGTGAAATGCTTTCAATAAGGATAAACATGGCTACCACACGGATAGTAAATTCTTCAACTTGAAAAGGCTACAAGCAAGACCAAAATGGAGGGAGTTTGGTTCATGATTTTCTGTTTGCAGATAATTGTACAAACAAGGCAGCCTCTGAAGCTGAGATGCAATGAAGTATGAAACAATTCTCTGTGGTTTGTGCTAATTTTAGGACAACAATTAACAACAAAAATATATAGGTGCTCCATCAGCCACACCATCCACATATGGAACTATCAATTAGAGAAAGTGTAGAAGTTTGGAATGCTGTGAATAAATTCATTTACCTTGGTAGTGTACTTTTCAAGAATGTACACAATGATAATGAGGTTGATGGATGCATTGCCAAAACTAGCCCCATGTTTGGGAGGCTCCAAAGGAGAGTGTGGGAGAGAAGAGGTATTAGACTGGCTACCAAAATGAAGGTCTACAGAGCTGTGGTGCTGACCTCATTGTTGTATGCCTGTGAAACCTGGACAATCTACCAGTGTCATGCCAGGAAACTGAATCACTTCTATTTGAATTGTCTTGGGAAGATTCTGAAGATCACCTGGCAGGATAAGTCCCCAAAGGCTGAGGTCCTTACTTGAACTGAACTACCAAGCATTCAAACTCTCCATCAGAGAGCACAACTCTGGTGAGCTGGCCACATTGTTAGAATACAAAACATACACTTGCAAAAAAACTATTTTATGAACAACTCACACAGACAAGCATTCACATGGTGATCAGAAGAAGCAATACAAGGACACTGTCAAGGTCTCTCTCAAGAACTTTGGAATTGATTGTGTGACATGGGAGACACTGGCACAGGACCAATCAGTATGGCATGACCACATCAGAGAAGGTGCTGTGGTGTATGAGCAAAGCAGAATTGAAACAGCTCAAAGAAAACACAAGATGTGCAAGTTTAGAGTATCCAACCCAAATGTTCACATGGACTACTTGTGCCTGATCTGTGGGAGAGCATTCTGAACTTGTATTGGCCTGATCAGCCATAGTTGGACACAATGAATCTTGACTCAAGTATATTGATGTCATTTTGGTCCTTTTTGAGAATGAAAGACAACAACCAACCATATCAGATTGCATGGCATCTTAGGGAGGGGGGAGGAGAGGGTGGGAGAGAAAATTCAAAACTCAAAATCTTATGGAAATGAATATTGAAAACTAAAAATAAATAAATATTTAATTATTTTAAAAAAGGTTGTTCTGAAACATTTTTTACTATTTTTGGACATAGTGAAAGCCTTGAAGGTAGGTCGTGATGCTATAGATATCTAGTTTTCCCTTTTTCCTCTATTTCCCAATGACAAATTATAGTTGCAGAGCGTCAGATGGTAGATATCCTGACTATGGAACCAGGGAACTGGGCCCAGATGTCCTCTGGTACTACAAACTTATTTAATATTTTGGTCAATGGAATAAAGCCTGTGTCCTAATTTTTTAGGGTGTAAGGGGTAAGGAAGGGGGGACCTATGATTTAATCATTTTAGAAAACTTCTACCAATGTATATCACCCTCAGCTTTTCAACTTATTGTCCTATAGAGTTAACTGAGGCAATTCAAGGTCACACGACTTGTCTCGGGTCACATAGCCAATATATGTCATAGGCAAGACTTAAAAAAAAAAACCCAACAACTCTTTTTGACTTAGGAGGGCTCTAAAGTAACTACTAATCTCACAGTTTTCATATCTGCTGACCTCTATTTAATCTATATCCTTCTTGTTCTCTCTGCAGCATATGACACTCATGACTACTGTTTCCTCTTGGATATTCTCTCTTTTCTCAGTTTACTTGAAACTGTTCTTTCTTAGTCCTCTTCTTATTGGTCTAACTTCACCTTCTGAGTCTAGTTAAGTCAACAATACTTTAATAAATGCTGCCATTGTGTGCCAGGCACTAGCATTGAGGAGGATGGGAAACAGTTTTTTGTAAAATATGTGATTATAATGATACTTGAAAACCATGGGACTTGGTCAGTCTAACAGGGTGTATAAATTTAAAAGTGATGAATATCGGGAACAGTGAACAAGGATTCTTTGTCCTCAGAGGGAGGCCAGGACTCAGTGATTACAAGAAGATGGAAAGAGCAAGTATAGTTTGATTTATCTTCATAACATCACACTCTTATGTATGGCTGTGCTGTGACTCTTTCCTAGATTTTTTTCTGTACTATGTTTCATGCTCTTTTTTTTAACCTCTAGGATCTTTATGTAGGTGATTTACATAACAATAGATCCAGTACAAATCTCTCTCCTGATTTCCAGTCTTGTATCACCAACTACCTATAAAATGACCTCAAACTCAAATGTAGCCCAAATAAGCTCTATCTTTTCCTCAACCCCCCTCCCATTTTTTGGATATAATGATTTCTTTTGAGGATATCACAATTCTTACAATTTTATGTGCATGGAAATGTTTTAGAGATGCTCTTTTTTGTATGTCTATCAGTACTCTCTAGTATACCACCTTCCTTCCTCTCTTGTTAAAAATACTTATAATCTAGCAAACCAATCAGAACATTGACCACACAATATCTGGAATATTTCTGCTCTATTAGAAATGACCAATATTATGGATTCAGAGAAACACAAGATGCCATACTTAAATTGATGCAGAATAAAATGAACAGAAGGAAAAAAAAGTTTATTATGGCAATAGGATAGAGGAAAATAACTCAGCACTCTTATCTAAGCAGCAAATAACAGTGCCACTTCTTGGCAAATAATGGAACAGACTCACAGAATGAAATATGTATCTTCAAACATTTTGTTTTTGCCAATATAACGTAAGCCCTTTGAGGCTGGTGACAATTCCATTTTTGTCTCTTTATATCCAGCACTTAGACTAGTACCTGTCATGTATCAAGAAATTTATAAGAATTTAGCAGAGATAGTTTAAATTGCATGGTAGACAGAAGATTTTAAGTCAGGAAGATTTTAACTTAAAATTTACCTCAAAGACTTACTGGCTTTATGACCATGGAAATGTCACTTATCTCCTGTTAGATCTAGTTCTCCAGTTGTTATGAGACCAAAATTAAATAATATATATAGATGTAACAACAATGCTGGTTTCAGCTGCTGTGGAAGTGTAAGGCCAATAACACCAACACACAGGAGGGCTGCTAGCACAGGTTCTTTGATCTGCTTTTCTAAGGAAAGCAACTTTAAGGGGTTTACAATCTCACTTTAATTAAACATGCATATATCATTCACTTAGTTCAGGGGAAAAAGTCAGCACCCTGAACTTCAGAGAAAACATAAAAAGAAATTAGAAGAAGAAATTATATAAACAGAGCAAATAACATAAATCAGTAAATAGAGCTTTTCACTGTCCATCCATAGCAGTACATACATAGTTACCATAAAGAGAAGCACCAACATCTGGGTTTTCAAAGCTGGGGGGCCTCCTTAATGGCTACTCAGAGTCTTGTCTGGACAAATCGCACAAACCCTCTTTCAATGAGTGAGTTCCCATAGCAAAATGGTAACCTCCGAGTATATATGTACTTCTTCAGGGTCAAAGAGCATCACAACCATGTGACTCAAACTCATGTGACTTAGGCTTTCTTGTGACTTAAGCGGGTCATCAAAGACTCTTGATTCAATCAAACACTCTTGCTTGACACAAAGGCAAGACTCCATCAAAGGCACTTGGTTACCTTATTGCTGAGAAGAACTAGAATTCTAAAAGAAAAAAGAGAAAAACAAAAAGTCCCACTTTGCTTGCCATTACAGTAGAACATATTGTCAACCCAAAGCATTACACAGTGGTAGCCATTAATATTTACTTAAGTTGATTCATATCTAGCCTTAATTGAAGACATTTCAGCAAGCATTAAGCATCTATTGTACCCAAAGCACTAAGCAGGCATCAGTGATTTAAGATGAAAAGGAGCCATTGTCCTTGCTTCCAAGGAACTTAGAATCTAACATCAGAAATAAGACATGGAAATAAATATTATGATAAATGTATAATGAAATAAAAAACATAAAGGAGAGTTCAAGAGAAAATGTTATGAGAAAAAAAGAGATATTGTATTTGCTGGAAGCATTAGGTGAAGTGGCTTATTGAAAACTGGTATAAGCCTTTTTTGTATTTTATTCAGTAGACAATGGGGAACAAAGTCTTTTGAATGGAAATGTCTTCAGACTAAGAAATTGAGATGATTATGAGTACGATTGCATAGTTGGATTGAAAAACAAAAGGAATAATGGGAAAACAAACACTATTTAGGAAGCCATTATAATATTCTAAAGAAGAAATAATGAGGACCTTGACTAATACAGTTATAATCACAATAGAAAGGTAAGGGTGAATGTGAAGGTAGAATCTATAGCATTTGATGAATGATTTTATATGGAAAACAATGGGAGTCTGAGATGACTCCAAGGTTTTGAGCCTAGATAGTTTTATGATTGATTACTGAAATAAGAGATGTTAGAGAAAGGAGCAGCAACTGGAGAAACTAGATAGAAATGGAAATATGATTCTCAAGTGATAATCATGGTGGGGGAGAGGCATAACATTGGAGACTCATGCCAGTGGTATTAGAAAATAATACCTGACTCCACAGTTACTTATAGAATTTTAAAAAGAAAAAATACCTAGACAATGTCTGGGGACATTACTCATCTGTGAGATTGGGAGTTGAGATAAGGAAATCTCAGAATATACATGAGCTATAATAAGATCATACAATTATAGATTTAGATTAGGAAGAGATCTTAGATATATAATCCAACCCAGCACCCCATGCCCCATTTTACAGATAAGTACACTGAGTCCTAGACTGTTAAGTGACTTACTAAAAGTCCCAATGATAACAAATAGCCAAGATTCAAAGCTGGGCCTTCTGATTCCAAATTCAGATGATTATTTTAGTTTGGGTCAAATTGTGTTTGAAGTAGTCATCAAACATATTTGGAAATATGTCTAGCAGACATTTGAAAAGTAAAGTCTGGATGTCAAAGCATATATGAGGCTGATGAAAAAACAAGAAGTTGCCTGAGTAGAGAGGATAATTTTTAGCCATGCAAGTATATGAAATCAGCAAGAGAGAAAAAGACAAGGACTAAGCCTTAGAGGCCTCCTCCACTTAGTGACAATAAAAAAGAATA
This sequence comes from Phalanger gymnotis, assembly GCA_028646595.1. NCBI lineage: Eukaryota > Metazoa > Chordata > Mammalia > Diprotodontia > Phalangeridae > Phalanger > Phalanger gymnotis. Next base: position 177,902,162 of record CM053627.1, read on the forward strand.
AGCACCACAAAAATGTTCCCAAAGAAGTGATATTATCTGCAGAAGGAGAAGCAAGAAGTGTTCTTGGGAAAAAATAGCTTCAGCAGGGGTGGGAAATGAAACCAGGTTGCTGGGGCTGAAACATAAATAGCTGCTGAGGGAGTAGAAGCAGAATTATAAGCTATTATTTCTGGACACTTGGCCATGAATGGGAAGGGAGGAAAAGATGATTTCTGACAAATAACTTATACTGTCTAATTAGTAGTGGGTCCTTAGCTGCTGAATAACAATTCTTTCATTCACTTATTTTTTAAACATTTTTTCCCTGAGGTCACGTATTGCATTATGTTAAAGTGCAAGGGTGACTCCTTATTTAAGAAGCTTTAAAACTGTAGCTATGATATCAAATGCTATTTTTAAATTAATAATGAAAAGACACAGCTTCTCATGTTCTTCATAGAATTGCCTACCATAAATTTTACTCAAACTGTATTTTGACTGTTATCGGGCAGTTTATTTAAAGGTATATCACACCACTATAAACTAAACAAATACTTGATTTGACTCAATGGTAACAAATAGCTAAGATTCAAAGCTGGGCCTTCTGATTCCAACTCTAATCAAGTAGCTATTTAGCATTTACATTGTAGCCAGAGTCTTTGCTAAGCATTAGAGACACAAATAAAACCTACAAAACCCCATGTCCTAAAGGAGACTTAATTCTAATAGGGAGGGAGAATGCAAACAACTATGTACAAATAAGGTATAGACAGGGTAAACTGGAGGCTTTCTCAAAAAGGAATACATGAATATTGAGTGCAACCAGAAAAAATATTTCTTGTAGAATGTGAGATTTTAGCTGACACTAGGAAGAAGCCATTGAATCTAGAAAAGAAAAGGAAGAGATAGGAGACAGTCGATGAAAATGAATTCATTCGTAAGATGGAGTATCCTCTGTGAGGACCAACAAAGAATTTTGTCATTGCATCAGTGTTCTTAGAGAGGTGCAAATTGTAAGATAAACTAGAAAATTAAGAAGGAGCCAGAATATGAAGGACCATAAAAGCCAAACCAAATTTTATATTTGATCCTATTTGAAATAGGAAATTTATTGAGTTAGGGAAGATGATATGGTATACATTTTGCTTTAGTATGATAACTTTAGCAGCTTAATCGAGGATGAACTAAGTGGGGAAAGATTTGAGGGAGGGGAGGCCCAAAAAAGCTATTACGCTAGTAAGAACATGAGGTAACTGTGCCTATACCATAATGGTGGCAATTCAAGTAGTGAAAATAGGGAATATTGAGAAGCTGAAATCAGTAGGACATGACATCTGTTTTCACATGAGGTGGTGGTGAGATTGAGAAGATGAAGATGACACCTAGGAAGGGTGCCTGGTCACGGGGAAGATGAAGTTGTCTTCAATAGTGACAAGAAAGGTGCATCTAAGAGAGGGCTTGAGGGGGAAAGAGAAGGATTTCAGTCATGGATCTATTGAGTCCTTCAGGAATTGTCTTGGATCATTGTATTGATGAGAAAAGCTAAATCATTCACAGTTGCTCATCATATAATATATCTGTTATTGGTGCAATGTTGTCCTGGTTCTTCTCACTTCATTCAGCCTCAGTTCACATAAGTCTCTCCAGCTGTTTCTAAACATTTCTTATAGCATGATAGTATTCCATTATAATCAACTTGTTCAGCCATTTTGCAGTTGATAGACATCCCCTTAATTTCCAATTCTTTGCTACCACAAAAAGAGCTACTATAAATATTTGTATGTATGTAGGTAGATACATGTGTGTCTTTGTATATGCATATATGTACACATACACACATACATATGAGGATATATATGTAATATCTATCTATTCATCTACTTTTTCTTTTATCTCTATAGGATACATACATAGTAGCGGTATTGCTGGGTCAAAGGGTGTGCACAGTTATTCTCCAAAATGTCTGGACCACTTCCAACCCCATCAACAGTATATTAATATCTCAACTTTCCCATATCCCCTCCAACATTTGTCATTTTCTTTATTGAGTTTTCTAATTCCTTCATTTTTTCTTTATTTATTGCTATAGCTAGCATTTCTAGTAAAATATCACATAATAGCAGTGATAATGGACATCCTAGATTCAACTTTGAACTTATTTGGGTGGTTTCTAGGTTATGCTCATTATAGATAATCCTTGCTGAAGCTTTTGGATAGATGCTACTTATTATATTAAAGATACATTTATTTCTATGCTTTTTACTGCTTTTAATAGGAAGGAGTATCATATTTTGTCAAAAAGTGTTTTTTTTCTGCTGCTGTTGAAATAATCTCAGGATTTTTTGAGTATTTTTGATATGGTCAATTATCCTGATAGTTTTCTTAATGTTGAATCAGCCATGCATTCTTGCTATAAATCCCACCTGCTCATAGAATATGATCTTTTTGATCATTACTATACTTTACACTTAGTCTCTCTCTCTCTCTCCCCCTCCCTCCCTCCCTCACTCCACTCTCTCTCTACATACATAGATACATATGTATACACACACTCCTATATATAAATATGCCTGGATGTACTCTTTCTTAGAATTTTCTTTAGCATTTTTACATCAATATTCATTAGGGCAATTAGTTTGTAATTTTCTTTCTCTGTTTTTGCTTGTCCTGGTTTAGATATCAGCACAATATTAGTGTTGTAAAAGGAATTTAGTATGATTCCTTCTTTGCCTCTTTTCCTAAATTATTTATATTGTATTAGAAATAATTATTGTTCAAATGTTTGATAGAATTCAGTTGTGAATCCATCTGCTCCTTGGAGTTTTTTTCTTTGGGAAATCATTGGTATCTTGTTGAATTTCTTTTTTCTTTTTCTTTTTAACTATTTGTATATTTAATATGTTTAGTTTTCAACATTGATTTCCACAAGAGTTTGAATTACAAATTTTCTCCCCATTTCTACCATCCCTCCCCACTCCAAAATGGCATATATTCTGATTGCCCCCTTCCCCTATCAGCCCACCCTTCTGTCACTTCTCTCCCCCCATCCCCTTTTCCCTTACTTTCTTTTGGAGCAACATAGATTTCTATGTCCCATTGCTTGTATATCTTATTTCCCAGTTGCATGTAAAAACTATTTTTTTGAACATCTGCTTTTAAAACTTTGAGTTCCAAATTCATTCCCCTCTCCCCTCCCCACCCACCCTCCCTAAGAATGCAAGGAATTCAACATAGGCCACATGTGTATCATTAGGAAAAACCCTTCCACAGCACTCGTGTGGTGAAAGGCTAATTATATTTTCCTTCTTCCTATCCTATCCCACTTTATTCAATTTTCCCCCTTGACCCTATTCCTTTTTGAAAGTGTTTGCTTTTGATTACCTCCTCCCCCTATCTCCTGTCCCTTCTATTGTCCCCCCCTTTTTATCTCCTTCCTCCTTCTTTGCCATGGGGTAAGATACCCAATTGAGTGTGTATGTTATTCCCTCCACAGGTCAAATCTGATGAGAGCATAATTCACTCATTCCCCCTCACCTGCCCACTCTTCCCTTGCAACAGAACTGCTTTTCTTGCCACTTTTATGTGAGATAATTTACCCCATTCTATCTCTCCCTTTCTCCCTCTCTCAATATATTCCTCTCTCATCACTTAACTTGATTATTTTAGATATCATCATTTTTAGATATCATCATTTAGATATCATTAAGATATCATCCCTTCATATTCAACTCACCCTGTGCCCTCAGTCTATATATATAT
>CM053627.1:177906399-177947257 GCA_028646595.1 Phalanger gymnotis
TTGGAACTCAAGGTTTAAAAAAATAGATGTTCAAAAGTAAAAAAAAAAAGAATAGTTTCCCAACTGAAGGGCCATGATGAGAACATAATTTGTCATAAATATCAACAGCAAATAATAGTTTCCTGAGAAAAAGCCATTCTTTTCTTTGCCATTTAGTTATCAACTGTACATACATTTGTTCCTAGATTTCAAGGTTGAACATACTATTGTAATACTAGAACCCCTCCTGGGGCCAGGGAACTGAGTAAACTTTCTTCTTCTGAGCAACCCTTAACTCTGATCTCAGGGAGATAGTGAGCATTCCTGGGGGAGCTAGCACTCTAAAGAGAGAAGTCAGGCTCTTTCCCCCCCCCCCCGTAATCTGTTTCTTTATATCTTCACTTGAGGAATACTGGGGAAAATCATTTAAAGTTTAGATTTCACTCCAAAAGGAATCACAGCAATATTCAGCTACAAATGTGGATAAGCAAAAGGACCATTATTTATTTCCACTGCACAACAGAAATGCTTAAAACAAAAAACGCAAGAGAACTCATTGCAAAGACTTCAAATATGAGAATAATTCATGAATCCTGTCACTTTTCCAAGCTTGTCAACACTTAAAAAATCAAAACAAAGTGCTACTAAACAACCACATCACATCATATATCATGTCATATAGCATATCACAATATGTTGTATCATATTGCCTCAGCTCTGTATTTTCCAAGCAACTTCCTCAAGCTCTATCTCTTGGAAAGCCATCTAATTGGAGGTATTACTATTTTAGGAGGATATAGTTGCAGAAATCTCTTTCTGTTGCCAACTGAGAAATTTGGGAATTTCCAAGCTTCCAAAGCAGCCATTTCTGAAAAGCTCATCTTTCATGATTATTGTCTGATGATAGGATGATCATATACAATCAGAGAAAGAAACATAGAGAAACACAAAACACTCACAAGGGAAGTCCAGTCACTGGCTCAATCCCCTAGCCAGTAGATGTAGATGTACTTGATCTTACGTGCAAGTAGTTGTCATAGCTGCCAGGTTGAGAGGAGAGGAGCTCTTCTCCTAACTCACAAAAAAATCCAAGAGAAAGAGAGACTCAAAGAGTTCCTGCAGAAACAGCAACTGAAAGGAGTATTCTAGAAACCTAGAGTTTTTCAACACTGAGCGTATATGTCCTTATACATGTCAGTTCAATTCCATAGATGTGCCATGTGGCATTCTCTATATTACAAATAACCTCAATTAACCTTGCCATCTATTAATTTTATTTCCTGAATCATTCAGACATGCAAGGTTCTTTGAAGTGCAAAGAGAAATGGTGATCATTACTACTTTACTTAAGTGCTTGATTTGGGATATTAATGAGACTCTGAGTAAAGCAACTGATATTTTGGACACATTTGTAGAGATGAATAATTATTTCATAGAACTTAATCAATTAACTTATCACTGCAATCCAGCCTCAAAGCAAAGATTATAGGTTTTAAAAAAAAAATTACTTGCTTCCTTCAATGTACACATAAATGGCATGTGTTAAATTTAAATTGAATTGCCCTTCATGTCTCTAGGCTACCTTTCCTATGGTCTAGCTACTATTTGTTTAAGAATTAAAACCAATGTTTTTATGGGATCCATAAGTTCCCTCCCATTACTAGTTACAATTATCCTATTACCTGGCTTTGAAATATGGCCCAGTCACATGATTTGGGATGTTAATTTTGTTTCTCTGTGTTTCAGATTCCTCATCGGTAAAAAGGAGACAATAATCTTCTATACCCATCGACATAGGTGAGTTATGATGCCAAATGAGATAATGTATAAGAAAGTATTCTGAAAGACTAAACCATTATTTAAATATAAATATTGTTATACAGTCAGAAATCAGAATATAAAAGGATTTTTAAATTTTTTTCAGTATTTTATTTTTCCTGTTACATGTAAAAACATTTTTTGACATTCATTTTTAAAACTTTGATTTCCAAATTCTCTCCATTCCTCCCTCCCCAATCCCCTTTATTGAGAAGGAAACCAATTTGATATAGTTTATACATGGGAAGTTCTGCAAAACATATCCGTAATAATGTTGTGAAAGAAAGAATAGACAAAAAAAATCAAGAAAAATACAGTAAGTAAAAAAAAAACTGTATTCTTCAATTTGTATTCAGACACCATAAATTCTTTCTCTGGGTTTGGATAGCCTTTTTCTTCATAAATCCTTCAGTATTGCTTTGAATTGTTGTATTGCTGAGAATAGCTGAGTCATTTACAGGTGATCATCTTTCAATATTGTTGTTACTTTGAAAACATTACATTTCACTTTGCATCAGCCCATGCAAATCTTTCCAGGTTTTTCTGAGACCTTCCTGCTCATCATTTCTTGTAGTACAATAGTATTCTGTTATAATCATATACTACAACTGGTTCATCCACTCAATTGATGGGTTTCCCCTTGGCTTTTCATTCTTTACCTCCATAAAAGACCTGCTATAAATATTTTTGTACATATAGGCCCTATAAAAGGAAAATATTATAGGAGAGCACCATAAATATCTAAGAGTTAAATACTGTACCACCTCTAAAAATGCATTTTAAAAGCCAATTTACCTAAAATTTAAGTGTTGTTTACTATCGTTGGGAAAGACAGGGCTGTGTAGGCAAAACTTCTGTGTAACCCAATAGGCCTCCAGATTTTTAACTAATAGAATTAGAGAAATAGATATATCACAAATATAAACCTGGGTTATTACTAAATACTAATTTTTATATATCCATGGAGTTCTGAGGAAAACGGCTTTGTTGCTTTCTGGCATAATATAAAACATTCAAGTTAGGATTGTATAGTACAATGTCATGATAAAGATCCTTTGAGGAATATGAGATTCCCTCCTAAGCCAGATAATTGTTTATGACTTCTTTATCTTCCCCAAAAGACCTCTCCAAAAGAACTTGGCCTCCATAGCCTAGAAGAGAAGAACATAACATTGTAGAGTCATCTTTCCCTCCCAAGATAAATGTGGAAGGGTGTGGTAGTAGTTGTTTTTCAGACACAAAATTTCTAAAAAACATCTTAGAAGCTATGGTGTAAGAGATGCTATAGTAACAGTAGTCTTTTTTCTGTTTTTTTTTTTAATAGAAATGTATGCCTTTCTTTTTGTTTGCTTTAGCACAGTTCACAGACCTAAAGGGTCTTTGTTGGTTTAGGAATATAAAATATGTTATACATAGCATGTTTTTCTCACTAAGTTATTGTGTTTGGTAAGTTTTAAATGTATTGCTAATTTAGAAAGGGCAAAGTGACTGGCCCTTTGATTTTATTGATATAGGGTACTCCCAGTTGAGGAAATTAACTCTACCAATACTGGTAAATATTTTCTCAACTATTTCTTAAGCTTTGGTTTCTTTTGTTTCTAATTTATAAGGATTAGGCAAATACTTGACAGTAGAATATTATTAATATTAACCACAACAATAATATCAGCTAGCATTAACATAGTACTTTAAGGTTTTCAAAGCATCTTTACATATATGTTTTTATTTGATCCTCACAACATTATTATCTTCATATTACAGATGAAAAAACTGAGTTGGAGAAACATTCTGTTCCCCAGTCTTGTTTGCCCCTTAAGAGAGATTGAGAGCTATCTAAGCTCTAAGCAAAAGGCTCTAGCTACCACCAGTGGTGTTCCTCCAAGTGAGGCTCCTATGACCTAGTACTAGTTAGTGACTAGTAGTTAGATTTGCTTTTACCATGAAATATTTACTTGAAAATATATAATCACAAGGATACAAACTTCATCCCCCAACATGTGGGAGGCATAATCACCTGCCTACCCAACCACTCACCCTCATGCCTTGTACCACCTTATTCTCTAGGGCAGGGAGATTAGGTTGACATCCTTGGTCAAGTCCTAAAGAACACTTAGTTCCAGTTCTAAGTATAAAACCCCACTGGGGCTCAAGTCCAAGACACCCTTTTTTCTTTGGGAAAAGTTTCCCTGAGTAAGGTTTCCCTGCCTGGCTTGCTATCTGTATCCTACTTGGAATCCCATCTTCAAGGATGACAGCACTGCAACCCCTGGTCTAGTGGAGATCACCATATGGTTGTATGTAAAAACAATTTTTAACATTCATTTTTAAAGCCTTGAATTCCACATTCTCTCTCTTCCCCCCTTCCCACCACTTTCATTGAGAAAGCAAGAAATTTGATATAGGTTACACATGTGTAGTTATACAAAACACTTCCATAACAGTCGTATTGTGACAGACTAACTATATTACCCTCTATCCTGTCCCACCCTCCATTTATTCTATTCTCTCCTTTGACCTGTCCCTCCACAAAAGTGTTTGCTTCTGATTGCCCCTTCCCTCAATCTGCCATCCCTTCTATTATCTCCCCTCTCTTATCCCCTTCTCCCCTTCTTTCCTCTAGGTTAAGACAGATTTCCATATCCAATTGAGAGTTTATGTTATTGCCTCTTTAAGACGAATCTGATGAGAGTAATGCTCACTTATTCCCTCTCACCTCCTCTTCTTCCCCTCCATTGTTAAAGCTCTTTCTGGCCTCTTTTATGTGAGATGATTCATTACATTCTACCTCTCCCTTTCTCTTTCTCCCAGTACATTTCTTTCAGCACTTAATTTTATTTTTTAGGTATCATCCCTTCATGTTGTTCTCACTCTGTGCCCCCTGTCTACACACACACACACAATACATGCACACACACACATACGTAGACATATATACAAACAAACACAGGCACACATATGTACATATATACATACATACATTACCTTTTCATTTTTCTCTTGAGTCTTGCATTTGAAATTCCAATTTTCTATTCAGCTCCAGTCTTTTCAACAAGAATGTTTGGAAGTCCTCTATTTCATTGAAATTCCATTTTTTCCCTTCATGGATTACATTCAGTTTTTCTTGATAGGTGATTCTTGGTTTTAATCCTATCTCCTTTGACCTCTGCAATATCATATTCCAACCCCTCATATCCCTTAGTGTAGATGCTGCTATCCTGATTGTGTTTCCACAATACCTGAATTGTTTCTTTCTGGCCATTTGTAATATTTTCTCCTTGATCTGGGAACTCTGGAATTTGGCTACAACATTCCTAGAAGTTTTCCTTTTGGGATCTCTCTCAGGAGGTCATCAGTGGAGTCTTTCTATTTCTATTTTACCCTCTGTTTCTAGAATATCAGGACAATTTTTTTTGATAATTTCTTGAAAGATAATATATAGGCTCTTATTGATCATGGCTTTCAGGTACTCCTATTATTTTTAAATTATCTCTCCTGGATCGATTTTCCAGGTCAGTGGTTTTTCCAATGAGATATTTCACATTGTCATCTATTTTTTCATTCCTTTGGTTCTGTTTTATAATTTTGTAATTTCTCAAAAAGTCATAAGCTTCCATTTGCTCCATTCTAGTTTTTAAGGAATTATTTTCTTCAGTGAGCTTTTGGACCTCTTTTTCCATTTGGCCAATTCTGCTTTTCAAAGAATTCTTCTCCTCATTGGCTTTTTGGAGCTCTTTTGCCATTTGAGTTAGTCTATTTTTAAAGGTGTTATTTTCTTTAGCATTTTTTGGGTCTCCTTTAGCAAGCTATTGATTCATTTTTCATTGATGTTCTTGCATCACTCTCATTTCTCTTCCCAATTTTTCCTCTCTTTCTCTTACTTGATTTTCAAAATACTTTTTGAGTTCTTCCATGGCCTGAGACCATTTCACATTATTCTTGGAGGCTTTGGATGTAGGAGCTTTGACTTTGTTGTCTTCCTCAGGCTGCATGCCTTGATCTTGTTTTTCACTAAGTGTGTAAGAAAACATCTTTTCACCAAGAAAGTAACCTTCTATAGTCTTATTCTTTCCCCCTGTTTGCTCATTTTTCCCAGCCAATTATTTGACTTTTGAGTTCTTTGTTAAGTGGAGGATGTACTGCCCCAAGTTTCAGGGGTTTTGTACAGCTGTTTTTAGAGATATCTCTAGAGACCTGTAAATTCTCAGTTCCTCCAAAGTGGTATGATCAAAGAAGAGCTGTTTACTCCTCTCCTGGCCTGGGCTTTGGTCTATGAGCAACCACAAGCACTCTTTTCTGCCAGGGAACTGTGAGGAGGGTTTCTTCTCCATAGCTGCTACCAGCTCTACCAAGACAGCTCTCCTCTTCACTCTAGGCAACCACCCAGGACTGCACCCCAGATCAGCCACTTGGACCTCCCTCCATCTGTATGCCAAGAGCTCCAGAAACAGCTTCCACTGTGGCAGTGACTGCTGCCATCCTGGAGCTGTGGCTGGGGTTGTAACCAGCCCATGGTCCTCTCTTACCTGAGAGAGGACCTCTCTTTGGCATTTTGGGGTTGAGAAGTCTGGAAATTTCTGTAGCTGCCAGTGATTCAGTGCACTGAGGTCTGCTCCACTCCTGTCTTTGCTGGTGTGGCCCAGGCTGGACTCGTCTCTGCTCTAAGAACGCTGTGATAGACGCTTTCTGTCAGCTTTCCAGATTGTCTTGGGCTGAGAAATTTGCTTCACTCTGTCATTTTGTTGCTTCTGTTGCTCTAGAATTTGTTTAGAGTCATTTTTACAGGTATTTCAAAGGGTCTGGGGGAATAGCTCAGTTAGGTTCTTGCTTCTACTCTGCCATCTTTGCTCCGCCCCAAGAAGCAATCTTTTCTAGTTCTGCAGGCAATCTAAGGAGGCTATCCTCAGCCATGTATTAGCACTTCCATTTGAATTGTCTTAGGAGGATTCTGAAGATCGTCTGGCAGGATAAAGCACCAGACACTGAGGTCCTTACTTGAACTAAACGGCTAAGCATTTAAACTCTTCTTCAAAGAGTGAGGCTCCGATGGTCTGGCCACGATTTTCAAATGCAAAATGTATGCTCTCTGAAAAAAAAAATAACAACTATTTTACAGAGCACTCACACAGGGCAAGTGTTCATGTGGTGATCAGAAGAAGTGACACAGAGACATTCTCAATATCTCTCTTAAAAACTTGGGAATTGATTGTGTGACACGGCAGACACTGGCACAAGACCCCTCAGCATGGCAGGCCCACATCAGAGTAGGTGCTATGCTCTATGAAGAAAGCAGAATTGAGATAACTCAAAGGAATGCAGTATGCACAAATTTGGAGTATCCACTCCCAATATTCACATGGACTATTTGTGCCCAACCTGTGGTAGAACATTCCAAACCCATACCGGTTGGATCAGCCACAGAAGGACACATGGAATCTTGACTGTAGCACAGTGATGTCATTTTGGTCCTCTTCAAGAATGAAGGACAACAACCAATCAACCAACAAGGAGTTGTAGAGCCTTCATATTAGGGAATCTGGATAAATTTTCCTTAGAGTGTTCCCATGTTAGATGATTTAGGCATTCCCAGACTACCCTGGGTTACATTTGTAATCAGTCTCATTTTATGAGATGCCACTTCCTGATTTCTGCTTCCTATTAGGCTATAACTTTGGCTAATATCAGAGGATCACAGGCTTATAGCCAGAATGAACCTTACAGGATAACAAGTGCAAACCTCTCATTTTAATTATGAGGTAACTGAAGCACAGAGAAGTTGAGGGACTTGCCCAAGATTAGCTTGTTAGCAAGTGTCTAAGGCTAAGTTTGATGCTGTTTTCTGAAATATAAGTCTTACATGCTTTATATTCATGAAATTCTGAAAACTTAAGTTTTATTTAGATGAAAATAATCTTCCCTAATTTAATTTTTCTTTTCTTGATTGGGAGTCTTTCCAAAGATTGTTTTTTTTTTTAAATGCACTGCAATGACAGAGGACTCTAAAGCAGGCATGAAGCAAGCGGCTTTGTACAGAGGCCTTGCCAGTGTCTTAAGTGAGTGATATAATCCTAGACCCAGTTTCTGTCCAAATACCTGATGACATTCTATATTTTCCACCTTTAGAAGTTCTTTACAATTATGAAGTCCTAAATATGCAGCTCAGTTTGCCATCCCAACAAATTCAGTAACAGTGCTCTCATCACTTATTTCTGCCTTTGATTCTTGTACCAGAGAGATTTTCCACAGCATGAGTTGGCTGACAATGGTATGCTTGCTGTTTCTTCATAAAGCCTTTTCATTTTTTTTCTGTACTTGTAAGTGGCAATATATTTAGACTTTTAAAAGTATCTAGGCTATAGTAAGGCACATTTGACAAAAGTGTGCTAACTCAGTTGTAGGCTGTTGTACATAGTTTTATGTTCAAATTTCCCTTTTAAATATTTTAAAGAAAGTATTTCAAGCAGATGAAGGCCTAGTAACAACAAATAAAAACCTTATAAAGTTATTAAAGAAACATTTAATGCAAACACTTATATGTGTCTTATGTACACATAACACACATATGTACACATATATGTATATATATATAATTATGTATGTACATAAAACCAACATATTACACATATTAATGAACCTGTGATTTAATCAGCGTAGGGAGCTCCTACTGAGGAAAATCTCTCATCTAGGCGGATTGGCACTGATAAGGGACTAGCTCAGAGTTACATAACCATTATATTTCAGAGGCAAGACCCGAACCCAGAGTTTCCTAAATCTAAAGCCCATCTTCTCTCCAGAACATTCTGTATTTCTTTATATAACCTGTAACTAAACACATATTATAAAATACCCTATCAAATTGATATTGTTATGGTAATTAGGGTGGGAATTTTTTTACTGTTTTCTCTTTTCGAACGCTGAGGTAATCAAATGTCTTTGATGAGTTTTGCCTTTCAAATGTAATGGCAAGCAAAGTGGACTTTTTGTTGTCTGTTTTGGAGTGCTTTTCAGCACTAAAGAAACTTGGATTGAATTGGTAGTCTTTGATGATCTGCTTATGTCAAGGAAGGGTCTAGTTCACATGGGTTTGATTCTCATGGTTGTGACACCCTCTGACCTTGAGCAAGGTTTAAATCACAAGAAGACCTAAGTCACATGGGTTTGAATCACATGGCTATGATGTCCTTTGACCCTGATGTAACAACAATGTTGCTAGCAGCTGCTGTGGGTGTATAAGACCACCAACAACAACACACAGAAGGGCTGCTAGCACACATTCTTTGATCTACTTTTCTAAAGAAAGCAACTTTAAGTAGTTAACAATCTCATTTTAATTAAACATACATATATCATTCACTTAGCTCAGGGAAAAAAGCCAGCACTCTGAACTTCAGAGCAAATACAAACAGAAATTACAAGCGTACATTATATAAACAGAGCAAACACACACAGAAATCAACAGACAGTCCATTATCTGTCTGACCAGGCAATTACATAGTTACCAGAGAGAGAGGCATCTAGATATTGGTTTTCAAAGCTACAGCAGAGGAGAAGGGGAGGGTGGGCTCCAACAGCTACCCAGAGGTTCATCTGGTCAAATCACCAACACTCTTCCAACAAGTGTGCCCCCAAAGGCAAAATACCAACCTCAGAGCTCTTATATCCTGTTCAGGTCCCTGAGGGCTCAGAGTCTACTTAGCAAAAAGGTGTGGGGCCTGGGGCCTCACAACTAGTTAGCGAAAGGATGTAGGCCTGCCTCTAATCAGCCCTCCTTTTGTTGGCCCCACCTGAAGTCTATTCAATGGGCCTAAAAGATGTTTCTCTTACAGATTGGCCTTATACCTGAAGAAGTTTATATAAACTCAGACGTTAGCATTTGGCCTTTAGGGCTAAACTCAATGAAAGAGTGTTCGTGAGGAGATCCTGGGTAGCTGTTGAAGCACCCCCGCCCCACCCCCTACCTTTGAAAACACAGATGTTGGTGCTTCTCTGATAATTATGTATTGAGATGTTGGACAGACAACTAGAAGCCTGTCTGCTGGTTTGTGTTATTTGCTCTGTTTATATAATTACTCCTTATAATTTCTGTTTGTATTCTCTCTGAATTTTAATTGAAACAAGATTGCTAACCCCTTAAATTTGCCTTCCTTAGGAAAGCAGAAAGGACCTGTGCTAGCAGCCCTTCTGTGTGCTCTTGTTATTGGTCTTTCACTTACACAGCAGCTGCTAGCAACGTTGTTGTTACAAATACACACACACATACATACATACATACATATATGCATATGTATATGTGTGTGTATATATCTATATCTATCTCTGTCTCTATCTCTATATCTATATAGATATAAATAGATATCACAATCACACTTTGGAACTAACCCTGCCTATGTATTTTTTTAACTATGGTTCTCTCTCTTTGTGTTAAGGAACATTCCTTGAAAAATAAATTTTAAGAAAACAACAGCTATTTTTTTCCATTAAAAAATTCCTTCACATCACTGCATGACTTTAAAAGGCTCAGCAGGTGAAGTAATATCAGTCACCATGCTTCCATTCAGCCATAGCTATTTTTTTCCAAAGTAGGTGATACTATCAGAGGCTTAGCTTCAACTTTCTCCAGCTGAACCTCCTTCACAGACCCAAGTAAAGGACAGTGAGTATTTCACACAAGCATCCAAAAGGAGGCTGATATACTCACTGTGCTAAGCACATATTTTTTTAAAATTTTTTATGGATTCTTTTTCCAAGGTCTTGTCAATTTGGACAACCAGTTGCACTGAATTCTATTCTGACCTCAGCTTACATTTCCACTAGATCTCTCAGAAGCCTAAATACTGACCTACTTTTTTTCTTTCATAGACATATTGCATCTTGCCTCTCCTTTTGAATGGCATTTAGTTTTGTAGACATTTATACTATAGTTGAGTTACTCTACCAAACCTATACAGTATCAATGATAGCATTGTTTGTATAATGGAAGACACATTATTCAGGCCCTGGAAGGTCCCCCCTTTCCTGCATCCATTTATTTATAGAGCCAAAAATAAATACATAATTATCACTGGATACTCTCTGAGGGTCATAGAACCAAGCGGTCACTTATAGAGAAGGGCAACCTTAAGAACTTCACCTGGTCTCTACAGGAAAAAAAACAGAAAGATCTAAGGCATAAAGAAATTACCTATAGAAGAATAAAACCATAGGGATAGCTGTTACCATCTCCATAGGAAAAATAAAACAAAACAAAACACAATACCTTAAGGATATAAGAAACTGTGAAAGAACGGATCAATGGTATATGGAAATTGCTAATAAACTGAAGATATATTGATAAAAGGAAACAGGCTATTTACTAATTAGTACTATAAACAATACCACTAGAAGTACTTTTTACCCAACATCTAGCTCTCTCTGAAATGTGAATCACTGTATTAAGGGAAAGGGCATGTCAATCCACCATAAAAAGACAGAAGTAATTTATGTTTATTAAAAATTTCATTATGACCAAACAAGAGAAAGAGAACATTATGAAATTCAAAATGAATAATTTTGATTACATTAAATTAAAAAATTTTTGCACAAACAAAGCTCATGCAACCAAAGATTAGGAGGGAAGCAAAAACTGGGAAAGAATTTTTACAACTAGTATCTCTGATAAAGGCCTCATTTCTAAAATGTATAGAGAACTGAGTCAAATTTACAAGAATACAAGTCATTCCTAAATTGATAAATGGTGAAAGGATATGAACAGGCAATTTTCAGAGGAAGAAATTAGAGCTATCTATAGTCATCTGAAAACATGCTCTAAATTACTATTGATTAGAGAGATAGAAATCAAAACAACTGTGAGGTACCATATCACACCTGCCAGATTGGCTAACATGACAAAACAAGAAAGTAATAAATGCTGGAGAAGATGTGGGAAAATTGGAACACTAAATCATTGCTGGTGGAGCTATGAGCTGATCAACCATTCTGGAAAGCAATTTGGGACTATGCCCAAAGGGCTATAAAAATGTACATACCCTTGACCCAGCAATAGTGCTTCAAGGGCTGTATCCCAAAGAGATCATAAAAATGGGAAAAGGTCCCAAATACACAAAAATGTTTATAGCAGCTCTTTTTGTGGTGGACAAAACTGGAAATCAAGGGGATGCCCATCAATTGGAGAATGGCTGAACAAGTTGTAGTATATGAATATAATGGAATACTACTGTGGTATAAGAAACGATAAGCATGGGGCAGAGCCAAGATGGTGGCTTGAAAACAGGGACTTCGTTAAGCTCTCTCCCAAATCCCTCCAAACGCCTGTAGAAAAATGACTCTAAACAAATTTTAGAGTGACAAAACCCAGGAAATAACAGAGGGAAACAAGTCTTCAGGCCAAGACAGCCTGGATGGTCCCTGGAAAGGGTAAAATAGAAATTGAAAGAATCCACCAATCATCTCCTAAGATCAAAAAAGGAAAACTCTTAGGAATATTGCAGCCAAATTCCAGAGTTCCCAGGTCAAGGAGAAAATATTGAAAGCAGTCAGAAAGAAATAATTTGTGTATTGTGAAAACACAATAAGGACAACACAAGATTTAGCAGCTTCTATATTAAGGAACCAGAGGGTTTGGAATATGATATTCCAAAGGTCAAAGGAGCAAAGATTAAAGCCAAGAATCACCTACCCAACAAAACTGAGTATAATTCTTCGGAGGAAATGGATATTCAATGAAGTAGAAAATTGTCAAGCATTCTTGTTGGAAAGACCAGAGCTGAATAGAAAATTTGACTTTCAAATACAAGACTCAAGATAAGCATGAAAAGGTAATTAGGAAAGAGAAGACATAAGAGACTTCCTAAAGTTGAACTGTCTACTTTCCTACATGGAAACACAACATTTGTAACACATGAGACCTTTCTCAGTATTAGGATAGTTGGATGGTACATATAGATATAGATGATATAGATATGGAGATAGATATAGATATAGATGTAGATGACAGAGGGCACAGGGTGAGATGAATATGAATTGATGATATCTAAAAAATAAAATTAAGGTGTGAGAGAGGAATGTACTGGGAGAAGGAGAAAGAGAGAGGTAGAATGGGGTAAATTATCTCACATAAAAGAGGCATTGGAGGGAAAGAGGGGGGAGATGAGAGTGAATGTGTGAATCTTACTCTCATTAGATTTGGCTTAAGGAGAGAATAACATACACACTCAATTGGGTATGGAAATCTATCTTATCCTACAGGAACATAGGGAGAAAAGCAACAAGGGGTGGGGGTGATAGAAGTAAGGGCAGATTGGTGGAAGGGAAAGTTGTAAGCAAAAACTTTTGAAAACGAATAGGGTCAAAGGAGAGAATAAAATAAATGGGGGAGGGTGAGATAAGATGGAAAGAAATACAGTAGTCTTTCAAGACATGACTATTATGGAAATGTTTTGCATAACTACACATGTATAATCTATATCAAATTGCTTGCCTTCTCAATCACAATGGGTGGGGAGGGAAGAAGAGAGAGAATTCGGAGCTCAAAGTTTTAAAAATGAACGTTAAAATATGTTTTTACATGCTACTGGGAAATAAGATATACAGGCAGTAGGGTATAAAAATCTATCTTGACCTACAAGAAAGTAGGGGAGAAGGAACTAAAAGAGAAGGAGTGGGTGATAGAAGGTGATATAAAGAAGACCCTAGACTCAATTCTGAAGTTTGTGTCTCAAGCCTTTTCTTCAAGAGGCTAATGTGTTTCCCCTTTCGGTTCTCGAGAAGTGGGCACAACTCCTCAAAATGGAAGTGTGCCAGTACAGAAGCAGAAATGAGCTTTTATGGGATTAGTGCCATCCCTACCCTCTAGATCAGGTTAGTAGTTATCCCCTTCCCCTCTGGATTAGGATTGGTCCTAAGACTGGTCCTGATCCTCCCCGGTTACATCATTCCCTATATGACCATGTTAGTTATTAAATTGCTAAATTGTTGCTGACCAAGGTTTCTGAGCCCTTCTTCCATATATTGTTGAGTGGTCAAGTTCTTTTTTAAGGTCTTTTTTCTTAACTCAGCAGCCCTTGGGCTGTCACAAGGTTGGTCTATATGGAAACTTGTTTCACAGGAAGGGCCCTATGGCTCCATCTATGTGGAAACTTATTTCACAAGACTGTCACAGACCCTATGTCAGCAACCCTTAGGTTGTCACAGAACATTTCACCAGAGGGGGCCCTACTCATCTGTGTGGAAACTGAACTTCCTATTTTATAATATATCTCACAATTTCCTCTCCCTTTATGTTTAACATAAATTCAGTTTCCATGCTTTCTTTGGGCTCATCTTTTTCTTAAATCTCTTTAGCATAAGTTCATGTTCTTCATTATCACTACTAGCCTTGCCATCTCTTTCCATTAAAATTTTTACTTGGCCTTCTCTGGAAATATAGAGTTGCCCTAATTTACTTACAGTATCTTTCACAATCCTAGTGATAAGCTGTGTCGTGCAAGGTAGGTAGATTGGAAAGAAGATCAAACTGCCCAGCACCAAGAGGAGGACCCCTAACATTTGTTTCTACCAGGCTCCATGGAACCAGGACAACCAATAGGTGTTAAATGGTGATGTCCATGTTTGCACAGGGACATGAGCTGTTTTCTGATTTCCTTGTTATCTCCTTGACCACATTCTCATTGTCATCAATTTGCAAGCAACAGTTTGACAAGTTTAGTTTCTCACAGACTCCACCCTCTTTGGTGAGAAGACAGTCTAGCACAAGCCAGTGTTGCATTACTCCTTCCTTGGTCTGAGTGGCTTGGTCAGCCAATAGATCTAAAGCCCTGGCTATCTGATTTGTAATTACTTCTACCATAGCCTGTAACAAAACACTCAGAAGGCTAGAGTTATTCCTAATAACAAAAAGAGAGTTACACAACATAGTCCTTGTCGGAGAGCAGAGCACATCAGTCACTTGGGTTCCTTCCAGAGGGAGATTTTTAGATTTTCAGGATCTTGATGAGTCACCCTCCAATCCTGAGTTTCCTTCACTGATCCTTTTACCTTAGTATAGTGAGTCGAACATTTTTCAGCAGTCCATATTGTAGTTTCAGTGCTCAGCAGAACTTGGTAGGGTCCTTCCCAGCTTGGAGTAAGCTTAATCTCCTTCCATACCTTGATCAGCCCCCTGGTTTGAAGTGATGAGTAGTGAATTCGAGCAGTGGAGTTTGTTCCAATAGTCCTTTCTTTCTAAGTTCTGAAAGGGGGGGTGACACTGCCAGTATATAGTCCCTTAGGAATTTGTCTTTAGATTCAAATATAGGTAATTCACCCCTCTCCCCTTGGTAAGGCCATAAAGGGATAACCCAGTGTCTTTCTGAGGGGCAGTTCTTATCCATAACCTAGGAATGATTTGTTCTAAAAATACCTTGCTGACCCCTGAGGCTGTAGCTGAACTCAAAGGACAAGCCTCCTCCCATCCAGTTAAACGATCCACTATAACCAGCAAATATTTCACCCTCTTGATTAGTGGCATATCATTGAAATCTACTTGAATACTCTGGAAGGGTCTCAGACTTTGGCTTCGACCCCCTGGTATAGACTTTCTTAATAGCTTTCTGTTCACCTTTTTAAATTTCACACACCTTTCAGTAATTTGTTCGGCAAAGTACCTTAGTATCATATTACACATAACCTGAGTTCCCCATGACTTTCTTTATGTAAAATCCCTAGTAATTCTCTTGTAATTCCTTTATTAGTCATCTTTCTTCCATGAGGAAGTACACATCAGCCTTGTCCCTTCCTTACAGCCTCTAATTTTTTCAACTCCTCCTGTTCCTTTTTATTGAACAAAGGAACAATTTTTGGAGTTCTGACCTCAGGTATGAGGATCAACATTTTGGTTCTGATTCTACTCAGAGATGCCATTTTTGCTTCTTCATCTGCCAATCTATTCCCTTCGCTATTAATTAATCCCCTCTCCTCTCAAATCTTCCCAAAAGTATGCACTACCCTATAGGCATATTTCGAGTCAGTGTAGATTGTTCCCTCTTGCCACTCTATACTTTTAAGGGCCTGATGCAAGCATATAAATCACAAGTTTAAGTGGACCACTGTTTTGGGAGATCCCCTGATTCCGCTACTTACCATGCATCCCTATCTATTATCACATAGCCATTTCTTCTCTTTCCTTCTATTATTCTAGAAGAGCCATCAACTAACAACCTTTTCCTTATTTCAAAAGGAAAATCCCTGAAATCAACCTTCACTCTAGTTTGAAAATTTACTAAATCTAAACAGTCATGTTCTAAATCATCTTGTGAAGCTCCTTCTCCTTCTTGTCTTCCTATAGGAAGCAGATTTTTGTCCATTCTCCTACAAAAGTGACATTAGCACAATTTTAAGTTAACATTCTTAAAGCTTATCATTCTTACAAAAAAAATCAAAATTGAAACCTTGTCCAATTATCATGTTTAACAAATTCATCTCAGAATCCAGTTTCTCATACTTTACATTAATCCATTATTAATTCCCTCACAAGGAAGATGAGATTTCACTAAGGAATTAACAGGCTCTAGTACATACATGAATATATTAAGTAATCAATTTTCAACACAGTACTTCTTAAGCCATAAACTTCTAGTGATGCCATGTTTCTTTTAAGGCATTTACAAAATACACCACAAACCATTCCTCTTTTAACATTACTAATTGTAACAGAACTTGAGACAAGTATGATATTAACCAAATAGCAAAATAACATTCTCACAAGCCCTTAACTTAATCGATTCCATACTATTCCCAAGAATTAAAAGGACCCTAACTTATACAGGAACACACACACACACACACACACACACATTTTATATATATACTAGCATCAGGTATCAAGTCTAACTAGCTAGTTGTTTGGGTTAAATTCCTAAACCTGAAGTCTCAGTCTTATAATACCCTAAGGTGTTCGATAATCAATTAATTTAATAGAATTGTTACTGTACTTAGAAAACCTTTTGATTATAGAAATTTGCAAATGAGACATTAATGATTTAACTTATAGTAATTTCCTGTCCACTCCAGGCAAAAGTTATGTCAAACTACAAATGCATCGAGCCAGGCTTAAAGTCGGCTGGGTTTCAGTTAAGGAATAAAGTCAAGAGAGTCCCACCTCAGCACATGGAGAGTAGTTGCCCTCTCAGTCTTCCTACCTGAAGCTCATACTTGCCCCTCACAGGGCTGCTGGCATCATGGATCAGTGGCTCAGACAACCATCCTTGATATTCATACCTCTGGTTAGACTAAGAAAAAGTCACTCAAAAGCCCCATGAATTGTTCGAATAGCAAGTTCCAAAAATCAGTTTAAGATATGACTATAATTTTCACATTGCTTAAGGAACATCTTTAAAGTGAGTCTTAAGTAACTTGCATGTACTTCCACCTTTGTTCATATAATCTTCCCATTAAAAATCACACGTTATTGCTCTAATGCATTTGCATCTGCTTCCCAGGCTTTCCTATTCTCCTCTAAATATGCCCGATCTGAAAGAATGAGATATACTTCAAGAATTGAACCATATAGATATGATAGGTTCACACACTAACTTTATCTTATGTTTTAGACCATAGAATGAATTCAAATCCAAACAGCCACATTTAACTTTTCCTATCAATGAGATGCTGCGATTCTTTCCCTCAAACTGCTCAGATTTAGTTTCAGTAATTAATTACACCATATGTATTAACACCCAATAGCTCTTACATCACTTTGAAACACTTAAAGACCTTATTCCACATACACAGTAACTTTAAATCTCAGCCTTAGTCTACGGGATAATGATTCAACATTGCATTTGTATCTTTATTTCTTTTTCCCTTTAACTAGTTACCCCCATTAATATTTAGAAAGAATGTTATCTTTCACATAACTCTACAAGAGTACCAATTTATCCAATTATTTGAAAGTAGCAAGATTTCACACATTTGCATTAATCAGATTTTCCATTTTTTCCCTGTAAAACCTTCTATGTCTTTAGGTACCACAATTTCATTTCACAATAGTAACAGACTCTGACAGAAACTTTTCCTTTGTCACTAATTACTTGTTTTGATTACAGAGACTGCCACCAAAAGAAAAAAAAAATCATCACAGCCCTCCACAGGCAGAATGGCATTTCCCCCAGAGGGTGGGTTCTTTTACATCAGATTGTCAAGTCCCTTTAACGGAAACTTTACCAAGAATCTTATCTTAAATTCTAATTTTAAAATCTGTCCTAAGCCAGTTACTAAAGATCATTTGCAAACTCTCAGCTGATCGAGTTCCTTGTCTAGAATCTCCAAAGGAGTCTCATTTTTCTTTTGTTTTACGTCAAATGCCTTATTCAAATACCTAGATTTTGGCACTGCCTCTTTAACCCTGGCCATTACTAACTCACTCAAATCCTGCACATGTTGTCAGTGGGCTTGATTATTATCATCCCACCCTCAATCTATGTTGGGGTATTTAACTTCAGCTGGGCTGGAAGGCATCTTGTTTCCCACCCTTCCATTGATGCCTTCTTAATCATCCCTTGTTCTTCCCCACTAAAGAGGATATTAAAGATTCACATTATGTCCATCCAAGTGTAGATGTTAGATCCTAAAAGCTGGTCTAATTCCTGGGACAGTCCCACTGTGTCTTCCACTAGAGATTTCATCTCCTTCTTAAAATTTCTTACTTCAGTAATGCTTAGTGCAGCATTCACAAATCCTGTCCCTCCCCCTGGACCTCACATGGTCACCTCTTTGAGTGGAAACATAGGTGATGTTCTAGGAGTGTCAGTGGCCCTGACTCATGAAATGAGAAGTTACATACATCCCTTTTTGATTTGCTCCAATTCCATTCTTAACCTAGACTATAACCTGTCCTTTGCCTCCTTTTCCTCTCTTTCTCCAGGGTTTACAGTGTCTAGTTCAGTGAGAGCAGTGAAGGAAGGAGGAACAGAAGTGCAGGAAGTGGGGAGCGGACAGGGGGTAGATGGAGCATTAAGCAAAGGTACTTAGAAATATCTTAGTAGAAGTCAGAGAGACTTTTATTCAGCATGCTGCATAGTCTTGTTCT
Source organism: Phalanger gymnotis (assembly GCA_028646595.1). Taxonomy (NCBI): domain Eukaryota; kingdom Metazoa; phylum Chordata; class Mammalia; order Diprotodontia; family Phalangeridae; genus Phalanger; species Phalanger gymnotis. The sequence continues at coordinate 177,925,256 of CM053627.1, forward strand.
TCATGACTACTTTCCTTACTATTTACATATATGTTTAATCATTTCTTTATCCAATCATCTTGTTATCTTTTTCCGTGGGACCCACAGTCCCAATGTACTAACATACTCCCCCAGGGGGCTAATTTGGGGTATTTCTGGAAGGGGCTCCTCAAGTCCCGTCCCCTCCTTAGGCATCTTTCCCTTTGAGTTCTTCCCTGCCATCTCTAAGTGAAGTGTATTAACTGAGACTCCACTATCCCAGACCAATTGACTCCCAGAGAAAAGGGACCCCAGATCAACAAAGGCATTACTTTGCCACGAATTTCCCACATTTGTTTGGTATGTATTGACTAGCATGATCCCTGGCCATATCTTTTTTTTTCTCCCCTGGGTTATTGCCATTCGGTCTCTCCTTGCAGCAATGGCTACCATCTTTGGGATTTTTGCAAGTCCCAAGGAAAATGAAACCCAACTGCTAGGACCATTGAAATCAAAGGAAGCTCTCTTCCCAGCCCACTTAGATCTCACCCACCTCAATGGCCACTGGATCCCAGACAAGCCCCCAAATTTGATATAAAGAAGACCCCAGACTCAATTCTGAAGCTGGTGTCTCAAGCCTTTTATTCAAGAGGCTAAAGAGTTTCCCCATTCCATTCTTGGGAAGTGGGCACAACTCCTTAGAAAGGAAGAGCACCCCAGTACAAAAGCAAAAAATGAGCTTTTATGGGATTAGTTCCACCCCTACCTTCTAGATTAGTTAGTAGTAACCCCTCTCCCTTCTGGATCAGGATTGGTCCTCAGATTGGTCCTGATTCTCCCCGGTTGCATCATTCCCTATATGCCCATGTTAGTTATTAAATAGTTGCTAAATTGTTGCCGACCAAGGTTTCTGAGCCCATCTTCCGTATATTGCTGAGTGATCAAGTTCTTTTTTCTTATCTCAGCAGCCCATGGGCTGTCGCAAGGTTGGGCCTCTCTATATGGAAACTTGTTTCACAAGAGAAGCCCTATGGCTCCATCTATGTGGAAACTTATTTCACAAGATTGTCGCAGACCCTCTTTCAGCAGCCTTTAGGTTGTGACATAACATTTCACAAGACGGGCACTATGGCTTTATCTGTGTGGAAACTGAACTTTATATTTTGTAATTTTTCTCACAAAGGGAGGACAGACTGGGGGAAGCAGTAGTCAGAATGCATGCCATCTTGGGGTAGGGTGAGGGGAGAGATGGGGTGAAAATTTTGATCTCAATATCCTGTGGAAATAGTTGTTGAAACTTAAAATAAACTTTTTAAAAAAAAAGTTTCAAAGAGAAGAGACAATAAGTAGGACTGAAGCTTTCAAAACTGTAGTTAGAAGCTTTTTTTCTTACTATTTTTAGTATTTTATTTTTCTCCAGTTACAGGTAAAAACAATTTTTAACATTTGATTTGAAAACTTTGAGTTCCAAATTCTTTCCCTTCCTTCCTTTTTCCCTACTCTCATCATTGAGAAGGCAAGCAATTTGATGTAGCTTATATATATGTAGTCATGAAAAAAATTTTCATTAATAGCCATATTGTGAAAGGAAATTTAGCCAGAATAAAAACTTAAGAAAACTAAAAGGCATAAAAAATTATTCTTCGGTCTGCATTCAGACACCATCAGTTCTTTCTCTGGGTATTGATAGCATTTTTCATCACAAGTTTTCTTGGATCATTGTATTGCTGACAATAGTTAAGTCATTCACAGTTGATCATGCCATGATATTGCTGTTACTTTGTAAATAATACATTTCATTTTGCATCAACTCATATGAGTCTTTCCTGGTTCTAGTGAGAAGCTTTGAGCCAAATGAACTATAAAGTCATTGGTTTTATGGTGGGTGGTATGGTCTAAAAATATTATACTGAATATTGGTACATTTATTAACTTGCTAGAGATATAGTAACTTTTCACTAAGTCAGCAAACAACCAAAGGTATATTAGACTTATTTTTCTAAATATCTCAAATTTAAAAGTATAGTAGTCAAATATCTCAACTCAGGCCATATGGGGGATAGTTGAAGAAGCTGGGGATAATTGCAAATGAGGACAGAATAATTAAGGTACATGTGATATCTGCCCTCAGGGATCCGAAGGCCAGTCACTTGAAAGCAAAAATAGCTTTATTCTGTTTGTGTTCACAAAGACTTGCCCCCAAATTCTTCCATTTCAATTACTATTGTAACACTTTCTAAAGAGTTAATTTTCCTGTCTTAGCGAATAAGGGACAGTGAATGAAATTTAAACTTATTTGATGTTTGATGCTCTTAAAATAAATCTTTCATGGTCTTCATCCTGAGTATCAGTTATCTTGAAGTGGGGTGTGTGGATGTAGGAAGTGTAAGATATTTGCCTGGATCCTGAGTACCCATTATATTTCTCTAAGTTGTGATTTAAAAGTGAATCATTAATATAAACTTATTCTCTTATAATTCACCTCAGTCTCACAAAATTGAAATGCTGAAAAATTTGATTAAATTTCATCAGGTGTTTTTTTTTTGTAACAAGGTTTTACTATACTATTCTAAGAATCATGAATCATTCATTTGGAATTTTATTCTAGATGTAGTCATTAAACCTTTGGAAATGTTTACTAAAGTCTAACAGAAGCAATTTTAATTCACAGTACTTTTCAGTTATGGGAAGTGCATGGAAATAAACTGTTTTAATAAATGTAAATAACATTTAATTTAAATTAAATTTAAATTAAAACATCTTAATAAAAGAATAAACCTATTCAACAAAACTTTTACAGTATTAACTCACTGCTTTGCTTTTCCATTGTATCTCCAAATAAAGTTTGTTTATTTTAACTTTAAATAATAAAATCTCTTGTTGATTCACATTTTTATAAGTTTCCCAAGTCAAAAATTTATTCATATTGATATCCTATGAAGATTTGCGGAGCATTTACATATATTATTTTATTTGAGCCTTTAACTCTGTGAGAGAGTTGCTATTATTAAACCCAATTTATAGATGGAGATGTTTAGATTCAAAGATTAAATAATTTGTCTGCTATTGCACAGATAGTGAGGAGAGAACTAAACCCAGGTCTTCCTCAATCCAAATCTAGTACTCTAGCTCTAATGTCATACTGACTATATGAAATGTTGAGTTTAAGTTAAATGTGAACTAAACTGAAGTACATTGGTGTGTCTATGAACAAAAAAGATATGGTCCAATGACACATTTTTTCCATCAGAAACCTCCTTCATACAAGTAGAGGTAGTGTAGGTGGTAAAGGGCTGAATTCTTGAATATCAGGTACATGGGATTATGATATGAATACATCTTTAAATACTGATCAAAATAATGTCATTGGGCAAAAATAAATAAAATCTATATATGAGAATCATGGTACAAAGACTCAGATTGTTCAAATGGAACTGTTATTATGGAACTAAGGAAAGAGAAAGAAATAGCAAAATACAGGTGGATAAATTCCCAGGTATAGATTTCAAGTATTCACTTTAGTAAAGTCTATATACATATTGGCTTGGCTGGCATAGATTAAATACCTTGCTATGGTCTCTTCTCCACATCAACTCAATTTGTATTTAGATACTTTAGAATAGTAAGCCAAAAATCAGTGGCGTGCTGTTAAATATTTAACAACTGTTTCTCTGATTTAAAAAATTGCAAACTTGGGGGCAGCTAGGTGGTTCAGTGAGTAGAGCACTGGCCCTGGAGTCAGGAGGACCTGACTTCAAATGTTAATCTATTGGTAATCTAAAAATTAATCTATTGGTAAGCCCTTTAGAGACTTGTGAACCCCTGGAAATCACTTTGTATATAATTTGTTTTTACTTTTCTGAGTAACATCCATTAGAACATGGGAAAATTCCTGAGAAAAGGTCAATTTCTTTAGACATGATTTCTGGTCCCCACAACATGACATGCGGAGTAACGATGGCATTGGAATAGTGAGATGACACTGAAACATCTGTTCATTTCTCTCTTTAAATTTGTCTTCACATGTCTAAATTTAAAAGCCCCATGCCTCTCGTTAAGTGCTATACAGTTTAAATATAATTTACAGTGAACTTATGATGGGGAAACCTATAGCCAAATGGATAAAAGATAAATCTTGGACTCGGGAGACCAGGATGATATTCCTATATTACTTATAATCCTTTGGTGCAACTGGCTCATTTTCTTCACATTTTTTTCTTCAGTTACTCCATCTGAAAAAAAAGACAATAAAATTACCTGATCTCATCTACTTCACAGAAATGTTTTACTTATAAAATAAAGTGGGGGTAATTCCTTGCCCTCAAAAGTATTGCCAGGACAAATTGGGTAGCATTTACAAAAAGCTCTGAAGTTGGAAACACTATATAAGTACTAAGAAATAGATTTACCTCATAGGGATATTGGGTGGATTAACTAATTATTCTAAAGTGCTTACAAAGTACAAAGCACTATGTAAGACACTAAGCAAACCAGTATTATACCTGATATTAAGTTCATTAGTGGAGAGTGAGTGTTAAGACTTAAATGGGTTTTGTATTCAGATTACATATAAGATTCAGGGCCTTTAGAAATATATTACTAGAAAAGTGCATTATAAGTTTCACACCTGTGTGGAAAGTAAAGTTCTAAAGGAAAAGAACATGGTCATCTATGTGTTTGGGGTTCTCAGTAAGAGCAAAGTAAGGGTAATAGTAACAGCTTCTTCATCCAATATTGATTATTCAAAAGAATGTGCCATTTGAAAAAATTACAATTAAGCCCCTAACCAAATATCTATCAATGCAAGAGTCTGGAATTTTCTACTAAAAAGCCATTGAACTTGAAATCCTAAGTTTAAATCATGGCTATGCATTTCTACTTAGTGCCTCTGTGACCTTGGAAAAGTTTTATTTAACCTCTCTGGGCCTCACTTGTAAAGTGAAGGATTTGTACAACATGGCCTCTACATTCTTCTAACTATAGTTATTTAGTCTTAGCATTCTATCGTGGTTCTGTGTGACATCTCTCAAAGAGTAATACCTGCAAAGTTAAAATACACCATTTGATTATTAGTAAGTCTTTATGATAAGGGTAGACCTGATCAAACTCTTACTACCCACACAGAATACTGAATTCTTAAACCTTTCCAAACCGCATGCAATTGCCAGAAACAAACTACCACAACCACTCCTTCAGATCACCATATCCCAGAAATAGCATCCCCATGCTCTGTATTCAAAATACTTCTCTGATGCATTTGGAAGAAACAAAACTCACTTGTCAGCCCAACTCCAGGTTCAGCCAGGCCTCATATTCCTCATTCAGAAGTAGCAGCTAGAGAATTTTTTCCACAGGTAAAAGCCATCTAATCAAATATCCCACTGATCCCCATGAGGAGGTACTACCAAAAGGGCTCCTGCATATTAGATCTCACTTTTACATCTTGACAAAAAGAGCCTAATTTCACATTCAATGATACCTAGCCTTCTGGATATTGTGATATGTGTAAATTCCTACTTTCAGAAAAAAGTCAAATAATTCATAACCTAATTTAAAATCTGTTCTCATGCCAAAAAAAACTTAACTGCAAAATTGGAGGGAGATGCTTTACCTATTACCAAACTACAGAAGGGCTTGGCCCACCATTTCCATGAACTTTGTCATGCATGGCTTGCCATTCTTCACTGCCACAGTACTTTATCTGTTTCTCAAAGGTCTGGTTCCTGATGGATATCTAAGATCATTTTTATTATGTATTCTAACTTATTTCATCCCTAGTGGTATATGTCTTCTCTTTCTAAAATATGATGTGAATGAGACCTTTCCTCACCCACCACAGATCACCAGACAAGCTGAATTAACCAACTACATCCCATAACAAAGAATACGATACTCTCTATCAGCAAAACAATTTGACCATACTTTTTTTTTTTACCACATTGAATATTTGTTCATGACTGTTCTATATCTATTTTTTCAAGTATCTGGGAGGGATAAGGATAAGGATAAGGAAAACTGCATATGAGTAACATGGTTGACGTCAATGTACTTTTTAGTTTTGGCAAGTATTTTTTGCTACTGTTTATTATTTGATATAAAAGATAAATCCTTTGAAGAGAAAGGAGTATATGAGTATATAAGTATACACACATATTTTATTAGACTATATAGGGGTGATGTAAAAAGTTACTAATAACAATAACAGAAATGTGCCATTAAAATATTTATTCCTTGTGTTTTACCTAAGGAGATTTGAAATTAGTTATTGATTTAAAAAATGACTTGGAAGCTAATAATACTACATTCTCCTTATACATTTTAAGTAAGGTATACCTAAAAAGAGCTGTGATTTTTTTGTCAGCCTGAGAAAATTTTTCCTTAGAGATGTAAATTTCAATTTGTATGACTTAGTTTGTAATACTTAGGGACTTCCCTGAGGCAAATAGAGGTTAAATGATTTACCTAATAGGTCTATTAGTCAACAAGTATTTGTTAAAGTTTACTACGTGCCAGGAACTAGGCTAAGCGCAGAGGATACAAAAAAAAAAAAAGACCTAGTTCTTGCCCTCAAGGAGATCACATTCTAATAGAGGAGACATTAAAACAGCTGTGTAAATATAAATATATGCACCCACATATCCCACGTGCACTGTATATAATATGCGTAATATATGTTATAACATAAAACAGGAAAATGCCTCCCAATTACCCTATATATAACACATATGTATAGGATATATTTACATAATTTATATATCATAAACAGCATAAATGGGAAGTAATTAAATTCAAACTTGAATTCAACTTGAATTCAATTTTTTTTACTTAAAATTCAGCTCAAATCCTACCCTCTGAAATTTAGCTCCCATTTACATGGTATAACCTCAGCAGGAAGGCACTAGGAGAATACAGAGGAAAGCTTTCTTGCTGAAGGTGGGATTTGAACTGAATCAGGAAACAATCCAAAAGGAGGAAAGTATTCCACGCATAGTGAATAACCATTGAAAAAGCACAGAATTGCTTGATGGAGTGTTAGGATTTGAATTCAAGTTTTCCTGATTTTAAGCCTAGGAATTCATTCATTCATTGTGAAGCACTGCCTCAAGCATGACACAAGATCAAAGTTAAGAAACATTAACTTGCATCAGAAATAAAATTGAAACTGAAGCCATATCATGTGTTAAAATGAACCTTGGATTTGGCATTTAAAAAAGACTATTGTTCAAATCCAAGGTGTTATGTCTATTACTAGTGTGAACTTGATTAATGTCTCAAGGCCCCAGTTTTCCCATCTGTAAAACAACAGGTTTGGAGTATATGAACTTTAACATCCCTTGCAACTCTGAATCCAATGAATCTGAAGAGTGATTACTCTCGGTTCTATATCTAGGCTTCAGAATACATCCTCAGGAAAGGGGAAAGGGAACAAGCATTTATTCATTGTTGTTCATTTGTTTTTCGTTTGTGTTGGACTCTTTATAACCCCATTTGGGGGTTTTCTTCTCAAAGATACCAGAGTGTGTTTTTAGTAACACTTCTCCTTCTCGAGCTCATTTGACAGATGAGGAAACTGAGGTAAGCTGAGTTAAGTGATTTGTCCAGGATAACACAACTAATAAGAGTATGAGGCTGGATTTGAACTCTGGAAGATGAGTTTTCCTGAGTCCAACCCTTGTACTCTATCCACTGAACCATCTAGCTGCCTGTTAAGCACCTACCATAGAGAGGCCATTTGACTTTCACAACAGCCCTGTAAAGTAGGTGTCATTAGCATCCCCATATTGCAATTGAGAAAATTGAGGCAGACAGAGGTTAAGTGACTTGCCCAGGGTCACACAGCTAGTAAGTCACAGAGACTATATTTAAACTCAATTCTTACCGATTCCAGGTGCAGAGCTCAATCCACTTAAGTTGTTCCTAACTCAGAATGAGAACTATTTATATTCTTTGGCAGTTTTTAAGTAAGTTGCACCTTTATATCCATTTGCAAAACCCTTGCCAGCCTTTAGCCATTAAGTCACTGGACTACTACTTCTATCTCTTTTGCATCATTCCTCCTTCTCTTATCACCTCTTTTTTTCACACCCCACCTCCCATAGACCTCCACCATCCAGCCTAGAAGCAAGAAGTATATTTATTGCTCTTGTCACCACATTTCTCAGTACCCCAAAGAGGCTCATATATCATGTCAAATTAAAACTCTTGATTCTGCACTTTAAGGTACTCCCTAAGCTCACTTCTCTTCCTGAGAATGGTCTCTTCCCTTCCTGTTGTGCTCAGGCTTATGTTTTTACATTAGTCAAATAAGACTATTTGTCAAGAATGCAAACTTGTTTTTCTTTTACTTCTTTATCCACTTCTATTATGATAAAAAAGTAAACCAACATGTGTTTTTATCCTCCCTCAAAATTATACTTAATAAAAAAGAAAAAAATATATACTTAATAATCCCCTCCATGAAATCTTTTAGGATGAGAACCTCCTGACACATTTTGTTCTTCTAATACCTCTCACCTTCATATTCTCACATTTTAGATTTCTTAGCACTTGCAGGTTTATGTATGTCACTCTACAGGAAAGGAGCTATTCTGAAATGAGACAGGGAACAAGCTAGTCAGTCTTTATTTATTTGAAAGGATGGTAGTAACAGAATGCAGATAAACCATTCAACCTGATCATATTCCTTATTGACCATATCCAGCGTTATTCACCATTGTCAAAAATGTCTGTTCTCTTTTACTTAGCAGGAATCATTTGCACTTATGAGGAACAACCACTAGAGTGCTGCACGTTCCCATTCAAGCTGAATTACTCCTCTTAAAGCCATTCTAGCAAATATAGCAAAAGAGTAAATGAAAATATTTGGAATTGGTCAGGCACATGAAAACCAGGGAAAAGAAGAACAATCCAAAACACCATTGCAATTTATCTGTTTGTACATTTATGCACAATTGAATTGAAAAATAAATTGAATATTGGGTTTTAAAGATGTGATTTGAAAAAGGAAATTTTCTTGGCTACAGAAAATTTAAAGTTCAGACACGTTTTCTCCTTTCAGTCTTAGAGTTTGAATATCTTCATTCAAATTATAGTGTGTTTTAACTTGTTATTTCTTTCACAACTTCAATGAACTTTCCCAAGGAAGCCAATTTAGATCAGTGACTATTTGGAATCTAATGAAAGATGCTTGTTTAAGGATCCCAAAAAGTAAAATGGTTTCCTTAGGGGTAACAAAAATATTATGAGTAAAATGGGAGACTTCCTTTGAGGTCTTCCTGACTGATAAGTCAGTTGTTTAATCCACTATTCCACTTCTTTTCCTTTTTTGTTCATATTTATCATTTCCACATAACCGTCCTTACTTTGTACAATATAGATTTAATCTTAGCAAGATTCTAAAATATATGAGCAAATATTAAAAAGAATATATACATGCATACACTTAAAAACTACCTACAAATATACTTTAGAAAACCTACTTACAGCCTTGGTTTCACAACAGTTTTAGGGATTCAGATATTTTCCCAATTATAAAGCTCATTCTGGTGTTCAATGGATCAATAAATTTTTGTATCCAGTTTATGCAGAGTACTCATCTAGAGACTGTGGGATAGGGGTTCAAATTCAAGCCCTGGTACTTATAAGCTATGTATCTATGGACAAATAACAATGCATTTGGATTTCCTTTTCATGCTTGCATTAAGCACTTCATAGCATCATCATAAGAAAGAATACCTTGTAACCTTCAAAGTACTGAATAAATGTCAGTGGTTGTTGTCATGCTTTTCATTGTTATCACCACTATCACCACCATCTGCACCATTTATAGGTGCCAGGAAAACAATAAAGCTCAAAAGAATAAGTTGCCAGTCTTCATTGGTGCTGGGAATGCCTTTACTACTAGAATGGTTCCACATTTTGTTTTGTTTTGTTTTGTTTTGTTTTGTTTTTGTAGAATGTTGAAGAGATGTGAGATTGTAGAATTGGGGAGGTACATGTGACCTTTCCTTCCATATTAGAAATTCTTTTTTTTTTTTTGGTTTTTTGGCAGGGAAATTGGGGTTAAGTGACTTGCTCAAGGTCACACAGCTAGTTCAAGTGTCAAATGTCTGAGGCCACATTTGAACTCAAGTCCTCCTGAATCCAGGGCCAGTGCTCTACTCACAGTGCCACCTAGCTGCTCCCAATAAATAGCTTACACATTTTTAGACTTCACCACTTGGTTTAGGCCCCTTCCTGAAGACTACTGTCTTCAGATGTGAGCAGCTGAGGAGCTTTGTATCTCCCTCCAGGGACCAACAACACACATCTGAAAGCCTTTTTCCTTTCATATCAAGAAAGGTATTGAAATTCAGGAGAGAAAGAAAAAAAAACAGACACATCCTATCCTGGGAACATTAGTCATTCCCTGGCTATGCTCTTGTGTGTCTCTACCTTTCAAATGAATCCTAGGACACTGTTCTCAGATTTATTGATAATAGTCCTTTCTGGTCTTCATCATGTTCAGTTTGAGCCCCTAAATGCTGATCCTAGCCCTTCTATTAAGACTTGTTCCTTTCCATTTTTCTCCATGTTAGCCTGAGCATACAGCCATTTATTCTGGCTCATCCACCCAGAATTGACATCTTTGCTGATCTGAGTTTCCTAGAAGCTCCAGATTTTAGGCCAACATTTATGCTAACAATTCACGTTACTTATACTATGCTTCTTTAATACTATCATCTTTCTTACAAAGCTATTATTTTTATTATTTTCTTTAAAATTAGGGGAGGGAGGATGTGAGAAAGAAAAATAAATGCTTGATAAAGTGAAAAATAAATTAAAATAACATAAAATTAAAAAACTGAACAATTTTCCATTCTACTTGTATTGATCAGCATGACCCAACTTCCTAGACTCACCCATGTTGACAAGAATGGATAAGGCATAAAGAAAAGTAATTAAAAATGTAATAATTAAAATGAAATCCACTATATATCCAGGTACCAATTGGTACTAATGCAGAACTATTTGAAGTTGTTGTAACAATTATTCAATTAGCATTATTCAAGGTTATAATTATGCAAAATATAGTAACTAATTCAAGCCTAATTTGAATAATGTAAATGGTTTATTTATACATGACTTAGCATAGCTAGGCAAAAGTTACTGTACAATTGGAAAACAAGCTGACCATGTGTGAAGTTCATGTTCTAGCTACAAGTAAATTGTTTGTTTTATAAAATTCTTACTCAAGCTACGCATAATTTATTTATGATTAAACACCTTCTACCTTTTTTTAAAAATAAATTCTTATGTGAAAATAAACAAATGCAAGTGCTTTCTCAAGGCAAATGTAAAGTTTTCTTTTCTCTTATGCAGCGTTAAGAGGTGCTTTCGCTTAGAAAGGATTTAAGGTACCAGTAATCAGGAGAATGTCTATGTCTCATTGTTTCTGACAGTAAATAAGAGGACTCATTTCATCAAAATGAAAGTCTTCACTGCCAGTCAAGGAATAAAGCTATTTTGTATTGGACAAGTTTCTCTGAACTTCTGGCTGAAATTTACAATGCCTATGTCCATAAAAATGTAATATTTGGAGGCATGGTACAATTAAAATACTGTTTCTAAAATTAAACTTCAGCACTTCCATGATCTCTGATCTCTTGATATTGGTGAAAGTAGTTAATATTAATTAGGGTTGAAGGTTGTTGGTTAGACCATTAATGATATTTCCTAATTATTCAAGAAAGAGGCATACATTAAAATATGCTTGAAACTTTAGGAAGAAAAAAATAATGTCAAAGGGATTATAATTCAATGGGCAGAGACATTAAACAGAAAGGTGGTTTAATAAAAATAGGTAATTATGAAAAAAAAAACCAAAATTCTGACAACATATGCCTAAAGAGATATCCCAGAAGAATAAAAAGGGGAAGCTGGTATGGGTGAATAGGAAATTTTCTGATGAAGTCAGATTGAGAGGGGCCATCTACAAAATAGAGAAGGAAAGGCAGATACCAAGGACAAGATACAACACCAGAGAACAAACCTGGAAGATTATCGGTACTCAATAGCCCAGGATAACCAAAGGCTTATAAAAATGTTAAGGCCAATAAAAGGATAATTTTAAAAACATTTGGAGAAAATAAGGAAAAGATAACTAGATTTTAAAGCAAATGGATAGTAATGTTAGTAGACAAAATAGAAAAGGTAGAACTACTGCAGTGCTATTGTTTTCAGCTTCTCCAAGAAATACAACAATCTTTAAAGTAGATAGAGCAGAAAAACATGCTAAAGAAGAAATTGAAGCCCAAGAAAGGTAAAGAGAACCTACTCAACCTAAGATTTTGGAATTCAAGTCTCTAAAGCAAGGATTTATATAATTTGGAGGAGTATCATGTGACTGTTTAGTAGCCTGGTGAAGCCTACATCCTCCTTCTTAGAATAATGTTATAAATTCTTAAAGTGCATAAGATTACAAACAATATCAATGTTATTTATAATACCATTATCAAAGTTTTTAAACAAACAATTTAATGAATCCAAGAATTTAAAAATCCCTGCTCTCAAGCCAGGCAAATTATATCTGAAATTACAAAAAGGATAGATTCAATCACTAAATCATAATAAGTAACATATAAAGGTTTGTGAAAGATGAGGGAGATGCTAGGAGACTAGAGATGGTCAATATTCAAGGAAGTTGATGAATAAGGGTCCAATTTAGAAACATATGTGGAGACAGGGTATATTCCAATATCTATATAGAGATAAACAACAACAATCTAAATAACCCTTTGTGGTAGAAAAGTTTGTTACACCACAGAGCTATGAGTGACATAAAGGACAGTCACATGATGTGTTTCCCTAGGATGTGAGATAATTCCAAAGACTTACATAGAAGAAATTTGGTTGGGTTTAATGTTTGAAAAATATAAAATCAGAAAATGACCATGTAGCCAGAGTGAGAGGACTGATGAAATGCCCAAAAATTGTTTTTGTAGTCATAAAATGTAATTAAAAAGTGGAATAAGTAAATAAACAACTGAATAAAATAACAAACAAATTATAGAAAGGCATCTAGCACATGAGAAATGATTGGCTGAACAGAGACTATATAAATTTGGTATTTATATTGCCAACTCCCCAAATAGAATATGGCATGTAATATGAAACATTACACAATTAAGAATTTGTGTTTAAAATATAATCTATATTAATAGAAGAAACACTTACCTCAATGAGATCAGATGCCATGGAAAAATTAAAGTTCTATACTAGAAACATTATTTTAACTACCCCAGGCCACCAATTATTACACTGTTTTTATGGAGAAAACATAGACTCAATTTCATCTTAAGGGGATTAGGAATTATTTCCAACTTTCAGTAACAATTGCTTGATTTCTTAGCTATGGCATTTGGGACTCCAAACATGGGAGGAGTGAAGTGCTTTGGGCCATTGGAATTAATCAGATGACTCCACTAAAACATATTGTAATGCTTTTAAAGAATTTGATATACTTTGGTGCCTATGAATGTCAATGAAGATACTCCAGTAGTTCAGAGCTTCTAGAATAACTTGAAAAGACAGACTTTTATGCTTAGAAAATGCAGTGGGTGGATGGGGGCAGAGCCAAGAGGGTGGAATAAAAGGAGGGACTTGCTTGAGCTCTCCTCCAAATGCCTCCATTTAGAGTAGAAACTGACTCTATGGGGCAGAGCCAAGATGGCAGGAGGAGGCAGGGAAAACAGGGACTTGTTTAAGCTCCCCCCACCAGGTCCCTCCGAACACCTATCAAAATGGCTCTGAACAAATTCTAGAGCTGCAGAACCCATGAAATAGCAAAGTGAAGCAGGGCTTCAGCCCAGGACAGCCTGGATTGTCACTGGAAAGGGTCTATCGCACATGGAGCTGGGAGCCGAGGGGAGTGGAGCCCAGTGTGGGTGGCAGCAGGACCAACCAGACCAGGAGCTGGGCAGAACAGGTCATAGAGCCCTGAATCAGTGAGCTGTGGCAGTTACCAGACTTCTCAACCCACAAATGCCAAAGACAGCAGAGAAGGTTAGTGGTAAAAGCTACTGGGACAGAGTGAAGGAGTTCTGGTCAGCCATCACCCCAGGGGTGGCAGAGGTGGAGCAACTCTGAGGCTTTTTTGAGAGCTACAGCTGCAGTTGCCTCTGGCACCAGGCCCACATGGTGGGAGGAATTAAGCAGCAGATTACAGTGGGAGTGCAAAGCCTGCTTTGCCATGCCTGGATATGGGCTGCAATCCTGGTTGGCAGTTCTTGGGGGAGAAGGAGCACTGGTGTGGCAGAACTTGATGGGTAGAAATAGCTCTGAAAACAACAGCACAGCCCCTCAAGTGGGGGGCAAAGCACTCTCTACTCTACAAGCAGTTGTACCCAACAAAAAGTGCAAGGGTCAAGTAGTTGGCTGGGAACATGAACAGGCAGCAAAAACAGTCTCAGATAGAGACTCAGACTTTGGAATCTTTTTTGGTGACAAAAAAGACCAAAACATACAGCAAACAAAGTGAAAGAGCCTACATCAAAAGCCTCTGAGAAAAATATGAATTGTCTCAGGCCACAGAAAAGCTCAAAAAGGATTTGGAAAGCAAGTAAGAGAAGTAGAGGAAAAACTGGGAACAGAAATGAGAGTGATGTGAGAAAAATCATGAAAAACAAGTCAATGACTTGCTAAAGGAGACCCAAGAAATACTGAAAAAATAACACCTGAAAAAATAGACTAACTCAAATGGAAAAAGAGCTCCAAAAAGCCAATGAGGTGAAGAATACCTTAAAAGGCAGAATTAGCCAAATGGAAAAGGAGGTCCAAAAGACCACTGAAGAAAATACTAGCTTAAAAATTACATTGGAGCAAGTAGAAGCCAGTGACTTTATGAGAAATCAAGATATTATAAAACACAAACAAAAGAATGAAAAAATGGAAGACAATGTGAAATATCTTAATGGAAAAAACACCGACCTTAAAAATAGATCCAGAAGAGATAATTTAAAAATTATTGGACTACCTGAAAGCTATTATTGAAAAAAGAGCCTAGATATCATCTTTCAAGAAACTATCAAGGAGAACTGCCTTGATATTCTAGAGCCAGAGGATAAAACAGAAATTGAAAGAATTGACCCATTGCCTCCTGAAAAAGATCTCCAAAAGAAAACTCCTAGGAATATTTTAGCCAAATTCCAGAGCTCCCAGATCAAAGAGAAAATACTGTAAGCTGCCAGA
This sequence comes from Phalanger gymnotis, assembly GCA_028646595.1. NCBI lineage: Eukaryota > Metazoa > Chordata > Mammalia > Diprotodontia > Phalangeridae > Phalanger > Phalanger gymnotis. The sequence goes on from CM053627.1 coordinate 177,940,442, forward strand.
AAGAAACAATTTGAGTACTGTGGAAACACAATCAACATAACACAAGATCTAGCACCTTCTACATTAAGGGATAGAAGGGCTTGGAATATGATACACTGGAGGTCAATGGAGCTAAGAATAAAACCATGAATTACCTACACAGCAAAACTGAGTATCATGCTCCAAGGCAAAATATGGATTTTCAATAAGAGGATTTTCAAGCTTTCTCAGTGAAAAGACCAGAGCTGAACAGAAAATCTGACTTTCAAACACAAGAATCAAGGGAAGCACAAAAAGGTAAACAAGAAAGAGAAATCATAAGGGACTCACTGAAGTTGAGCTGTTTTGTCTACCTTCCTACATGGAAAGATGATGAGTATATTTCATGAGACCTCAGTATTAGGGTAGCTGAAGGGAATATACGTATACATATACATATGCATATGCATATACATATACATATACATATATGTATATATATGTGTGTGTGTCTATATATGTATATATACATATATACATGTATATATGTAGACTGAGGCACAGGGTGAGTTGAATATGAAGGGATGGTATCTAAAAAAGTAAAATAAAATTAAGGGATTGGAGAGGAATATATTGAGAAAGGGAGAAAGGGAGAGATAGAATGGGGTAAATTATTTCACATGAAAGTAGCAAGAAAAAGCAGTTATGTTGGAAGGGAAGAGTGGGCAGGTGAGGGGGAAGGAGTGAATCTTGCTCTCATCAGATTTGACTTGAGGAGGGAATAACATAAACACTCAGTTGGGTATCTTACCCTATAGGAAAGAAGGAGGAAAGAGATAAAAAAAAAGGGAGTATGATAGAAGGGAGGGCAGAGAATGGGAGGAGGTAATCCAAAGCAAACACTTTTGAAAAGGGGCAGTGTCAAGGGAGAAAATTGAATAAAGTGGGACAGGATAGGAGAGAGCGAAATATAGTTAGTCTTCCACAACATGAGTATTGTGGAAAGGTTTTGCATAATGATACACATGTGGCCTATGTTGAGTTGCTTGCCTTCTTAGGGAGAGTGGGTGGAGAGAGAAGAGGGGATAGAATTTGGAACTCAAACTTTTAAAAGCAGATGTTCAAAAAAAGTTGCTTTTGCATGCAGCTGAGAATGGGGCATAGAAATCTATCTTGCCCTACAAAAAAGTAAGGGAAAAGGGCATGGGAGGGGAGTGGGTTGACAGAAGGGAGGGCTGAGTGGGGAACGAGGCAATCAGAATATATGCCATCTTGTCATTGGAGGGAGGGTAGAAATGAGGAGAATATATGTAATTCAAAATCTTTTGGAAATCGATGCTGAAAACTAAAAATATTAAATAAATAAAAAGAAAAAAATAAAGGACATACTGAAAGCCAAAAAAAAAAAAAAGAAAGAAAGATAATTATTCTAAATAAATTCTAGAGCTGCAGAACCCACAAAATGACAGAGTGATACAAATCTCCAGCCCAAGACAGCCCAGAAGGCCAACAGGAATTTCTATTTCATAGTGCTTGGAGCAGAGCACAGCCCAGTGTGGGTTGCACTGGCAGATTGGGCCAGAACAGACATGGTAGAGCAGGCCTCCGGGCACTTAATCACTTGGAGCTGTGGCAATTTCCAGACTTCTCAACCCACAAACACCAAAGACCACTTTGCAGGTCAGTGGGAAAATTCTGTTGGACCTGGGTAAGAGAAGAGCGGGGTCTAGAGCCATCCCTGGTGTGGTGGAGGTGGCTGCAGCAGCAATGGCAACAGTGGCAGCTGCTTCTGGAGCTCCAGGATGGTAGGACGATTAAGTGGCTGACCAGAGTAGGAGTGCAGGGATCACTTTGTTGATACTGAGGCAGGATTCTCTTGATTTTCCCTCCTCAAATTGGGGTCACAGTTCTGGGTAACAGTAGTGGGGTGAGGAGGACCACTGGTGTGGAAGAGTTTGTGGTGGACGTGGATAGGGAGCCTTCCTCACAATTCCAAGGCACAAAAGAGTGCTTGGGGTCACTCACAGATGACATCACAGGCCAGGAGAGGTGTAAACATCTCTCCTTGAATCATACCACCTCAGAAGAAAAGAACAGATCTGAAAATTTACAGGTGCCTAGAAGTATCTCTGAAAACAACTGTGCAAATCCCTGAAGCTTGGGACAAAGCACTCCCCACTCTGGAAGCAGACTCATACCTTGGCAAAGAGCTCACAAGTCAAGTAATTGGCTGGGAAAATGAACAGACAGTAAAAAAAATACAAACAGACTATGGAATCATACTTTGGTGACAAAGAAGATCAAAGCATACAACCATAAGAAGATAACAAAGTCAAAGATCCAAAGCTTCCAAAAAAATATTAATTGGTCGCAGGCTATGGAAAAGCTCACAAAGGATTTTGAAAATCAGATAAGGGAAGTAGAGGAAAAAATTGGGAAAATAAATGAGAATAGTGCAAGAAAAGCATGAAAAATGAGTCAACATATGGGGAGAAATGGAAAATTTGATCACTGCAAATATGAGAAATCTTGCTGTTTTCAATCAAAGAGTTGGATTAATTGGTACTTGCGTTCTCAATGAGGGTGGGTGGGGAGAATTGGAGGGAAAGAATTTGGAACTCAAAGATTTAAAAACAATTGTTAAAAATTATTTTTACATGGAACTGGGAAATAAGATATACAGGGTATAGAAATCTATCTTGCGCTACAAGAAAGTAAGGGGGAAAGGGATGGGGTGGGGTGGTCATAGAAGGGAGGACAGAGTCAGGAAAGGGGTAATCAGAAAATGTGTAGCTCAAAATCTTGTGGAATTGAATGTTGAAACCTAAAAATAAATTATTCTAAAAAATCCTGAAAAAAAGATAGTGGGTGGCATATGTGAAGATAAGAGTTAGTTTATTTATGTATAGTATTATATTCTATACATATAACATAATATAATGGTTATTACATATCATATAATATACAATATTATATATTATATAATATGTCACATTTCTCATATAATCATTATATCTTACTATAATTATTATCTTCCCCACGGTCCCCCCAAAAGACCAGATTACACACTTGTGAACTTTAAAACAACAAAATGCACAAATGAAGAGTAGCTTCAGAATTCTACAAAGGCACCAAACTTCAGAGTGCAGCAGAGAACCTTCCCATATGTTTCTTCCTCAGTTTATTTCCAGAGGACTCTACAAAGGGAGAAAAAGACTTCCATTAACAGGAACTGTGGGTTATGGCCAATAACTTTGGCCTTATATACTCTCTATGCCTGATTTTCTCTGAACTCTATTTGTTAAGGGAAAGTGTGTCCCAGACCTTTGGAGACTCTGTCTTACTAACTTCTTCCTATAACATCATAATAAATATGGATTCCTAAAATCAAATTAACATTGCCTGGAGATTAAATAATCAATGGAGAACAAACTTGTAGAGCATCATGCATGACAGGATTAGAAACAAGCCATGAGGAAGACATAGTAACCTCCCTCTGAGGATCTTCCAAAGCTTGTAGGAGTTGAAGATACAGGGTCAAAGAAAGTTTTACACGAATATTCTTGATCATTTTCTCTGAATGATTCTATTATATTCTGTTCATCAATAAGTTCTTTGTCATTAGAAAGTGAGTCTAGAGTAGCTGAACTTGATATTTTTTCTATCTTCTGGGACACTATATTTTCTGCATGACAATTGTTAACATATTTTTCTTTTAGTGAAATATTACTTCCTGGAAAATTATTCTACCCATTTTTCATTAATTTTTCAACATTCAGTGTCTCCTCAGGCCTTCACAAAATTCCACTGAAATTATTGCCTCTTGCCGCCAAATTCAATGGCTTCCCCCGCCCCCTTTAATCCTTCATATTCTTGCTGCTTTTGATATATTTTCCCTTCAGGAAATGGTTTTCTCCAGTGAGTAAAGGCATGAAACTCTCCTTTTTTCCCCCTCTTCTTCCTTGTTTCCTTTTCATCCTCCTAATCCTTTCATGAAGGCTTAGTAGTTTGAACACACTACAGTTTTGGTAGTAAAGTTCCCATGTGTGGAATAGACCTGGATGCTAGCATGTAGAAAACTAGGAGAGACTACTGAGACACCATTCTTTTTCTCATTCATCTTTCATACTTGGCTTTTAGGCTGTAGAAATATTCACGTTACATATTATATATGACTGATGAAAATTGCTTTCTTTGCTTGGAATTCTCTGTACAAGGTAAATACAAGACAGCTATTCTAACAACAAAACACCATCAGATAAGAATAGGAGGTGAAAGGCGGATGTATCATAAATCATTATTCTGCAGCATTCCCACCAAATGCTGACCTCTGCAGTAGATGCTGTGTCTTACTGCTTTTCATTCCAGACTCTCTCTCAGACCCCACATTCCCAAATAACCATCCAAGAAAGGTCAACACAAAAAGTCTTTTTATCTGGTAGTGGGGCATACAATATCAATAACAGGTCATACTAAAAGATTAAGGGAAAAGAAACAGGAGGTTTTGCCAGCTCAGTTCATTTGAAATGCCCAGCATTAATTATTTTTGACTGCAAGAACAGGATATCTTGCTTGGACATCAGAATGGCACACATTGCATAGACTCCTCTAAAACTAAGAGGGCTCGGGGGAAAGAAAGAAGATCTTTGGCAAGTTGCTCACACACACACACACACACACACACACACACACACACACATACAGCCACGGAAAAATAGTCTAAAATCAAATTGAAAACTAAGTAATCTAATCCTAAAGAATGGGTGGGTCCAACAATAAATCATAAAAACAATCAATAATTTAATCAAACAGAACAACTATAATGAGATAACACACCACAATTTATGGGATGCAGCCAAGAAAGTTCTTAGTGGAAATTTTATATCTTTAATGCTTACATGTGGTTTGCCAATCATTCTCAAAGAGGACCATGGCATCAGGAAGATGATGCCATGCCTTGCAAGTCAATTGGATTTGAGGGATGGCTATGCAAAACCACCAGCCTCACTTTCTCCCCTGGAGCCATCTTACAGATCAGGAGAACTGGATATGGCCCAGGATGCCATGAGAAACCTTGGCATTTTTAGGCTAAGATCTTTCAGAGTTCTTAGTTTGACTGAGGCAATGCCCATTCAGTGATTAGGTCTGTTTAAAAACTGAGTCAAGGGATGGACATTTTAATCCCAAAAAACAGAAAACAAAAACAAAATTGGGAGGGAAAGGCCCTTAGGATTTCAGCCCAAAAGAGAAACAATTGCTATTTATATTCACCCCTAGGCTGTCAGGGCTCAAATGATAACCATTGAGGTATGCTTGGCTAGGGAACTACTCTTGGCCATTCAAGAAGAGCCAGTGTGAATTGGGTTTAAGGTATGGTCTTTTAAAAAATCTAGCCAGTAAACCCCAAGACAGGTAGGCCAGTTTTGGTCTTTAAAATTTACTTTCCTTTGAGCAGAGCACCCTCAGGTGAAAGCATGATACCCCATGTGGAGAGAGAGGAGAGGAGAGAAGAGAGGAGGGGAGGGGAGGGGATAGGAGTAGAGGGAAAAAGGAGAGAAGAAGAGAGGAATGGAGGGGAGTTGAGAGCAGGGGAGGGCAGGTAGAGAGGAGAGGCCATTTGGATCCCCAGTATGGCAGCTCAGACTACTCATAGGTTGTGGGTAATCATTCTTTTTTCTAATTCATTTTTAAACATTAATTTATTTATTTTTAGTGTTCAAAATTCATTTGCCTTAGATTTTGAGTTGTAAATTTTCTCCCCATCTCTCCCCTCCTCCCCACTCCAAGATGACATACATTCTGATTACCCATTTCCCTAGTCTGCCCTCCTTTCTATCACCACTCCCTTACCCCCTTCCCCTTTACTTTCTTGTAGGGCAAGATGGATTTCTATACTGCTTTGTCTGTATATTTTATTTCCAAGTTGCACATGAAAACAATTTTCAGCATTTGTTTTTAAAATTTTGAGTTCTAGATTCTCTCCCTTCTTCTCTCCCCACCCATCCTCATCGAGAAGGTGAGTAATTCAATATAGGTTACACATGTGTCATTATGCAAAACACTTCCATAATAGTCACATTGTGAAAGACTAACTGTATTTCCCTCCATGCTATTTCACTCCCCATTTATATTCTATTTTCTCTTTTGAACTTGTCTCTTTATAAAAATGTTTGCTTTTGACTAGCCCTCCCCAAATCTGCCCTCCCTTCTATCACCTCTTCCATCCCTTTACTCCCTATGTTCCTGTAGGGTAAGATAAATAATTGAGTGTGCATGTTATACACACACACACACACACACACACATATGTCTGTGTGTGTGTGTGTGTGTGTGTGTGTGTGTGTGTGTGTGTGTGTGTACCCTTCAACTACTCTAATACTGAGAAAGGTCTCATGAGTTACAAATATCATCTTTCCATGTAGGAATGTAAACAGTTAAACTTTAATAAATCCCTTATGATTTCTCTTTCCTTTTTACCTTTTCATGCTTTTCTTGATTCTTTTATTTGAAAGTCCAATTTTCTATTGAGCTCTGGTCTTTTCATCAAGAATGCTTGAAAGTCCTCTATTTCATTGAATGACCATTTTCCCCAGAAGGATTATACTCAATTTGTCTGGATGGGTGATTCTCAATTTTAATCCTCTCTCCTTTGAACTCCTGAATATTGTATTCCAAGCCTTTCAATCCTTTTAGGTAGAAGCTGCTGGATCTTGTGTTATCCTGATTGTGTTTCCACAATATTCAAATTGTTTCTTTCTCTCTGCTTGCAATATTTTCTCCTTGACCTGGGAACTCTGGGATTTGGCTACAGTAATCCTAGGAGTTTTCCGTTTGGCAGCTTTTTCAAGAGGTGATTAG
>CM053627.1:177947757-177964407 GCA_028646595.1 Phalanger gymnotis
GGGGGATAGGTTAGGAAGAAGCAAAATATAGTTAGTCTTTCACAACATGAGTATTGTGGAAGGGTTATACATAATGATACGCATGGGGCCCATGTTGAATTGCTTGACTTCTTAGGGAGGGTGGATGGGAAGGGAACAGGGGAGAGAGGAAGGGAAAGGGGGATGGGAGGGGAATGGGGCGATGGAGGGGAGGGCAGACTGGGGAACAGGGCAACCAGAATGTACACCATCTTGGAGTGGGGGGGGGAGGAAATGGGGAGAAAATTTGTAATTCAAATGCCTGTGAAAATCAATGCTGAAAACCAAACATGTCAAAAATAAATTTAAAAAAAAAATAAAAAAAGAAAAAAAAAAGAAAATGTACAAAGCAAGGTTTCCTTATGGAGAATATGTCTACCTCATTTTGAATTCATCTGATTTATCTCCTTAAGGAGTGGAAAAGAAAAGAAACTTTTCAAAATTTTCATGTGCCTCAGGACCCCACAAATTACTTTTTTTTTCAGGCAATCTGGAGTAAAGTAGCACTTCCTTACTCAGTTATCAATAGGAACAGTAAATTTCCATTGAAGGAGAAATCTTCAAAAATTTCTGAGACTTACAATGCTGCTGTACTTATGGAAACTCAGGAACCTGAAATCAGTGAAATGCAAGCTTAGTTCAAATAAATTTGGGATTTGGCAGGAATTTGCTGAACCACTCTGAACCTCAGTTTCCTTATTTGTAAAATGGGTAAACTAATAGTTGCTAGGATTTATGTAGTCATACATATGTCATCATATTTGGTCCTCATAACTACTTGGTGAGGTAGGTATTAGAAAAGACCTACGAAAGAAGAACTGAGATCATAAAGTTGCCATTTCACTTTGCCCTTCTTACAAAATGTAGCAGGGGTATGATTAATAATATATTATTAATAAAATGTTTTCATAGAATGTATACATGGGGATGATTTATCTCTCTTACTCTCACCTTCATTTATGGCTTCTTATATTAAAAGCACATCGACTTATCCCAATGCATTTTTCTCTGTGTAGTCATGGAAATGGACAACCATAAGAGTCTGAGAGTTTAAAAGAAAAGAAGCCAAACCTCCTCAGGTACCCATCTACAAAGCTGAATTGAGTGTCATCAAGAGGACCCCAGAATCTGATTCCTGGAACTGAGATATTGTTTGATCATAATCAATGACTCTGTGGTTCTTTCCAAAAGAACATGCCTAGGTTAAGATTTCAACACTAGTGACTATTGCCAATACTGTAATATAGGGAGACTGAGGCTGATAGGGACCATGAAAGCTCATTGGTGATCTTTCAGTGGTGATACCAGAGCCTCAGAGACATGAAGCTCACAAGTGCATTTGTCACTAGTATTCCTTACTGTGTGCCTCTTTCTGTGAACCATATAAATATTATAGTTTCTCTTCTCTAAGATTCTGTGTTTGTTTGAATGAGATTGAAGTCTGTATTTTGGGAAGAGCTGTATTTCATAGTAAGAAGTCTTATGATGCCATTTTAGTAAATGCCTTTGCCTTGAGCTGATTCTCTCCTCTGGCTTAGAAAGTAAAATAAATTCACCATTTTAAGCTTTTTAGATATAATATCAGGAAGATAGATACAGAGCGTACATTCAACCTCACATAATCATCTCTTGGGGCATCCCTTTCATGAGTGTGAGTTGAGTTGGAGTAGTCTAGAGAGGGTACCCATTTGTAATTATTATAATTATTATCATTAACTCACATTAATAAGTATAATAGCATGTAAATATATAAAATTATATAAATATACAAAATAGTAATAATCATTTTATACAATATACCACAATGTTTATTATTTACAAATATATTGTGTATAATAGGTACATATTTCATTGTATACTATATATAATTATATGTATAATTATAATTATTATTAATGATAATGACAATATTATGATGGTCTGAACCTGCGCTTTTATTAGTCAGACGAAACTCTGACATAGAAACTCAACACTGAAGCAGATATTTTTGTGTTGATAATTCAATGAATTTAGTGAATCCTCTGGAGCCTTGTGAGGTCAGCAACCCGGGGTCACAAAGCCAGTATCCCCGTCAGGCAGGACTTCAACTCAGGTCTTCCTAATTTGAAGCCAAGTTCATTATCAACTACACCATACTGCCTCTGGAGCTGTTGTTATCAGCTGCTTTATCTTTAAATATTTCTGTGTCCTTCTGGACTAGTAGTTTGGGGAACAAAGCACTTTCACTTCTGTCTGAACTGTACTTCACTATTTTGATTTTTGAACTGAAGATCGGTTTGAGATTTTGTGACAAATAAAATGAGTTGTTGGTTACACCAATCAGGAATACAGAGATTAGTGGATAGCTTGAGTACAAGGGTTCTGAGTTAGAGAAGAGCTGAATCAAGGGTGTCTTCACTAAGCCTAGCACCAATACAGTGAGAACCTAGGAAAAAAGAGGATGCCTAAGAAGGGGAAAACTGGCCCATGTTGGAAATGGAGCAGGCCGTATTTTCTGTCCCAATTAATATTGGGATCCAGTGTCTGTGTGGCCGTTGGGCTTCTAGGTTGAGGTGCATAGAAAGAATCAGTCTCAAAAACCAAAACAGACAATATAACAGAAACTATTGGTTTTTGGTGTGAAAATACAAGAAATGAGTTTCCTACAGAAATATCTCTTGTTCAAATGGAAATGAAGAGGCCTGGGAATGGAAAGGAAGGTGCTTATTGGATGGGGGTGGGGGAGTGTCTGACTTTGTTGGCATTTTATTTTTTTCATTCTACTCTGCTCACGAAAATAATTCTGCAGGATACAGGAGAGTGAAAGGGATTTAGTTGGGGTGAGGGTCAAATGGATTGTTTCTGTTTTCTTGTGTCTCTTCTGTTTTCCTTCTCTCTTTCACAGGTAGTTACATAAAATGATGCTTGTTTTCGTGAACTTGACATTTTCTGTTCTCTCACACTAGCTTTTCAGCTCTGTGTTAAAATGGTGTTTTGAGATTTTAGTTCTTCTTATTAAGTAAGAGTTGTATAAACCCACCACTGTCTTTCGGGTTGTCAGCATCAATGTTCTGTAGTGAGAAGAGCATGGGTTTAGAAACAGAAAACCTGGCTTTGAATTCTCACTCTGAATCTCCTTATAATTTGAACACCCTGTCTTGGGTCTTGGCCAATTCCTCAATTCACAATTCCTCAGAAGGTGGCTGACTACTCCCACCTTAATTACCAATACAAAGTATCAACCTTCATGTCTAAATCAGGTACCCATTTTGATCTTATCTTAGTATGTGGTGTCACTTACTGGTCTATACCTAGTTTGTGTCCTATAATTTTCTAGTTTTCCCAGCAGTTTTTGTGAAGTAGTGACATCTTATCCTAGAGGCTAGAATTGTTGGGTTTATGAAACACCAAGTTACTATCGTCATTGACTGCTTCCAAGTGACTGGCCTTCAGATCCCTGAGGGCAGTTATCACACCTACCTTACTTATTATGTCCTCATTTGCAATTATCCCCAGCTTCTTCAACTATTCCCCATATGGCCTGAGTTGAAATATTTGACAACCATACTTTTAAATTTGAGATATTTGGAAAAATAAGTCTAATATGCCTTTGGTTGTTTGCTGACTTAGTGAAAAGTTACTATATCTCTAGCAAGTTAATAAATGTACCACTATTTCAGTATATTATTTTTTAGACCATACCACCCACCATAAAACCAATGACTTTATAGTTCATTGACTGCTGTGTCTTTTATACCTAATCAATTCCACCAATTCACCAGTCTATTTCTTAGCCAACACCAGATAATTTTAATGATTATTGATTTATAAAATAGTTTGAAATCTGGTACTACTAGTCTACTTTCCTTTGTCTCTAGTCCCTTAGTTTTACTCTGTGTGTGTGTCTCTCTGCTTCAAAGTTGTTTCTTGTAAACAGCACATTGTGGGATTCTGGTTTTTGATCCACTCTACTATCTGCTTCTGTTTTATGGGAAAATAAGTCCCATTTACATTCACAGTTTTGTTTAGCAACTGTGTATTTCCCTCCATTCTATTTTTCCTCCTGTTTGTCCTCTTCTCCTTTCATCCTTTCCCTCCTCACCAGTGTTTTGCTTCTGTTTACTACCTTCCACAGTCTTCCCTCCCTTCTGTCAGTCCCACACACACTACTTACTTTACTTAACCTCCTCCCCTCATACTTCACTGTCAGGTAAGATAGATTTATTTTTTCAAGTGATTGTGTAAATTATGCCATCTTTGAGCCAATACTGATTAGACTAAGATTCAAGCAATGTCCATAGCCTACCATCCCATCTTCTGCTTCACTAGAATATGTCTTTCACATATCTTCATGTGAAACAATTTACCCCATTCTACCTTCCCCATTCTTTCTACATCCAATGAACTCCTCCTTTATGTCTTAATTATTTTTTATGTCATGCCCTCAAATTCACCTTATGTTTGTACCCCCTGTTTATGTATATTCCTTCTAGCTATACTATTATTGGTATAATTTTTAAGAATTATAAGTATAATATTTTCATGTACGGATGTTTAGCTCTATTGAATCCCTTGTGTATTCATTTCCCATTTTACCTGTTTATACTTCTCTTGCATCTTAATATTAGAGATCATTTTTTGTTTAATTCTGTTCTCCTTTTGAAAGCTTGGAATACTTCTATTTCATTGAATGACCATTCCAGTCCCTTGATTTATTAAGCTTAATTTATCTAGATAAATGATGCTTCCTTGTAGTCCTAGCTCCTTTGCCTTCCAGAATATCATGTTCCATGACCTCTGATCTTTAAATATTGTAGCTGGAAAGTTCTGTATAATCCTGATTGTGGCTCCCTCATATTTGAATAGTTTCTTTCTGAGCAAGTGATGTATTTTTCCTTAAACTGATAGTTCTGAAATTTGGCTGTAATGTTCCTTGGAGTTTTTATTTTCAGATCTCTTTTCTGAGGTGATCAGTGGATTTTTTTCAATGCCTATTTTCCCTTCTGGTTCCAGGATATCAGGGAAGTTTTCCTTGATGATATCTTGAAAAATGTTGTCCAGGTTCTCCTTTTGATTACAGCTTTCAGATAGTCCAATGATTCTTACATTGTCTCTCCTGGGTCCAGGTTAATTGTTTTCCCATGGTGTATTTTACTTTTCCTTCTATTTTTTCATTCTTTTAAATTTGTTTGATTGGGTCTTGATGTATCACAGTGCCATTAGCTTCCCATTGCCCAAATCTAACTTTTCAGGGGTTGTTTTCCTTAGCTTTTGTATCTCCTTTTCCATTTTGCCAATTCTACTTATTTTTTAATTAATTAATTAATTTTTAGTTTTCAACATTCACTTCCATAAGATTTTGAGTTCCAAATTTTCTACCCCTCCTTCCCCTCTCTACAAGGCAGCATGTGATATCATATAGACTTTTCATATACATTCATATTTAACATATATTCACATTAGGCATATTGTAAATAAGAATTAGAACCAATAGGAGGAGCCATGTAAAAGGAGAAACAAGAGAGAGGGAGAGAGAGAGAGAGAGAGAGAGAGAGAGAGAGAGGAAGTAGTATACTTTGATCCTCATTCAGACTCCATATTTCTTTTTCTGGCTGTGGACAGCATTTTCTATCAGGAGTCTTTGGAATTGTCTTAGATCCTTGCATTGCTAGGAAGATGTAAGTCTATCAAGGTCAGTCATCACATAATGTTGTAGTTATTGTGTACAATGTTCTCCAGATTCTGCTCACTTCACTCACCATCAGTTCACGTAAGTCTTCTAGGTTTTGCTGAAGTTTACCTGTTCACCATTTCTTATGGTATTATGTTACATTCATATACCACAATTTGTTCAGGCATTCCTCAGTTGATAGGCATCCCCTCAATTTCCAGTTCTTGGCCAACACAAAAAGAGCTGCTATAAATATTTTTGTATACATAGATCTTTTATACATTTTTATGATTTCTTTGGGATACAGACCTAAAAGTGGTATTGCTGGGTCAAAGGGTATGCACATTTTTATAGTCCTTTGGGAATGTGTATTTATTAGCAAGGCAATAATCACAAAATAGACAATAATTGTAAATATGCATATGTAGTTCTGTATAACAAAATATAAGAGACTCTCCATATAGAAGGTAGAAGTAAACCATTTAGACAGACACCAGAGAACCAAATCCCAAAACCAGTAAGTCCAATCCATCCAAGTAGCAAAGAAATTAATACACATTATCACAGCAGAGAACAACGCCACTCCAGAACCTCCCTTCTTGCCCCCTCCCCAGGGCCTTCCCACAAACACATTCACAGCAAAGCTAGCACATGTCTGCTCTCTCCCTCAGTTCTAACAATTCTGAGCATTTCCTGCTCCACCCTTCCAGTTCCTCTCATTCAGCAAGCTCCTCCCACTGTATGTGACTTAGGCTTCCTGTGACATAATCAGGTTACATGGACCTATAAATAGTTGGGAAAGATCTTCAAATTTAAATTATGATTGGCCCCAAGATCTTTCTTATTCATTACATAGGTCAATAGGAGTTTTGGGATAACTGGTGTCAGCAGAACTTTATAACAATATAATAGAAATAACACAAAATAAGTATATAAAACAATATCACCATTCTCCCCTTGAATGAATGGGGCTCAAAATCTTGGGATAAGGGGCAAAACTCTCATCCTCCATAGCTTTTACTGCTGAAATTAGATGTAGAGCTGCCCCTGCCCTAAGAGGTCAAGAGTCCCATACAAGAGTTCTTTAGTTGGCATTGAGAACTTGGTCAATGCCAGGTCCAGGGATGACAGATCACAGTCATAAATATGTCCTGGGGTGACACATCACAGCCATCAGGTGCAAGAGTGACATCAGGGGATGACATCCACCTTAAGCAATCAGTCATCTGCAAGTGGAGGGTACCAATCCTATAGGAAACAAATCTAGCCAACAAATTTAACAGACAAAAAGCCAAAAAGAAACAAGAAACACTACCATGGCTGCAATCACAGTAGAATACATGCATCAAAGGTATAATTTGGAAACCATCTTCTCCTGAATAAACAATTACAGCATTATCTTTCCCATGTGCTATAACTTCCTCAGCCTTTGGAATATTGTCTGGCTTCTGTTTTACCCATACTTTAGCTCCCAATTTTATTCTGTCAGTAGAACCAAACCCTTCCTTTTTCTGCTAGTTATTTCAGAAGGAGGGTCAGTTTTCACAAAGGATATTGTTTCATAAGGAGTAATAATCAATTGAACTTTTCTATCATTTTTACAAAATTGTAAAGGTTTTTCACCCAAAATTTGGAATGTCAAAATAAATTCTCCTTGATAATTAGAACCTGTCAGTCCAGCCAACCCATAAATTCCTGGAACTGCTAATTCTGCTTTAGGCAATATACATCCAAAATTATTCTTAGGAATTCTCATACATATTCCAGTAGAGATTTTTCTTGTTTCTTTTCTATCCAACCAAAAGTCCTCTAAACAATGTAAATCATATCCTGCTGAACCAGGTATTTCTGCATATGCTGGTGGGACATCTTACGTCACAGTACAATACTCAATATTTGGGATCTTATGTGTTTGCTGTTTTCTAATTTTCAGATTTGGTGGTCATCATTCTGGCTAGAGGTGTGCTTCCTCCTAATCATCTATTATATAAATTAGGTAAAGCAATGAACACATTATCCTTCCGATGTTAATAGGAATTATTGGAACTTAACTTTTTTAAATGTTCTTTCAATAATCCATTCATTCTTTCAATTAACCCAGATGCTGGTGGGTAATATAGGATATGATATATCCATTCTATATTGTTTAACACACAATATCTCTTCATTACTTTTGAAATGTGACCCATTGTCACTGAAACTGTATTGGGGTTCCATAATATAGATTTATGATATCTAGAGTTTTATAAGTGTTTCTTTCTGAGTTGAATTCTTATAAGAACAAGCCACTAGTTTGTCAACAAACTAGTCAACACAAGTACACATAAATTTCATTCTTTATCTTGGGGTAGTGGTCCAATATAATCTATCTGCCAAATTTGGTCTGGAACTTTTCCCCTTGCCATTTCATCACTTACCACCAGAGGAACAGTTTGTTGCTTTTCCAATTGACATATATAACATTCCTCTGCTACTTGCTTTAACAATGAATGAGAGATAATAACACTTCAAATTCATGTACCAACAATATGTTCAGTAGCAATCTTTGCTAGCTGATCAGCATGTGCATCGTACTCATGTTCTGATGTAGTGAAGGCCACATGAGCATCTACGTGAAAAACTGACAAATTAGTAACTAGACACATGTCCTATACATCTCCCCATAATTGTTTGCCCCAAACTTGTTTACCATGTATTTCCTAATTTTGATTTTTCCACATGGGACTCCATGTAGCTAAACTATTAGCTACCACCCACAAATCGGTGAATGTATGACACTGTCTTCCTTATTCTGGTTTGATAGCTTCATGTACTGCCATAAGTTCAGCATATTGACTACTTCCACCTATCCCAGTACTTTCCAAAGTCTGCTTGGGACATGGGTACAGGCTATTGCTTTCCAATGTCTTTTACAGCCAAAATATTTTGTTGTCCCATCAGTAAACCACACATGTTTCTTCTGTTCTTCAGTTAATCTTTCATATCTATCATTCCTTTTACCAAGGATTGTATCAACTGCTGTCTTATTTCAGGGAGTTTATCATTTCCCTCAGTGTCTGCGTTTGCTATAGATTCGTGTAGAGCAGAAACTCCACATTTTGAATATAATATTTCCATTTAGTCATGCTGGCCTCTTACACATGTCCAATTCTGTGAGATGCTGGAGTACTCATTATTCAGGTCATAATCGGGATTCCAGGCCTCAACATTACTTCATGATGCAGAGTCAGTTGTTCAGTCTTTACCAAAGCCCCAATGCTTTTCAAAAAGTATATATTGAACTCCAGATGAAGGAAATTTCCAAGACCAAAATCCTAAGGGTATGTTTTGGCTTCGTCGTTTTTGCATTAAACTCCAATTTACATAGTCATCTTGTATACTCACTTTGCATAGGCCATAAATCTAGGGCCAATTGTATAGCAGCCTTGGATTCTTCAAAAGCTTTGCTCTGCTCAGGTCCCCAATCAAATTCATATTTTTTTTTCTAATATCTTTATATAAGGTTTTCAAAATATGTCCCAAATGCAGAATGTGGTGCCTGCAATATCCAAATAGTCCTATTAATTTTGGGCATCATTCTTACTGGTAAGAATAGGAAAATCTTGAATATTTTGTCAGGTTTGTGGGAGAATTTCTTGCAGTCCCTTATTCCACTGTATACCCCCAAATTTATAGTTTGAGCTGGCCCTTGAATCTTTGCAGGGTTAATTTCCCATCCTTTGCTTTCCATATGCTCAATTAAAAGTGTCAAACTCTTCTCCACTTATTTTACATTTTCTCCCTGTATCATATTATCATCTATGTAGTGTGTAAACTGTACAACAGGTAGCTTTAATTCATCTAAATGTTCAGCCACAATCCTGTGGCAAATAGTTGGGCTGTGCAGATATCCTTGCGGTAGCTGGGTAAAAGTACACTGTAGGCCCTGCCAACTGAAAGCAAATTGGTTCCATTGTTTAGTATCCATTGGGATTATAAAGGAAGTATTGGCTAAATCAGTAACTCCATACCAAGTCCCCTCCTCTTTCTGGATCCTTTCTATTAAGGTAACAATATCTGGAACAGCAGCATACAAGGGAGGAGTCACTTTATTCAATTGTCTATAATCCACCGTCATTCTACACATTCCATTTGATTTTCAAATTGGCCAGACAGGATTATTCTATTGAGTGGTTGTAGGAAGTAAAGCTCCTGCTTCAGCATATTCCTTTATAGTACTAGTAATTTCATCTTGCCCACCTGGAACACAATACTGCTTCGAAGTAATTACTTCAGAATGTTTAGGTAAAGTGATTGGGTCTATTTTTACTTTTCCTACTAAAACTGTTTTAACTTCCATCTGCCTTACTGGAAACTGGTATTTCCCCTCATGTAAATACTGAGTCATACCTCTCAATAAATCTTTTCCAATGATGTATTCAGAAATGGGTACAATTATCACAGTATGTTTTTGTCAGGCAATTGTCTAATTTTCATCATTAGTTTGACTTGTCTGACTGATATTTCAGCCTCTCCCAGTCCTGTCATGGTAATAGGAGTTCTGTGCCTGAACTTCACCAGATTTCCATTTTTAAGGGAAGCCTCTGCTCCAGTATTGATCAATGACCTAGTTACAATGTTTGATCCATTTTTCCAATACATAGTCAGATCAGTATTGGGTCTGTAATCCTGTCTGTGTGTTTCTTTAATCTGTCCTGGGGATTGGCCTATTTCCTAGTTTCCTTGAGGTTGTTACTCACTTGGATACAAGGGTTCAAGATCTGGAGGATTTGTAGGGGCATTCCTTACTGCTCTATTCAGTCTGCTATTAAGCCCCTTCTATACTTTGTATGGCTCATTAGTTGGAATACCATCTATTCTTCCAAAATCTACCTCTGCTCTCAATATAGCGGTAAACACTTCTTTTCTTGTCACTCTATTCTAACATTGCATCTACTGGGTATTCACTCTTCTCTCTCTAGAAAATTTATCTTTTCCTCAGTCTCCTAAGTCATTTAATTGTGAAATCTTATCAAGCACCTCTAAAAGAGGGTGCTGTATCTCCCCAAATAGCAGTCAGAATTAGGTGTTTATAAGCAGGGGGAACTGGCTTACCTATCACATTTCTATGAAACACTCCCAAGGGAGTATCATAATAAATCTTGGCATTTCTGGTCATGATTGCTCTCTTCATTACCTCCTCCTTTAACTTTCTCATACAGTCTCTAAGTGAATACAAGGGCCTATCTGCACTGGGACACATAGAATAAGTGGGAAACTCTCTGTTACATCCTTCTGCTGCTAAAGCTAGCAGGCTAAGTGTCCTGTTACCTCCTTGCAAATGATAATCCCTAAAGATTTGCTGTACAAAAGGATTCTGACTAACACTTATGAATTTCAAGCAATCCACGCTGTCTACTGATATCAGGCAGCCCCTTCATCACTGATTCTCACAATCTAAGATATTAATGATCCCAATCCTTGGGTAAACCTACTCAAGATATCTGTGATTTCCTACTGTGTAAAATCTTCCAACATCTCTCAAAATACTGTATTATCTCCTTGGGTGTCTTGTCTCCTTCACGGTATGAGGTGTACTTCTGTCTGAGGAACATGGTGTAATGTATCATTTTCTGCCTCAGGAGCATTAGGCCATATAGTATCATTTTGTGCCTAAGCTCCTAATATAAATATCATTTTCTGCTGACTCTCTTTTCCTGTCACCATGGCAACAAGACTAGCAACTAAACTCAACCTGGGCTAAACTTAGATGCATTTTTTACCTCCTTGGCTTCCTATTTTTTCTCACCAAATTAACAGCAAAATCAATCAATTCCTGAATGACAATCTGTTCTTCTGCTACCTGAGATTCCCCATCTTGCTGTGGCATAGAAATATTCCCCTCCAGGCTAGCTAATTCTCTTTCCATCTGAGTTTTCTCTTTTAAAAATCTGTGGCATTCTGTCATATATCAGACAATATACTGATAACAATATCTAGCCTTTCCTAGACAGTGCTGCTGGCAATTCTCTCCTTGCCTTAACTTTAATTTCTTTCAAACATTTTTCCAAGTTCTCCCCTCCATAGATTCTGTTTTCAGTTTTCACAAAGCACTTCTCCAATGGACCATTCCCCTCCTAGGGAGGAATAAAATACATCATCCCATCCTGGGATAATTATTTCTTCCTCTAAAGCCCTTCTACCTCTAAATACAGATTTTATACCTTGTGATCCCATCCTCTTAGTTGCCAAGTGTATTAGCAAGGCAATAATCACAATACAGATACTAATTATAAATATGCCTATGTAATTCTGTATCACAAAATATAAGACTCTCCATATAGAAGGTAGAAATAAACCATTTATTCAGAAAGCAGAGAACCTGATCTCAAAACCAGTAAGTCCAATCCATCTAAGCAGCAAAGAAATTAATAAACATTATCACAGCAGAGAGCAATTCTGTTACAGAACCTTCCCACCCTCTCCCCACCCTGCCACCCTGCTGGACCTACCCATATATTCACAGCACAGCTAGCACACATATCTGCTTTCTCCCTCAGCTGTAACCACTTAGCATTTCCTGGTCTACTCTTCCAGTTCCTCTCATTTAGCAAGCTCCACACACTACGTGTGACTTAGGCTTCCTGTGACACAAGCAGGTTACACAGGGCTATTAATGGGCTGGAAAGATCTTCAAATTTAAATTATTTAAATTGGCATTACAATATGCCTCCCAATTGCTCTAGAGAATGGTTGGATCAGTTCACAACTCCACCAACAATGCATGTCTTTTCCAACATATTTCATTTTACTGTTTGTCATGATAGCCAATCTGATGGATGTAATGTGGTACCTCAGAGTCGTTTTAATTGGCATTTTTCTAATCAATAATGACTTAGAGCATGTTTCATATGACTACAGATAGCTTTAATATCCTCATCTGAAAACTACCTGTGCATATCTTTTGACCTTTTGTCAATTGAAGAATGACTTTTATTCTTGTAAATTCAACAGTTCTCTATAAATGTTAGAAGTGAGGGCTTTATCAGAGACACTGGCTGTAAAAATTGTTTCTCAGTTTTCTGATTCCCTTCTAATCTTGTTTGCATTAGCTTTGTTTATGCAAAATCTTTTCAATTTAATGTAATCAAAATTATCCGTTGTGCATTTCACAACATTCTTTAATTGTTGTTTGGTAATAAATTCTTCTATTCTGCTATTTTATGATTGTTTAGAGGTGAATACAGGAGAGTTACAGCAATTTTCTGTTTAATCCATCTTGGCTCTTGGAAGTCCTACATCGAGAAAGCTTTTCTTAAACATGGATTATGTCTGTAGTCAATTGGTTAGGCTGTGACAAAGCTCTTTCAGGAAGGTTCCTATTCTTACATTCATTCATTTCTTGAACAAATGTTTATTAAGGGATTACTGTTTAGAAGGCATCCTAGAATATTGTCTTAATGGCCAGCCTTCAGGCTGGGAAGACCTCAATTTATGTCATGCCTTTAGAAGTTCGTATGACCATTGACAAGTGACTTAAATTCTCACCATCTAGAGCTGATCACTATAACCATATCTGTGTAAGAATTTTTTAAACCTAAGGATTTTTACTTTGATGAAATTAGATATTCAAATATATAAACATTAGTTTAGAAACTCTTCCATCCTCTAATATATGTATACATGTATATACATATGTATATATGTGCAAATACAGAATGCTTATATTAATGTGTACTTATATGTTGTCCTTGTTCAACTGTTTCATTTATGTATGATTCTTCATGGCCTCATTTGGGTTTTTTTTGGCAAAGATAATAGAGTGGTTTGCCATTTCCTTTTACAGCTCATTTTACAGATGAGGAAACTAAGGCAAACAGGGTTAAGTCACTTGCTCAGGATTACACAGCTTGTAAGGGTCTGAGGTCTGATTTGAACTTAGGAAGATGGGAATATGAGTCTTCCTGATTCCAGGCTTTTCACCCTATCTACTGTGTTACCTAGCTAATCCATATACAAATATACTTATGGACACTATATGAATACGTGATTTCATACACTTTCATTCTCTCTCTCTCTCTCCCTTTCCATACATACCATACACACACACACACATATACTCATGTATGTGTGTGTGTATAGTATATAATATGTATGTATGTGTGTATACATATATATACAGACATATATACACATATATTATATATTAGATATAAAATGGCAAAACAACAACAACAACAAGAATTTTGGCCCTCAAGGACTTTGAGAAATTCATTTACTGAGATAAATCACTGCAATGTAATTTGAGATGAATGAAGGCATTTATTCAAAGGGTTTCCCACACATCAATGGGTGCTTCCATTATATTGCTACAAAGTATTAACAGAATATAGCTATTCAGCTTGTTAAAAAAAATACTGTCACCATAGTTCCACAACAATTCTACTTCTAGAAAGGCAGACAGAGTTGACAATAAGGATGAATAAAATCCATAAAGAATCAGAAGAGAAAAAGTTCTTTGCAAGTAAGAAAGTCAAACTGGAGAATGGATTCTTTTTTCCCCTTAGAATTCACTCCACTCAAGGAAATTTTTCATGATTTATGAACTTAAAACTATTGAAAATGATTTAGTAAGGACTACTTTAAATTTCGGAGATTACTAGACATATTCTTTTGAGATTAAGTGAATAGTGAAATTGGATAGTTGGCCATGGGAATGATTTTTAAAAGTAGTGTCAGAAACTTAAATGTTTTTAAGATAGGGTATGATAATAATGTTTATTCTAAATATTTTTAAGATGAGAAATAATAAGACAAGGAACCACAATATAATAATAGAGACAATATTGCTTATGTGAATAGAAGACTAGTTTTGAATTAGAAGGACCTAGCTTGAGTCCTATCTCTGACAAATGAGCTGTGTGAGTAAGGGTAAATCACTTAGCTTCTTAGAAACCCAAACAACTCTCTAAAATAGGGGTTCTTAATCTCTTTTTTTGTTATGGATGTCTGGTGAAGCAGTCTGGTGAAAACTATTGACCCCTTCTCTGAATAAAATTATAAAGCAAAAGATGAAATACCTAGGGTTACAAAAGAAAGTATTTATAATGAAATTCAATTATCTGTGTGTGTGCATCTATACATATTTATCATATATACATCAATATATTTATGTATATGTGTATGTGCAATTGTATGCATGTATAAATCAAATATGTGAATATACATGCATTTATATATCTGTGTCTTTTATAGACCACAGGTTAAGAACTACTACTCTAAGAAGATCTGTATCACTCAAAGGATTTCTCTACAGCAAGAGTTCCCCACACCCATTAAATTACAGGTTTAAATAATGATTTTTTAAAAGGCATTTAAGGCTCAGAAATTTTCTTGATTCAATATTTTATATGCAACAGGGTTCACCCAAGATAACCAAGTAAACATCAATTGTAATGAACAGGGAAGGCAGGAGCACCCTACTTTACATGGATTAATAAAGATAAAAAGGAAATTTATTTAATTTAAAAATTTAGTGAGTATTAAGTGGAGGAGGGGAACAGATATATGATTAACCAAAATTGAAATAAAGGTAAATAAAATAAGGTCCTTCAGAGAATAGGTAAGATGGCCTCCACTCCAAGTGAAGTGTTCTCCAGAAGGTCTGCTGATCTAGTGAATGGGGGAAAAGAGATTTCAGACATCATTATAAAGGCAAATGCAAGCTCATTATAAGTCCCTGGAGAGTCATTGGCAACTGTGCAGCCACCTCTCCAGGCACTGCTTTCTATCCAACCTCATCTCTATTGACAAGGTCAGAGGATATTCTTGTTGAGTGAATTCTCATCCCTATCTACTTTCCTTTAAGAGAATTTGGTTTTTCTACTGTATTCCTTCATGGTAAGTTGCCCAAACCAAGGAAGCTTAAATAGAATTTATTGACCAAAGATGCTCAGAGATAAATCTTGAGAAGGTGAAGAAATGTAGTGTTAAGTAATTTTCTCAAAGAAAGTACATAGGAATGGGGAAAAAGGAAAGTTTTCAGTAATTAAGTTATGAACAAGTAATTGCCTTACTTATTCCTTAATTTCATATCAAAGAGAACATTTCATCCCATTTCTCAATGATTCTGCATTGGTTATTCCTTATGCCTCCTTCTCACTTTTGAAATTGTCACATCTTGGTGCAGGCTCTCATTTCTTCAAGCCCAGACTATTGTGATAGCCTGTTGGTTGGTTCCCCAGATACAAGTCAGGCTGAACTTAGTTCAGTTCATCTTCATTCAGCTCTCAAATTGATCTTCCTAAAGTACAGTTCTGACCATGTCACACACACACACACACACACACACACACACACACACACACACACACACACGCACACGCACACGCGCGCACGGGCACACACACATGCACACACACACACATATAAACGTACATAAACACACACCCTTTTCAAAGATCAAAGAACTTCAGTGGGTATTTATCATCTTTAGGGACAAACAGAAAATCCTCTGTATTCAAAGGTTTCCATAAACTTTCCTCAGCTTTCTAGGCATCTTATACCTTACAGCCTATTTCTTGTCATACAGTAACACTGGTCTCCTTTCTGTTCCTCAAACAAGACACTCCATCTTGTGACTCTGAACATTTTTAATGGCTATGCCCCATGTTTCATCATCTTTTCATTTCTCTGGATTTCATTAATAAATCCTATCTCCTGTAGGAAATTTTTCCCAATCTTCCTTCCCTCTGTTTATTATTTCCAGTTTACCCTATAAATAGCTTTCTTGGGCACATTTTGATTGTCCACAATTAGATTGTGAGTGCCTTGAAAGCAGACACCTGTCTTTTACACTTCTTTCTATCTGCAATGTTTACCACAATCTCTGGTACATAGTAAATGTTTAAAAATATTTGCTGACTAATTAACTGACTGTCAGAAATGATCTGCCTTTTCATCTCCATCTATTTATATTTCCCATTATATATTTATATATATAT
>CM053627.1:177964907-177987159 GCA_028646595.1 Phalanger gymnotis
AAGTTGTCTCCCGGCTCACCCCTCCTCGCAGCCGAGCTCCCAGCATTCTCAAGCCCTGCCTCAATGACCAGAGACCATTGGTTCCCGAGCTGGCCCCTCCTAAGTCACCAATCCACACCCACAAAGGTTTCACACCTGACAGGACCCTGGGCCTGGGGCTTAGCACTTAACAGCTGAAAGTACTTCCACTCAAAAGAAACAAAAGCCATGCTAATGAGACAATTTTGCTTAACAACACAACCTCACTTGATAGTAATAATCTTTTTTTAATCATAGTTATCTCTGATTTCAATTGAATTCAATGAGGATTAAGTACCTACTAAATGACATTCTCTATGTTGTTCAATGAGAGAAAGAGAAAACAAACACATACACACACACAAACACACACACACACACACACACACACAAAGACCTGCCTTCAAAGCACTTGTATTCAACTACTTTTAGTTTATTTTGTATGAACTTTTTTTCTTTTTTTAATTTTCCAATTAATAGTATTTTTTTCCAATTTAATGAAAAGATAGTTTTCAACATTGTTTTATAATATTTTGAGTCCCAATTTTTTTTCTCCTTTCCTCCCTTCCCAAGATGGAAAGCAATCTGATAGAGGATATATATGTACAATAGTATTAAACATGTTTCCATATTAGTCATGTTGTGATAGAAGAAGAATCAGAAGAAAACGGAAACAACACAAGAAAGGAAAAAACAACAAAAAAGAGAAAATAGTATGCTTCAATTTGCACTCAAACCCCATAGTTTTTCTCTGGGTGTAAATAGCATTTTCAGTTTTTATTTTGGAAATATATTAAATCATTGTACTGTAGAGAAAAGCTAAGTTGGTCATGGGACAATGATGCTATTACAGTATAAAATGTTCTCCTAGTTCATCTCACTTAACTCAGCATCAGGCCATGTACATCTTTCCAGGTTTTTCTGAAATGTGTCTGGTCACCATTTCCTATAATGCAATAATATTCCATTACATTCATATACCACAACTTGTTCAGCTATTTCTCAATTAATAAGAATTTCCTCAATTTCCAACTCTTTGGTACCACAAAAAAGCTGCTATAAATACTTTATATATGTATGTCCTTTCCCCTTTTTTTTTATAATCTCTTTGGAACATAGGCCTAGCAGTGGTATTACTGGATCAAAGTGTATGCACAGTTTTATGACCCATTGGGCATAGTTCCAAATTTTTTCCAGAATGGTTGGATCAGTTTGCAACTCCACCAACAATGCATTTATGTTTCAATTTTCCCACATCTTCTCCAACATTTATCATTTTCCTGTTTTGTCTTAGTAGCCAATTTGATAGTTGTGAGGTGGCACCTCAGAGTTGTACTGATGTGAATTTATCTAATTAGAAATGGTTTAGAACATTTCCTCATATGACTACAGTCAGTTTAATTTCTTCATCTGAAAACTGCCTGTTCATATCCATTGACCTTTTATCATTTGGGAAATGACATATTCTTATAAATTTGACTCCATTCTCTGTGCATTTTAGAAATGAGCCCATTATCAGAGACACTGGCTATGAAAATTGTTTCCTAGATTTCTGCTCCCATTCTATTGTTGGCTGCATTGGCTTTGTTTGTGCAAAAACTTCATAATTTCACGTAATCAAATTTATCAGTTTTGCATTTCATAATCTTCTCAATCTCCTTTGGCCATAAATTCTGTTCTCCATAGATCTGACTTGTAAACTACTCCTGGTTCTCATAATTTGTTAATAGTGTAAATCTAATTTGTTTATAATACAAACCCTTTATGTACCCATTTTGACCTTATCTTGGTACATATTGTAACATGTTGGTCTATGCCTAGTTTTCTGCATACTATCTCCCAGTTTTCTAAGCAGTTTTCAAATACAGAATTCTTATCCCAGAAGCTGGAGTCTTTGGGTTTATCAAATAGTAGATTACAATAGTCATTGACTACTGTGTCTTCTGTACCTAACTTATTCCATGTATCTACCACTCTATTTCTTAGCCAGTACCAAGTAGCTTTGATGATTGCTGCTTTATAGTACAGTTTTAGATCTGGTACAGCCTGGCCATCTTCTCTTGTGTTTCTTTTCATTAATTCCCTTGGTATTATTGAACTTTGTTCTTCCAGATGAATTTTGTTGTTATTTTTCTAGCTCTATAAAATAATTTTTGGTAGTTTGATTGGTATGACACTGAATAAGTAAATTAATTTAGGTAGAATCATCATTTTTATTATATTAGCTCAACCTACTCATGAACAACAGATATTTTTATAATTATTTAGGTCTGACTTTATTTGTATGAAAAGTGTCTTGTAATTGTGTTCATATAGTTTCTGTGTTTGTCTTGGCAGGTAAACTTCCAAGGTAAACTACCGTTGTTTTAAATGAAATTCCTCTATCTCTTGCTGCTGGAGTTTGTTAGTAATATTTAGAAATGCCAACGATTTATGGAATTCTATTTTGTATCTTGCAACTTTGACAAAATAGTTAACTTTTTCAAGTATTTTTAATTTATTCTGTAGAATTCTCTAAGTATACCATCCTATCATCTACAAAAAGTGATAGCTTTATTTCTTCATTTTCTATTCTAATTCCTTAGAATTATTTTTCTTGTCTTACTGATGTAGCTAATATTTCTAGTACAATATTGAACAACAGTGGTGATCATGGATATCCTTGTTTCACCCCTATTCTTACTGGAAATGCTTCTAGCTTACCCCCATTACATACAATGCTTGCTTTTGGTTTAGGTATATACTGCATATCATTTTAAGGACAAATCCACTGATTCCTTTGCTCTCTAGTGCATTTGAAAGGAATGGGTATTGTATTTGGTCAAAAGCTGTTTCTGCATCTATTGAGATAATCACATGACTTCTGTTCTTTTTGTTATAGATATGGTCAGTTATGATAATAGTTTCTCTAATATTGAACCAGCCTTGCATTCCTGATATAAATCCTATCTAGTTATAGTGTATCATACTAGTGATAAGTTGATGTGATCTCTCTGCTAACAGATATTTTAAAAATTACATCAATATTCATTATGGAAATTGGTATATAATTTTCTTTCTCTGTTTTGGATCTTCCTCGTTTAGGTATCAGCACCAAATCTGTGTCGAGAAAAGAATTTGGGAAGACTCCTTCTGGGGCACTTAGGTAGTGCAGTGAGTAGAGCACTAGCCCTGGAGTTAAAAGGACCTGAATTCCAATCTGGCCGCAGACACTTGACACACTTACTAGCTGCTTGACCTTGGGCAAGTCATTTAACCCTAATTGCCTTGCCTTCCCCCCTCCAAAAAAAAAAAGGAAAGACTCCTTCTGTGCCTATTTTTGCAAAATAGTTTATATAGTATTAGAATTAGTTTTTCTTTAAAAATTTGGTAAAATTTTCTTGAAACTTGATCTGGCCCTAACAGTTTTTTTCTTAGGAAGTTCATTGATGGCTTTCTTGATTTCTTTTATGAAATGGGCTTATTTAGGTATTTTATTTCCTTTTGTATTAATCTAAGCAATTTATATTTTTTGTAAATACTTATCCATTTCACTTAGATTATCAGATTTATTGGCATATAGTTGGACAAAACAGTTCCTAATTATTTTTTAATTTCTTATTCATTGGTGGTGAATTCACCCTTTTCATTTTTAATATTGATTATTTGGATTTTTTGTTTTTTAAAAAAAATCAAATTAACCAAAGATTTATGTATTTTATTGCTTTTTTCATAAAACCAGATCAGTTTTATTAGTTCAATAGTTTTCTCAATTTTAATTTTCTTAATCTCTCCTTTGATTTTCAGAATTTTAATTTTGTAATTAATTTAGGATTTTTAGTTTGTTCATTTTCTAGCTTTTTTAGTTGCATGCCTAATTCATTGATTTCTATTTTATTCATGCAAGCATTTAGAGATAGAAAATTTCCCCTAAGAACTGCTTTGGTTGCATCCCATATGTTTTGGTATGTTGTCCTATAATTGTCATTCTCTTTGGCGAAGTTATTGATTGTTTCTAAGATTTGCTGATTGACCCACTCATCCTTCAGGATTAAATTATTTAATTTCTAATTAGCTTTTACTCTATCTTTCCATGCATGGCCTTTTATTGCATGGAAATTTTATTGCATCATGATCTGCAAAGAATGCCCTTAATATGTCTACCTTTCTGCATTTTATGCCTTAATAGTTTTTTTGAAGGTGCCCTTTACCACTGAGAAAAAGGTGCATTTCTTTCTACACCCTTTCATTTTTCTCCAGATGTCTTTCACATCTAACTTTTCTAAAATTCTATTCACCTCCTTAACTTTTTCTTGTTTATTTTATATTTATATTTATCTAATTCATAAAGGGGGAAGTTGAGGTTCCCCTTTAATACAGATTTGCTGTCTATTTCTTCCTATAACTTACTTAACTTCTCCTCTAAGAATATGAATGCTATATCATTTGGTGCATATATGTTTACTATTGATAATGCCTCATTATCTATGGTGCCTTTCAGCAAGAGGTAGTTTCCTTCCTTATCTATTTTAATTAGATCTATTTTTGCTTTTGCTTTGTCTGAGATCAGGATTAATACCCCTCTTTTCTTTTGTACTTCAGCTGAAGCATACTATATCCTTCTCCAGGCTTTTACCTTTACTCCGTGTGTATCTCTTTGTGTCATATATGTTTTTTCTAACACCATATTGTAAGATTCTAATTTTTAATCAACTCTGCTCTTCACTTTCATTTTTATGAGAGAGTTCATCTCTTTCCTATTCACAGTTATGATTACTAACTGTGTCTTTCTTTCCATCCTATTCTGCACCCCTTTATAATTTTCTCTCCTTTTTCATTCTTTCTGTTCCCACTGGTGTTCTGCTTCTGACCACTACCTCCCTCTATCTGCCCTCCCTTCTATCAGCCCCATTCTCTTTTCTTTCCTATGTCCCTGACTATTTTTCCCTCCCTCTGCCCTCAGTTCCAACTGCCACTCTTCCTTTTCTTTTCCATTTCTCCTCCTACTTCACTATCAGGTAAAATAGATTTACCCAAATGACTGTGTATGTTATTCCCTCTTTGAGCCAAATCCAATGACATTAAGGTTAAAATAATGGTCACCCCTGCCTTCTTTCTCTGTATCGAAATGGGTGTTTGTACCTCTTCATGTGCTGTAACTTACCCTATTCTGCCCCCTGCTTTCTTCTTTCTTCCTGCTTCTCCCAATGTAATTATTTTTTCACTCCTTAATTATTTTTTAACATCACATCAAAGTCAACTTATACCAACACTTTCTATATAAATATGCCCCTTCTTTTTAGGTTTTATCATATAAGTTTATTTATTTTTTGTTTTCAACATTCACTTCCACAAGATTCTGAACTCCAAATTTTCTCCACCTCTCTCCCCTGCCCCCACCCTAGGACAGTGTGTATTTTGATTACCCTTTCCTCCAATGTTCCCTCCATTCTATTACCCCCCACATTCCCTTCTCTTATCCTCTTCCCTTCTATTTTCCTGTGGGGCCAGATAGATGTTTATACCACATTCCCTGTGTATATTTCCCAGTTGCATGTAAAAACAATTTTTAACATTCATTTTTAAAGCCTTGAGTTCCACATTCTCTCCCTTCCTCCCTCCCCACCCACCTTCATTGAGAAAGCAAACAATTTGATATAGGTTATACATGTATAGTCACACAAAACACTTTCATAATAGTCCTGTTGTGAAAGACTAACTATATTACTGTCTATCCTGTCCCACCTTCCATTATCCTATCCCACCCTCCATTTATTCTACTCTCTTGACCTGTCCCTCCACAAAAATGTTTGCTTCTGATTACTCCTTCCCCCAATCTGCCACCTCTTATATTATCTCCCCTCTCTTATCTCTTTCCCCCTGCTTTCCTGTAGGGTAAAACAGATTTCCATATCCAATTGAGTGTGTATATTATTGCCACCTCAAGCCAAATCCAATGAGAGGAAGGCTCACTTATTCCATATCACCACCCCCCTCCTCCCCTGTGTCATAAAAGCTCTTTCTTGCCTCTTTTATGTGAGATGATTTGCTACATTCTACTTCTCCCTTTTACTTTTTCCCAGTACATTCCTCTCAACACTTAATTTTATGTTTTCAGTATCATCCCTTCATATTGAGCTCACCCTGTGCCTTCTGGTGATTTACTGCTTATTCTGCCATCTTGGCTTTGGGAACTTGTATGATCAAATATAAATGAGAATCCTTGTTGGAGAGACTTTTAAATGTTATGTTGAGTCACTTAAAAACTCATTAACAAATAATAAATACAGTGGTACCTTGTATTTTCTTCACATTAAAATAAATCATGTGATGATGAACATGTGTTCTATACAAAATTATAGTATTATCAGATTCGGAGTTCAAAGGGTCCTTACAGATCCTTTAGTCTACTACAAACATATCATGGATCAGGACATTGAATCCAAGAAAGTGGAAGTAATTTGCCCAAAGTCAAATATACATTTAATAAAACCTGTAGGTGGCACTTTTGTTTTCCAATCTCTCTACATTTTTATACTGTACCTTGTCACATGTTTATATAACTGGTTTCTGCCAACATTTACTAGTAGTTATGGATAATGAGTAGAGCTTTCATTTTAAGTGTCTTGTCATCTTTTCCCTTTCAAAAACATATTGCAGACTTTTAAGTCAATACTATCTAGAAAAATTGTAGTGTTCTGTCAATTCTACTTCACTTGTGGAAATTTGATTTCACATTTAAAACAGTTTACTAATTTTATACATGACAATAACAAAGTTTTTATATGTGGAATTAAATTCCTAAAATATAATATTCATGCCTTGAATGAAGTAAATGCTCCAACTAATTTTTTTCTTGTAATCACATCGGTAGTATTAATTCTCTACAGAGAATTTATGTATAGAAAGCCATAGACAAGAACTGCATAAGATGAGAAAACATAAAAAGATGCAATCTCATTTGTGAATACTTGACATTTTTTTAAATAAAGAATGCCCCAGATATATGTGTACATATTCTCATAAGCTTTTTTTGTAAAGATTAGAAAGTAGGTATGTGGATGAGTATTTACTGAGGTTCTGTCAATTGTCTTTTTGGGGTAGCAGTATCATATGTGAATTTTCTATTCATTTAGTATAGTCTTTCCCCCAGAGTCACTTTTCTGCATTACTATGGGTACCAAAGGGACCCAAATAAAAATGAAGGATATTTTTGCTAAAGTTTCTATTCCCTTATTGGTTTGTTGTGGACAAAGAATCCATATAAATAGCTAACCTACTTGTGCTCTATTTCTCTGTTCTTACCTGAGTTGGTCTTTGGTAAAAGACTGTGTTTGACCATAATGGTGCTTGAGGCCTTTGCAGTTTCCAGAAGACTAGAAAATAACTTGCCTATGCAGCCAGAGACAATCCAAAA
Organism: Phalanger gymnotis; assembly: GCA_028646595.1. Lineage (NCBI taxonomy): Eukaryota > Metazoa > Chordata > Mammalia > Diprotodontia > Phalangeridae > Phalanger > Phalanger gymnotis. The sequence continues at coordinate 177,972,322 of CM053627.1, forward strand.
TCCTATGGCTAACCTTACTATAACTAGTTACAGGATGTCTGCATGTACTCCAAAGTACATGTGGGAAATCAGCAAAACACTCTGCACGTGCTCATAAGGACAAAGCTCATTGTCCCATCTCCTATTGCACTTCCCTTATGTCTAGACTTCATGCCAGCTCAAGATGAGCCAGACTTATTTCAAGTATTTTGACACATAGTTGACACTTAATGAATGCACATTACATTCATTTGAATTGAATTAAATTGAACTGAAATAAATTGAGTTGATTGAATGGATAGAACAGGTTGTACGTGTCTACTCTGCACTGGAAAGATTCAGACATTTAGTGTGCATAAGCTAAGGGCTTAATAATGACGACTATCTAAGCACCCTACAAGTGTCCTCTAGTCTTCTGGTCTTTTGATTTATTATTTGTTACCTTTGTATGAAGTCTTTTTTCCCCAGTCAATTCTCTGATTTGTGGGTTAGATATTTTGACTGCTGCCAAATCTCTGATTGTCAGTCTGTTTCCTCTAAAATCAAACTGAAGGTTCCATCCAACAAATAACACAGGAATATTCAGATCTCTGATGACAAAATCCTTCTCATACCACATAATGCTCCTAGTTGGTGTTCAAATTTATATAGTAGTCAGGGAAAAAGAGGCAGTTAAAACCAAAAAGGCAGTGAAAGTAGAGAATAAGAGATGTGTTAGATCTCTTCATGTACATCCCTGCCTTTATTATGTGAACCTGTCAGCAATAAACTCATTGGCATTTGCTTAGGATTCCTGCCTCATTTAAAAAAAAACCTGTTGGTATTCCTACATAGGTCTAAAATATTCCAGTGTTCCTTTCAATCTAACTAAAGAGATTTAGAGCTTCACTAGACTCAGCAATGAGTGGAAGGAGGGGGAGAAGAGGATTTGACTTTCTAATAAACTTGTAATAGCTCTTCTTTTGGATTTATGTTATGAGACCTATTCCAATTATTTGTATTGTAATTTTTTTTGCGTATATACTTTTTTCTCTTTAAAATGAGATCATTTGGTAAAGTACCTAGAGCACTGCCTAGCACAAGGTCGGTGCTTAATAAATGCTTGGTCCTCTCCACCTAGTCCCCATTCTAAAGGACTATACATTCCTAGTGAGCAGCTACTTGGTATATCTTGTCTAAAATATGGGGAGCACCCTCCGTTACATCTACTATTGATTCTAATGTACCAGAACCCCTACTTCCAATCTGTTAGGGTATCAAGGCTACCTAGGATCTTTCTAGGTCTTGGTCAGAGGACACATGGTGAACTTCTGAGTTCACAAAATTTACTAACAAATAAATGGCACACTCACAAGTATCACTCAATTTTTCCTTTTTCTACTTTCTATATTATCTCTCTGCAAGCAGGTATTTTATGTATAACAGCTATTTTGTATACAACATACAGGTGGACTACAACATAATAAATGAGAAGAACAATACCAGAAAACAATCAATGCTTAATGTTGTGAAATTTAAAAGACCAAGTTTGGCTCTAAAGAAGGGATATAAGAAGATACTATTCCTCACTCCTATGCATAGGTCAGAGTTCACTGATAGAAAATGGTGGAGGATATGATGTCAGATTTTTAAAAATGCGACCATTGGTTTTATTAAATTGTTTCTTTTCTTTTTTTCTCTTTTTCCTTAAAGGTCTTTATTATAAGAAATAGCTTTCAGGGGAAGGAAGGTAGAGGAAAATCTAGGTGATATAACAATTTTAAAAATTAATAAAACTCTCTTATAAAAAAACAGAACAATGGTATTCATTCTGACTGTTTTCTTTAAATACCATGGCAACAACAGCCCTGGGCAGTAAAACCAATTCAATTACACACTTTGCATCAGCTTTTCTCAGTAACCTATGTACAGTGAAAACCTCTTGAGGCAGTCACCAATGGCCAGCTGTACCTGTACTTTCCCTTGCTCTATAACCCACTGTGCTTCTTTTCTCCCAATATAATTAATCATCTTTGTACACTTCAAAATGACTTGTACTCAGTCTGTTGAATAAGTAAGTTAAGAAACAGGCTCTTAATAATAGTATTAAGGAATTGAGAAAGTTGAATGAAATTATTAGTATAGTTAAAAAGATAATCAATATTTATAGGGCAAAGGGGATAGAAAGCTGGTCTCAGATACATACATACAAATTTCTGCTATACATTGATTGTGTGGCCCTGGGCAAGTTACTTGATATTCGATGTCCCTTTTGCAAAGGAGGGATGCAAAGCTCTACTAGTAGTTGGGATTTCCTCTTCAGGTATTCTCTCTATCAATGAAATCTGTGGCCTGCTCCAAACAAAAGTAAAACAAAAGAAAAAAGAAAATAAAGCAGACTTAAAAAGAGACACATTAAATGATTAAAAGAATTTCACTCAAAGACTCTATGCTTCCAATCTATCATCTATAAAATCAGGAGGTTCATCTGCAAGGTCCCACCAAGCTCTAACATTATATTTCTAGAATGTTATGTTGGCAGAGGGGGTGTTATATTGAGCACATTTCTTGATGATCAAAGGACTTGTTCTAAGAGGAATTTCTCATGTAAGTGCCATATCCCAGAACACATTTAATTATGTCTAACTAAAATGGACCACTAGACTAATTGTTGTTTCAAGATACTCCTTCAAAGAGGAGAATATTTTAAATGTTCTTGGCCATCATGCAGTGAACTATCTTGCCCCTTGCTCTATGATGCAATTTAGTTAGCTAGCTTTATATTTTCTATATTTTCTGTATTTTTCTATATTTGCTATTAATTTGGGAGGGCACATAGAATAAGTCCAATAAGTGCTGTGAAAAGTATTTCAAAACATTCTGACACAGAAGTTACATGGAAAGGCAAGTCAAAATATTTTTCCCCTTTCCTATTAAAGGAATAGGTTATTTCTGGTGACCATTTTCCATTTATTTAATTTTTGTCCCACGTTCATGCCAGAGGTGCCTCCCATAAAGTATCCTGTTTTAGAATAAGATGGTAACTAGTTGATTCATACACTAATTCACAGCAGGCTGCTGGCCATGGGAAGTTAATATTCCAAGGTGGAGATCCATCCTGGCATTGTAATCCACACAGGAGAATAACATGACTTCTGTCTATATTCATGCTTAGATGGTGAGAGTACATTCATATTGATTTGCAACTGTCAAAACCATGGTGACATATGAATGCTCACTCTTTTGTATAAAACAATTACATTTAGCAATAATCTTTTGAGAAAACTGGAAGGCATTCAGTTGAATGCTTCTCTGAGTGTAATGTTCTGTGCTAATGAAAAAAGTAAGTGACCGATGCTTATGAGTTTCCAAAACCTTCTGTGTGGAAAAATTAGAGATTTCTTCAATATTCTGGTATTTGCTTACTGATTGGAGGAAAACGTATTACTCAACTCAAAACCAAAAGCAGTTGGAAATGATAGTTGCCAAGATAAAAACTCAACCAGGTTAAGATAGAGGAGACTTCATCATCCAAAAGTTTCTCACACATTTAATAGAGATTGAAGGAAGTGGATAAATCCAGGAGAATTATCTTTTAAGTTTTGAGAAGTATAAAAAAACAGCAAACACTCTTGCAACCACGAAGAATATTAATGAGTTACTTTTTTAAATTGTATTGGTTTAAGCATGTTAATAATTTGCCTTGAGCTCTGACATTTGCCATCCAATTTTTCACTAAATAATGACATAAAAAATGCTTTAGCAAGAGCTGCTGAAAGTGGGGAATGACATTTGTAAATCACTGTCATGTTTTCTTAATTGAAGTAGAATTGTTAGTGTAATAGATAATAAGAGAGCCTAGGTTAAAGTTACACTTTCTCTTCTGAACATAAAAAATTAATAATCCTTACAACATGCTAACCTCGTCATTGTTCATGCTTGACCTCCTCAGCTTGAGCAACTTGCATTTTCATTCTGTTTTACTTCCTCACAAGTACAACTTGGGCTTCCTTATTATTCAGAGTGGTTAAATCTTAATCAATTTCTTAAAATCCCTTGCTGAATGCAACCTTCTAATACAATCATTAGATTACAGAATTAGGACTAGAATTGATCTCAGAAGCCATCTAATCCAATACCCTCATTTTACAAGTGAAGAAATTGAGACCCATTGAGATTAAATGAATTGCCCAATATTCAAAAAAAAACCACACACCAACAACTGTAAGTACTAGAAGCAGGATTTGAACCCAGGTTCTCTATTTCCAGAACTCCATTATACCAGAAATCCTTTATGTCAGACTTCCTCCTTATCTCTCATTTCTCACTCTTCCCCGTCTTTGTAAACCTGATTTTCACTTATATAGAATTCAAACACTTAAATACTTCCCAAGTATTTATATGTATATAAATACATATACACACATGTATATACATATGTGTATATATGTATGCATGCATGCATATACACACATATATATGTGTGTATATATGTATATATACATATTTATTGTTGTTGTTGTTGTTATAAACATCTACCACGCTAATCCTCAACCTGTATATAATCCTGCTCTCTACTTAATTGTGGTCCCCTGCACAGGCTGCCAAATATTGTTGGATATAGTCACAAAATTGTGTCAATTAGTAACATTAAAAATTTATGCTACTTATCATCCCATTGCTCTCTTGAATGATTGAATGCATGAATGAGCTAGTAAGTGAATGAATGAATGAAAAAGCACTTATTGTTATTTATTTTGTCAAACACTGTTATAAGCACCTTTGGAATATTCTCTCAGTGAGTTGACGTTCTAATATTGGGAGACAAATGTGTAGGATGGCTCAGATTCATGACACATAACAAGCTATACTTTTCCCTTGCTATTTCCATCCTCTGACTGAAAAAAAAATGTTGCCTACGTTTGTGACTAATACATCTCAACCACTCTCTCATTCCAACACCTTGTAGTTTCACTCCAACTATCAGCAATTTACTAAAATTGCTGTATTTAAGGCCATTAATTACATTATAATAATTTGGTGGTGTTAATTCAGTCCTCACCATCTTTGACCTCTCCGAAGTACTTGATTCTATTGAATTATAGAATCATAATTGAGGAGGCCTCAGATTCTATTTTAGTTTGCTCCATCTCTGGTCATGATTTTTTTCAACATTAATAAAAATGTGCTTTAAAATATCCATTGAGGGGGAAAGTTCTGTTTCTAGACTACCTCCTCCTTGAAACTCTTCCTCTTTGCTTTAATGAAATTGCACTTTCCTGGTTTCCTAGGCACGTGGATGGCAGAGTAGAAAGGTCTTAGAGTCAGGAAGACCTGAATTTACATTTGACCTCAGATGCTTATTAACAGTTTGATCCTGGACAAGTCATTTAGTCACTGTCTGCCTATGTTTCCTCAAATGCAAAGTGAGAATAGTAATAGCATTACTTCACAAGGTTGTTGTTAAGATCAAATGAGATAATACTTGTGAAGTATAATACCGGCAAATAGTAGGCACTTGACAAATTCTTTTTCCCTTCTCCTCTTATCTCCCTCATTTCCTTTCTCTGTCCTTCACTAACTCCTCTTCCTTTCTGCACCCAAAAAAGAATGATTCCTCAAGGAAAGTTATTCTCGCTTCTTTCTTCTTCTGTAGCCATCATTTATTTTTTTCTCCACGATCCTCCTCTGAAATATAATCCCCATTGCTACCACCTAGCTCAGGCCCTCATTACCCTCTGCTCAGCTGAGCCAATAGTCTTAATAGTTGATCTACTCATGTTTTACACTCCCATCTGCCCCCCACATTGATGCCAGATTGATCTTTTTTTTAGTCTACAAGTACATCTCTGATCATGCCACTATCTTGTCCATAAATCTTTAATACTTCACCATAATCTATGCAATAAATTTGTTAAGATTTTATTGCCCCAATCTATTTCTCTAACTTGTACACTAAGGATGCTACGGTGGGGAAAATGCTAAATTTAGAGTCAGGAATGCCTCGTCTTGAATTCTACTTCTAATGCTTGCTTACTGAGTGGCCAAGGGACTGTTACTTCATCTCTAAATCTCAGATTCTTCATCTGTAAAACAAGGTTAATGATGCCTATAATATCTCCCTCACAGGTTTTTGAGTGGCTCAAATGAGATAATATATGTAAAGTGTTTTGTAAAACTTAAAAGTGCTTCTGAGAAGCAGTGTAGTGTAGTAGATAGAGTGCTCTACTTAGAGTTCAGAAGATCAACTAAAATCTTGTCTCTGATACATTTTAGCTGTATGACCCTAAGCAAGTCACTTAAACTTTCTGTCTCAGTTTTATCATCTGTTAAATGAGAGGCTTATACTATATTATTATCTCTGAAGCACCTACTAGATCCAAATCTATAATCTTGTGACTTGAATTCAAGGCTCAACTCTGACATACGCTTGATGGATGAACACAACTTCTCCATGATTCTGGCAACTTGCTAATACTATGAGTTGCAGAATAGTCACTGAGCTACTTTGATAGTAGAAATCCCTCACCAGTAGCTCTGTATACCAAGGAAAACATTGCCCTGTTATTGGGTGTTTTTTAAGTGTTATATAAACATCACCTATTTGTTTCACTTTTATCTGTCTCCCTTTCATTTCTCATCATATCAATTCGTGTACTCTCTAATCCTTCAAAAGGAGAATGCTCACTGTTTTAAAAACTTTTTCCCCATCTTCACACCTTTGCTTATACTTTTTTCATTCCACCTCAAATAATTTTCCCTTTGTCTAATCCTATTTATCTTACCTGTTCTAGGATACTAGCTACTACTAAACTCAATCCTCCATGAAGACTTTCTATTCCCTCAACTAGAAGCAATTTCTCCCTTTTAAAATAGCACTTTGTTTACATTTCTTTTTTGGCATTTATATAATAATTATTCATTTTGGTGCAATACTAAAAGTCTTCCTGCAATGCCTCATTTTGAAATTGACATGACTGTGAATTTAAAAAAAGTTAGCACAATCTTTGGCAAGTTCTTACCAAAGGAAAACAAAGTAAAAGAAATAACTAGGAATTATATCATGAGGCAGAGTAATCAGTTAAGGGGAATGATGGAGATCCTTAGAAACAAACAAACAGAAAAAAACAATAAAAGTCTTATAAAAATCTGATACCTACTACCATCTTCATTCATTTTGTACATCACATGTGGTATGAATCTCTAAGTCTAGTGAAACAATGTTGGCACCTATCTAGTTGGGTGTGAATGCATGGCCAAAATAAAAAAGGTAGAATTATTGAGGAGTAATAGACTGGGACAAGTGAAGGAACAAGGACATCATACAAGTATATTCATGCAATATGAATATACTTTCATGTAGTAGATGGACTTTAAATGCTTAGGTAGTTAATGAATGATGGAAAAGATTGAGTGAATACATCAATGTCTAGGTTAAGGTAAAAGACTGGAAGAAAAATGCTTATGTGAGCAATGGACTTGAATGGATTAATAGGAAAGGTTGATATGTAGGTAGTATTCTGCTTAAACACTCATATCTAGTTAGTGTAGTAGTTACATTTGTGTAACATTTTCTTGGTTAAAGTTTTGAGTTCATTTTAAGGGTTGAGGGGTATGAGGTGGAAATATTCAAAAAATGAATGTAATAGAAAAAACTGACAACATTGAAAGTACAAGAAACTCTTAAAATGTGAATGTAAGCCAGATAGTATGATATAAGATGTACCTGGATCACATGGTAAACCAATAGGTAAACAGCTATCCGTTCATGTCTAATGACTCCTATTTCCCATTAGTCTGATCAGTACTGTGAGATTTTAGCAATTCTAGTTACAGAATATTCCTCCTTTTTCTTTGTTCCATTAAAGTTAAAGTTATGAAGTGAATTATTTTCATCTACTTTCACCACAGTTTTCACTTTCAATGCTATTTTCTGTCTGCCCTGATAACTCAATAATGTGTCTCCAAATATAATCTCAGAAATTCCACAAAAAACATTTGGTTTTACACTCCTTTTTTTCCTCCTCTCTTTATATGTCCTGCCTTGAAGATGTATTTACTTGGCTAAAATATGGCTGTTGATTTATAGCTAATTCATGCAGGGAAATGTGTAGTCCAGCTTTATAAATATTTAAACCGCAGTAATAATAGGAAGAAATATAGGAGATACCTTTCATCTTATTATTGGACAATGGTTCCTTTTACATTATGCCATGGATTAAATACCTCACAGTCAACACAGAGAAGAAAAAAAATTTTTCTTTCAAGATATATGAAATGGTGCCTCATATTTTTTCATTTCTATAGATTTATACCAATGCCATGACATTTGCCGTACTTCTTTTAAGTAAATGATTTGTATCTTTGGTGGTAAGCAAGTCTGATGGAAATTTCCTGACCCCCTATTTTCTAGATGTTCTCAAGTTGCCATGCATGGCACTGTAAGGTTTACTTGCATAATCAACACTTTCTTAATTTAGACTATGGAATTGGAAACAAAGGTTACCAATTATCTTAGTTTATCTACCTTAGAGCTTTGTTATAACATTATTTAACATTTCTATATGAAGCAATCCTATCTTATGGTCTATGAAAAAGCCATCATTTCTGAATCACCAAAAGGATCTCACTATTGGGGAGCTCAATGGCATGGATCTTAAAGGCTTCTAAAGCCTTACTGTAGTTTATATTTTATGGTGGTACAAATCAAATTGCTATTTTTTGGTGAGAGTTTATAATTCAAGGTGGTATAAATTATGTTTCTACGGGAGAGGGTGAATCTGTTATTTTATCATTATAGGGAACTTTGAGTAAAGAAATTTCCTCTGTAACAGTTTTAGAGCATTGCTTTGGAGGTAAAATGACTTGCTCAGGTCATATAGTATGTATCAGAGAAGGGACTTGAAGCCAGATTCTCCTGTCTCTATTTCCTGTACTAAAGCTATTGATATTGCCAAATGGACTATGATGGAAAGGACTCATATGTGACTTGCAGTCCTTTATTTCATTCACAGGCTAGATCTTGTTCATAGCTTGGCCTCTTTTCTTCACAAAAGCCAGCCCATCTCAGGTTACTTACAAGCCAGCTTGGACTGTTTGTTGGTATGACTTCCCGGCAGACATTGGCTATGCCCTGTTACTTCATCATGTCCTTGTTGCATTTTCTCATTCCACCTTGACTTCAATTGCTTCATTTCAGCTGATCTTGCAGTAGAACATTAATGTCCCATTGTGATCTGTTCTTTAATAGGGGTTTACCTGAATGCAGCAAAATTTGATGCACTCAAATAATAAAGCAGAACATATTGGGTGTAAGTCATTAAGATGATCTTGTGAGTGTCAGGGGAAGACCTCTTCTGAGTTGTGTAGTCTAGATGTGCAGAATAAAGCTGAATATAGCCTTTGGTAAAGTCTCATTCTGACTCATCTGAACTCACATAGATCTATGATATAAGTAAGAACTGCATAAAATGGATAGGTTATGATCTGTACCTAGGTTGGTGGGGGGAGGGAGATGTACTCACATTAGTGAGATCACAACATCAGCTGAAACATCAAATTAGATTGTTCTAATACATTGTCTTCATATCCTCAAGGGTCAGGCACAATTTCTGGAAGACAGTAGTACTGAATAAATGCTTTTTGATTAATCTGCTTTCAAAAGGCATTCATTATCAAATGGAAGAGCTGAGATTCAAACCCAAATCCTCTGACAGAAAATCCTACCATTCTTTGTACCGCATCATGCTACCTGTTCACTCAACACAAATACGCATTTCAAATTGTATTCTTTCCAAATATATTACCTTGAAGTAAAATTTTTTGCATGTGATATTTTACCATTACATTTTATTAAAAATTACTTTTATTTTTTGTATAAAATTTTTATTGGTAGCAGAGGATAAGGCATAGGGAAAGGGGAAGAGGAGATAATCAATGTAGAAACAACAAATTAACAGAGCCTAAAGGTGCTAGGGAGAGGAATACAGGCTGGCCAGTGATGTACTAAATGAATATTAAATCATTTTAACCATTTTGAGTGGATGTATACTCAAATTCACATACACACAGATGCATACACTATTCATTAACACACAACACATACACAAACTTGCACACATACATAGATGTTATACAGCAGTGTTTCATAGTATGAAAGACCCTGGATTTAAGACAAAGGATGCTTCTCTACCCTGGAACTGTGATCGGGCTCCTACTTCCCTGTGGCAATAAGCACTAAGTTCCCTGAGACTAAAACGCAGAAGAGTAGATGGGCAACATGACAAGGTCCTGCACCCTGTGTCAGTAAAGAGTCCCCTAATAATGTCCTTCTTATGAGCTGTCCAACCTTCTTACTGTCTGTGGGCTGACAGTACCTGAAGTTCCTACTGCCATTGGAATAGTTGCCTCTTCTGGCCTTTCTGGGCCTGTTTCTGGCTTACCAGAGTGTGGCCTATTATGCACTGTGTTTCGGGGCTGACCACCACGCTGGTGAAACATACCTTTCCTGCTGACTTTCTAAGTTTTGTTTGACTGGAAAATTGTTTCATCCTGACCTTTTGTTGATTCTGCAGCACTAGATTTCAATTTGAGGTATTATTTTAACGTTGTTTGGAGAAGAATTTGGGGACATTCAGGGGAGATCCTGCTTTTTTGATTGTTTTTAACTTAAGTGAAATATTTCGCATTTTCTCCTGCTCATTTCATCATGTTATATTGAGGGTGTCATTCTAGACTGCAGAGATACTTCTGAATTTTTTAATTGTTAAGCAACATTTAATATATTGACAAATTTTGTCTCATATATTTATAAAAAATAGGTTTTCTAGATCTTCATCCAAGTCACCAGTGTTGAACAGAATAGGACTGAGAAATAAGTGCTTTCAGTGTAACAAGGTATTTCAGTGTAATGGCTAACAAAATACTAAAGCATATTTAATAGTGTCAGGACATAGGATGGACACCAGTGGAAGCAGAATGAGAGAAGCATGAATAGAATGAGAATGGGCCTAATAGCAGAGGTTACAAGAAAATAAATTCTCCATTAGTTCATTGGAAGTGTGGAAGGAAAGGAAGTTTTAAAGGTCATGGTTTCAAGAATTATTATAAGAGAACACATTCAACAGCATCAATCATTTGGATTGAGAACTAGAAAGCATATGCGGGGTTTTCAATTGGCTTAACATTATTCAGCAATATGACATAGTAATGTAATCCTACATTGAATGAATAACATTATGAGCTGTAATGGTAAGTAAAGTGGGACTTTTTTTGTCTTTTTTCTTGGACTGCTTCTCAGCACTAAGGCAATCAAGTGCCTTTGTGTCTTGCCTTTGTTTGAATGAAGAGTCACTGATTGGAAACAATATATAGGATGTGGTGCTAGCGATTAAAGATCTTTCTCATACCCTTTTGCTAAGTTGGTGCTAAGCTGCAGGCCTACATCCTTTTGCTAAGTGAGCACTAAGCCCCAGGACCCTAAACAGGGCATATATGCTCTGAGGTTGGCATTTTGCTTTTGGGGGCTTACTCATGGAAAGAGTGCTCATGTGATTTGGCCATATGAGACTCTGGGTAACCATTACAGCACACACCCCAGCTTTGAAAAACCCAGACGTTGGTACTTCTCTCTCTTTTAACTGTGTGTGTAATGTCTTGGTCAGGTAGCTAGAAGCCCATCTGTTGATTTGTGTTTATTTGCTCTGTTTATATAATTTATGCTGTAATTTCTTTTTGTGTTTTCTCTGAAGTTTAGGGTGCTGACTTTTCCCCTTGAACTAAGTGAATGATATATGTATGTTTAATTAAATTGAGATTGTTAACCCCTTAAAGTTGCTTTCTTTAGAAAAGCAGATCAAAGAACTGGTGCTAGCAGCCCTCCTGTATGTATTGGTTTTACACCCCCACAGCAGCTGCTAGCAACATTGTTGTTACATGAGTCCAGGAAAAAAGAGGAGGTGGTGCTACTGTCATTTTCTGTGCTATCAAGAATGTTGTCTTCAGATGCATAACAGTGGTAGCAGCAGCAAAACAGCTGGCACTTCTTCCTGGAGGAGAGACTCCTCTGCCATGGAGTTCTATGGTACTTATCACAAACCAGCCTGTCATGATTGACAATGGCTCTGGTGTGATTAAAACTGGTTTTGCAGGAGATCAAATTCCCAAGTACTGTTTTCCAAACTGTGTAGGCAGACCAAAACATGTCTGTGTCATGACTGGAGCCCTGGAAAGGGATATTTTCATTGGCCCCAAAGCAGAGAAGCATAATGAGTTGCTCTCCATCCACTACCCCATGGACTATGGCAATGGGAAGGAATTGAATGACATGGAGCACATCTGGCAGTATGTCTGTTCCAAAGATCAGCTTCAGATTTTCTCAGAAGAGCATCCTGTGCTCCTGACAGAGGCTCCCTTAAACCCACAAAAAATGGGAACATGTTGCTGAAATTGTTTTTGAGACATTCAAAGTGCCAAACCTCTTCGTCTCCATGCAAACTGTGCTTAGCCTATATGCAAAAGGAAGAATCACAGGAGCAGTGCTAGACACTGGAGATCATGTCACTCATGTGGTCCTCATGTAAGAAGGCTTTGCCATACCACATTCCATCATGTGCATTGACATTGCTGGCCGTGATGTGCCCTGTTTCCTCCATCTCTACTTGCACAAGGAGGGCTATGATTTTCAATCCTCATCTGAATTTGAGGTTGTCAAGATCATCAAAGAGGGAGCCTGATACCTGTCCATAAACCCACAGAAAGATGAGATTCTGGAGACAGAGAAGGCTCAGTACTACCTGCCTAATGGAAGCACCATTGAGATTGACCCCTCTCGATTCTGTGCCCCTAAGCTTCTGCTCTGGCCAGATGTGATTGGCAAGGAAAGTGAGAGCATCCATGAAGTGCTTGTGTTTGCCATCCAGAAGGCTAACATGAACATGAGGCATATGCTTTTCTCCAACATCGTGCTTTCAGGAGGTTCCACCCTGTTCAAAGGTTACGGTGACAGACTACTGAATGAAGTGAAGAAACCAGTTCCAAAAGACGTGAAAATCAGGATATCTGCTCCTCAGGAGAGACTATATTCAACAAAGATTGGGGGTTCCATTCTGTCCTCTCCGGACACCTTTAATAAGATGTCAGTATCTAAATAGGAATATGAAGAAGACAGCACCTGATCCATCCACAGGAAAACCTTTTAATGTTTGGACATCTCTTTCACCTATCTCTGAAATTAACTCCACTTTAAAACTCACTTTTTTGAGTTGGAATGTGAGAGGAGCTGCCTGTATGTGGGTATGTGTGGATGTGGGTGGGAGTATCTATGCTTATATGTGTGCGTGTGCCCCATTTCTTTTGTCTATTGGTCCATTTTCTTTCTTTTTGGGACTATGTTTAGGGCTGTAGGGAGAGGAGGAGAGCAAACTGAACCCCCCAGAGGAAGCCCCTGCCACCATCTTCCTGACCACCTCCCAGGTATCTGGAACTCAGGCTTACCACCTTCTCTTTGCTCCTCACTGTTACTTGCTGGCCACTTGATCATAGGGACTTATGCAGGAGCTGTTTGGTTTTCTTGTTGTTTTAGTTTCTGGAATAAGGAAAAGCACACTTGGAGCATTTTAGAAATTCCTGGGTTAGGGGAATAGATGAAAGCATAGGAATCTTTGGGTTTACCTAATACCTAAGGGTCAGGACCACAGGAGGGAACTGGCGGAGGATAGGTGCTTCACTGCCTGGGATAAGGTGCTGATGCCTAGGCCACCTAAGCACATCCCTCACAACATCCTTATTGCTGTTCTTCCTCTGCATGGATAACCTTGGAGAATACTGAGAGGGGAGAGTTTAAGGAGCCAGGGTGGAAGCTAACCTGAATTTTCCATCAAGCTACACTCATGGTAGGTAGGCCAGATGAGGGCAGCTTGGGAAGCTGCATCTGCAGGGACATTAAATGTGCTTTCCTCCAACTTTACTTCAATATAGTTTATTTGCCATGTGGTTTTATTATTAAAGTGTTTGCTGACCTTCAAGTCACCAAGAGGGGCAAGGAGGAGGCAGCAAGGTAAATCCCTAGTAGCTTACTGCCTGCCCTTTCTTAGTCTCCTTCCATGCACTAATGTTTACATCACCTAAGCTTAGTGTAGTAGCCCATTCCCTAGATAGGGAACCCACCAGGTCTGACTAAGTACTGTTAACAGTATCCTACTGAGGTAGAAGATATAGGCACTGGGAGCAGTTGCAACTGAAGGTTTTGAGCAAAGGTATTCCTGCCAATACTAATCCCTTCCTCGTGCTCACAACTGTATCACCAGGCAGATTTCAAAATGAGCTTTTCTGGTGCAGCATCAGGTGCCAGTGCCTTCACTGGGGTTTTGTAGCTTGTCTCAAATTAAGGTAGGGAAGGAAGTGAAGGTGCCTTATCCCTGCAGCTCCACTGGGGGTGGTTCTCAGGCAGAGATGAAAAGGAGCCTCATCTCTGGCCTTCTTGTTTATAGAGGACAGGATTGACAGACTTCCCTTGGGAACCCAATGGCCTGGCCAGTCTTAGGTTTTGAATTATGCCTTTAGCTTTACCATGGGCCCCAGGCCTAGCAAGGAAAGAAGGAAAGCCAGAGCTGGAAGTTGGGGTAGAGGGAGTCTAACAGAAGGCACAGTCTGTGGCCCTCACCTGCTACTGACCACCCAAATGAACTGAAAGAAATCGCTGGAAAGAAATCACACTAGAGAGTTGAGTTAACACTACCTAAGTCAAACCTAGGCCTTTAAGCAAGGGCTCCAGGCAGTAGATGCTTTCTTCTCATGCCTGAGGAAGGAAAGGCAGTGCCCCTTCCCTTGTCCAATGAGATGGTTTTATATACTGGTCAATTTCAGTTGAAGCATCTGGCT
>CM053627.1:177987659-178004915 GCA_028646595.1 Phalanger gymnotis
TCTTGGTGTTTTCAGTTTGGGATTTCTTTCAGGGGGTAATCAGTGGATTCTTTCAATGACTATTTTGCCCTCTGGTCCTAGGACCTCTGGGCAGTTGTCTTTGATAATTTCTTCAAAGATACTGTGAAGGCTCTTTTTTTCATTGTGGATTTCCAGTATACCAATAATTCTTAAATTGTCTCTCCTGGATCTGTTTTCCAGGTGAGTTGTTTACCCAATCAGATGTATCACATTTTTTCTACTTTTTCATTCTTTACATTTTGTTTTAGTACTTCTTGATGCCTCATAGAGTCATTAGCTTCCACTTGCTCAACTCTAATTTTTAATGAGTTACTGTCTTCATTTTGCTTTTGAGTCTCCTTTTCCAATTGGTTGATTTTGCCTCTCCGGGTGTCATTTTCTCTATTTAGATTCTGAATCTCCATAGGACAATCTTATTCTTTAGGGACTTTATTTCATCAGTGGATTTTTTTTCCATTTTTTTTTCATTTTTTTCTTTTACCTCCTTAATTGGTAATTGGTTTTAAAATCCTCCTTTAGCTCTTCCAGTAATGCTTTTTGGGCTTGAGACCAGTTCACATTCCCTTTTGAGGTATCAGATGTGGGTGTAGTGACAATGCTATCTTCTTCCAAATTGGTATTTTGACCATGCCTGTCTCCATTAAAAGAATCAATTGTCCTCAGTTTTTTTTGTGTGTGTGTGTGTTCTTCTTCATGTTGATTAGCCTTTTCCTGGCTTTACAGTAAATTTCTGCTTTTGGGGCTCAGGGCTCTCTGTCTCAGCTTTCTTATTCTGGGGATTGTGAGTCTAGTTACTGGCTTTGTGAATGATAGCCTTCAGTTTCCTGAGGTGTGGGGGAGGGGTCTGGCTGCCTGAAGTCTCTTCTCCTACGGTTGCTCTCCAGTACTGTTGCTCTTCAGCAATGGCCTCGGCTGTTTGTTGTTTGCCTCATGTCTGGCACTTCTGCTGAGAGAGCAATGGTATGTCTGGGCTCCTGATGTTGACCCCTGCTGGCTCTGCCTCTCTCTCTCTGACTCAGGAACTCCCACTACTTGCCCTCTGAAGCCCCACTTCTGTCTCCTCTATTCCAGCATTTTTTGTTGAGCAATTCTCTGGGTCAGGGAGTGGGGGAGGGATTAGAGCCATTCATCTGACCACTATATCTCCCGGAAGTTCAAGAAGGTGCATTTCATGCCTTTGGTCTGCTAGCCTCCAGAGTTGATGTCTCATGGCTGGTGGCATTCTGCTGCCTCTCATTGTTTCCACAGACTTCCGTCCTTGTTGAGAGGCCTGGGGATCTCCACCAGTTTTGAGTACCCAGCTTTCTCCCAGCCTTTCTCCCACATTGTTTTACCTGGCTGCTTCTGCTTTGGTGCTATCTGGAGCAGCTCTGCCGGCCGAGCGCTCTTCCAGCCTACAGATTCATCCCTTTGACTTTTCAGACTCTCCTGGCTTGAAAATTTGCCTTCTTCAGACTGCTCACAGTTTTTAACTCTCTCAAATCTGCTCAGATTCACTTTTTTATAGGAATTTGACAAAACTTATGAGAGAGCTCTGGTAAGATGCTGTTTTCATGCAGCCATCTTCTTGTTCTCTTCTTTTACCTCTTTAATTTATTTTTTAAAATCCTCTTTGAGCTCTTCCAGGAAAGCTTTTGAGGCTGCAGATCAGCTCACATTCCCTTTTGAGATTTCAGATGCGGGTATAATGTCAATGCTGTCCTCTTCTGAATGGCTATTTTGATGTTCCCTGTCTCCATAATAGGAATCAATAGTCTCTGATTTTCTGCTCTGTTTTTTTCATGGTGCCCCCCCTTCTAACGTGGATCTCTGTTTCTGGGGCTCACTGGCTTTGTTTGCTATGGTATCTGGTTTTGTTAGGTGTGGGGCAGGAGTAGTCTGGCTGTTGGAAGTCTCCTCTTCCCCCAGGGCTGCACTACAGCATAGGTGCTATCAGTAGTTGTCTATGCTGGTGTCTGCCACTTCTCCTGGCTGGGCAAATGCATGACTGGGGTCCTGGTGTTGACACTTGCTGCCTCCACCCCACTGGGGCTCAGGAACTCCAGCTGTTCTGCTGAGGTGGGGCCAGCTCTTCCTGCACTAGTCTCCTTCCATCACCATGAGAGGGGGATTCCCCAGCTTCCTGACCCACGGCTACTGAAGCCCCAAATCTGGCTCATCTATTTTAGGGTTTCCCCCTAGTGAGTATTATTTAGGTGAGGAAGGGAGCAATGAGAACCATTTTACCTGGTCATCATGGCTCCAGGAAGTTCAAGACTGTGAGTTTCAACCTTTAGACTATGGGCTGGAGGCCTCAGGATTAGCCGGGGCTGTAGCCTCCGGCTCTATGCTGATGTCTCATATAGCTCCAACAGATTCCCATCCTGGGCTGAAAAACCTGGGGATTGCTTCCATAGCCATGCTTTAGCCCTTGGCCTGTTCTACCCAACCCTCCCCCCCCATTTTCTGTGCTCAGCTCCCAGCCCAGTTCACTGGCAGGATTCCACTGCTGCTCCTGTTTTGTATGGTCTGGTGCCCATTCCACCCACTTGTGTTCCTGCCCCACTCAATCTACTAGTGTCTTCTACCTCTCTGAAATCTGCTCAGATTCACTTTTTTAGAGGTATCTGACAGAATTTGTGAGAGTTTCTGTAAGACAATATTTTCACATGGCCATATTGGCTCTGACCACCATTTCTTATATCAAAATAGTGTTCTATAACAACAATATACCACAGCTTATCTAATCATTCCCTAAGTGATAAGTATATCCTCAATTTCCAATCCTTTGTCTTGACAAAAATGCTGCTATAAATATCTGTGCACAAATAGATATTTTTCCCTTTTTATTTACCTCTTGGGGATACAGATCTAGTAGTGGTGTTGCTGGGTCAAAGAGTACACGCCTATGGGCACTTTGGGCACAGTTCAAAATTTTTCTCCAGAATATTTGGACTAGTTCACAACTCAACCAGGAGTGAATTAGTTCTCTATAAATCTATCTTGCCCTACAAGAAAGTTAGGGGGAAAGGGATGGGGAGGGGGGGAGAGGAAAGGGGGTGATAGAAGGGAGGGCTGACTGGGCAATAGGACAATCAATATATATGCCATCTTGGAGTGGGGGGGAGGGTAGAAATGGGGAGAAAATTTGTTACTCAAAATTTTGTGGAAAGCAATGCTGCAAACTAAAAATATCAAATAAAAAATGAAAAAATAGAATTAGTTCTCAATTTCTGCCCCGCCCCCACGATTTATCATTTTCCTTTTTTGTTATGTTAGTAAATCTAATAGATGTGAAGGTGGTAGCTTGGGGTTGTTTTAATTTTAATTTCTCTAATCAATAATGATGGAGAGCATTTTTCATGTGACTACTAATAGCTTTGATTTCTTCTTCTGAAAACTGCTCGTTCATATCTTTGACTATTTATCAACTGGGGAGTGACTATTTTTTATTATTAAATTAGCTCAGACCACTATATATTTGAGAAATGAGGAACTTAGAGAAAATAACTATGTTTCCCCATTTTATTCTTTTCCTTCTAATTTTGGCTGCATTGTTTTTTTGTGAAAAAAAATAATTTTATATAGTTAAATTATCTATTTTATTTACCATAATCTTCTTTATCTTTTGTTTGGTCACAGACCCTTTCTTTCTCCACAGATTTGGCAGGTGGAATTATCCATGCTCCCCTAATTTACTTATGATATCATACTTTATGTCTAAATCATTTATCCACTTTGATCTTAATTTGGTATACAGTGTGAGATGTTGGTCTATGCCTTCTTTCCAGCTAACTGCTTTGCAGTTTTCTAGACATTTTTTGTCAAATGGTGAGTACTTGCCCCAAAAACTTAGATTTGGGGTTTATGAAACACTGGATTACTATCATAATTTACTACTATTTATAGTGTACCTAGTGAATTCAACTGTTCCACCACTCTGTTTATTAGATGGCATCAGATTATTTGAATGATTATCACTTCATAATATAATTTGAAATCTCGAACTACTAGGCCATCTTGACTATGCTTTTTTCCCTCCTCCACTGACTCTCTTGATATTCTTGTCCTTCCAGTTCTGTAAAATAATTCTAGTTCCATAAAATAATTCTTATTGATGTGGCACTAAAGAAGTAAACTAACTCAAATAGATTTGTCACTTTTTATGTCAGTTCAGCCTACCCATGAAAAATAAATATTTCTCCAATTATTTAGATCTGTTCAAGTGAAAAGTGTTTTGTAATTCAGTTCATATAATCCCTGTTTTTGTCTCTAGGCAGATAGAATCCCAAGTATTTTAAATTGCCTATAGTTATTTTAAATGGAATTTCCCCTTCTGTCCCTTGATGTTGGATTTTGTTGGTATACTGATTTGTGTGGATTTATTTTATATTCCATAATTTGCCTAACATCGTTAACTATTACAACTACTTTTTTAGTTTCCTAAGATATTGTAAGGAGACCATCACTTTATTTGCAAAGAACAGTAGCAATGTCTTCCAATTGCCTATCATTATTCCTTCAGTTTCTTTTCTTGCCTAACTGCTGTAGCTAAGGATTTTAGTACAAGGTTTTAATTTTTTCCTCAACTATATGTAAGGACAATTTTTCACCTTTATTTTTATAAAATTTGAGGTTCAAATTTTCTCCCTTTTCTTCACTCTCTAAAAAGTAATCAATTTGATATGTTACGTATATGATTGCACAATCATATAAAACATATTTCCACATGAGTCATGTTGTGAAAGAAAAAACAGAACAAAAGGGAAAAACCACAAAAATAAAGAAAGTGAAAATAGTATGCTTCGATATTCATTTAGATTCCATCATTTTTCCCTCTTGCTGTGGATAAGATATTCTGTCATGAGTCCTTTTGAATTGTCTTGGATCACCATATTGGTCAGAATAGCTAAGACATTCATAATTGATCATTGCACAATACTGTTGTTACTATGTATAATGTTCTCCTGGCTCTTCTCACTTCACTTTTCTATCATAAGATCAGACTGAGAGCTTAAATAACACAATCTCAGAAAAGCAAATGTGTCTACCTGTAAACAAACTACCAGAGATGTGGGGAACCTGTTATCCTGATGGACTTGCAGGAGAATTTTATCAAAATTGTAAAAAATTAATACCAAATGCTTCACAAAATATTCTTAAAATCTGAAAACTAAAATCCCCTGATCAGAATTCGTTTATGAGATAAGTATACTCCTAATACCTAAACCAAAAGAACTTTTTCTTTGTTTAGTGTTTTGTATTCTTCTAATTACATGTAAAAAATTAATATTCATTTTAAAACTTTGAGTTCTGAATTCTCTCGCTTCCTCCCATCCTGACCCTGAGAAGGTGAGCAATTTGATATAAGTGTAGTCATGTAAAACATACTTTCATATTAGTCGTGTTGTGAAAGAAAACAAAGACCAAAAAAAAATACCTCAAGAAAAAATAAAGGAAGTAAAAGAGTATACTTCAGTCTGTATTCAGATACCATCAGTTCTTTCTCTGGGAATGGACAGCATTTTTCATCTTAAGTCCTTCAGAGTTGTCTTGAATCATTGTATTGCTGAGAATAGCTAAGTCATTCACAGCTGACTATCTTACAATATGGGTGTTACTATGTACATAGTACATGTCACTTTGCATAAGCTTCTGTAAGCCTTTCCACGTTTTTCTGAAAGCATCCTGCTCATCATTTCTAATAGCACTGTAATATCCCATCGAAATTGCCTTCCACAATTTGTTTAGCTATTCTCCAAATGATGGGCATTTCCTCAATTTCCAATTCTTTGTCACCAGAAAAGAGCTGCTATGAATATTTTTTGCACTTATAAGTCCTTTTCATTTTGTTTTTATCTCTTTGGAGATAAAGGACTAGTAGTACTATTACTACGTCACAGGGTATGTATGATTTTATAGCCCTTTGGGAATAGCTCCAAATTGCTCTTCGGAATGGTTGAATGAGGTCACAACTGCACCAACTCTATATTAATGCCTCATTTTTCTCATGTCTCCTCCAACATTTGTCATTTTCTTTTTCTTTTGTATAAATCAATCTAATGGATATGAGGTAATACCTCAGAAAAATTTTAATTTGGATTTCTCCAATCAATGATGATTTAGAGCATTTTTTCTTATGGCTATAAATAGCTTTGATTACTTCATCTGAAAATTGTTAATTTCTTTTGTTCATTTATTAATTGGAGAATGACTTATTTTTACAAATTTGACTCAGTACTCTATATGTTTGAGAAATTAAGGCATTATCAGAGAAACTTACTTAAAATTATTTCTTTCACAAATGCTAATAGTATTTCCCTCCATCTGATTTTCCCCTCTTTTTACTCTATTCTCTCTCTTCTTTCACCCTGTCCCTCCTATTTTTTTTTGCTTCTGTCTACTGCCTTCTCCCATCTGTCTTCCCTTCTATAAACGCCCCCCCCCTTCTTATCCCTTTCCCTTCCTACTTTCCTGTAAGGTAACATAGATTTATATACCAAACTGAGTGTGTATATTATTCCCTCTTTGAGCCAATTCATATGAGAGTAAAGCTCATTCACTCCTTCTCACTGTCTTTCTCTCCACTATAAAAATTTTTCTTGCTTCTTTTATGTGAGATAATTTGCCCCATTCTACTTTTCCCTTTCTCTCATTTCTCTCTCACCCCTTAATTTTTTTTTATTTTTTAGATGTCATCTCTTCATATCCAACTCACACTTATGCTCTCTCTGTCTCTATCTCTGTCTCCATATATATATACACACACACATACATACATATACACATATACATATACATATATACATTTATACATATATGTATGTATCTATCTATGTATATATATATATATGTATATACATACTCTTTCTAACTGCCTTAATAATGAGAAAGTTTTTATGAGTTACAAGTATCATCTTCCCCATGTAGGAATATAAACTGTTTAGCTTTATTAAGTCCCTTGTGATTTCTCTTTCTTGTTTACCTTTTAATATATCTCCTGAGCCTTGGATTTGAAAATCAAATTTTCTATTCAGCTCTGGTCTTTTCATCAACAATGCTTCTCTGTTTCATTGAATGTCCATTTCCCTGCAGGATTATTTCAGTATTGCTTGGTAGGTAACTCTTGGTTGTAATCCTAGCTCCTTTGCCCTCCAGAGTATCATATGCCAAGACCTCTGATCCTTTATTGTAGAAGCTGCTAAATCTCGTGTTATCCTAACTGTGGCTCCGCAAAATTCGAATTGTTTCTTTTTGGCTGCTTGCAATATTTTCTTCTTGACTTGAGAGCTCTGGAATTTGGCTACAATATTCCCTGGAGTTCTAATTTTGGGATTTCTTTCAGGAGGTGTTCAGTGAATTCTTGCAATTTCTATTTTACCCTCTGGTTCTAGAATATTAGAACAGTTTTCCTAGACAATTTCTTGAAAGATGATGTCTGGGCTCTTTTTTGATCATGGCTTTCAGATAGTCCAATAATTTTTAAAGTATTTCTCCTTGATCTATTTTCTGGGTCAGTTATTTGTCCAATGAGATATTTCACATTGTCTTCTATTTCTTTTCCATTATTTTGGTTTTTTCTTATTTTTTATTTGATTTCTCTTAAAGTCTTTAGCCTCTGTTTGCTCAATTCTAATTTTTAAGGAATTATTTTCTTCAGTGACTTTTTGTACCTCCTTTTCCATTTGGCCAATTCTACTTTTGAAGGATTTTTTTTTTCTTCAGTGAATATTTGTTCCTCTTCCATATGGTCATTTCTGCTTTTTTGAGGCATTCTTCTCATTGGCTTGTTGTACGTCTTTTACCATTTGGCTTAGTCTGTTTTTTAAGGTGTTATTTTCTTCAGTATTTTTTGTGCCTCCTTTACCAAGGTTGTTGACTCTTTTTTCACGATTTTTTGCATCACCTTTATTTCTCTTCCCAATTTTTGCTCTACCTTTCTTTCTTCATTTAAAAAATCCTTTTCGAGTTCTTCCATGGCCTGAGACCAATGTTTTTCTGGGAGGCTTTGGATGTAGGAGCTTTGACTTTGTTATCTTCTTCAGAATGTGTGTTTTGATCTTCCTTTTTCACCACAGTAATTGCTTATTGTCAGAAATTTTTTTTTCTGTTCTTTGCTGAGTTTTTCAGTCTATTTCTTGACTTTTAATTCTTTGTTAAAGTGAGGCTCTGCTTCTAGGGTGGAAGGTTCACTGTCCCACCCTTCATTGTTTTTGTACAGCTGTTTTTAAAGATACTTCTAGAGACCTGTAAGTTTTCAGTTCTTCCAAAGTGGTATGATCTAAGTAGAAGTGTGTTTATTACTCTCTTTGCCAATACTCTGATCTATGAGTGACCACAAGCACTCTTTTCTGCCCTGGAACTGTGACAAGGGTCCCTGTTCCACTGTGGCCCACAAGCTCTAGTGTTCTAGTGTTCCTCCTTGCCCTGGGACTGCTACCTAAGGCTGTGCCCCAGATCTGAGTATTGGCTAAACAGCTGAGTCCTTCCCCCATTGTCAGTAAAAAGACCCCTGTAATCTCCTTCTGATCAGTTGTTTGAACTTATTACTATCTATGGGCAGAGAGCTCTGGAAGCTACTGCTGCCACTGCAGATTTAATAGCTCCCAAGGCCAGCTCCTGATTTCCTGGGGCCTGTTTTGTACTGGCACAGCCTGTGTTGGATCACGCTCCACTCTAACTAAAGTGTGACAGAACTTTACTGCCCTTACTAAGTTGTCTTTGGATGTAAAATTATTTCACCCTTTCCCTTTGTGGATTCTGCTGCTCCAGGAATTGATGGCATTATTTAAAGGTGTTCAGAAGGGTTCTGGGAGAGCTCAAGTGAATAGCTCCCTTTTCTCCACAATCTTGATTCCTTCTTTCCAGAAAATTTTATGTTAAAGAAACTGTAATCCAATATCATTAATGAACATTAACTCAAAACTTTTAAAGGAAATCTTATTGAATAAACTTCAGCAATTTTTTCAGGAAATCATTCATTCCCATCAAGTAAGGTTTATACCAGGGATTCAATGATTGTTCACATTAGGAAAACAATCAATATATTTGTTCATTGAAACATCAACAAAATAATCAACATTAAAACCCCAAATAACCAAAAATGATACAATTATTTCAATAAATTCAGAGGAAGCTTTTTGACAAAGCATAGTACTCTTTTATGCTAGAATCACTATAATCCAGCATAGAGGAACCTTCTCAATATCTTTTCAAAAATCCAATTCCTAGAAGTATCATAAGCAAGATTGCACTAGACACTTTTCCAACAAATATGAGAGTATACTGTGGTGCCCACTCTTACTGCTATTATTTAATATAATTCCAAAAATGATAGCAATTTCAATTAGATAAAAGTAAGAAATGAAGGATATAGGAGGTAAAGCTCACCTTGTTAGCTAACAATATGATGGATTTCAGGGTAAATCCTAAAGAATCAGTAAAATATTGAGACGATATCTTCAGTAAAATTGCAGACTACAAAAAAGATTTTCCAAAACCATTACCATTTTATATAATATTATAACGATAATATGAAAACACAAAAAAAAAATGGAAATGGAAATCCCAAATAGTTGCAAAATGCCTAAGACATCTGGGAGTCAATCTCTCAAAGCACACAAATTACATAAATTCATCTACAAAGTTATCCTTAATGATATGAAGAACAACTAATATAGGTGGAAGAAAATTCAGTGTTCGCTCTGCGGGAGAAGAGCCCAATCCACGCAGCTCTTCGCGGCTCTCGCGTCGGCCGGACCCACCTCCTCCTCCCCCTCCCTCGCTGTCCAGTCCCCGCCATGGCAGACTATCTCATCAGCGGCAGCACTTGTTACGTTCCAGATGATGGGCTCACGGCGCAGCAGCTCTTCAGCTGCGGAGAGGGGCTCACGTACAATGACTTCCTCATCTTCCCGGGCTATATAGACTTCACAGCAGACCAAGTAGACTTAACTTCAGCACTTATCAAAAAGATAACCCTGAAGACCTCACTTGTTTCATCCCCAATGGACACAGTCACTGAGGCTGGGATGGCCATAGCCATGGCACTGACAGGAGGTATTGACTTTATCTATCACAACTGCACCCCAGAATTCCAGGCCAATGAAGTATGGAAAGTGAAGAAATATGAGCAGGGCTTCATCACTGACCCTGTTGTCCTGAGCCCCAAAGATCGAGGCAGAGATGTGTTTGAAGCCAAGGCAAGGCATGGCTTCTGTGGAATCCCAATCATGGACAATGGCAAGACAGGCAACCGCCTAGTGCGCATCATCTCCTCACGCGATATCGACTTTCTCAAGGAGGAGGAACGTGACCGTTTCCTGGGCGAGGTCATAACCAAGCGGGAAGATCTAGTGGTGGTTCCTGCAGAAGTCACACTAAAATAAGCCAACGAAAAATTGCAGCAGAGAAAGAAAGGGAAGCTACCCATTGTGGATGAGGATGACAAGCTGGTAGCCATCATTGCCCGCACTGACCTGAAGGAAAACCGGGACTATCCCCTGGCATCCAAGGACACCAAGAAGCAACTTCTGTGTGGGGCGGCCATCTAGACGCATGAAGACGACAAGTATCGACTTGACTTGCTGGCCCAAGGCAGTGTCTATGTGGTTGTGCAGGACTCTTCCCAAGGAAACTCCATTTTCCAAATTAACATGATCAAGCACATCAAGTAGAAACATAACAACCTCCAGGTTATTGGTGGCAATGTGGTGACAGCTGCACAGGCAAAAAACCTCATCGATGCTGGAGTAGATGCCCTGAGAGTTGGCATGGGCAGTGGCTCCATCTGCATCACACAGACAGTGCTGGCATGTGGGCGGCCTCAGGCAACAGCAGTATACAAGTTCTCAGAATATGCATGGCGCTTTGGTGTCCCGGTCACTGCAGATGGCGGCATCCAAAATGTGGGCCACATTGCCAAAGCTCTTCCCTTGGAGCTTCCACAGTGATGATGGGCTCTCTGTTGGCGGCCACCACAGAGGCCCCAGGCGAGTACTTCTTCTCTGATGGAATCCGGCTAAAAAATACCAGATGATAGGCTCCCTCCATGCCTCCATTTTTTTGGGGGGGAGGGGATACTTGGGCTACGACAGGCCACTCAGAAGGTCTTGGAGCGGCTCACACTCTCCCAACTCCAGGTCTCTGATACTTGGTTATATCGTTCTCTTCACCAGAACGTCGTCCCCTGAGTTCAGAATCCAGGCTTGGCCAAAAAGCACCTGTGTAACTAAGTCACTTAAGTCACATAAGAAGCTTGGCAGCCAGAACCGTTACTTCAGTGAAGCAGACAAAATCAAAGTGGTTCAAGGGGTGTCCGGGCTGTGCACTGCAAAGGGTCCATCCACAAGTTTGTTCCCTACTTGATTGCTGACATCCAGCATTCCTGCCAAGATATTGGTGCCAAGAGTCTAACTCAAGTCAGAGCCATGACGTACTCAGGGGAGCTGAAATTTGAGAAGAGGACGTCATCTGCTCAGGTGGAAGGAGGTGTCCATGGACTCCATTCGAAGGAGAAGCGGCTCTTCTGAGAAATGGCCTTGTTTGCTTTTACTGCCTTTCACCTCTCCCTCTCTAGGTTTTTCAATGAAAAGCTAGATATAAAAAAAAAGAAAATTCAGTGTTCATAGCTAGATTATGCCAAGATTATAAAAAATAAAATAATGCCAAAATTATTTTACCCTTCTGATGCTATACCAACAAAATTATGAAGGGGATACTTTATAGGACTTGGTAAAATAATTTAAAAAATCATTTCATAAATAAAGATCTAGAATATCAAAAGTGATAAAACCTAGATACAAATGAGTAATAACACTTCTAGAGCTCAATTTTTAAAAATAAAGCATCATTTACTAAAAACCATCCTGTATTGGTTAAAGAACAGAGAGATAAATCAATGAAACAGAGTAGACATTTAGAAACAATAGAACTCAATACTACGTTAAAGGCTTTGACCGTGTGGATCACAACAAAATGTTGCAAGAGCTGAGAGTACCAGATTATCATATTCATCTCCTGCAGAACCTGTATGTGGGTTGGGAAGCCACAGTTAGAACCAAAAATGAAACTTATTGGTTCAAGATTGGGAAAGAGTAGAACAAAATTGCATATTGTTGCGTTGTTTAATTTATATGCAGAATACACCATGTGAAATATCAGGCCGGACTAAACAAAATCCAGAGTTAAGGTTGCTGGGAAAAATATTAATATGCTGATATGCAGATGATACAATTCTGAAGGCAGAAAGTAAAAACAAAAATAAGAAAACTCTTGGTAAGGGTAAAAGAGGAGAGTGTAAAAGCTGGCTTGGAACTTAACAACAACAAAAAACTTGGATTATTGCAACTGGTCCCATCCCTTCTTGACAAATAGAGGGAGAAAAACATGGTAGTGTCATATTTTATATTCTTGGGCTCACAGATCACATCATGTAATTGCCATCATGTAATTTCATGACTCTTGCTCCTTAGAGAAAAAAAAAAACCTATGTCAAATCTGTACAGCATACTAAAAAGCAGAGACATCACCTTGTTTACTAAGGTCCACATAGGAAAATCTATAGTTTTTCCAATGATGATTTATAGCTATAAGAGTTGGACTATAAGGAAAACTGAGCACTGAAGAAACATTGCTTTCAAAATTTGGTGCTAAAGAACATTTTTGAGAGCCCCTTGGAAAGAAAGGGCATTAAATCAGTCAATACTTAAACAAATTAATTCAGACTACCCATTTAAAGGACAAAAACTGAAGTGCTGAAGCTTAATGAAGACAGTATTCATTGGGGGGGGGGGAAAGTACCAAACTAACCCTGATTTGGGGAAAGATTGAAAGCTAAAGCAGAAGGGGATGGCAGAGGATGAAATGTATAGATAGTGTCATGCAAGCAATGAACATGAACTTGAACCCTGACTTTGGGATATAGTAGAGGATAGGAATAGGAAGTCCTGTTTGCTATGATCTATAAGGTATGAAGGAATCAATCAAGATGAAATGAACAACAATTTAATAACTGAGTGTTTGATGAAATCAAAAACACAAATTACCTGGAGAGGCAGGGAGCTACATATTTATAAAAAAAAAACTACATGAAAAAACTAAAAGCAGTCTGGTACAAATTAGGTTTAAATCAACACTCACACTATGTTCCACAAGATATTCTAAATGGAAATGTGATTACTATTAAAGATCATACTATAAAAAAGAAAACAAAAAACTTTAGATAAAAAGAGATCATATACTTCTCTTGTCTATGGGTAGGAAACACATTCTTAATTGAATAAGAGATAGAGGCAATTACAAAAGATAAGAGACAAATTAATTACATAAAACTAAGAGACTTCTCCACAGGTAATATTAATGCATGTAGGATAAGTAGGCAAGTGGCCAAATGGAAAAAAAAATCTTTGTATGAAATTATTGTGAAAAATGTTTCAAAGGATATGAAGAAACAGTTCTCAAAAGAAGAATGGCAAAGTATTCATAACAATATGAAAAGCTCCAGATTAATAATAAGAGAAATGAAAACCAAAACCACCTTGAGTTTCTACCTCACACCCAACAAATTGACAAAAATGGCAACAATTAACGTTGAAGGGTCGGCGGGAAGATAGGCACACTAATCTTATTAATACAGTGTTGGTGGAGCTATGAAGTGGTGCCATCATTTTGGAAAGCAATTTATAATTAAGCAAATAAAGTAATTACAACAACCATACTCATTAAACCAGAGACTGTATTATGTGGATTACATCCCAAAGAAGCCATTGATTAAAAAATTATATTCCAAAATATTTACATCCATACTTTTTAGCAAAATATTACCAAAATTTATAGTATCACTTTTATTTTAACAAATTTTTAAAACTCCACTTTTTTGGCATCATGATAGCTATGAATTAGATATAAAGTAAATTATAATTATTGGAAAATGGATAAACAAATTGTGGTACATGAATGTAATGTAATCTTACTGTGCTGCAAGAAAAGATGTGTGCAATGAATATAGAGAACCATGGAATCATCTATATGAACTGATTCAGAGTGAAGTACACAGAGTCAAAAAAATAGTACACATAAGGACTGCAACAATATAAATCAAAAGAATGACTATATGCCAAAAAATCAAAAATAAACGTAAAAAAAATTGTGAGGCTCAAGCAAGATTCAAATGAAGAGAGAATACCTTTCTGCTCTACCCTTTCATGGAGGTGGCAGGTCCACAGATGCATTGCATGTTTTCAGACTTTTTCAATATATCAGCTGTGTTGATCTTTTTTCCTCTAAAAATACTATTTGTCAAATAGGATGGCTCTTCAGGAGGAATAGAGAGAGAGGTACTTGAGATAACTATGGTGATACAAGAAACAAAATAGCAATATAAATTTAGGGAAATAAAGAACCATGAGGAGACAAATGAAAAAAAGAACTATGGTGTGATATTGTCCTTCTTTAATTTCATTATTACATTCTCTCACATATTAGTAATTAGAATTCACAGTATCTCATTTAACAGTAGCAAGCATGGAGAAATATCTACCAGAGTAATACATCATTGCATATTTATCTGAAATGATTAATGGAAATTTTAACCAAAAAAGCTTTCTTAGTTTAATAAAAGCTATTCATTTTTCATTAAACCAGGGAATTAAAAGGCTTAGAAAATAAAGTGGGTGGAAAGTATCTCTTTTCCTGGGCAGTAGAAGGAATAGAGGCATTGTGGTACAGTGGAAGGAGTTTCAGATTTGGATTCCAAGGATATAGGTTTAAATTATTTGGCCCGGTCATTAACTGTATGGCCTTGCTCAAATTAATAAATCTTTCTATATTTTTAATTTCCTTTCCTAATCTGTAGAAAGAGAGTTTTGGACTAGATGACCTATGATGATCCATTTAACTTTATCCCTATACTGTATTATTAATGCGTGTGTGCACACACACAGAGACACATATATGTGTACAGATACACATATATGTAACACATGTATACATAGCTATACATATATTTACATACATGTGTGCATGTATGTATATATATGTGTGTGTACACACACACACACACCCTTACCATCTTCCTCCTCCAAACCTGCTCCTCCCCTCAAAATTCACAGATAGAATCTGCTTTTTTGTAAATCATGGAACTTATCCCCTACCCTTATAGTGTGCATATTCTCTGCCCTATTCTGGTGGACCATGTAGGTCTGGTGGGTTGGATTCCATCTATATGTGACTCAGTTTTGGGTTGAGTCTTCTGATTGGCTATTGAGCTGAAATTCCATGGGCATGCCAAATGACTGAACTGTCCCTCAATTCTTTTTTTTTTCCCTTCATGCTTCAAAGTGTCTCTGAGTTGTGCAAATGGTCAGGTGAGAGATAAGGCTATTACCTGATATTACCTGCTTTGGCAGAAGCCATTAGGCCAAGCGCTGCCTTTGTAAACTGGTTACTAGAATAAGTCTGCCTCATTTTTTGTTTCTTCTTTCCTTTATTACAGGGCCTTGTGAGAAGGTGAAATTCCTTAAGGCCTGGAGTCATAGCAGTGGTGTTTCCTACCAACAATTAAGGCAATAAACCAGTAATATTGTGGAGGCAAAGTTTGTTTTCAGGAGCATCCATCTGCACTGAACAGTTTTATCTTAAACAAGAGACAGAGCCCAAGCAGCAGAAGGAGAGAGCTGGTGCCAAAGCAGGAGTTAGGATCAGATAGCAACCACTATAAAGGTAATGTTCACTGACTGATGTAACGATCAGGTCAGAAAATCTAACATAGCTAATGAGAAAAACATCAGTCGGTTAACAAAAATTTATTTAGTGCCTACTGTGTGTCAGACACTGTGTTAAGGCTTGAATTTAGTTATTTTAACTGACTGGTAGTAATAAGTGAGTTATCGAATTCTGTCTCTATAGTTCTGTGATGTATGGTATGGTTCTCTTACAGATATCCTTGCTTTTTTGAGCAGAAATAAATCGCTTGTCCTGTATGTGATTAATATTTATGCATATCTCTATTATTAACCTCTCTTAAGGCATAACCTAGACAAGGGTCAAAAATTACATTGTCCCCAGAGAAGCAAGTATGGTAACGATGAAGCAACGAATGTATGCACTGGAAGACCAATCCACTGAGAAGTCATTCTTCCCTAGAGATGAACTTGCTACAATCTCTTAGCTAGGGAGAAGTAAGTACCACAAACCCCTGTTTGTTACAGTTGGCTATATCCTTTTTGCTAGATATATATTTTATTTTATAGAATATAGTCCTGAAAAGTTATGAATAAATCAAAAATGAGTTACATTTTGGGGGAGTTTACTCTATTAAAACATATTTTATCCAGTAATTTTATTTCCCTCTTGCTAATTTTACTTTTGTCAAGTTTAATTTAAATTATTTTTGTCCTTATTCCACAGAAATTTCTCCTTAACTAGTCACTCGCTGAATATTCCCTAGCAATAAATAAAAAAATAATATTTAAGCAAAACCAACCAACGTAGCAAACTATATCTGACAACATAAATCACATTCTACATCTATGGTCTCTTATCTCTTTATTGAGAGGAGAGATGTGTGTTTCATTAGGTTCTTTTGGACCAAGATTTATTATGGCAGTTAACCAGCAATCAATTGCCTTTGAAAGGTGTTTTCTTTGTATTATTATAGTCATCTAATTCTAGTTTTATTTATTTTATTGTGCCTCAGTTTATACAAATTATGTCAATTTGCTCTGAATTCTTTATATTTTTCTTACTTATATGTAATAATTTTCCATTATATTAATACGCCAAAACTTTTTGGAGCTACTTTGCAATCTATTGGGATTAATTTGTTTCTGAGTTTTGACTATAACTTAAAGTACTGTGCAAATATTTTGATATATGAGAGACCTTTTCCTTTTTCTTTGACTTCTTTGGAATATATTCCCAGTGAAGAGATCATCAAATCAAAAGTATAAATAGATTAATAACCTTTTATTGCTTATTATGAAATATTTTCTAGAATTTTTTAAATAGCTACAATAGTATGTTAATATGCTTTTCTTCCCTCAAACATTACCATACTATTTTAACTAATTTTCATTATTGACTATTATGATTTCATATCACCTTTGCCATGTTGAGAGCTGTCAGGTTAAAAGCTGTTTTAATTCATATTTTTCTTAATAAATTAGAACTATCTTTTATATGTTCATTGACAATATTGTTTGACAGCTTATCTATTAGAAAATGGTCTTTGTTGTTATATATGCTTCAATTCTTAAC
>CM053627.1:178005415-178026257 GCA_028646595.1 Phalanger gymnotis
CCATTGGGGTTAGTCTATTTTGTAAGGTGCTGTTTTCTTCAGTATATTTTTCAGTATATTTTTGGGTCTCCTTTAGCAAGTCATTGACTTGTTTTTCATGGTTTACTCACATCCTTTTCATTTCTCTTCCCAATTTTTCCTCTACTTCTCTAACTTGCTTTTCCAAATCCTTTTTGAGCTCTTCCATGGCCTCAGACCAGTTCATGTTTTACTTGGAGGCTTTTGTTGTAAGCTCTTTGACTTTGTTGACTTCTTCTGGCTATATGTTTTGGTCTTCTTTGTCACCAAAGAAGGATTCCAGAGTCTGAGACTGAATCTGAGTGCGTTTTCACTGCCTGGCCATGTTCCCAGCCAACTCAGTTTATCCTTGAGTTTTTCAGCAGGGTATCACTGCTTGTAGACTAAAGAGTTCTATGTTCCAAACCTGGGGGGATGAGCCAGCTCTACCACTCCAGCACTCCTCCTTCCCCAAGAACCCCCAACCAGGACTGGACTTAGATCTTCAGCAGCCTCTTCACTCCTGCTCTGATCCACCACTTAATTCCTCCCACCAGGTGGGCCTGGGGCCAGCAGCAACTGCAGCTGTAGTTCTAAAGCTGCCCCACCTCTGCTGCCCCTGCGGAGGTGGCTGAACCACAAACTCTATCCCAGTCCCCAGCAGCTTCTCCCATTAACCTACTCTGTTGTCCTTGGTTTTTGTGGGTTGAGAAGTCTGGTAACTGCTGCAGCTCACTGATTCAGGGTGCTAGGGCTTGCTCAGCCCAGCTCTCGATCTGGTCGATCTGCACCGCCCATGCTGGGCTCTGTTTCGCTCAGCTCCACTCCCCTCTGCTCCCTGCTCCATGCGGGATAGTCCTTACCCAGAGACCATCCAGGCTGTCCTGGGCTAGAGCCCTGCTTCCCTGTGCTAATTTTTGGATTCTGCAGTTCTAGAATTGGTTCAGAGCCATTTTTTTTATAGGTTTTTGGAGGGACTTGGTGGGGAGCTGATGCTAGTCCCTGCTTTCCAGCTGCCATCTTGGCTCCACCCTTTAAGCTGATTATTTCCTAATTAGCTACCCTTGCCAATCTCTCTGCTGATTTTCATGTGGAGCTGTGATTTGAACCTCCTGGAAAACATGGCTTATGTTATTGTTTGGATACCCCCAAAACTACTACATTTCCTTGCTTAAAATAGACCCTTCATTGTTGAGCTAGGGTGGAAAGAGCACTATATATAAATTCCACCTTAAAATAAGTATAGTTAAGTTAGAAAGACTCCTCACCAGAAGGCTTGCCACTAGATACCTGTTTGTTCGTTTTGCTACAGCAATTCACGCATCTGTCTAAGGGAGATGGGAAAGGGTCATGCATTGAATTGGTAGCGGTCGTACCCATACCAATGAAATTAGCGATCTGTCTCTTAACTGGCTACTTCGATATATATAAAATGATGGACTGAAATACTGTTTAATATACTTCCTAATATAAGTCAATTAAATCCTCTGAGCCTCATATTCCTTATTTGTAAAATGGGAATAATAGGAGCATCTGCCTCACAGCATATTGTGAGGATCAAATGCAATAACATGCAAAAAATACTTTTCAAACATGTATTTGCTGTATAAATGCTAGCTCTCATAGTTGTTACTGTTTCTTATAACGTGAAAGAGGTTAAAGAACTTTGTCCTGGGTCTGAAGTCATTTGTCAAAGGCAGGTCTTGACTCACATCTTCCTAACTCAAAGTAAACTCTCAATTTACCTTTAGAAGTAATTAAGGAAGTTAAAAATGATACAGATTACTTTGAATGGTGGTGAATACTTATTTTACAACAAAAATGATGATTTTTTTTGAGAACCAGTAAACTACTTCAAAGAGAATGTTTCAGTCTTAGACTCAATAACCACCTTGGCAGAAAAGCATCCATTTAACTGCACCACCTTTTAGACTAAGGGTTCTTAAACAGGCATCTCTAGATCCCCAGGAACTTAAGAGATACATTTCAGGCGCTCCATAAAACTATGAAGGAAAAAAACCTTTATTTTGATAGCTTGAAATGATATTACTCCCATTTATGAATGTAGGTAATAAGCCACAGTGGTGTTATCTAGTAGCTATGACTTTATGATCAATAGAAATCACAAATATTTTGACATCACAATATAAGTGTTGTGGATATTTTCAAATTTAAGTTATGTGCATCATTACCTCAAACTTACTGGGTAATAAACCTCCTGGCAAAACACATGCGATTTAGTCTTCCTGTTTTATACAAATTTTTGTGAGGTAGGTGACCAGCTCTTCATTCAGTCATTCAGGCAACAATTGGTAGTCATGTATTCTCCTGTTGGTGACCTAAATAACTACATTGTTTTCTAGTATTCCCTATCTACAATTGCTTCCTGTTTAATATGCAGAAGGAGTTAAATATTGTTCATTATTTTTAAGGATTTACAAAACTTGTCGGTTAGAATGAAAATGATTAACTCTCCATAAAGCAGTAGGGACTTTGGTAAATAGGAATGTAAATCAAGTGAGTTCAAACATACCTGTCAGTTGAGTGTTATTAAAAGTAACTTTTTATTATTGCTAACAAATTTCGGAACGAGATAAGTCATGTACAGTGTTATATTTTCTGTGAATAAAGAAGTTTTATTTTTTTCTCTTTACACTTTTTTGTACACTGTTATGAAGTAAAGGTATGCATACGCAGTATACCGAATAAGGGGAACTCATGCATTAAGATTTTGCAAACGTTATGAATGATAAAAATAATTTTGGAAGAAAACTCCACATGATTATCAGAAATGAGAATGATTATTTCTAGGACAGCACAGAAAACCACATGATTCCGTGCATAACAATAACTGAATTCCAGAAAAGATATGATTCCTGGGTAACTTCTATCGTCTGAGCTATTTATCAAAGGAACTAGTCATTAGAAATGTTAAAATTATGGATAAATTTTAAAGCATGCATCATCTTACCTGTCATAGAAATTTCTCAAATATTTTGCACTTCACTTAATTAAAATAAAATTGCTTTTTTCATGCAGATGAATGAAGAGCATCACTTTAAAATATAAACATATATATATGTATATATATATATTAAAAATCCGTGGTATTTACTATTTTATTTAGCTTTATTACATATTATTACATACCAAATTTAAGTTGAAATACCAAAGAAAAACCGCAAAAATTAATGAACTATGTTTACACTAACTATAATCAGTATGATGGGAAACAAAAGCCATTTCTTATGACAGTAAAAATCTGGCTATGTGAAATCTGAGGCTAGTAAAATTGAAAGAATACTCACATCTGTCCATCCTGAAAATACATCTAAATATGGGATTCTTTTTGTGCAAATAAAGCTCAACTTGAAACTGACCACCTCTAAAACTGAGGTAAGCTATTTCTCTCTCTCTCTCTCTCTCTCTCTCTCTCTCTCTCTCTTTCACACACACACACACACACACACAAAAGCACTAGCACACACACTAGCGCGCACACACACACACTAGCATGCGCGCACACACACACACACAAACACACACACTATTCTAAATATATCCTATGAATCTGTTTACTAGACAAACAAAAGAAGCCCCATATTATGGAGATACTGTAGTCAAGTTCTGTGTACTTGAAATGCTCAACCTCTTTTGTGAACTGGAAGTGAGAGAAAATAAAATACCAGAAGCAATTCCACTGTTAAATGATGTGATATATTCTAGAATAGTTGTTATTACTTTTAACACTTTGAAGGTAGTTATCAAGGAAATAGCAATTTCTCCATTCCCCTCTGCTACCCAATTAGACTAAACTACAGACATCGCACAATGTAGCCACCTTCTGGTTTTTGTTCACAATACATAAACCAATCAAGTATGTGTACCTGGCTGCACACTGTACAATCACGTACATGTTAAAACAAATCAAGTCAACAGAGTTTATTAATCCTTTATTCTACACCAGACACTGTGCTAAATGCTGAGGATACAAAGAGGGGCAATAATAATACCTGCCTTCACAGAGCTCCCATTCTGATGCAGGCAACATGTCAGGAATCATGTATAAACAGTCTAGACAAGATAAGTTGAAGATAAACACAAAGGGAAGCGATTCAAAAGTGTAGTGGGCTGCACACAACCCATGGACACAATATTTGGCACCTCTGGTGTAAGAAATGTGAAAAGGTATAAAAGGCTAGAATAAGAAGGATTATAAATGCCTAGCAGGTTTTATATTTGATGTTGGAGGTGATATACAATCATTGAATTTTATTAAATAGAAAGTGACGTGATCAGATCTACAGTTTAAGAAGATGATTTTGATAGCTAAAAAGTTTTGTGTTAAGTGTGTATGTACTAATGTGAGGAAACACGTAAAGCAAAGAAACCAATTGGCAGGTGACTGCAATAGTCCAGGTATGAGGTGATGAGTATCTGCACTAGGGTGTTGGTAATGCCAGAGGAGAGAAGGGAGTATATATGAAAGATGTAGAAAAGGTAAAATTGGCAAGACTCAGGAAAGGAGGAGAGACTGAGCACTTTTAAAGGAAAGCACTTTAAAAATATTTTCCTAATTGTATTTAGATGTGATTGGCAGTCCTATGGATTTGTAACCCTATGTATTTTATTTTTTTCATTTAGAAACATTATTTTGAGAAGGTTCTCATAGGGTTTACCAGACTGCCAAAAGGGTCCATGACATAAAAAGGTTAAGAAGCTCTATTCTGGACAGTAGCTAGATGGTAAAGTAGGTAGAGTGTTGGATTTGGCATCAGGAAGACCTAATTTCAGTTCACAGTTCAGAGTCTGGGTAAGTCGCTTATAAGTCTTAGCTTCAATATCCTCTTATACAAAATGGGGATAATAATATCATCTACTTTACAGCACTGTTATGAGGATCAAATGACATTTTTAAATGTGTCTGGAAAACCTTAAAGTGAAATATGAATGGATGCCATTGTTCTTGTTACTGTCCTTAAGATGATTAAAATTAGACCAAAAAACTAGAATTTTATAAGAAAGAGAAAAATGGCAAGAATACAGGCTGCTATCTATCTTGTGCAATTGAGAAGTCCAGCGATATTAATACAGATACAACCTAATATCCTAAATCATCTGCATCTATACAATAGTACACCAAATACAACGAATAGATGACTTCTAGTTAGGAACGAACGGATTTAATTATGGTAATATTTTTCTTTGGCAATGTGTAAATTATTTCCATTAAAATTACTGAAACAGAAAGTTCAGTCTTTAAATAATGAACTTTAAGTTAATCAAAATATTAATTTATGTTAGAGAAGCATAAAGGGTACACTGCATATTTTAAAGCAAATATTAACATTACAAAATTAATAATCTAACATTCACAGGCTTGTTTTCCTAAATTTCTGAAAACTTATTTATTCTAATGAGCTCAAAAGCAATGGGAAGCATTCCAAGTAATAAAAACTATTCCTTTTTCCTTCCTGATTTTAGTTAAATGAAAGCAATAACAAGTATTAAATTGAGATTTTATGGAAGATAGAATAGATGCAGTAATATTTTTCTAATATGAATCACAAATGAGACACAACAGACCTTTTTTTTTCCTTGACACAAATGCTGCAAAATTGTAGTTACAACATATTACAAATGAGCCATCTTTGTGTCAAAGTCAAGCAATGTTCAAGGAAAAGAAGGATAAAACATAATGTTAAAAAAAAAAAAACATGAGCGGAGAGATGGTGGAGAAAAGGTAGGGACTCACCTGAGCTCTATATAATTCCCTTCCCAGTAACTTTTAATAGTGCTTCAAAATGAATTCTGGAGCCGCAGAACCTACAAAATATGGGGAGAAATAATTTTCTAGCCCAAGACAACTCAGAAGATCTGCAGAAAAGGTCTGTCCCACTAGGGCAAGGATGCAGGACAATTCCACACAGCTTGCAGCAGGTCAGGGCACACCCCATTAAACCAGCTGCAAGCCATGGGTGCAAATGAATCAGTGGCTGAGGAAACAGCAGCTTCTGGAGCTCCCAGAACAGACCAGGAGAGTAGGTAGTAAACAGACCTCTCCTCAAATTACACCATCTTGGAAGAACTGAAAAATCAGACTCTCAGAACCACCTCTGAAAACAGCTGCACAAAATATCTGAACTTTTGGACAGTGCTTCTTTTACCCCAGGGGCAAAGCCCAACTTTAACATTAAGTTTAAAGTCAAGAAATAGGCTGGGGAAATGAGCAAACAACAACAAAAGAAGTTGGCTGTAGAAGGTTACTATGGTGACAGGGAAGATCAAAACACAAACTCAGAAGACAACAAAGTCAAAACTGTTACATGCAAAGTCTCAAAGAAAAATAAGAATTAGCCTCAAGCTCAAAAAAATTATTGGAAGAGCTTAAAAAAGGTTTTGAAACAAATAAGAGAGGAAATATGGGGAAAGGAAATGAGAGTGATGCAACTAAATCATTAAAAAAGTCACCAGTTTGGTAAAAGAGGTAAGGAAAAAAACACCTTTAAAAATGGTAAATTTTCAAAGAGGACCATAGATCTCCTGAAGAACTCCTTAAAATCAAGACTGGTCATATGGAAAAATATGTACAAGTGCTCAAAGAAGAAAATAATTCCTTAAAAATTAGAACCGAGCAACTGGAAGCTAATGCCTCCATAAGATATCAAGAAATAATAAAACAAAATCAAAAGAATGAAAAAATAGAAGAAAAATATGAAATATCTCACTGGCAAAACAACATATCTGGAAAATAGATCCAAGAGAGTTGATTTAGGAATTATTGGACTACCTGAAAGCCATACTCAAAAACAGAACCTAGACATCATCTTTCAAGAAATTATCAAGGAAAACTGTCCTGATAGTGTAGAAACAGAATAAAATATACTTGAAGTAATTCACAGTTTACCTTTTGAAAGGCATCTCAAAATAAAATGAGAAATATTATAGCCAAATTCCAAAGCTCCCTAGGGGAACAAGGAGAAAATGTTGCAAGCAACCATAAAGAAATAACTCAAATATCATGGCACTACAATTGGGATCACACAAGATTTAGCAGATTCTACAATGAAGAACCAGAAGCCTTGGAATATTTTATTCTGGAGGGCAAAGGAGCTAGGATTACAACCAAGAATCACTAAACCTAGCAAAACTGAGGATAATCCTTCAGGGGAAAAATGGATATTCAATGAAATTGGGGACTTTCAAGCATTTCTGATGAAAATTACAGAACTGAAAAAGAGCAAAACAGAAAATCCTACTTTAAAATACAAGATGCAAGAGAGGCATAAAAAGGTAAACAGGAAAGAAAAATCCTTGGGGATTCAATAAGGGTAAACTGTTTACATTGCTACATGGAAAAATGAGGCTTGTAACATCTATGAACTTTTCAATTATTATTACCACAGCTACAAGAGGTATACACAGACAGAGCACATGGATATGAGTTAAGCATGATAGGACGATATCTAAAAAAAGTAAGGGGCGAGAAAGGAATTCACTGGGAGAAGATGAAACGGAGGGGTAGAATGGGGTAAATTGTAACATAAAAGAGGCATGAAAGAGCTTTTACAGTTAAAGGAGAAGTTGGAGGAGTTTGAAGGGAGTGCTTGAACTCCATTCTCATTAGAATTGGCTCGAAGAAAGGATAATATAAACCAGAGTGTGCGTGTGTGTCTGACACACACACATAAGTGTATATGTATGTATGTGTATATGTATGTATGTATATGCATATGTATATGTGGCCAAGTGGGTATAGACAGAACACGGAATATACACAACATGGGTACAGAAACGGGAGATGAACTCACATTGCACCAAGTTCAAGTTCCCTCAGATTAAAGCCCAAGCGTGGACAGGGGTCTTCAAGGCACGCAGCCCAGCAGAGGCGAAGGCACTGTGCTCCCACCCGCTGGGCTCCACCCTCTGGTCCCATGGCGCCTGCGCCCACCGCTCCTTCCACAACCTGGGCCCCCCGGGCCCAGCTCCCCCACGGCCCCCCCACGCCCCTCCACTTCAGCTTTAGCACGGGTGACCTCTCCATTCCGTCCGGTCTCAACAGTATCCTCATCCTTCCCACCTGAGGAGCCCCGCAGCCTCTGTCTCCTGGCCCTCATCCTCACAGGTTTTAGGGGAGAACCAGGAGCCTTCCTTCCACTCGTGCGGTGGACTCCACCCTAGGCCGCTGGCACACCCTTCTCACCTTCCATCCCGGAAGCCCTGGGTCGGAGGCCTGGGTCCTAGAGCCTGCTCTTTGAGTGGCCCTGGCTGGGTTCAGTTTTTAGATGGGGGACAGGGAAAGGGCAAACGCAGCTGAGACCCATGACCCTCCTACCTCACAGAGGCAAGAGCCTGGCAGGGGAAATGGAGGAGTGGGTACCCCCTTTATCCTCTGTTCCTCTCCCCTCTTCCCACACAGAACTGGCTGGCTGAACTAGCTTTGTAAAAGATGAATTTAATTGGGTGTTGGGGCGGGGGGGAAGAGGTTGGATAGAGAAGGAAGGGGCTGTCTGGGTTTAGCTTCAGGGGTTTTAGTACTACCCCCCCAATCCACCCTTTCCTGCTCCCCCTCCACCCTTTTGGCTCTTGTAAATAGGACCAGACCAGGGGTGGGGAACCTTCGGCCTCGAGGCCACATGTGGCCCTCCAGGTCCTCAAGTGCGGCCCTTTCCCTACAGGGCCTCGTGTGGCTTCGAGGCTGCAGGTTCCCCACCCCAGGACCAGACCCTACCTCAGGCCCCTCTTTTTTTTCCTGACCTCTCCCCTTCTCTTCCCTCCGGGTGTAAATTGTTGTAATTTTTTCTTAAAGAAAATGTTGCAGTGATTACCAGTACCCATCTCCCAGTCCTTAGCTGTATTCCCATCTGCCCTCACCACTGTTCCCTTCAGACCCCTGGGACAGGGAGGGTGGGGGGCTAGGGGAATCCTGGTGTCCTAGTTCCCGTAGTAGGGTTTGCCTGTGTACGGAACTTTCGGTTCAATAAATTATTAGCATGAGAAAAAATACATTTATATATGTATGTATGTATGTGTGTATGTATCTGTCTTTCTGTATATGTATGGATGCATGTATATTTCTATACCCAGTTGGGTATAGAAATCTATCCTATCCTAGGGGAAGAAGAAGCTGATAGAAGGGAGGGTACTTTGAGGGAGATGTTAGAAGCAAAA
This sequence comes from Phalanger gymnotis, assembly GCA_028646595.1. Lineage (NCBI taxonomy): Eukaryota > Metazoa > Chordata > Mammalia > Diprotodontia > Phalangeridae > Phalanger > Phalanger gymnotis. The sequence continues at coordinate 178,014,584 of CM053627.1, forward strand.
CACATTTGAGATTGAACAAGTTAAAGGGAGAGAGAGAAAAATAGATGGGGGGGATAGGATAGAGGGAAATATACACAGTAGTCATAACTGAAAAAAAAAATTAAGTTTTACTTTTAAAGGCCTCATTTCTCAAACATAGAGAGAACTGAGTCAAATTGATAAAAATATGATAAATGGACAAAGAATATGAACAGGCAGTTTCCAGGTGAAGTAATCAAAGCTCTCTATAGTCATATAAAATGCTCTAAATAACTACTTTTTAGAGAAGTGCCAATTAAAACAACCCTGGGGTACCATTCCACACCTATCAGATTGTTTGATATGACAGAAAAGGGAAATGACAAATGTTGGAGGGGATGTGGGAAAATTGAGACACTAATGCGCTCTTGGAGTTGTGAACTGATTTGATTGTTCTGAAGAGCAATTTGGAACTAGGCCCAAAGGATTGCACAACCATGCCTACTGTTTGATTCAATAACACCACTGCTATGGCTGTAGCCCCAGGAGAGTTAAAAAAGAAAAGAAAAGAAAAATGACCTATGTGTACAAAAATATAGCAGCTCTTTTTATGATGGCAGTGAATTGGAAATCAAGGGGATACCTATCAATTGCGGAATGCCTGAATAAGTTGTGGTACGTCATTGTGATGCAATACTATTGTATTATTAAGAAATGATGAGCAGGATGCTCTCAGAAAAACCTGGGAAAAAAACTTGCATGAACTGAAGAAAAGGGCTGTGAGCAGAACCAGAAAAAGACTCTACATAGCAACAGCAATATTATATGATGATCAACTGTGAATGACAGCTATTCTCAGCAATACAATGATCCGTGATGATTCTGAAGAACTTACAATGAAAATGCTATCCATTTCCAGAGAAAGAATTAATGAAGTCTGGATGCAAACCAAAAAAAAAAAATTAACTTTCTTTATTTTTCTTGTCTCTTTTCTTTTACAAAATGACTATATGGAAATATGTTTTGCATGACTGCACATGTATAACCAATATCAAATTGCTTGCCTTCTCAATGGTGGGGGACAGGAAGGAGGGAAGAAGGGAATTTGGAATCAGAACATAAAAATATTAAAGATTTTTATATGTTATTGATAAAATAAAATTGAAAAACAGATTAATTTTGCATCATTGATCTTTTAAATGAATAAATCAAAGGATTATGTTTCACCAGGAAACTGAAAAACTTGAAACATTTTCCGTCTTTTGCTTTCCTCTAAAGATAATGTTATTTGTGTTATTTAATTTTATTAATAGCTTACTATTCTAGTTCATTCTATTTTTTGCTTCTTTACATTTATTACCCTCAAATGCTTTGAAGTACTCTAAAGTGAGCTATACTACCTCCTATGAAACAGATGATCACCATTTTATTTAGCTTCCAGCTCAGTCCAAATATGAGAATCTCCCCCATTTTCCTCCCATCCCAACCAAAGACATAATCCTTTGCCCTTTGCCTCTATCCAATTCCTCATCCTTTTCCGTGTTAAGTAGATGTTTGCTCGTAACATTTCTCTGTTCTTTTTTTTCTTTCTGAGGAGGATAAAATAATATTTTTGACTATTCATTTTCCACTATCTAGGGTGGAAGAAATGTATATGTATGATGAGAATGGTTAAAATTACTGTCTTACATCTTAACAATATTTTTTGTTAATCTTCTTGAGTTTGCATTCACATTGACCATTGTTGACTGTAAATCCACTGATACGCTAGGAAATAACTATTCATGTTGAAGAATGATATTATTTTTTTGAATGTAGTTCCCTTTCATAAGTCCCCTTTTTTCTGGAACATTCATCTTTCACTTACAGCATAATACCAACTCTATTTCCCTAGTCAAAACTTATTTATGTTTGTTCAGCCTATCTTAGTGATTTTATGCATAATTAGTGGGAGCAGATCTAAAAAAAATGTTCTCCCTGTTGCCAAATGCTATAGATCCCTCTGTCTATAATATAGTTCTTTCATTTTATACTTGAAAGGTCTCTAACTGATTTTTATTGGACAGAAATTACTCTTAAATAATTTGTTTTAATGAGGGAATATTTAAGTGGCTGACAGTCGATTTAAGGAATAAATTAGATGATCAAGTCAGCCATTAAATGTATATGAAAAAATTGGATTACAATGAAGAAACATTGGATTGGAATGGATTTAAATTATTGGAAGTAAAGAAAAATGACATATTTATATCATTCTTCATCTCCAAAAAAAGAAACTAATGCAAAGATTCTAAAGGTAGGGGAATGCACTAATTTTGAAACAAAAGAACATGGAACATGTTAACTGTGCTCTCTAAGCTAGAGGGAAGAAAGGTGAAAATGAGCGACTTAGCAGAACAGTAAATTGGTTTAATCAAGATTTAAAAAATAACTACAATATTGATGATGTCTTACCACTAGAGATACAGGCTAAGTTTCAAGAAGCAGAAAATCAACGGCTGTTTCTGGCAAAGGGCCTGGATATTAAAAGAGATGGATAGAAAGGATTAAAATAAAACCACCATAATCTAATCCTGGATGACAGGAAGGTTAATGATATTTTAGAAAGTGATAGAAAAAGGGAAGTGGGGAGTCGAAGAGCATTTGGGAGTAGAAATAATTACTTCTCACAGGAAAAAATCAGTGACAGATGGGGTTGCCATGTTCTTCTAGAAAAATCCACATCTTTGTGGAGAACAGAGCAGATGACAGGATTCTGTTTCCCTAGAATTGATGCCTAGTGATTTTTTTCCCAACTTTCATTTCTTGGAAAAGAACAGCAAATGCTAGTAATTACTTCAGCAAAGATACAGCAGCAATGAAGAAGTTTAAGAGAAAGGCAACTAAAATGGAGTAAAAGACTAAAACCATGATTACAGACTACAAATTAAAAGCTCTTTTGTCTGAGATGACAAAGCTTTTAAGGGTGATATGATTAACTTTTGTCAAAATTATCAAAGTTTCTCAATCTCAGAATACTAGTAGCCATCCCTTGAAGCTTAAAGTATTTAAAATAAATAAAAAGCAGTTCTTCATGCAGACAGGTAATTAATATATTGGACTTTCTTAAATGGTTCAAGAAAGTCTTAGCTAAATTAATGTAGAGTAAGTTATTAGTGAGTTACTAAAGGAAACGAGATGTTTTGAAATTAAAGTCATGGAAAAGAAAGATACATTCTCACAAATTATCCTTTGGGACCACTGTGTCATGAAGTTCTAGTTCACTCAACTATACTATATTCCTTAAATCTACTGGATAAAATAGAATTTCAATATAACCATGTACCAGACACCAGTCTAGAGGACCAATTTTGTCATCAATGAATCCCCTTAATGATATGATATAAGTGGGTTGATAGAATCACAAAATCACAGCATAGGAAGGTATCTAATCTGATCTAACCCATATTCAAGCAGAATATTCCCCAGCAAAACATGTAATAAATGGTTTCCAATTGAAATCTTCAAATAATTAAGGAATTCTTTATTTCCTTTGGAAAATTACTTCACTTTATCTAATTGTTAAAGTTTTTTCCACCAAAAATTGAGCTGAAATCTATTTGCAAATTTCACTTAATGATAATAATTCTATTATCAAGCACAATTCCTCTTCTAATAAATAATCCTAATAATATTTGGTTATTAACTATGTTCTTCTTAAATCTCCCTACCCCAAAGTAAACAGTTGGTTCCTTTAAAAAATTTCTTTTTCCCATTTTAATGAAAAGGTTTACTGTCCTTTTGTTTTCCCTTTTTTGTATTGGCTGGATGTGGTCACTATTCTTCACAAAATTGACTCCAAGAAGGCAACATAACTCTCCATGTGTAGTCTGATCAGGGTAGACTCTAGAATATATAGAACTATTTTTTTCCTTTATTTTGGATACTGTCCTTTTTAATGCATCTTAAAAGTGTGCAAAGAGTGGGACCAAGATGGTGGAGTAAGGAAGGGACTCACCTGAACTCTCCCCCAAAACCCTCCAAATACCTTTAAAAATGACTCTAAACAAATTCTAGAGCAGCAGAATCCACACAAAGGCAGAGCAAAACAAATTCCCAGCCCAAGACAACTTGAAAGGTCAGAAAGAAAGGTCTGTTGCACCCAGGGGAGAGAGGAGTGCAATCCAGTATGGGCCATACCAGTGGGCCCCAGCCAACAGAGGACAAAGACAATTTGGAAGATCAACAGAAAGGGATTCTCCCACCTGGGTAAGAGTGGAGCACAGTCCAGCACGGGCTGTGCCATCACAGACCTGGCCAAACTAACCAGAAGCAGCCCTTGGGAATGACTGAAACAGCAGCAGCAGCAGCTGGAGGTATCAGCCCACAGATGGTAAGAGGGTTGAACAACTGGACAAAAGGAGATCATAGGGGTCTTTTGATAGCACTGAGGCAAGACTCTGTTGCTTTGTCCATACTCAGATATCACTTGCAGTCCTAGGTGGCATTTATAGGATGAAGAATACTGTCATAGTAGAGCTTGTGGCCACAATGAAGGAGGGATATTCCTCATAGTTCCAGGACAGAAAAGAGTTCTTGTGGGCACTCACAGATCAGAGCACAGGCCATGAGAGTAGTAAACACACCTCTCCTTAGATCATAGCACCGTGGAAGAAGTGAAAACTTATAGGTCTGGAGAAGTATCTCTGAAAACACCTGCACAAAACCCCTGAAGCTTAGGACAGTGCACCCACATCTTGGAAGCAGAGCTCTACTTTAATAAACAGTAAAAAGTCAAGTATTGGCTGGGAAAGTGAGCAAATAATGGGAAACAAAAAACTCTGACTATACAGTTAATATGGTGACAAGGAAGATTAAAATACACACTCAGAAGAAGACAACAAAGTCAAAGTGCCTACATCCAAAGCCTCCAAGAAAAATATGAATTTGTCTCAGGCAATGGAAGAGCTCAAAAAAAACCCTGAAAATTAAGTAAGAGAGGTAGAGGAAAAATGGTAAGAGAAATGAGAGAAATTCAAGACAATCATGAAAAAGGAGTCAACAGCTTGGTAAAGGAGGCAAAAATGCTGAAGGAAATAACTTAAAAATAGACTCGGTCAAATGTTAAAAGAGGTACAAAAAGCCAGTGGGGAGAAGAATGCTTTAAAAAGTAGAATGGGCCAAATAGAGAAGGAGGTACAAAAGCTCCCTGAAGAAATAATTCCTTAAAAAATAGAATGGAGTAAATGGAGGATAATGACATTATGGGAAATCAAGAAATTATAAAACAAAACCAAAAGAATGAAAAAAGAAGACAATGTGAAATATCTCATTGAAAAAACAATTGACCTGGAAAATAGATCCAAGAGAGATAATTTAAAAATTATTAAACTACCTGAAAACCAGGATCAAAAAACAAACAAACAAAAAGCCTAGCCATCATCTTTAAAATAATTATCAAGGAAAACTTCTCTGATATTCTAGAGCCAGAGGGTAAAATAGAGATGGAAAGAATCCACCAATTACCTCTTGAAAGAGATCCAAAAAGGGAAATCTCTGGGAATATTGTAGCAAAATTCCAGAGTTCCCAGGTCAAAGGAGAAAATATTGTAAGCAGCCAGAAAGAAACAGTTCAAGTATTGTGGAAACACAATCAGGATAACACAAGATTTAGCAGTTTCTACACTAAGAGATCAGAGGGCTTTCAATATGTTTTCCAGAGGTCAAAGGAGATAGGATTAAAATGAAAAATCCCCTTCCCAGCAAAACTGAGTATAATATTTCTGGGGGAGAAATGGAATTTCAATGAAATAGAGGACTTCCAAGCATTCTTGTTGAACAGACCAAAGCAGAATAGAAAATTTCACTTTCAATTACAAGAATTAAGAGAAGCATGAAAAGGTAAACAGGAAAGAGGAGCCATAAGGGACTTACTAAAGTTGAACTGTTTATATTCCTACATGGAAAGATGATAAGTGTGGGTATGTATATGTATGTATATATGTATGTGTGTATGCATATGTGTGTATGTATATATGTGTATATGTGTATGTATATGTGTGTGTGTGTGTATGTGTATGTGGACAGAGTGCACAGGGTGAGCTGAATATGAGGGGATGATACCTATAAAATAAAATTAAGAGTTGAGAAAAATATTCTGGGAGAAAGAGAAAGGGAGAGGTAGAATCTAATAAACCATCTCACATAAAAGAGGCAAGAAAGAGCTTTGACAATGGAAAGGAAGAGTGGGGAGGAGAAAGAAGTAAGTGAGCCTTAGTCTCATTGGATTTAGCTTAAGGAGGCAATAACATACACAGTCAATTCTGTATGGAAATCTACTTTGCCCTACAAGAAAGAATCAAGGAAGGGGATAAGAGAGGGAAGATAATAGCAGATTGGGGGAAGGGGAAATCAGAAGCAAACCATTTTGTGTTCCCCAGTTGATTACTTCCCTTCTTATTTTAGTTGTATTGATTTTCTTCATATAAGAATATTTAATTTTATACAATTAAAATTGTCCATTTTTCCTTTTAAAACCACCTCTACTCTTTCTTTGGTTGTAATTTTGTTGGAGCTGAACTTCCTTCCTTTTTTATTTTTCTTTTTGTATCCTCATTTTCCTGTATAATGCCTATAGTGCGGGATTTAATGAAATCTTGTGGATTGGTTGATTGATGGATAAATAACTATGATGTGAAATCATAGTGATTTCATAGTTCTATGCGATAACCTGTGAATCTTCTCAGATTGGCCATAGAGCTAACATTTTGATTCTCCAATTGGTTCCAATCTTTGTGTTTGCAACAACTCTATAGAGCTTCTGATAAAGATTATAAATTTGGGGGTTATAATGTATGGCTCTTTTCCTGTGTGTACAATATCCTATCCAGAAACTATTTTTTAGTTGAGAGGATTTTTTTACAACCTTTACTTTCTACTCTGTCTTTGTTCTTCTAATTTTTTTTACCTTTTTTTCCCATGCTTAATACACGTCAATTTTTGTGAAGGTGACTTTTAGAGCTAAGAATTGTATACACAGTATTTTTTCTAATTCTGTTCTATAATATTCATAGAACTATCTTGTATAACCTTTCTAAAATTGTATTTACTTCTTTCTTGCTATTTTTGGTTGTCCTGTTTAGTTTTCTATGTTGCTGTTGAATCCTTTGTTTACATTGCATATTTTCTATTCATCTCTTTAAAAACAGGAAAGTTTGAATTTCCTGTTTCATAAAGAGTCCATTTTTTTTTCTGATATGACTAGGTTGGCCTATGTAAGTAATTCTCAGTTTTACACCTATATCCTTTGCATTCTAAAATATTTCATTCCATATTCACTGATTCTTCAAGGCTGTGAGTGCTAAATTATGTGTCATCTTGGCTGTCGCTCTGTGATACTTTCTCACTAACTGCTTGCAACATTTTGTGTTATTTTTTTTTCCTTTGATCTGAAATCTCTAGATTTTGTCTATAATATTCTTGGAAGTTTTATTTGGGCTTCTCCTTCAGAAGGTGAATAGTGGTTTCTAGTTGTTCTCTGCTTCTGTTTTTTTTTTCTTAATTAATTAATTAATTTTTAGTTTTCAACATTAATTTCCACAAGGTTTTGAGTTCCAAATTTTCTCCCCATCTCTACCTTCCTCCCCCCATCCCAAGATGGCATGCATTCTGATTATCCCTTCCCACAATCTACCCTCCCTTCTATCACCCCAAGTGCCCCTCTTATCTCCTTCCACCTTATTTTCTTGTAGGGCAAGACAAATTCCCATACACCAAATGCCTGTATATCTTATTTGTCAGTCGCATGGAAAAACAATTTTTAACATTTGTTTCTAAAACCTTGACTTCCAAATTCTCTCTCTTTTCCCCTCCCCACCCACCCACCCTCATTAAGAAAGCAAGTAATTCAATATAGGTTATACATGTGTCATTATGCAAAACACTTCTGTAATTGTCCTATCGTATGAGACTACATACACTTCCCTCCAATCTATCCTGTTCTCCCATTGATTCTATTTTCTTCTTTGACCCTGTCCATTTTCAAAAGTGTTTGCTTTTGACTATCCTCTCCCCCAACTGCCCTCTCTTCTATCACTCCCTTTTATCCCCTTCCCTCCTACTTTCCTGTAGGGTAAGCTGCCCAATTAAGTGTGTATGTTATTCCCTCCTCAAGCCAAATCCAATGAGTGTAAGGGTCACTCATTACGTTTCAACTTCCCCTCTTCCCTTCCATTATAACAGCTTTCCTTTGCCTGTTTGAGATAATTTACCTCATTCTATCTTTGCCTTTCTCCTTCTCCCAATATATTCCTTTCTCACTCCTTAATTTTATTTTTTAGATACCATCCCTTCATATTAAACTCATCCTGTGCCCTCTGTCTACATATATGTATATATTTCCTTCAATTGCCAGTATCAGTAAATCAAGATTCTCAATATTGAAGGTGATCATGAATATGGCTGTATAGTTTGGAATCACAAAATATAAGAGAATCTCCATATAGAAGGCAGAAGAATTAAAACATTTATTCAGACACCAGAGGATCAAATCCTAAAACCAATTATTCCAATCAACATAGCAACAATTTTATTCCAAAACCAGTTAGTCCACTTCAATGTAACAACAAGGATGTTAAAGTACAATATCCCAGCAAGGAGCTAAGGCATTCTGTAACCTTCCCCTCTGCTGGGGCCTTCCCATAAATGGTCACTCACAAACCCTAGCTTGCTTCTCACCTGAGTCCTCTCCTACCAAAGTGCTAAGAGCTTGCAGTTCTGAAAGCCCTTGTAATTCTCAGAGGCCTTGCAGTTCTCTCTCTCTCCATCTCTCCTTCTCTGTCTCTCTCTTAGCCCTTCCAGTTCTCCAAGTCTGAGCTTAATGGCTACCCACAGGATGTATACATATACATATACATATACATATACATATACATATACATATACATATACATATACATATACATATACATATACATATACATATACATATACATATACATATACATATACATATACATATACATATATATATACATATATATATACACACACACATACACACACATATATATATGTATATATATAGCATACATATATTATATGTATATAGTATATATATGCATATGCATATATGGTGTATATATGTATATAGATATACACGTATATATGGTGTATACACACACACACACACACACACACACACACACACACACACATACTTCTTAGGGCCTGGGGGCTTCAGAGCTAATCAGCAAAAGGGGGTGGGCCGAGCTTAACATCTAGTTAGCAAAAGAGTTTGGGCCTTCCTACAAACAAGCTTTCCCTAATCAAGCTTCTCTTAACTAGCTCCACTTGAGGCCTATTAAATGGATGGGCAACATCTTTAATCACATTAACACCACACTACCCTAATACTGAGAAAGGTCTCATGATTTTTAAATATCATCTTTCCATGTAGGAATGCAAACTGTTCGACTTTAGTAAGACCCTTGTGATTTATCTTTCTTGTTTACTTTTTCATGCTTCTATTTGAATGTCAATTTTTCTATTCAGCTCTGGTCTTTTTAACAAGAATGCTTAGAAGTCTTCTACTTCATTGAAATTTCCATTTTCCCTGAAATATTATACTTAATTTTGATGAGCAGGTGATTCTTGGTTTTAATCCTAGCTACTCTGACCACTGGAATATCATAATACAAGACCTTTGATACCTTAATGTAGAAACTGCTAAATCTTGTGTTTTCCTGATTGTGTTTCCACAATATTCGAATTGTTTCCTTCTGGCTGCTTGCAATATTTTCCCCTTGTCCTGGGAACTCTGGAATTTCGTTACAATATTCCTAGGAGATTTCATTTTGGCATCTTTTTAAAGTGTCCATCTGTGGATTCTTTTAATTTCTATCTTACTCTCTGGCTCTAGAATATTAGGACAGTTTTCCTTGCTAATTTCTTGAAAGATGATGTCTAAGCTCTTTCTTGATCATGGTTTTCAGGTAGTCCAATAATTTTAAAATTATCTCTCCTAGATCTATTTTCCACGTCTGTGTTTTTTCAATGAGATATTTCACATTGTCTTTTTTTTCAGTCTTTTAGCTCTGTTTTATAATTTCTTGATTTCTCATAAAGAAATTAATTTCCATTTGCTCCATTCTAATTTTTAAGGAATTATTTTCTTTAGTGAGCTTTTGGATCTCCTTTTCCATTTGTCTGATTCTGCTTTTTATGACATTCTTCTCCTCATTGGGTTTTTGGACCTCTTTTCCCATTTTGATTAGTCTATTTTTAAGGTATTATTTTCTTCAATATTTTTTGAGTTCTCCTTTAGCCAGCTGTTGACTTGTTTTTCTGGATTTTCTTGCATCACTCTCATTTCTTTCCCCAATTTTTCCTCTACTTCTCTTACTTGATTTTCCAAATCCTTTTTGAGCTCTTTCATGGCCTGAGACCAATTCATATTTTTTCCTGGAGGCTTTGGATGTAGGAACTTTGACTTTGTTGCCTTCTGGTTGTATATTTTGATCTTTGTCACCAAAGTAAGATGCTATAGTCTGAGTTTTTTACACTCTCTGCTCATTTTCCCAGCCAATTACTTGACTTTTGAGCTGTTTATCAATGTATGACTCTGCTTCCAGAGTGGAGTGTGCTCTGTCCCAAACTTCAGGGCTTTTGCAGTTTTTTTTAAATTACTTCTAGGCACCTGTAAATTTTCAATTCTTCTGAGGTAGTATGATCAAAGAAGAGGTATTTACTCCTCCCTGGGGCTTTGCTCTGGTCTGTGAGTGACCTCAACATTCTTTTCTGCTCTGGAACTGCAAAGAGGATTCCCTCTCCACAGCCACCACAAGCTTTGCCACAAAAAATGCTTCTCTTCACCCCAGTACCACCACTCAGGACTGTGACCCAGATCCAACAGGACAAAGTAAGAGAATCCTGCCTCAGTGCTCCAGCTTCTGACACCACCTCTGCTGCCCCAGGGCTGGGGCTGGGCCCCTCTCTTCTCTCACCCAGGTGCAACAGTGTTTTCCCACTGACCTTTTATGATATCTTTGACTTTCTTGGGTTGAGAAGTCATGCCACAGCTGTCAGTGATTCAGTGCCCTGAGGCCTGCTTCTGTCCCATCTGTGCAGGTGAATGCCATGATGGGCTTTGCTCTGCTCACAGCCTGGAATGATAAACCTTTCCCATCAACCTTCCAGGATGCCTTGGGCTGGAGATCTGCCTCACACTCTCAGTTTGTAGGTTCTGTAGCTCTAGAATTTGTTTAGTCATTTTTACAGGTATTTCGAGGGGTTTGAGGTGGGGGGCTCCAGCAAGTCCCTGCTTTTTTTCTGCCATCTTGGCTCTGCCACCTTCACTTTCTGTACTCTGGTTCCAAAAGAACTGGGTGCTTTGCTATTATGATTTCTTTTTTTAAATAGTATTTTAATATTTCCCCAATGGCATGTCAAGACAATTTTAACATTCATTTTTTTTACATTATTTTGAGTTCCAAATTTTTCTCCCTTTATCTGTCTCTCCCTTCCCCTCTTCCAAAAAATGGTAATCAATTTGATACAGGTTATAATGTGCTATCATATAAAACATATTAGTCCCAGGTGTGAAAGAAGAAACAGATCAAAAGGAAAAATCATAAAAAGAATAAAGCAAGTGTGAAAAGTATGCTTTGACCTGCATCAGAGCCCAACAGTTCTTTTTCAGGTGGTGGATAGCATTTCCTTTCCTGAGGCTTTTGTACTT
>CM053627.1:178026757-178043802 GCA_028646595.1 Phalanger gymnotis
GGAAGGGTTATACATAATGATACGCATGTGGCTCATGTTGAATTGCTTGACTTCTTAGGGAGGCTGGGTGGGAAGGGAAGAGGGGAGAGAATTTGGAACTCAAAGTTTTAAAAAATAGATATTCAAAAACAAAAACAAAAAAAGTTTTTGCATGCAACTACAAAATAAGATACACAGGCATTGGGGCATAGAAATTTGTCTTGCCCTACAAGAAAGGGAAAAGAGGATGGGAGGGGAGTGGGGTGACAGAAGGGAGGGCTGACTGGGGAACAGGACAACCAGAATATACACCATCTTGGAGTGGGGAGGGAGGGTAGAAATGAGGAGAAAATTTATAATTCAAACTCCTGTGAATATCAACGCTGAATACTAAATATATTAAATAATAAAAACCTGAAAAAAAGGAAATAATCGGCTTAGAGACGATCCATGGGAGTTGAGATCACAAATGAAGTAATATGGTGGGAGAAGAGAAGGCCCCAGGACAGAACCCCAAGGGATGCCTGTAGTTAAAGAGTATGATTGGGAAAAGGATCCAGCAAAGGAGACAGAGAAGGAGTGGTCAGATAGGCAGGAGGAGAACCAGGAGTAAGTGATATACCAAAAACCTATAAAGAAGAAAGAATAAAGGAGGAAAGAGTTATCAATAGTGTCAAAGGCCCCAGGAAGGCCAAAGAGAATGAAGATTGAGTAAAGGCCAGCCCTCATCACCTCATGACTGGACTACTGACATTGCCTTCTTGATGGTCTTCCTGCATAAGTCTCTCCCATTGCAGTCCACTCTATCTTCCACTTATATATCAAAGTGATCTTCCTAAACCTCAGATTTGATTTGGTCACACCCCCCCACCCCCAGATCAATGAACTCAAGTGGTTTCCTGTTGCCTCCAAGATCAAATGTAAAAAAAAGGGACTGTTTGGAATTCAAAAGCCTTCTTAGCCTGTCTCTTCCCTCTGCACACACTTATCCAGTTCTCTTACATATTACCACGTATACTCTGAAATCCAGTGATACTGACCTCCTTGCTATTCTTCACACAACACATAGTATCTCACTACTCTGATCATTTTCATTGGCTATCCTATAACTGAAATTTTCTCCCTCCACATCTGTGCTTCCTAGCTTGCCTGGCTTACTTCAAGTCATAGGAAAATGTAGATTTCTAAAAGCTACCTTTTTAATGCCCTTTTATGTTAATGACTTCCCTGTTGGTTATCACCAATTTATCATGTAAATATTTTTTACACATAATTGTTTGTATATTGTCTCCCGCATTTAATTATGAGTTCCTTGAGAGCAAGTACTTTTGTATCCCCAACACTTACTTGCACTTTAAAAATGTTTATTGACTTACTGATGAAAGGAAAGGAAGTAGGCAGGGAAGGAGAGAGGGAAGTAGGGAGTTAGGAAGAAAGGAAGTGGAAAAGGAAGAGAAAAGAGATTGAAGGAAGGAGAGTAGTGATTTTAGATGTATTCAAGTTCAAAACTCAATTTAAATATTTTTAATAAATAAATTTTAGGTACAAATCTAATTCTAATATGATGAAAGGGGATGGTCAAAGCCAGAGAGGCAGGGAGCAACAGAACTGGAATTCGAACCTAGGCCTTCTTACTCCAAATTCTGTCTATATAATACAGCATTGCCTCTCTCTAACACAGATAGATAGATAGATAGATAGATAGATAGATAGATAGATAGATAGATAGATAGATAGATAGACAGATAGACAGATGGATGGATGGATGGATGGATGGATGGATATAGCTAGGTAAAAATTTCTAGATTTGATTTTCCAGTGAATAAAAGCACAATTTGTCACTGATCCCTTATTGTTCAAGGGAATATGGATAGTTAGAACTCCTTGATTAGGCAATCTTATTTTATTTCTGAGATACAGTGTAAAGGTTACCACTAATCATTATTCCAAACTATTAATATACATCTCTTCCTTATGATCTTTACCTTCCTCTTTTCCATTTCTTCTTCAAGAGAGGCTTGTACTGAATTTCTTAAATTCTCACAGTCAATATGATGGACTTTCCACTTCAAAAAGCCCCTTCTTTCCAAACCAAATCTTGGTGTTTCAAATGCCTGGGTAGTTGGTTTATCAGTCGTGGATGGATGAAAGTGTGAAATGAATGCCTTCATAGGATAAATTCAAATTTAATCCTTGGTGTGAAATGTGATGGTTATAATTATCAGAGAAAAGTAACAGATAAGCAGAAATTCTGCTTTAAGGAATTCAATAATATTTTGTCATCAGACTATATCAAGCATAGTCCTGAATAAAACATTGTGGAAAAAGTAATTTCTGAATACATTTTGAAACGTAAAACAGCTCTGAACTGGAAAAAAAAGAAAGCCTATGATCCTATGAAAAGAAAATTCTTCATGAATGAACTCAGCATGTAAACTTGATAAATAATTTTTTTCTTTGAAACTCTAATATATTAGTGTTTTCTGAAGCAATATTTGTTTTTATCTAGAACATTAAGCATGCAGAGCCTCTCTGAAGGGGCATATCAAGGGAACGTTAAGATTAAGAAACCTCAGGAACAGGGAAGATTGTCTGTGAAGTTTAGTGAAAGGCCATCTTAACTGCCGGCCCCCAGAAAATTTTAGATGCATAATGAATACATACCGGAAATCCAATTTTATTCAATTGCCTTTATTACCCTGACCTTTATCTGTAAATTAGATAAAATAAGTTGATAAAGCACAGTTTATTTTACAGAGAATTTCATTTTATGTTTTTTGTCTCAATACAGTTAAGAAAATATTTCCAAATTGCTCTATCACATAATTGAGACATAAAAACTGCTAAAGTGTTCTTTGACTTGAAGAAAAAGTATTTGTTAGTTTTAATGATTTGCATCTTTCCATTCTAACCTTAGAATAGAAAAATGGAAGCCAAAATATTCTGATTAATTAAACATTTTTGTCCTATGTTTTATAAATAGCTTTCACTTATTCTACTTTCAATCTGAAATCATTTTTGTAAACCCATTATATTTCAACAAATATTAAGTATCTACTGGAAACAGATCACTGTTCTATGTAGTTAAAAAATAAGTATAGGATTTAGGAAAGAAATAATACCTGGCTTCATGAAGCTTAGTAGAACGGAGGAGTATGGCAGACACACATACCTATCTCTGTTAGTAACAAGGCAAAGTAATAGATGGTAATACAGTCATAAAAGAGGTTCAAAAAAGTGTTATGTGAAATCCAAGCTATCTTTATTCACTGAGGGAACCAAAATTTTGATGAAAGATGAGGTTAAGTAGATCTGAGAATTTTCAGCAGAAAGATAATATTTGAATCCTTGAGAGCTGATGAGATCGTTGAATGGAATAGTACAGATGAAAGTGAAGACCCAGGGGAGACTCATAGAGGTACATTCATGGCTTCTAGGTGTGACCTGGATGAAGGTACAACTGATGAGTGGCCAAAAAGGTATGAGGAGAACCAGGAAAAGAAAGTGTAATGAAGACTTAATGAACAGTTATGCAAAAAGCTTCACAGAGATCAAGAAACATGTATTGAGACAAAGGCCATTAGAATTGACAATTATGAGATTAAAGGAAACTTAGAGAAAGCAAATCTACTCGAATGATGAAGCCTGTAAGGAGAAAGTGAAAAGAAAGTAAATGGAGGCATTGATTATAGATGCCTTTCTCAAGAGTTTAGCTGCAAAAATGAGAAGAGATATGGGGTAATAGGTAATAAGGATAGATGGATCAAAGGAAAGAAAGATTTTTGAGGATGGTAGAGACATGGCCACATTTGTAGGCGTTTAACAGAGAGAAATTAAAGATAAGTGAGAGAGTGGAGATGATAGCTAGGACAATGTGCTGCAAAAGACAGGGTGAAAAGGGATTACTTGTGCATGTAAAGAGGTTTGCCTTGGCAAAGCAAAGGGCTTCCTTTTAATCTGAGACATGTTTTAAGAAGGAGCTGGAGGCAGAAGGCATCAGAATTATATGATATGAGAAAGGGAGAAGACGAGATTTATATGAGTCACCTCAACGTTTTCAGTGAAATATGCAGTAAGATGATATGGAGGAAGTAGAGCCGAGAGGTTTTAAGGAAGAATGAAGACGTCTAGAAAGGCCACTGTGTTGAATAGAATAGGGGGTCAATTAGGGAGGTATAAAAGGATTATCTTGCCTCAGTAAAAGCCCAGTTGAGGTTATGTAATACAGTTTTTAGTGGATACAGTCAATCATTAAAAGAGTGCCCAGGGAGAGCGTGGTTGTAAGTAGGGGGCCACATCTCCGTGAGAGCCAGAAGATGGAAGAAATGGAGAAGGAAATGATTTATGATGGAAATGCTTTATTTATGCTTGTAACAAGCATTCCAGAGAGCACATTAGAAGAGGTGGATAGCTAAAGGGTGAATTGTTAGAACATGGTGGGGTGGGAGGGTAGGGGGTAGGAGAGGTGGGAGGGTGGAGGGTGTGGGGGTGGGGATGAATGCATAATGGACTACACAGAAGTTTCACACCTATATGACATGAAAACTTTCCTTGAGATCAACATTAGTATTTTAAGCATCTAATAGTATAAAAAATTAAGTCACATTTTAACAGACAGGAAAAGAAATGGAAAAGGACTAGCTTCAAACACCATACAGGATTTGGATATCTGGAAATACTCATGACAGAAATGGAGGCCTAAAGAAAGACTAATTCAGAGTCTGGGTTCTGGTAGTTCCAGGTTCTATCATAGTAGGTCTTGGATTACAAAATCATAGCCTCTCAGGAACAAATTCCAGAAAAACGCTCTAGAGGTGTGTTTGGAAGGAAAAAAAAATGGAGTGAGAAGTCACTCTCTCTCTCCCGTTGTTCTATAAACAATTCTCCTTTCTGTGTAAACTGATTCATTTGGGCATTTAGGTCATCCATTGAATAGAGTGCTTGGCCTGGAGTCAGGATAAAATATTAGCTCAAATCCTGCCTCAGATACCTACCAGCTATGTGACCTGGGAAAATTGCTTAACTTCTTTGCCTCAGTTTTTTCATCTGTAAAATGGGGATAATAATAGCAATTATCTCTGGGCTGTGAGGATCAAATGAAATCTGAAGTGCTTAGGACAGTTCCTTGACATTAAATGCACACTATATAAGGAAGAAGGATACAGAAGGAGGAGGAAGAAAAGGAGGAGGAGGAGGAGGGGGAAGAAGGACAAGGAGAAGGAAGAGGAGAAGTAAGAAATTATTATTTGCCCTTTCAGCATAAACAGACAAATGGGGCCTGGGGAGGGCAGCATGATGTAACAACCCTGACTGTGGCCACAGTAACCTATGTTGCAAACAGATATGCCCTAGGAGGAGAGGAGCAAGGGGCAGGTCATGGGACCTTGTTTTCAAATCCTAAATTTGCCAGAAATTCTGTATGTAACTTTGGACAATAACTTCGTTTTTCTGTGCCATGGTTTCCATAATTATAACTATGTAGGACACTTATTCAATAACTAAACATCTTAACTGCAATTATAGAATGGTCAAAACTATATCAAAGTCTGGAGAGAGATATACAAAGGTACTTATGAAATGAGAATTGATGACTTGGCTTTTTTGAGGTAACTTTAGGGCTTCTTTCAATTCTAATAAACTGATTTTCTTAATTGGACTGTAGATAGAAAGCTGATAGAGACCTTAGTCATCTGTTCCAAAAAAAAATCTCATTTATTTTTTTTATGTTAACAATCCCCACATTTCATATATGAGGAAACTCATGTACAGAAACTTTAAATGACTTGCCAAATATCACATCATAAATGGCAGAGCCAGGATTTCAGCTCAGATCTTCTGGTTTTGAAGCCAGCGCTCTTTCTATTACAACATGCTTCCTCCCAAGGGAAGTTACCGTATAAAAGGGTACCAACAACATTCAGCCAAGAACTGGAGAAGAAAATGGCAAACCATTTCAGTATCTTTGCTAAGAAAACCCCAAATGGCATCATGAGGAGTAGGAAATGACTGAAATGACTGAACAAATGCATGACATAATTGAAATAGTTAATACTATATGTCTCTCTCTCTTTCTCTCTTTCTCTCTCTCTCTCTCTCTCTCTCTCTCTCTCTCTCTCTCTCTCTCTCTCTCTCTCTCTCTCTCTCTCATTTTCTCTCTGTCTCTCTCCTGAATCATATATATGAGAAAACAAATATATGTGTGTGTTTACACACAATCACATATCCACTGGTTCCTTTACTAGAGGATATAAAAATGGTCAAATCTCTACATCTGAAAAATCTTCCCCTTAATCCTGTTTTCCCATTGAGCTATTGTCCTATCTTTTTTTCTTTCTCTTGATTGCCAACCTTATTAAAAAATCAGTCTGTACTAATTGCTTTCACTGTCTTATCACTTTATTAATGCCCGTCTCCTTTTATGACTTTAGCCCCTACAAATCCACTCAAACCACTTTCTTGAAGGTTAGCAATAACAACTAGACTTTATATAATGCTTTATAGTTTTCAGAGATCTTTTGATATATTATTTTATTTGAGCCACACAACTCCATGAGATAGCTACTATATGGATTATTTTGTAACCTTGTCAATTTAGAAATGGAAAGGATGTTAGAGTCCATTGAATTTAAACCTCTCCTATTGCAGATCAAGAAACTGAGATGTAGAAAAGTCAAGTGATGTTCCTTTGGTCATATTGTAGTGTATCTGAGGCAAGAATTGAACCCAAATCTTCTTCATCCAAAGTACAGTGCCTGACCCACTATCCAATGTTGCCTCATTTTCATTTTGCATATGAGGCTCAGAGAAGTTAAATAAGTTGCCTTTGTCACAAAGCTAGTAAGGGCTAGAAACAAGATCACTAATCTAGGTTTTCCTGATTCCTGGTCCCATGTATATTCCACTCATACCACTTTGCCTCTTGACCTTTAAATGAACTCCTGATCACAAATAAAGTTACTTTCTTCGTATATGCAATGAAAGGGAAAAGGCTAGGGAAGTGTTAGGTGCGTAGGGGGCAGGACAGGCAAGGCTTGAACTTAATTGTCTTATGAACTGGTTCAAGGAGAGAACAGTTATATATACACAGACAGTTCAGTATAGAAATTCTTACCCAAAAAGGAAGGACTAGGGGAAGTGTTAAAGAAAAGGGGCATATTAAAGAGTTAGGCAATAGTCAGAAGCAAAATAAACTTTTGATGAGGGCACAATATAAAAAAAGAGAATGACTAATATAAGAGAATATAAAGGAGAGAAATACAGACTTATCATTATAACTAATAATGTGAGTGTGATTGACTCAAGTAGAAAATAGAAGTTGATAGCAGAATGGATTAGGGAACAGAATCCAACTATATATTATTTAGAAGCTATGCAGTTGAAACAAAGACACACACACAGATTTAAAATAAAGGGCTGGAGCAAAATCTGTTATGCTCGATCTGTATTTTTTTAAAAAGTAGCGGTCGCAATCACAATCCCATACAAAACAAAAGCCAAAGCAGACCTAATTGAAAGAGATATTCAGGGACGCCTATTTTTCAAATCCGTATCATAGACAATGAATTAATATCTGTACTGAGCATGTATATACCAAACAGCAAAGCATGCAGATTCTTGAAGGAAAATTTAAATGAGTTATAGGAGGAAATAGAAAAAAAAAGCTATAGAACTAGAGGACCTAATTTTGCTCCAATCAGACCTAGATAAATATAACAATAAAATAAATGAGAAAGAAGTTCAAGGGGTGAATAGAATTTTAGGAATGTAAGAGGTGATAAATCTCTAGGGAAATTTGAATAGGGTATATTACAGGTGTAAATGTATTCTCAGCTGTTCGTTGAACCTAATTTGACCACGTATAAGGGTAAAATTATCTCACAGACAAATGCAGAAAGGCAGAAATTTTGAAAGCACCTTTTCCAATCATAATGTAATAAGGATTATATTAAATAGGTATCCCTATTTAATTTTAAAATTTAAATTTAGGAATTTAAAATTTATAATTAGGAAGTTTGGTTTAACAATTCATTGGGAACTAAATAGTCTAAGCTTAAAATATGACTGAATCAAAAATCAAATATAGCAAGATCAGTAATTTCATTAAAGATCATGACAATGAGACAACATAGCAAAATTTGTAGTATGAAGCCAAAGCTGTATTCATAGGATCATTTATATCTCTAATGTATCAGTAAATGAGAGAGAAAAAGATCAATGAATGAGGCTTTCAACTAAAAAATAGAACAAAAAAGTTTAAATTCCTTATTAAATATAAAATAGTAATAATAAATATTAGAGATTCATAAAATTAAGAGAAAAAACATTGAATTATTAAATAAATATTAAATTATTTAAAATAAATATTAAATAAATTATTAAATTTAAATAATTTAATTAAATAAAAATATTAAATTATTAAATTTATTATTTATTAATATTAAATAAAATTACCCTGTTTTACACAATTTTTATTAAATAAAAATTATTTAAATTAATTTAATTAAATAATTGTGTAAATAAAAATTTTCACAAAAATTTACACAAAAATTACACATGCCTGGGTCATGTGTAAAGTGGAGACAATGTTAACTTAGTGACCTGTATCCAGGCTTGTTTTCAATGATGTGTGCTTTGGAAGCCCTGGAGGCCTCAGGCACAGTTTGCCTCTCTGCCTAATCAGGAGCTCCAGGGTAAGAGAGGATGAATTGTAATAGCCCACCAGTCAAGAGGAACCAAGGAGTGGGCCGCAAGGCAGTCTCTACCTGGCTGTGCTGCCTAGCCTTCATTTAGCTCCTTGACACCTCCATTGGCCAGCCGGGCCAGGGTTTTCTCTCCACACCCACTTACTAAGCTCCCTCATTTTATAGGAGGAGGACATGAAGGTGGGGTTTTCCCAGGTATACACAACACATTTGCCTCCTCTCAAGAGGACGAGAGGGTCAGTACCCTTGAGAAGCTGCTGTGGTCAGAACTTAGCATGTCTCAAGAGCAGGAAATTAATTAAATAAAAATTAATTATTAAATAAATAAATATTATTAAATAATATTATTAAAATATATATTAAATATTTAAATAAATTAAATAAAATTATTAAACTAAATAAAATTTAAATAAATTAAATAAAAATAAAATAAAATAAAACTATTAGCTAATTTTCTTTAAATTAAATAAATCATTAAATAAATAAATAAAAAACTATTAGCTAATTTTCTTAAAAATAGATAAATTTTATATAAATTTAGTATAAATTCAATGTTATTAAATTATTTATCTTTTTATTTATGTATCATTATATATGTATATATTTATTATTTATTACTTTTTAATAAATTTATTATTTAAAGAAATGAAGCTCAAATTACTTGCATTAAAAATGAAAAGGAAGAATTCATAACCAATGAAGATAAAAAGAAAACAAGTATTAGGAGATATTTTGCCCAACTTTATAACCATAAAGCAAAATTGAAATGAAAGGGATGAATATTTACAAAAATATAATATGCTCAAATTAATAAAAGAGTAAATAGAATGTTTAAGTAGGCCTAAATTAGGAATTGAAGACTCCATAAATGAACTTTTTAAAGAAAAAAAGAAACAGGACTTTTTGGATTTATGGCTTATTCCTATCAAATAGTTAAGGAACAGCTAATTACAATACCATATAAACTGTTTTTAAAACTAGGTTAAAAAAAGAAGTTCTACGGAATTCTTTCTCTGAAATATGTATTTTGATGAGTAAAACATGGAGAGCAAAAACAGAGACAGAAAACTGTAAGCTGATTTATTTCTTTTTAAATTTGTATTTAGTTATTATTTTTCCCAACTTACATGTAAAAACAATTTTTAACATTTGTTTTTAAAAATTTGGGGTTCCAAATTCTCTCCCTCCTTCCCTAAGCACCCTCGTTGAGAAAGCAAGCAATTTGCTACAGAGTATGTGTGTGTAGTCATTCAAAATATTTCCATAATACTCATGGTATGAAAGAAAATGAACCAAAAAAACAAGATTTTTTTTTAAAAAATATGTTTCATTCTGTATTCAGATACCACCAGTTCTTTCTCTGGGTATGCATATAGCATTTTTTAAGTCCTTCAGAGTTATCTTGGATCATTGTATTGCTGATAATAGCTAAGTCTGATCATCTTACAGTATTGCTAATACTTTGTAGACAGTACATTTTTCTTTGCATCAGCTCACCCAAATCTCTCCAAGGTCTCCTGAGAGTATTCAACTCATTTCCCATATCACAATAGTATTCCATCACAATCATATGCCACAACTTGTCCAACCATTCCCCAGTTGAAGAGCATCATCTCAAGTTCAATTATTTGCCATGAGAAAAAGAGTTAGTATAAATGTTTTTTGTACATATAGATCCTTTTCCTTTCTTTTAAAATCTCTTTTGGGATGCAGACCTAGTAGTGATATTTGTATGTCAAAGAATACTGTTATAGCCTTTTGGGCATAGTTCCAAATTACTCCACAGAATAATTGAAGTCAGTTCACAGCTCAACCAACATTGCATTAATGCCTCTTTTTTTTCCACATCCCTTCCAACAGTTTTCATTTTCCTTTTCTATCCTATTAGCCAATCAAATAGGTATGAGGTAGTACCCCAGAATTGTTTTAATTTGCATTTCTCAAATCAATAGTAAGTTAGAAAAATTTTGTATGGCTATAGATCATTTGTTTACTTCATCTGAAAACTGTTCATATATTTTGATCATTTATTCATTGGGGAAGGGCTCTTACTTTTATAAATTTGACTAAATTCTCTATATGTTTGAGAAATGAGGCATTTATCAGAGAAACTTATTTTTTTTTCAGTTACTCTTTCTATTTCCCTCTATCCTATTCCTATGTTTATTCTATTCTTTTTCTCTATTCTCTTTCACCCCGTCACTTCTTAAAAGTGTTTAATTTCTCACTGCCTCCTTCTCCAGTCTGATGTCTCTTCTATCCCTCCTTCTCTTATCCCCTTCCCTCCCTTCTTTCTTTTAAGGTAAGACAGATTTCTATACCCAATTAGGTGTGTATGTTATTCCCTCTTTGAGCCAATTCTGATGAGAGTAAAGTTCATTCACTTCCTCTCACCTCCCCCGCTCTTCCCCTACACTTTTTCTTGCCTCTTTTATGTGAAATAACTTACTCCATTCTATCTTTCCATTTACCTTGCTCCCAGCTCATTCTTCTCTCAACACTTAATTTTGCATGTTTTAGGTGTTTAGATATTTTTAGGTATCATCCCTTCCTAGTCAACTCACACCTGTGACTTCTGTCTATGTATACTCCTATCTACCCTAAGAAACTAATTATCAGTTACAAGTATCATCTTCCCACGTTGGAATGTAAACAGTTTAAACTTATTAAGTCCCTTATGATTTCTCTATCCTATTTATCTTTTTATACTTCTCTTGAGTCTTATATTTGAAAATCAGATTTCGTATTCAGCCCTGAGCTTTCATTTAGAATCCTTGAAAGTCTTCTATTTAATTGAATATCCATTTTTCCACTGAAGGATTATCTCAGTTTTGCTGGGTAGGTGACTCTTTGTTGTAATCCTAGCTCCTTTCCCCTCCAGAATATTATATTCCAATATTTCAAGCTCTCTGCGCCTTTAATGTAGAAGCTACTAAATCTTGTATTATCCTGACTCTGGCTCCACGATGGTTGAATTGTTTCTTTTTGGCTGCTTGCAATATTTTAACCTTGACCTGGGAGCTCTAGAATTCAGATATAATATTCTTGTGAGTTTTCATGTTGGGATCTCTTTCCAGCCCCGAATCCAGGACTTTGTGATTGCAAATCCAATACTCTGCTGATTACTGCAGCATACCTTCTTTGGCATTTAGTGAGTAAGAGATCTGATTCAGTGATACCATAAGTTTTTATCAAGGCAGGATAAGTAAGGACTAATCCGAATAAGACTTGGAGTTGTTGCTTAAGGTCAGCTACCAACAAATTATTTAGCTTGAAAAGGCTACAAGCCAAGACCAAAGTAGAAGGAGAGAGTTGGTGTGTGATTTTTTGTTGACATAATTGTGCACTCAGTGCAGCCTCTGAAGCTAAGTTGCAAAAAAGTATAAATTGATTCTTTGCTGCTTTTGCTAATTTTGGCCTAACAATTAACACCTTTAAAAATGTAGGTTCTCCACCAGCCAGCAACATACTATCAATATATAAAACCACTAATTACAGAAAATGGAGAACTTTTTAAAACTGTGATAAGTTCACATACCTTGGTAATATACTTATAATTTTAAGGAAATCTCCTTTGATTTCTATGCTGGCTATTATTTTTAATAGAAATGGATATTTAATTGGGACTTTTTCATTTCTTCTTTTTCTATTCCTTTCGGTTGCATGATAGATTCATTGATCTGATCTTCTATTTTATTGATGTGAGCATTTAGAGATATAAATTTTCTCCAAGGCACTGCTTTAACTGCATCCCATAAGTGCTGGCATGTTCTCTTACTGTTGTCATTTTCTTTAATGAATTTATTGATTGTTCCTATGAACTGTACTTTGACCCATTCATTCTTTAGGGTTAGATTATTAGATTTCCAAACAAATTTTATTCTGTTTTTGTGGTCCTTTATTGTATGTAATTTTCTTTGCATTGTTATCTGAAGAAATATTTCTGCCTTAATCCATTTGATTGTGAGGTTTATATGCCCTAAAATATGATTAGTTTTTTGAGTAGTTGCCTTGCTCTGATAAGAAAAAAAAAGATCCATTCTTTTCTCATTCAATTTTCTCCAGAGATCTATCATATAAAAAAATTTCTGAAATTCTATTCACCTCCTTAAATTCTTTTATATTTATTTTTTGTTAGATATATCTAGTTCAGAGAGGGGAAAGCTGAGGCCCCTACCAGTATAACTTTATTCTCCTTTTCCTCATATAATTCATTAAATTTCTTCTTTAAAAATTTGGATGCAGGGCAGCTAGGTGGCACAGTGAGTAGAGCACTGGCCCTTGAGTCAGGAGGACCTGAGTTCAAATCCAGCCTCAGACATTAACACATGTACTAGATGTGTGACCTTGGGCAAGTCACTTAACCCCAATTGCCCTGCCACAAAAGAAAACAAAAATTTGGATGCTATACAGTTTGTTGTACATGTGTTTAGTATTGATGTTACTTTTATTTTTTATGGTACCTTTTAGCAAAATGTAGTGTCTTTCCTTTTCTTTTTTAATTATATCTTTTTTTTTGCTTTGTCTGACATCATGATCCCTATTTCTACTTTTTTTAAACTTCAGCTAAAGCATAATAGATTCTACTACTGCCTTTTAACTTTTATTCTTTGTTTTTCTCTCTGCTTCAAAAATGTTTCTTGCAAACAACATAATGTAGGATTCTGGAATCTACTCTACTTTGGAATTTGGCTATAGTATTCCATGTAGTTTTCATTTTTTAGATCTCTTTCAGGAGGTAATCAATGGATTCTTTCAATTTCTATTTTACTTTTTAGTTCTGGGATACCAGGGCACAGTTTTCCTTGAAGATTCTTGAAATATTATGTTCAGTCTTTTGTTTATCCTGGCTTTTAAGCAGGGTAATAATTCTTAAATTATCTCTCCTGAATTTATTTGCCGGGTGAGTGGTTTTTCCAATGACGTATTTCAAGTTTTCTTCCATTTTCATTTTTTTTAAATTTTGTTTCATTGTTTCTTGATGTCTCATGGAGTAATTAGCCTCCACTTGCTTAATTCTAATTTTTAAGGTGTTATTTTTTTCAGTCAGCTTCTGTACCTCTTTTTCCCTTTGGTCAATTCTACTTTTTAAGGAGTTCTTTTGTTTAGTGATATTTTTGTGCTTCTTTTACTAAACTTCTGACTCTTTTTATGATTCTTTTGCATCATTTTCATTTATTTTCTCATTTGTCTTCTTCTTCTCTCCTTTGATATTTAAAATTCTTTTTATGTTCTTCTAGGAGTTCTTTTCTGGCCCAAGACCAATGCCCATATTTTTGAGGTTTTGCATTTGGATGTCATGACGTTATTGTCTTCTTCTGAATTTGAATTTTGATCTTCCCTGTTGCCATAGCAACTGTCTATGGTCAGGAGTTTTTTTTTTTTTTTTTGAGTTTTAGTAATTTTCCAGCCTGTTCTGTGACTTATAACTTTATGTTAAAATTGGGCTCTGCTCCTGGGGTGGAATTGGAACTGTTCTAAGCTTCTTACACCAGGGGCATGAGGCCTCCTCACTTAACAGCCACACTGGGGGTGTAGTACCTACTTGCTGGCTTGTTTTGCTGTGGCTTCCTGCTGGCCTCTGGTGCCAAAGCCCTGGGGCCTTCATGCTACCCTTCCCTAGGTTTTGTAATTGGTTATTAGGAGTCGATCTTTGAGGAAGTAGTTTCAGTACAGTGATGAGGTTGGAAACCTGATAGAAGAGAGTGGTATTCTTTATTTTTTTAAATTTATTGTTTAACTCATCAATTAATTCTCTTCTTGAACCAGATCAGATGACAGTAAAGATCAAATACTGCTCTTCCCCCTCCCTTCTTTCCCTCTACTAAAATATGTTTTTGTGCCTTTTCATTTGGTGTAATTTACCCTTTTCTGCTACCTCCTTACTTCTTCTCTCAAAGCCCTCCCTTTACATCTCTTAATTATGTTTTTATCTTTAGATCAGTTATTTTATACAGACATTCACAGTCTATGTGTATCCCTTTCAATTGTCATAATAGTTATACTATTCTCAAGATCTCAAGTATACATATAAAACATACGTAAAATGATATAATTCTATATAAAGATGCAAATAATTTGCCCTTATTCATTAAGGTTTGTGGGGGTTTTTACCCCTGTTTACCTTTTTATGTCTCTCTTGAGTTTTGTATTAGGAAATCAAATTTTCCATTGAGTTCTGGCCTTTTCATCAGGAAGGTCTGGAATTCCCTTATTTCATTGAATGTCCATCTCCTTGCCTGAAAAATTATGCTTAATTTTGCTGGGTAGTTGATCCTTGGTTGTAGTCCCAGCTCCTTTGCCCTTCAGAATATCATATTCCAGTTTCTTCTGTCTTTTAAAGAGGAAGGTGAAAGATCCTGTGTGATCCTGACTGTAGTTCCACGATATTTGAATTGTTTCTTTTTGGCTGTTTGCAGTATTTTTTCCTTGACTTTGTAATTGTGAAATTTGGCTATAACATGTCTTGGTGTTTTCAGTTTGGGATTTCTTTCAGGGGGTAATGGATGAATTTTTTCAATGACTATTTTGCCCTCTGGTTCTAGGAACTCTGGGCAAAAACCGTGAGAAAGAAAACACAAAAAGAGTGAGTGAGAGAGAGAGAGAGAGCGTGCAAACAGTATGCTTCGATCTAGATTCAAACTCCATAGTTCCTTTTCTGGATGTGGATAGCATTTTCCATCATGAGTCTTTTGGGGTTGTCTTTGATTCCTGCATTGCTGAGAAGAGTTAACTCTGTCAAAGTTAGTCATCAAACAAAGTAGCTCTTACTATGTATAATATTCTCTTGATTCTGCTCACTTCACTAAGCATGCAAATCTTCCCAGGTTTTTCTGCAGTCTGTCTGCTCATCATTTCTTACAGAAAAATAGTATTCCATTCCATTAGTATACAACAACTTGGTCAGCCATTCCCCAGTTGATCCCCTCAATTTCCAATTCTTTGCCAATACAAAAAGAGCTGCTATAAATATTTTTTGTATGTGTGGGTCCTTTTCCCTTTTTAATGATTTTTTGGAATATAGACATAGAAGTGGCATTGCTGGATCAGAAGGTATGCATAGTTTTATAGACCTTTAGGCACAGTTCCAAATTGCCCTCCAGAATGGTTGATCAATTCACAACTTCACCAATAATGCATTAATGTTTGAATTTTCTCACATCTTCTCCAACACTGATCATTTGCCAATTTTGTCATGTTAGCTAATCTGATAGGTGTGATGTGGTACTTCACAGTGGTTTTGCTTGCATTTCCCAAATCAGTAGCAATATAAAGCCTTTTTTATATGACTGTAGATAACTTTAATTTTTTTCACTTTATTTAGAAGGAGTATACATAGATAGTGGGTATAGGTATGTTGACTTTGATGTGATAATAACACAAATTAATTAATTCAGGAGTGACACGAAAGCAATCTATTGGGAGAAAAGACCAGTAGGAGGCAGAAAAAGGTAAATTATATCACATGAAGAGGCATAAAGATCTGTAACAGTGGAGGCAAAGAAGGGAGTGAGGCATGCATTGTTTGAAGCTTATTCTCATTGAATTTGGCTCAAAGAGGAAAAAACACATGCATTCAGTTGCCTATAGAACTCTTTTTTTTTACTCTAGGGAAGTAGGAGGAAAAAAGGTACAGAAAAGGGAGGTGAGTAGACAGAAGGCAGGGCAGAATGAGGGAGGTGGTGTTCAGAAGCAAAATACTGGTAAGGAAGGAAAGCATGAAAGGAGAGAGAAAAGGATAAGCAGGGAGAAAAATAGCATGGAGAGAAAGACCCAGTAATCATAACTGTGAATGTGAATGGGATGAACTCTCCTATGAAATGGAAATGGAGTAGATATGATAGACCTCTGGAGAAAATCGAATGGGGATAGAAAGGCATATACTTTTTCTCAGTAGTACATGGCACATACACAAAAATTGCCTATGTACTAGGGTATAAAAACCCCATAATCCAGTGCAGAAAGGCAGAAGTATTAAATGTATCCTTTTCAGATCATGATGCAATAAAAATTATATATAATAAAGGGCCATGGAAAGATAGACTAACAACTAATTGGAAAGTAAATAATCTAATCCTAAAGAATGAGTGGGTCAAACAACAAATCATAAAAACAATCAATAACTTCATGCAAGAGAATGACAATAATGAGACAACATACCAAAACTTATGGGTTGCAGCAAAAGCAGTTCTTAGCAGTTCTTATCTCTCTGAATGGTTACACTAATAAAATAGAGAAAGAGGAGATCAATGAACTGGGAATGCAACCGAGAAAGCTAGAAAAAGAACAAATTGGAAGATGGTGGCTGGGAAGCAGTGACTGGCGTGAGCTCCCCACCAAGTCCCTCCAAAAACCTATAAAAAA
>CM053627.1:178044302-178069474 GCA_028646595.1 Phalanger gymnotis
AGAATAGTCTGTTGTCATAAAGTATATAAATCTTTTGTTCCTTTTATCTATTAACAACATTTTTGATATGTTTTGGGAACAAACTGGTACAAGTGTAAAGAATGCTGAATTTGGACAATGTTGACATGGGTTAAGAGCCATACTCTAGTGCATGTCACTTAAGTCACCTTGACAAGTCATTTAATGTCTCTTGTCTCTGTCTCGTAGAAAGTGGGGAGTTAATGACTATATGATCCCCCAGATAACTTCAAACTCTAAATTGAAGATCCAGTGCCATGCAGCCAACATTGTATTTGACTTTGGAGCTGGTGCTAGAATACCAAATTGTCCTTTAAGTTTTTCTAATATCATTAAGTTGGAGCCAGAGTGATGAATCATAAATTTATCAAATGCCCTTTGTGTCATGGATAGGTTTTATAATACAATAACAACTGCAGATGAGAGTAAATTTATTGTTGTTATTAAGAATTGACTTAACATTTCAAGAAGAAATATATGTATCTGGGTAAACACTTTTTCCATTGCTACACATCCATGTGTATTGCAACATACCCATAACTTAGTAGAGTTGCTACAGACAAAAACAGTTATTTTGTAAGTAACCTTTTAATGATAAGCCTCACTAGATTTAGGTAGGCTAGGTCACAGAGAATGAACACAGTCCATCACTAGTCCTGCACGTTAAATCTTTTCATCTTAGCAGGATACATTCACATTTCTTCCTTGCTAGCGTAGCCCCAAAGAACATTCTGCCTTGATGAGACATCAGAACAGGACTTTAGTGGAGAATTAATAATGATAAATATTGGTAATCAAGAAAGCATGGCATACTGGAAAGAGATCAAGTCTTAGAGTTATAACAATCTGGCTTCAAGTCCCATCTCAAATACATCCTGGCTCTGCCACATTGGGCAAGTTAGTTAACATCTCAGTGCCATGGGAGGAAAAGGAAACAACTTTATGAGTATAACTGGGAGAATAGTTGCCAAACTCCATTACTAAAGAGTGTACTATACCAAAGAAATCATAGGAGCAACTAAAAAAAAGAATAAGTTAATAATAAGAGCAACAATTGTTCTCCATGTTAATGGAGAGCTAAAATTGCAAACACAGTCTTCAGAAGGAAGTTCGAATTTTAAATAAACTCTTTAAAAATATTTTATAGATGTCACCACATGAAACAAGTAAAAGATGTATGGAACACCATATGGTTTAAAGATATCCTTGAGGTATCAAGAAAAATCAAGTAAAACACCATGCAGAGTAGTTTGAGCCTTGTGTTGAACTTTGAAAATGTGCATGATAGTTTCACAAGATGGATAATCAGGAATCGATTTTTACTTGCATCACTGGAGAAAATCCACACATTGTAGATTTCACAAATCCAATAGAATATTTGTAGAATTGAGATACTCATGGATCTAAGAACTTTAACTTCTGAGACAGAGGAGATTAGGGGATCTGCCTCCACATTGAACATTTATCTTTTGTTTGCCTACCAATAGGTATCGATGGTGACAAACTACTGCATATTATTACAAAGAAATTAATATTTTCTCAGTATTTTTAGTATACAGACATTTACACATACATATAACTTCTAGCTGAAAAGTCTTCTTTATCTTGAAACCATCACTTGAATTCAAATGATCCCATAGAGAAAAGGTGCAAAAAAGATTTAGAACTTAATTCAGTCTTGGGACATTGCCTCTTAAGGAACAACCTCTGAATAGCTTTTCAGAATAGAATTTAAGACCAAAGGCTATTAGGCCTATGCAGTCTTCGACTGGAAGTATAGAGATTCAATTTCTGAATACATTAAAAAACACTCTGTCTCCATGTGTAATTGTTTGTAAGGAAATAAAAATATATTTAAGAAGACTTTTGCCAGTATAGTAATGGGAATGAAAGTGTTGAATACAAAATCATTTATTCTATAAATCAGTCAATTTGGATTGTGTTCTTGAATATCTTGTAAAACTTTGTCATTCCTAAACATTCCTTTTAAATTTGCCTTATGTTCACTTGTCAATAGTAATATCTTGCTTTGCCTTTTCCAGAGTGACACTTTTACCTACATTAATGAATGTTTTTTTAAAAAAGAAATTGAACCCAATATTCATCCTGAAGTAGCATTGGATTTTCTCTGTTCTTTTTGTTAGTACAGTTTGTACTTTGATTAGTTTTTTTTAAAGATTTTTTGTCATGTAATGTTGACTTATCATTTAGATTTTCTACTTTTTTTCTAATCATTGATCTGGTTTCATTTGTTCTTCTGGTTTGCCTTTTAAGAAAGTTACATTTCCATTCATTTTGCTTTCCACAAGCTGTCACCATGACATTTACTTGTTTAAAAAAATTGCCAAAGTGAGCCTCAGAAACATTTTATGGAAGAGCACATTGCCAATAATTTTAGCCTAGATATATTTTATATTTAATGAAGGGATATATTAGTATTCATGAGATGATGTTGTTAATGTAGGATATACATTTCCAACTGGCTGCCTCATAGAAATCCATTTTTTATCAATGAAAAACTTCTCAAAAATAAAAGGCTAGAAAGGACCATGAAAAGTGATTGAGATTGTTACCCTGACTTGAAGTAGAATCCATTCAATGTATTGACTGTTCAAAAGGAAATATACTATTTGAAAATAATTTTCTCATAGTTCATTTGGATTGTCCTAGAGGTCATACTGTTCACAAGTGAATATTTTCTGTCTACAGCTCTGCTAGTTTTGAACTCCAAGGAAAATGAAACCTTACTTAGGAAAAGCTGATCACATGAAAACTTATTACCATGATGTCAAATCAACATTTTTCCAACTCCCTCAGTATCCCCTTTCCTCTGATTGGTGGTTGAAACACTAAACTCCTCTCGAAGGTTTCCTTTACAGGGAGCTGAAATTTAGTCTTTCCAAGTAACTCTCCACCTTCCATCTATAACTCTGCTGGTTTGAACTCCAAGGGACATGGTAATCTCTGGTCCCCCACTCCCCTCACACCCACCCTTTTCCAACTTTCTTTTGTGTGTTGTCCTCTCTCATTAGACTACAAAAAAAGAGTATTTCTTTTTTTTTCTTATTTATATCCCTAGAACTGAACATAGCACCTGACACGTAGTAAGCTCTTAGTCAATTAAAACTTATTAAATTGAAATGACAAACACCATAAGAATGTTTCTTAAGAGTAATTTCCTTTGGTTATTATAAATTAAGGTGCCAAATGATTTTATTAAAAAATTACCTTTTAAAATTCTTACAAAAGCTTGAAAATAGTTAAATGAACAATGTTAGAAATTAGTTTTTTTCCTGGAACATTGTTCATTGCTTGAGTAAAATGAAGGCATATTTATTCCATCATTTTATTCATTCATTCATAATCCTAAAAACAAAGTTCTAGGTGCAAACAATATGCATCCAGGGTAAATTGAAAATGATCAATAGAGAGCAAGCACTAATCAAGGGCAGCAGGAGAGGCTTCTAGGAAGGTAAGATTTTAGATAAAAATTAAAGGAAGACATGTAAATCATGAAGGATGAGTATTCTAGATAGAAGGCACATTAAGTGAAAACACCTGGAATTGGTCATGTGAAAAACAAGATGGAGGACCAGATATTTTCTCAACTTCTCAATTTCTCAATATTTCCCTCAACTTTTTAGACCTCTTTCAGTTGTCCTATGCCCAACAGGCAACCAAACTATGAATACCCTTTGATCCGGCAATAACAAAACTAATGTTAAAATGCTGTAAATCTCCATTGATGAGAGAAATGCAAATTAAATTAACTCTGAGGTACTACCTCACACCTATCAGATTAGTTAATATGACAAAAACGGAAAATGATAAAGTTTGGAGAGGATGTGGGAAAATAGGAACACGAATACATTGTTGGTGGAATTGTGAACTGATCCAGCCATTCTGGAGAGCAATTTGGAAGTATGCCCAAAGAACAATAAAGGAGTGCATAGCCCTTTGATCCAGCAGTAGCACTACCAGGTCTATACACCAAAAAGATTGTTATGAAGGGAAAATGACCCACAAGTACAAAAATATTTATAGCAGTTCTTTTCATGGTGGCCAAGAATTAGGAAGTGAGGGGATGCCCATCATTTGGGGAATGGCTGAACAAGTTGCGTATGAATGTACTGAAACACTATTGTTCTATAAGAAATGATGAGCGGGGGTGGGGGGGTGGAGGGGGAAGGCAAGATGGTGGCTGGAAAGGAGGGACTTCCTTAAGCTGTCCCCCAGGTCCCTCCAAAAACCTATAAACGATGACTCTTAACAAATTCTAGAGCTGCAGAACCCACAAAGTAGCAGAGGGAAGCAGGGCTCCAGCCCAGGACAGCCTGGATAGTTGCTGGAAAGGATCTATCACCGGGAACTGAGAGTGGGGCTAAGCAGAGCCCGGCATGGGCCGCACCAGGACCAACCAGACTGGGAGCTGGGTGGAAGAGGCTGCAGCACCCTGAATCAGTGAGCTGTAGCAGTTACTTCTAAGTGTCACAGAGACCCAAATTACAAATTTAGATGCTGTAGCATCATCATGACACAGGTCCAGGAACGTAGTGAATACTCTGTAAATATTATGCGTAATGAAGATGAAGAAGAAAAAGAAGAAGATGATGATGATGATAAAACAAAATATCAGAATTTCCAGAATGTAGCAAAAAGTGGTCTGAAGGAGAAAACTATCCCTAAAAGCACATATTAGTAAAACAGAAAAAGAGGGAACTAATTAATTGGATATAAATTTAAAAATTAGAAAGCCAACAGAAATACTAAAGTAGGTGGTAAAGACAAAATACTAAAAATTACAGGGGAAGCGGATGAATTGGAAACCAAAAAAAAAAAAACTATAGAAAAAAATTTTTAAAAAAAACCTGAAAGATTATTATGTGAAAAGATTAATAAAATTGATAAATCTTTAGTTAATCTGATTAAAAAAGCAGGCAGAAAATCAAATCAATACAATAGCAATTGAGCAATGTGTAATCTAATCACAACAAAACCAGAAGAAATGAAACAGAATGATCAGAACAAATTATGCACAATCATATGGTAACAAAATTGAGAACACAAAGGAAATAGAGGAATATTTTCAAAAATGTGAAATAACCAAATTATTAGAACAGATAGATATCTCAAATAATGAAATCACAGAAAAAATAAGAATAAATTTAAAGAAAGTACCAAAGAAAAAGACTCCTTATCCTGACTGAATCACAGTAGAATTCTAGCACACTTAAAGAAAAAAAAAGTTAATATCCACACTTTACAAACTATTGTCAAAAATTAAGAAAGATAACATCCTACTAGAATTCTTTTTATCATAAGAAACCATGAAGAGATAAAGCACAAAAGTAAAACTATAGACCAATATCATTAATGAATATTGAATCAAAATTTTAAAAAATCCCTTTAAAATACCGCTATTTATTCAAGAAATAATTCATTATGACCCAATGAGATTTATACCAGGTATGCAAAGATAATTCAACATTAATAAAGCAACCAATGTAGTTAAGCATATTAAAAACTAGAACATGCAAAATCAAATGATCATCGCAATAGTTGAAGAAAATCTCTTTGATAATGTACAAAATTATTCTAAAAACCCTAAAAGGCATAGGCAGAGATGAGCCTTTTTAAATATCATAAAAAGCACATATCTAAAGCCCAAAGTAAGCACTATATACAATGAGGATATGCTATAATCTTTTTACCAAATAAACACAGGAGTTAAACCAGGATACTTACTCTTCTCGCTTTTATTTGGTATATTTCAGGAAATGCTAGCAAAAGCAATTAGTGAAGAGAAAGTAACAAAAAGAATAAAAATAGGTAAAGAGGAGGAAAAATATTACCCCTATTTAAAGATGATAAGATAGCATTCTTGGAAAATCCCAGAATCAGTAAAGAGAATAATTGTGAAAATATCTTAAGCAAAGTTGCAAGTTATAAAATGAATCCTCAAAAACAACAGTATTAATAATAATGATAATGATACAATAGAAATGTAAATCTAATTTCAAATAACTACAAAATGCAAAAAAAAATCTGAGGAACAACCTACCAAACACACAAAATACTTAGGTAGATTTGATTAGAAAATTTTCCTTAAAGAAATAATGAACAACTTAAATAGCTGAGGAATATTCAGTACTCATAGGTAGGCAATGCTAACATAATAAAAATGAAAATAATACCAAAGCTAATTCACACTTAATGCTACACCAATCAAATTACCAAGGGGATATTTTATAGACTTTGATAAAAAATAATAAAAAAACAATCATTTTTAAAAAATATCTGATACTGACTTTAAAAAGAGAGCTACAACAATTTAGACACTGAGGAATCAGAAACAATAGAACTTAACATATTGTTTTATGAAGTGGACAATGTAGATTTCCTAGGAAACCCCTATGTCTTAGGTTAAAATTTCTGGGATAATTGGAATGCAATCTCAAGAACCCCTTAGACCATATTTTACAATACATTCTATCTAGATGGATATGTAATCTTAATTTTAAAGATCATGCTATAACAATAAATTAGAAGAGAAACAAATCATAAAGCTCAAACAACTATTGGAAGGAGATGCAAGACAAAAAATAGTGTAAGACAAAATAGATAACTGGGATTATATGAAAATGAAAAGCTTCTGCACAGACAAAATTCATGCACCTAGGATAAGAAGGGAAATAGACAAATGGAGAAAAATTATAAAAATATTCCTAATAAGGGTTTGTTGTGCAAGATATGTGAACAATTTTAAATCTATAAACAAATATAAATATAAATTGTTTAATTTGATTGTTTATTATAAATATGCACATATAAATATATATACAGAAATATACTGTCAAAGGATATGATCAAATAATTCTCAAAAGAATTTCGAAGTTTTCAATACTATGACAAAAAATGGAAAGCAGAATCAAAATGGCGGAGTAGAAGTGCACTCAGCTGAGCTCTCCAACATTCCTCTCCAAAAGACTAAAGAATAATTCCTCAAATTGAATTCTGGAACAGCATGACCAACAAAAGGTTGGGTGAAATAAATTTCTATTTCAAAACAACTTAGGATATTGGCAAGAAAAGTCTGAACAGCAAGGTTTTATAGGGGATTAAGCCTCAAACACAATGCAAATCACACATACCACGGGCTTAATAGCTGACCTTGGAGGTGCTACATTGGCAGCAACAGGAATTTGGGGATCATTTAGCCCATGGATGGTGATAGAGAAATCAGACAAATGGTTGGAAGATTTCAAGAGAACCTTTTCTCATGCAGGGCTCAGGTAATTGT
This sequence comes from Phalanger gymnotis, assembly GCA_028646595.1. NCBI lineage: Eukaryota > Metazoa > Chordata > Mammalia > Diprotodontia > Phalangeridae > Phalanger > Phalanger gymnotis. The sequence continues at coordinate 178,051,621 of CM053627.1, forward strand.
TGAATTACACATACACAATTCTGGGGCACGTTCCAAGGGTCAAAAGGCATGATAGAACTTGTAAACACTGAGGGCCAGGAGCCTTGGCTACAGTTCCAGGGCAGAAAGGAGTGCTTGTGGTTGTGCATAGGGGAGTAGAGGCCCTGCAATCAATTTCGAGACAGAGAGGATCACTAGCAATTGTGGCTGCCAAAGAGTAGCAGACGAGATCACAGTCCCAAGGCCAGGAAGAGTGGTAGTGCTGGTGGCTAATAGAGGAACAAGGTCCCTTGCTAGATAAGCATAAGAGCACAGGCCAGGAGAGCAGTGACCACACATCCCATTAAAGCATACCAACTTGGAAACACCAAAACCCCACCACCACCCAGAGCTAGCCGTGAAAGAAGTGGTAACTAAAGTCTGAAGCTTGGGACAGTACCCTCTCCAACCTATGAGTAGAACACGATTTTAACATAAACTTAAAAGCCAGTAAATAGGTTGGGAAAATGAGCAAACAGGAAAAAATAACCTGATCATAATAAATTACTGTGATAACAGGGAATATCAAGTCAGAAAATCAGAAGAAAACAAAAAAGTCTAAACAGTTGCATTCAAAGCCTCAAAGAAAAATGTAAATTGGTCATATGCCAGAAAGTTATTTAAAGAGCTGAAAATGGATTTTAAAGATCTAATATGAAAGGTAGAAGAAAAATGGGGAAAATAAATGAGTGGTACAAGAAAGTTCTGAAGAGAAAGTATACAGTTTGGTAAAGAAAACATAAAAGTGAAGAAAATAATACCTACAAAAAAATTGGCCAAATAGTAAAAGAGGCAGAAAAATCTAGTGAAGAGAAGAATTCCTTAAAAAGCAGACTTAGATAAGGAAAAGAGGTACAAAATATACTGAAGAAAAGAACTCCTTTAGAAATAGAATTGCCCAGGAGGCAGAGCTAAGATGGCTGAGTAAAGATAGGGCCTCACCTGAGCTGTCCCTCAAACACTTCCAAACACTTTTAAAAATGACTCTAACAAAATTCTAGATCAGCAAAACTCACAAAAAGATGGAGTGAAACAAATTTCCAGCCCAAGATAAATTGGAATGCCAGCAGGAAAGGTCTGTCTCAGAAGGGTGAGAAAGGAGCACAGTCCAGCAAAGGCTGTGCCAATGCAGACTGGGCCTCAGCAAACCTAGAGCAGGCTTCAGGGTGACTGCATCATTGGCAGAAGTGGCAGTTTCCAGATGTTTCAGCCCATAGATGCCAGACAACTTGGAAGGTCAGCAGGAAGTCACTGTTGCATCTGGATAAGAGTGGAGCACAGTCCAGAGCAGACCTCACCAGCACAGCCTCATCCCCAGCCCCAGGAAACCAGAAGCAGGTCTTGGGAGTGACTGAATTGGCAGTAGCAGTAGCAGTGGCAGCAGCTGCTTCCAGAGTTCTCCTCCCACAGACAATACTTCTTTATGCTTTTCTTGGGTCTTGATATTGGAGGTGAGATTTTTGGGTTTAATTCTCTTCTTATGAAAGCTTCAAATCCTTCTATTTCATCAAATGACAAGTTTTTCTCTAGGTGTATTAAGCTTAATTTAGGTGGTAGGTGACTCTTAGTTGTAGTCCTACTTCCTTTGCCTTGTGGAATATCATGTTCCATGACCTGTAATCCTTCCATGTTACAGCTGCCAAGTCCTGCGTAATCCTGATTGTGACTGCCCAGTATTTGAATTCTTTCTTGCCACTTGCCTTATTTTTCCCCTGACCTGATAATTCTGAAATTTAGCTATAATGTTCCTTGGAGTTTTTATTTTTGGATCTCTTTCCTGAGGTGATTGGTGGATTTTTTTTAGTACTACGTTTTTTTTTAATTTCCAATATTTTTATTGTGATACATATGTGTCTTTTTTAACATTTAAATGTATTTATTTTTAGTTTTTAGCATTCATTTCTACAAGATTTTGAGTTCCAAATTTTCTCCCCCTCTCTCCCCTCCTCCCCACTTCTACATGGCTTGCATTCTGATTACTCCTTCCCCCAGTCTGCCCTACCTTCTATCACCCCACCCTCCTTATTGCCTTCCCCCTTACTTTCTTGTAGGGCCAGATAGATTTCTATATCCCATTGCCTGTATATCTTATTCCCCAGTTGCATGTAAAAACAATTTTTAAAATTTGCTTTTGAAACACTGAGTTCCACATTCTCTCCCTGCTTCCCTCCTGTATTGTTAATAAAATTTGAAAAATTTCCCATCCATTAATAGGCCCTTGTGACCTGTATGAGTCATATGAGTCTGAGTCACATGGAGCCTGTGGTGGGAGGAGCTTGCCAAACACATGGAGCAGGAAGGGTGGAGCAGAGCTGAGAGGAAGTGAGACAGAGCAGTCAGAGCTGGGAGAAAGAGACATACAGAGCACCATCTAGCATGAGTGAGAGTTGAGAGTGATTTTGCCCTTGTTGTGGGAAGGCCCTAACTGAAGGAAGGTCTTGGGGATGTCAGTGCCCCCTGCATTGCTAATGGGTATAGATTTCTTTTTTCCTATGATGGATTTGGCTTTCTAGTGTTTGAATAAATGTTTTGGTTCTGCCTTCAGTAAGGAAAGTTTCTTATGTTTTATGATTCAGAACTATACGCGCATATTCACAGCTGGCAGTGATGCTGGGAGTATCGCGTTGGCACTGTACCACCCCATCCACCTTCACTGAGAAGGAAAACAATTTAATATAGTTTACACAGGTGTTGTTTTGCAAAACACTTCCATGATAGTCATGTTGTGAAAGACTAACTTTATTTCCCTCCATCCTATCCCACTCCCCATTTATTCTATTTTCTCCTTTGAACCTATCCCCTTTCAAAAATGTTTGCTTCTGACAATCCCCTCCCCCAATCTGCCCTCCCTTCTATTATCCACCTCCCTCTTATCCCCTTACCTCATTTTCTTGTAGGGTAAGACACCCCATTGAGTATGTGTATTACTCCCTACTTAAGCCAAATCTGATGAGAGTAAAATTTACTCACTCCCTTTCACCTTCTCCCTCTTCCCTTCCATTATAACAGCTTTTCTTGCTTCTTTTATGTGAGAAAATTTACCCTGTTCCATTTGTCCCCTTCTCTTACACCCAATATATTCTTCTCTCAGCCTTTAATTTTACATTTTAGATATCACCCCTTCATACACAAATCACCCTGTGCCTTCTGCTCATATACGTATGTGTGTGTAAGTGTAGATATATCTGTATTGGTATCTGTATCCATATCCATATCCATATCCATATCTATCTATCTATCTATCTATATCTATATATCTACATATATTATCTACATATCTATTCCCTTTAACTACCCTAATACTAAAAAAGATCTCATGGGTTGTTTTTGACTAGAGATTTTGTTTTACTGTCTTTTTTGTGGATTCTGTAGCTCTATAATTTGCTTAGAATCAGTTTTTACAGGTATTTGGAGGGGCTTGGGGGAGAGCTCAGGCAAATCCCTTCTTTTACTCTGCCATCTTTGCAACTGGATTTATTTAACTTCTTTTACCAAGCTGTTGACTTTTTTTTCATGATTTTCCTGTATCATTCTCATTTCATTTCCCAATTTTTCCTCAGCTTCTCTTACTTAATTTTAAAAATCCTTTTTGAGTTTTTCTATAGCCTGAAACCAATTTGTATTTTTCTTTGAGGCTCTGGATGTAGTTTTGACTTTGCTGTTTTCTTCTGAGTGTGTATTTCAGTCTTTCTTATCACCTTAGTAACTTTCTATAACCAGAACTTTTTTTTTCTGTTGCTTGCTCACTTTTCCATCCTATTTCTTGACTTTGCTAAGCTCTTTGCTAAAGTGCAGCTCTGCTTCCAGGGCTCAGGTGCACTATTCCAAGCCTCAGGGCTTTTGTGCAACTGTTTTCAGAGATACTTCTAGGGACTTGTTAGTTTTTAATTCTTGCAAGATGGTATGGTCTAAGAAGAGGTGTCTTTGCTACTCCCTTGGCTTGTGCTCTGGTCTGTGAGTAAGCACAACACTCTTTTCTGCCCTGGAACTATGATGAGAGTTCTTGCTTCACTGAGGCCACAAGCTCAGGCATGGTGGTGCACTTCCTTGCCCTGGAACTGTCTCTCAGAACTGTGCCATAGGTCAGAGTATGGGCAAAGCAGCAGAGTCCTGGCCCCAGTGCTAGCAAAGAAACCCTTGTAATCTCCTTCTGACCAGTTGTTCAGTCCCCTTACTCTCTGTAGGCTGATTCGGCCTCTCCCAAGGCTTTCTGGTTTGATAGAGCCCTGATCTGCATTGACTCAATCTGCGCTAGACTGCATTCCACTCTCACCCTGGCTAAGATATACCTTTCCAGCTGACCTAAGTTGTCTTGGGCTAGATAATTGTTTCAACCATCCTTTTGTAGCTTCTGCTATTAGAGAATTTGTTTTAGAGTATTATGTAAAGGTCTTTGGAGGGGTTTGGGGGAGAGCTCAGGTGACTCCGTACCTTTTCTCTGCCATCTTGTCTCTGCCTCCTGCCTTATTTCTCTTAATTATTTCATATTTAATGCATATGTAGCTTGTTTATACAGTATTGTTTGCTTGTTGTTTCATACATTAGATTGTGAGCTTCTCTTAGGCAGGAACTATCTTTTGCATCTTTGTATCTCTAGCACATAACACAGTGACTAGCACATAGTAGGTTCTTAATTAAGGTTTATTGAATGTCTGACTGAATGATTTCTATCTTCCTGGCATTTTGTGTATGTGTATGTATATGTGTATGTATGTGTGTGTGTACATACACATGCAGACTACATATATAGAGTTTGTATATGTATATGTGTGTATATGTATATACATATGTATATGTGTATAGATAGAGAGATAGATATGTACAAACATACACATATGTATTGCTTTCTCTCCACTCACACAAGCTGCACTTTCGTACAGATCCTTATCACTTCACAATTAGAACATTAAAATAGCATTCTGGTTTCTCTCGCTGCCTCACTGTTTTCTCCACTTTGATCAATTATCTATTCAGATGCTAAAGTGATTTTCCTGAATTGTAGATATGATTATGTCATTTTCCTATTCAGTAAACTCCAATGGCTCCCTCTTATCTCCAGGATCAAATGACCTGTCTGAGTTTTAAATCCTTTACAATATTAGCCCTTTCTACAATTCTAATTTTCTTGTGATTTGCTCTATGTACAATCTAGGGGTACCTTCTTTCTTGATGTTCCTCATACATGGCACTGCATTTCCCAACTCCATAAATTTTCACTGCCCCTTTCCATTTTTGGAATTTTCTCCTTGCTTATTCTATCTACTGGTTTACCTGGCTTCTTTCAAGACTCACTTAATTGTATCATTCTGCAAATGACCCTTCTCAGTGCTTCCTCCCACACCCACACCCCAGCTATTAGTGTGTAACTACTGAGATTACCTTCCATTTGGAGAGAGAAAGTGACAGAGAGAGAGAGAGAGAGAGAGAGAGAGAGAGAGAGAAAGTGTGTGTGTGTGTGTGTGTGTGTGTGTGTGTCTTTATGTGCATATTTACTCCCCCATTAGAACATGAAGTCCTTGAAGACAGGAACCAAGTCTTTATCTTTCTTTTTTCTTCAGCAATTAGCACTGCATTTGGCATATAGTAAATGCCTAATAAATATTTTTTGAGTGTATGACTGCCATGATTAGATTCCTGTGGTCAGACCTAGAACTAATAATTTTAGTGCCTGGGGCAGGCAAGAAACTTGATATGTGCACTCAAATCAATTCATGATATGAAAATAACATAAGGAGTAATTAAGACAAATTCATCTGTGCAGGAGGAGGAATTAGTTATAATATTTTCTGTGCTGCTGAAGGAAAGCATAAGTTTAATTTTTGTGTCTTATAAAACCTCTTCTGTTGATAATTGGCAGCTCCTCAGTAATTTGTAGTCTAGGCAGTGAGAGGTCAAGCATTTTGTTTATGTTCACATAGGTAGTTTATGTCAGTGAGTGGACTTGACTGCAGATCTTCTCAACTCAATGGCTTGTCCTGTCTCCACTACTGATTCTCACTATTTTGTCTTAGTAACAGAAATAATATGCTTTTTGGTAGGGAAAGTGACTTTTCATGTGTTTTCATTCTAGCAGAACTTATCTGTCTCACAATGATTTCAGCCAAGGCCCACTTCTCAATAGGGCTCCAGTACCTACTCTTAGATCAAATAATTGAGAGTGGCTGTGTCTATGCAGCAGTGATTTTCTCTTGGGTACGTGCACGATTCAGTAAGTCAGAGGTACCGTGAAAGAGTTAATTCAGTTTTTCCTCCTTTTTCGTCCCCATGGTGCTGAAGAAACTCCCAGGCAGTTGCTTACACACCGTGAGCATCTGGCTTAATGTGTCACATGTGTCACAATATTATTTATCATTTATATACACTGTTTGGACAATAGATGTGCTACACAAACTGGTATTTTTCATACTGTCCTATGAAAAAGGTCAATAATATTTTGCTGTCTAGATAAGGAATCCATGTACACAGGGAGATTAATTGACTTACATAACATTGACACTAGGAGGCCGAAGGTACTGATAGAGTAGAAGGTGTTGGAACAGTTACAACTCCCCAGAGGACTTAGTTCTCTGTCTGGGCCGTAATTACCAGCCATGAACACCTTTGGAGCCCTGACCAGCTCCACAGAAAAAGTACACATCTTCCCATAGTTATTTATCAATATTTCCCTACTGCTTTAACCATATTTACAACCAGGGAACACAGACCCAGTTTAAGGATCAACACTCAGACTCAATTGTGCTATTACATGGTCCCATCTGACCTTATAGATTCTCAATCATTTCTCCAATTTTCTGTGATTTACTGTTACCTAATTTCATACCAAAGTCCTTGGAATCTGAATAGTATTTTTAGACTCACACTGTACTTCTGCCTATACTCTCTTCTCCAGTTTGTATTTCTGGACACTTACCTGGCTTAACTGCTTGTGTCTTGTATTTTGATTATTCACCCTATGACTAAAAAGTCCAAAGTCAGCAGATACAATATGGAGAAAGTTGCTATTCATGGTGCTGATGTAGCTGACTCCAGCACCTGGAGGTAAGGATAAGAAAAATGACTCCCATGACACAGTTACTACTGCAAAAAGATGTTGAGGTGGGGCAATAGCTACATTAGTCATGGCAGTGATATGAGCAGATGTCAGACCATAAGAAACCGTAAAGGAGCTCTGCCTAAGCCTAGCTATCATACCAGCATCTCCCCTCATAATGATGAGGGTTTCTTCAGAGCCTTATGGTTGACTAAGTGTAGGTTGTCACTAGATTTATTCCTCTGAGGTTTCTGCACTCTAATGTAAACTCTAATGATTTGGACACCTCTTTTAGTCGCTGAATTGCAGTACCCTAGGCTTGGCTGGAATGATTGTCTCTGTGTTGTAATTTCTGTTTATAATTGAAGAAACATTCTCTAAAATCGTGTTGGTGAGTGTGTGTGACTGGAGGCTAGAGGAAATTGGGACCTCGTCTTTATTTTGGTGAGACTAAGTTAGAAGTTGGTGTGCACAACAGTCTGTTCTATCAATAATGCACACACATACATGCATGCATATGTATCTGTAGACACATATGGACATACCACATACACATATAGCCGCATATACATTATACATCATATACTATATAACATGTATATAACTTATTTTTATAATATATGTATATATAATAAAATAATACATATTAAAACCATATGGCATTTCCTAATTAATAACATGACTTACTTCAGTGATGCTATGATTATCAATATTAATTGAGGAATAAAATGTAACAAAGGATGAATGATCAAATGATGTTATCAAGTAGTTTTCAAAAGAAGAAACTTCAGCTATCAACAACAATCTTAAGTTGCTCCTATTCACTAAGAATAAGGTAAATGGAATTTAAAACTACTCTGTTTCTCTCTTACAGTCATCAAATTGACAGTGATCATAAAACAAATTCGAATTGTTTATTGGACTATGGGAATGCAGGGATAGTAATGCAGGGTTGCTGGAACTGGGTTGTTCAAAGCTTTATAAAAATAAATTCAAACTATATCCCAAAAGTCACTAAACTCTGTGTAATCTTTGACTCAGTAATACCACTTTTAAGTCTACACCACAAAGAGCACAAGGAAAGAGAAAAAGAAATGATATAAACAAAAAATACCTATATTATGTTTTGTGTTGTAGCAAAGAGCTGAAAACAAAGTGCATATTAATCAATTAGGAGATGCTTGAAGAAATTATGGTATATGAATAAAGCACAGTATTATTTCCACAAAAAGTGATGACAAGCATGGATTCAGAGAAACCTATGAAACCTTGTAAAATTGATTAAGAGTGAAATAGAAAAAACAGAACAATTTATAAACTATAATAAATTAAAAAAAATTTGAAAGACTTAAGAAATTTGATAAATGAAGTGACCAATAATGGCTTCAGAAGACAGATGATGAAGCCAGCTTCTTGGATCTTGGCAATGATACAATGGACAAGGGATGCACTTTAGTCATACATTTCAGATATTTCTCAGTTATGAATATATGCTTTAACATTCTGAAATATTAACAAATTGTTAAAAAGAAATTCTGATGAACACACAAGCAGCTTTGTTACAATTGCATACAGTTTACATATAGTTTGAAAACATTACTTTATATAAGTTTATTACTTCATAAAGAAACTTCATTTTCTCTTTGTATCTGGAAATATTCATATTTTTTGAGCTAGATAAATTAATAATAAAATATTTTAAAAGGTAATCAGCCTATTTATGATGCCAAAAAAATGGAAAAATGGATGAAGAATGTACATTATGCCAATTATGGTAAACAGTTGATAGGCCATTGGATTAGTCAATCAGTATATTTATCTCGGATAGGCATTGAAGATGGACAACGATTTAGTGTACATAAGGTTGAATAAAAAGAGGAAAATAGGAAGAATTGGATTTGAGAAATTTCACCATGATTTTAATAAACAACAAAAAACAACGTCGTCTAATATCAGAAAGACTATGGCATAGTGGATAGAAAGGTAGCCTCAGAGCCAGAAAGACCTGGGTTCAATTTTTTCTTTCATATATGCTGATTCTTTGAGCATGGGTAAGGTGCTTTTAACCTTCCAGTCCTTTAATCAGCCCTCTAAATATCATGGATTGCTGAGAAGGTATTGACAATTTGCACATCAAAAAATTAGCAATACAGATTAAATGACAGGTAGACTCCCTATCTCCAATATAGAGATAGATATATGGAAAATGTGAGGTTTAAAAAATGTTTTAATTACTTCATATCAATCCTAGCATATTACACGAATATACCTATGTGATACTCCTTTCCTATAGTTCCCATTATACCAATTTTAAATGTCAACAAAATTAGATTCAATGATGATAAATGCTTTGAATATGACAACATAGCTGGAAGCTCCAAAAGTCAAATTTGAAGCATGGAATTTCCTTATTAGACTTCAGAAATTCCTTGCACTGTACCATGCAGTACATTTCAAGTTGTTCCATGAGAAAAGTCCTTCATTTTCATGCCAATATTTCTCCAAGTATTACTATAATTCATAGAATACCATGACCTTTAAGGAATCAAAACATTGGATCACCTAAAGAACAAACACTCTGGGATGAAAGATGAACATAAATAGGATGAAATATATTATTAATACTTTTTTATGTACAAAGAATGTCATGGAATATATTGCCAAGGGAATTTATGATTTCAAAAGGAAGGGGGCATATGTAGGAGTAAGGAATAACAAAGAAATAGCTGAAATTCTGTTAATGGATTAAAAATGTGTTAGATGATAAAAGATCTTAAGAGATTCACTCATGGTTTTGGGTAAATAATAGGGGTTGGGGTGGGGAGGAAGTGGACAAGTGTCACACAGAATAATAAGATAAGATGGAACGTAATCTACACTTCCAGAAAGGATATTCACATCTATGAAGTCTTAGACCCAAAACATTATCCAAATGTATTTCCCCATAGCAATTAATAGCAAAATTTATTAAAAAGTTGGAGAAGGGACATGTATTATTTTTAGAGGAGGCAATAGGAGCCAAGGGAGGCATATTTACCATCTCCTTCAGGAAAATGATGTTTGGGAAGGGTTGGGAGAAAGATTATGAGATTATGAAATACATTTGGAGGAACAGCCCATTGAGTTACCAGGGATGGGGAACCTGTGGTCTTGAGTCCCTCTAGGTACTCAAGTGTGGCCCTTTGAATGAATCCAAACTTCACAGAACAAATCCCCTTAATAAAAGAATTTGTTCTGTAAAATTGGACTTAGTCAAAAGACCATACCCAAACACCCAGAAGGCCAAATGTGGACTCTAGGCTGCTGGTTCCCCACCCTTGCATCTACTTATGTGCAGGCATTGAAGGTGGATTATATGCCAGTACTAGAGTAAAATAGGGAGAAGAGAGAGGGACTGATTGCATTTTAGAAATTAGACCAAGAATAATACTGATAATAAGCATATATAATATTGATAATAAGTATATATAATACTTTGTGATTGGTAAAGTGCTTTACTTTACTTTACTGTATCTTGTTTAATCCTCAAAATAGCCCAGATGGAGACTTTCTGAAGAAAAGAAAGTTGAAAAGGGACTAAGAGGTACAACAATTTACATATAACACATTTTATAACATATACTGGTTGATGAAGTTAGCAAAAAACACTATTGTAATTTTATCACTATTATCATATTTAAAATTATTTCAGTTTAAATATATAATTCTCATAAGAGACAATCTTTCCTTGTATATTTGCATAAAATAGTTGCTATGAATTTCTGAATTATTTGCAAATCTAAAGGAGGTGAATATATATTATTTTAATATGTGATATATTTGGTAAGTTTACTATACAAGATTAATTTTCATGCATGTCATACTCTAGATCATCCTCAATAAGTTATTTCCATAAACTTACCTTTTTGTCTCACACCATTAGCCAGAGCCGTTATGCATTTTTTTTACATTATTGTACTTGTGATCTAGGAATAAATTTATTTATTTTTTGCTACATTAAGAATTTTCAACATTTATCAGAGCAAGAGATTTTTTAATTAGTAGAATTTGGTTAGATTCATGGATTCATATGCTTTTAGATCTAAAAGGGACCTTACTGTCCATAAAATGCCATCTGTTCATCTTGCAGGTGAAGAAACTGAATCACAGAGTGATTTACACTAACATGAGTTAGTGAGTGACAAATCCAGGACACAAACCGAGTTCTTCACACTCAAATTCATTACTGTTTTGTGCTGCACACTTCCAACTTTAAAATATTAGAATATATGTTGCAGTAGGAAAAGCTAAAGAATCTCTACCCTTAAGCAGAGAACATTCCAAAGCAAAGGAGTAGGGGAAAGTGTAGACATATTTTAGAGGACAATGTAGCTTAAATGACATTGATTACAAAAATCTGTCAGAGTTTATCATTATGTAAAAATGTATGTAGGGTAAAACAAAAATCATATAAAGCCCCATGGAAAAGAAACTTCTTCAAAAGACCTTGTATTTTTAGTTGCTGACTGAGTAACTTCAGAAGGATAAGGTCACCAAGGACATATCTCTTAATAAACGTTATGAGATGGGAGAATTTATCTCTTTCCACTTGAGAGAATACAAAATCATAGATGTTTGCAGAAATCAATTACCTTTTAAAATGTACACCTTTTCTCCCTTTAAAATTTTTTTTTTTATTGTTTGAAACTACTACTTGTCACTAGTGGTTCAAATGATATACAAGGTGTCTTAAGCTCTCAATTGAATGAAAGGAACCGGATAGTCATTAATATTGACACAATCAAAATTCCTCCAATACTCCACAGTGAATAGTGAAATTATGCTAGCTTATGCTGTCACCTTCATACCTTTTAGGTTATATTATTTAGGACATATCTGATAAGCTCCTATCCCTCTCATGTAATTAGCAAACAGAGCTTGATGGCTGAAGTGGATAAAGCTAAGCTACTTATTCTCTATATGTATGTGTGTGCAAGTATATATTCTTTTTCAACTAAATAAACCCAAGAATCTGCCATCTCATTACCAGTAACTGACAAGAAAGGAATCTGAATAAGAGAAGCTGCAAACAGAATAAATATGACGAGGAAGAGATCCTCTTTAGCACAGGAATTATTGTGAGGAAATGAACTAAGAAAAGCTTACTCCTTTACTGCATCTGACTCTTAGATTATAAAATTCTTAATTTCAACGCCTACACTACTTGCCATAGCAATACCACAGCAGCTTATCAATTAATGTCATTTATTCTCTCCTCTTCCCTTCCTTGAGTAGAATAGGATGAGTCAAGATAAACACTAAGACATGAAGATGACACTGCTTCATTCTTCATGCACATACTAGGTATTTAATAGATGCCTTTTTGATTATCTAGAACAAATTTACATGAGGCATAGTATACTATAGCTCTGTAGTGCATACTGTATTAAATACTATATACTACTATACTAAAATAAAGTGTTACGAGAGTGTAGGGCAGAACTAGGAATTCATTCATCTTCTGTCAGAAATAATAGAAAAATCCACTTTAACACCAATATTCTTCTAGTAATGTTATGTGACTGACAATCAAAATTGTGGGTAACTCAAAGGACAATTGGGAAAGGCAAGGTAATTACAAGTAGGGTATAGGATATAACCAATGATGACTAGTGTATAAGATGTGGCACAAATTATATTTTCTAGGAAAGGGAAATGAGCTGTTTATGAATGAGCGAGACATTTAAAATCAAAGATAATAAATCACTTTAAACATGGAATATTGCAATAATTTGCCAGTTTTTTCTCCCTGCCTCAAGTCTCTCTCCATTCAGCAGCCAAAGTGATCTTCCAAAGTATAGGCCTGACTGTCACTCCCTCTTCAGCAAACTTCAATGGCGCACTCTTATTTCTAGCATCAAATATGAATCCTCTGTTTTTTAAAGCTCTTCATAACCAGAACTTGTCCTACATTTTCAGTATTCTTACACATCTTTCACTCCCATGTACTCTTCAATCCAGTGGCATTGTCCTTCTTACTATTCCTCACATAAGGCATGGAATCGCTAAACTTCATATATTTTCACTGGTTTTCCTGCAAACCTGGAATTCTCCCTCTCTTCCTCTCCGCTTCCTGATATCTTTCGTGCTTTAGCCAAAAATCTCACCTTCTGAAGGAAGCCTTTCCCAGTCCATCTTAGTTCTAGTGCCTTTAATCTGTGATTTTTTCTAGTTTATCCTGTTCGTATATTGTCTCTACAAGTTTATTGCATGTTATTTCTTTCCTTATATTATGAGCCCCTTTAAGATAGGGATTGTTTTTGCCTTTCCTTGTGTCCCTAGCACAGTGCCTGGCACCTATTAGGTACTTAATAAATGCTTCTTGACAGATTTACTAATTTTTTAAATAGCTTACTGCTACCCATGAACTTAAAGGGATGCTCCAGGATCTTAGGTAAATCATCTTCAAGGAATGTACATACTTAATGAATACAATAAGAAGATGTGAAGGGATTATGTTATACATTAATAGGTAAAATGCCATAACATTTAGATTTCAAAGTTTAGATATATTTCTCTGATTAGTAATAAAACTAATAAAAATCTGAATTATGTGCTGACTTTAGAGATGAGGGCAAGAGCAAAGGCAAAAGTTTTCATTTTCTCTTATTGTCAAATATGGTTGACACAGAAACAAGGTGGAAGAAAAGGGTGATGGCAGGAAAAAAAGCTCCAGTAGAAGTGACAGAAAAAAAGGAAAGGAGACAATTCTCAAACATATATACAGAAATTCTCACACATGAAACAGTATTATCTAAAATGTTTTTTATACTTTATTTTTTAATGAAGCCTTGTCCTCTATCAGATGACCGTATTTTTTAAACTTATTTTTTTAATTTTTATTTTACAACGCTCAGTTCCATAAGTTTTTTAGCTCCATTTTTCTACCCTTTCCTCTCTTCCCCCCACCAGACAGCATGTAATCCAACATAGGTTCTACATATGCCTTCACATTAAACTTATTTTCACAATAGTCAAACTCTAAAGAAGAATTATAACAAATGGAATGAACCATGAGAAAGAAGAAAAAAAACAAAAAAAAAGAAAGGAGAAAAAGGGAGAGAGAGAGCAAATATTTGCTTCAGTCTGCATTTAGACTCCATAACTCTTTCTCTGAATGTGGATAGCGTTTTTTCCACCATGAGTCTTTTGGAGCTGTCTTAGAATATTGCATTGCTGAGAAGATCCAAGTCTATCAAAGTTAGTCATCACAGATACCATGTGTCTGTAATTTTGTACAAGGTTCTCCTGGTTCTGTTTCCCTCACTCAGCATCAGATCATGTGGGTCTTTCCAGGTTATTATGAAGTTTGTCTGCTCCTCATTTCTTATAGCACAACAGTATTCCATTACATCTTGTTTCATCTATATGGCTACTCCCTTCACTGGAACATACAAACATTCTTAAGTATCTATCAATTGCTGTGGCAAAACAAACAAATAAACAAACAAGTTGGACCTAATCCTCTGGTGATAGGTGTCTCTAAATTTAGCTAGGCCTGTCCATTGCCAGGCCTAAATTCTGGTTTTTGAAGCTTGGTAAAATTGTCAGTAAAGTTGTGTTCCACTTGCATAGCCTTTTGGAATCGAGAATAAACTCTCTATTATGATGAGGAATTGGACTAGCATTTTGTAAGTAAATCAAACTTAGTATTATTGTTGTGGTTGTTATTGTTGTTGTAACAAAAATGATCACAGCATTTCTATATCACTCAAAGGTTTGCAGTGTACCTTACAATATCTCATTTTTGTCATCAAAACAACCCTGAGCTACAGGTGGTGTTAATATAATCTCCATTTTACATATGAGGAAAGTAGGACGTAGGAAGGTTAAGTGACTTGTCCAGGGTTACACAGCTAGTTAGTTTCTGATGAAAGACTTGAATCGAAGTCTTTCTGACTCTAGGGATCCAGTCTGCTAGAATAGCGAGGACCATCTCAGACAACATGAATTAAATAGCCCTTCCTGGTTCTGGTTAACCATGTGTGCTGATTCATGGCTTGAGCTCTTTGGGGCTGATGAACTTTCTGGTTATTGCTGGCCTTGTGGTGGTCCTGCCATGAAACGACTTGTTCTTTTGGCAGTATACAAAACCCTGAGATGATCCCTTGGCACTCCTCCAAATGTGGCTGTGGCAGAAGGGTAGTATGTTCCTATTTTAACTATTTTTCTCCTGTAACCTATCACATAGCATTATGTAACTTAGAGAATGACAGTGAATGGTAAAGAAGAGCTGGTGCTTTTCCACTCGAACATCTGACTGTATATATTTGGTAGCTTTAGCAGGGCGCTCAATGATTTGTGTTTCTATCTGGTCCCTTGTACCCCTCTTCCAGTTTTGTGTTTCTTTTCCTGAACATCAGTTCTCTGAAAATCCTAGAGTTAAAGTTGTGATTTGGAGAGGTGTGGAGGTTCATCTAGTCCATGGGAATCGAATCCAGGGAAATTTCTTAATCTGAGAAAGTGACCATCAGCAGGAAGATATCTGGAATTTCTTTTTACTAAGCAGAAGTGAGGGAAAATATGGTCATGATGATCCAATAGCCCTGAGACTTTTATGTCCATTAGCTTTAGGAATCAATATAACAAATATTGTAACAGCAGTTATGTGTTAAACGAATGAATCTTATTTTGTATTGTTCTGTCAATATGCTCTGTTCTACACTTCTTTATTATGTCAAGAGTAGCACCATCTTCCTATTCAGCCAGGATTGCAAGCTCAGTGTTATCCCCTACTCTTCACGTTTAATCAGCCTATACATCCCATAGGTTGCCAAATATTGCTATTTCTGTCTCCGTATCTCTTGTATCCATCCCCTTCTAAGCTGAGGTCAGTCAGCCTTGCCTTTTACCTCCACTATTATAAGAGCCTTCTAATGATACTCCCAACTTTATTTTTTTTTACTTTCAATTTTATTAACCTCTTCTTTGATTTTCAGGATTCCTATGTTGGTGATATATTATTTTTAAATTTCTCTTTTTTATATTTTTGGGGGTTCCATGTCTACTTCATATATCTGTTCTTTCTCTCTTTTATTGATACACACAGTTACAGACATAACTTTTCCTCTAAGCATTACTTTGTCTACATCTTGCAACATTTCTGTTGTCTCAGTATTGTTACTAGTTTTAATGAAATTATTGATTCCGTCTATGATTCATTCTTTTATTCACTCATTTAGGGATACATTATTTATTTTCCAAATAATTTTTAATCTATGCTTCCCTTGAACTTTATTACATGTAATTTTTATTGCGTTATGGTCAGAAAAGAGTGCATTTGAAATTTATGCTTTTCTTTGTTTGTTTGTGAGGTTTTGTGCCCTAGTACATTTTCAGTTTTCGTGGAGGTACCATACTCACCTGAGAAAAAGATGTATTCATTTCTATTCCCATTCAGTTTTCTCCAGAGGTTTATCATATTTAACTTTTCCAAGATTCTACTCATCTCCTTAACATCTTTGTTGTTTATTTTATGGTTAAATTCATCTATCTCTTAAAAGAGAAATTTGAGATGCCTCACTACTACTATATGTTACTTTCTATTTCTTCCTGTGATTCCTTTAACTTTTTATTTGATAGTTTAGATATTATAGCATTTTTCATATAGGTTTGATATTGATATTATTTCATTGTCTGTGATACCTTTTAGTAAGATAGAGTTTTACTGCTTCTCCCTTTTAACTGGGTGTATTATTGCTTTTGCTTTGTCTGAGATCATGATTGCTATCCCTGCCTTTTCTTCTTAACTTTAGGTGAAGTGTGATAGATTCTGCTACAGCCCCTTATTTTAACTTTTTGTGTGTATCTCTGTTTCGAGTGTTTCTTATAAACAACATATTATTGAATCATGTTTTCTAATCCATCATTCTTCTGCCTCTATTTTTTGAGTGATTTCACCCCATTCACACTCACAGTTATGATTAATTGTGCATTCCCTCAAGTCTGTTTTCTTCTATTTATCTTTTTCTCCCTGTTTTTATCCTGTCTCTTTTCTGAAGTCTATTTTGCTTCCAACCACTGTCTTCCTTTTTCTGTCCTCCCTTTTATTATTTTCCCCTTCTCTTATCTTCTTCCCCTTCTATCCTCCAATTTGTCCTATTTAGTAAGGCAGATTTCTGTGCCCACTTGAATGTGTGTGTGTATTTTCCCCTTCTGATTCAATTTACATGAGTGGGATTCAAGCTCTGCCCACCCCACTCCCATTTTCCCCTTCACTGAAAAACTCTTCCTTTTGAACCTCTTTTATGTAAGATAATTTCCTTTAGGGGGGCTGAGCCAAGATGGCAGCTGGGAAGCAGTGACTGGCGTGAATTCCCCAAGTCCCTCCAAAAACCTATAAAAAAAATGGCTCTGAACCAATTCTAGAGCTGCAGAACCGAGAAAGTGGCAGAGGGAAGTAGGGCTCCAGCCCAGGACAGCCTGGATGGTCTCTGGGTAAGGTCTTTCCCACACGGAGCTCCCAGCCCCCAGCTGAGGGGAGCAGAGCTGAGCCAAGCAGAGCCCAGCGCGCGCAGACCAGACGTGGACCTACCATACCAGGAGACGAGCGGAGAGTGCTCTGGCATCTTGAATTACTGAGCTGTGGCATCCACCAGACCTATCAACCCACAAAGAGCAAAGACATCAGAGAAGGTTAGTGGGAAAAGCTGCAGGACTGAGTTTGCGGTTCGGCCACTGCCCCTGGGGAAGCGGAGGTGGGGCAGCTTTAGAACTAGGCTGCAGTTGCTTCTGGCCCCAGGCCAACCAGGTGGGGGGAATTAAGTG